>CM062814.1:993995309-994622976 GCA_031772625.1 Pinus tabuliformis
CTTACTGATGATGATTTATAATTCGAATCCAAGTACCAATACCTAGTCCGTCTTTCCCAAGGGCACCATCAAAGTCCATGGTCCAAAGGCCATTTTCCTCCTCCAAGAGTTGTCCATCCTTTTTTTTTTGGGTCATTTTTTTGAACTTTCAATTCAGATTCTTTGAAATTTTCCATTACCTTTTCAGATGACTGATATGAACCTTTTTCTGCCTTGTCCGATGGCTTTTCAGATGAGTTTGGTGGCGCTTCTCTTTCTTGGTCTAAAACTGTCCTTATAATATTGAAAATATATGGTACATCTTTAATCTCTACAAGCTGACTATCTACATCGTTCAGTCCACTACCATTATACAAAATAAATGGTTCTAAATCTGTATGTACAACATTTATGGGATGATTGTTGGGTTTCTCCTTACTAGTTATCATAAACATCATTTTGTTTTCCTGGTACAACTTTCTCAATTGTCCGAACACTGGGATGGTAGCATAGGAGAAGTCTAATCGCAGTGTGCCTCTTAATTTTTCTCCCCAGGATATTGACAATAACATGCCAAACTGTGGTGGTATATCAGCTACCACCACATCCATTAAAAAATTCTTGGCAGGGATTTGATCTAGAGATATTACCAAGTCTTTAATTAGACCAAGACAATAGACTTGTCCAGAATCAAAAGAATACAAGTCATGATACTCAAGAGTTATATCTAGACCCAACCTTTCCATAAATGTTCAGTCAGGTGATAGTTATGTTCCTCTCTTTTGTCTCAGTTTAAGAATACACCAATTTATTCTTCAGAACTCCATGCTTGACTCTCGAGCCTCTCATAACTTAATTCCAAGAGGGATTGATACTTTCAACTTTGAAATTTTATTTTCTAGATTGAAAGAGCCAGTTTTATCTACCTATTTTTGGACATTGTCTCTCTTCTCGGATAGATCTCTTGGTATCTGATCCTTCCTTTGGTTGTCATGATCCTTGTTTAGACTACTTGTAGATTGCTATTTTACTCTACTTTGATCGATTGCTACCAGCTCCTTACCTTTTCTTTGACTTCCTTGAGGATTTGATTTCTGTTGGGTGCCTTTCTGCTATGTTTCCCTTTTCTGAGTGATTGGAACATCTCTATTCCTCAAAGAATATTGATTCCGTTGAGAACTAAGAGCATTCAAATATCCTCTTTGATAATCATTGGTTTGGATTTCTAATGCATTGTCACTTGCCAGTATGTAGTCGTCATCTTTAGGCTCCTCTACCTTCTCGACATATTTCTCATCTTCAGTCACGAAAATGGGATGGTGATCTTCCCTAAAGAAGTGATTTTCCTCAACAATTAGTTTTGTTTTATCGTCATATTCTCATTGAGCATAATTCTACTGCAAGGGTGTCTGAATAGGAAACTGAGATGTCGAAGCTTTAGAAGACTTCTGCTCTCTTTGTTTTATCCTGTACTGAGGTTGCAATTGATTTCTAAAGTTAGGATTTATAACTTGCGGCTCCAAATTTCTAGCTGAATTTATCATTAGGTCGGTCATTCTATGCATGGTTTTGATTAATGCATCTAGTTTTAGATTGGTAGAAGTAGAAGGTTCCTCTTTGATTGTCACTCTCTTTTCTGGTTTCTCATGTTTCAATTGAGATTTCTTGATCATCAAGTTTGCTTCCACACTTACCGCATTGTTCTGCATATCTTCAAGAGTTGTGGGATCCCTTTCCCTCAACTGATAGGCCATCTCTGGATCAAAAGCATCCAGGTAATGCTGAAGTTCCAAATTAGGTGGAGGTTTCATGTTGTCCGGAATAGAATTGTAGACCTGATTGAATCTTATGGTGAATTCCTAAACCGTCTCATTAGGATTACTCTTCAAGGTGTTGCATTCTGCCAAGATCTGCAATGGATTCTTCTTTTCCCGCCATCTGGCTAAAAACAACTCATTAAGTCTGGTTGAAGAATTAATAGATCATGCTACCAAACCATGTAACCATTTTTTCACGTCTCACGAAAAACTTTGAGCTATCAGTCTCATTTTAGCATCATCTTCATCGACTTCCTCTAAGTCAATGAAATCAGCCATCTTATCAATATGTTATTGTGTTGTTACTCCTGGCTTCCATCAAACAGAGGAAGCCTCTGGCCACAAGTCTGAGGTAATGCTGCCAACTGACCAGGTAGCACCAAAGGTGCAAATCTCACCATAACTCCCGGGAATGGTGGATGGGAACTGCAATGGGTTGTGTTGGTTGAGATGAAGATGGAGGAGATGAGGTGGATGTTTTTGGAGGCGTAGTAGAGGGTGTGGCGGAATATAGTTCAAGTTGATACTGAATGTAAGTCTTTTCAGCGATGATCTGTAACTAATCCGCTAGGATTTAAAGTTTGTCAAAATTTGACCAAACCTCATGCTCAAGTTTTAAAGACTGAGAAGTAGCAGAAGGTCAGTTAGATAATGACTTTGAGTCAGAAAGATATGAGTCAAACTTTATAAGATCAAAAAATTCTTCAGTAAGACTAGAATTAGACTTTGATCAGAACAAGGATAACTCAAATTTAATGTCGAAAGGTATATCCTCAATATTATGCATTTTATCTGGCAAGGAAGTGGTCCTTTCCAATTTAAGGGTTTTGGTCTCGGGGATAAGTACTTTATGTTTTCTCAACAACCTCTCAAGGTTATCAACTGAAGAAGGAGGATTAGGGTCAAGGTTTGACTTGGTGTATCCCTTAGAAGCCAATATCTTAACAGGGCCAGACTCAATAGGATCAAATCTAAGACTTTGAGCTGAACATAGATTATTTTTAAAGGAAAGTCTTCAATAGCGGAATCTAAACTTGGTAATGATTGAGAGCTTACCAATGGGAGGAAGTCTGATAAAGCTTATGATATGTACCCATCTTTTCTTTTGAACAAGCTTTGATTGTCTTCAACTGAATTAGCTGGACCAGGATGCAGAATTTTCCTCATTGTCATCTTGAGGCCAACTTCTACAATCTAGGCATTGCAATCACTGAATCAGTGTTAGTGAAGCTTAGACCTATCATCCAGAGGACCAAACTCCAATGTGAACTAGTTGTCCACCCAACGAAAATGAACCTTTCATTCCCTGACAACGACGCCAGTATGTTATCACTCCTCCAGATCTCCAAGGTTGAGTAAGAGTCCAATTGAGGTAACCACAGACCAATATTTTAGCTTGGTAGCTAGCCCTACCAAGCCAAAGAGGGCTCTCTCCAAAGGATGATAGCCAGGAGTGCTGGATAGATTAGGGTTTTAAGCTAGATGTAAAGTGCAAAGGGTTGTTTGATTCGATTTTTGGTTGGGTTGTTGGAAGAGGATTAGGTCAAAAAGACTAGGTCAGGGCAAATGAGGGTATGATTGCAGACATCTGATGGAGAAAGGTAGGTATGGCACTCAAACACTTTAGGGTTGTGAAGTGAGATGGATAAGACTATTGAGGTGCTAGAATGAGTAAGACAAGCATGTATTCTTTCTAAACTGAAGAAAATGGACAAGCTATGTAGATTTCCCCAAAACAGAGCATATATAATGTATTCTACTTATCAACTTGAAAATAAACATATAATAGAAGTGAAATGTAATATAGGGGTACCAAACATTCAAACATATGCAACATAAGAAGAAACTATTTCAAAATTCCATACCATAGGTATTCCACCAAAATAGCTACAACTCATTCATTAATTTATGCCAAATACTGGTTACACTAGTATCTCTTATCAATAGCCAAACATCCAACTGATTCCAACCTATGAAATGACTAAGAAAATATATAATATAGGCCTCAAAAAAAATCATCCTAGGCTCAGGGGTTGAATCCATGAGAGGAGGAGCAGTTGCAAGAAAAAATGAATTGATAGCTAGAGTGTACAGTGGTCAAAGTGACTCATCCCTAACTCTAGTAAACTGATTCATTACATGCCATGTAGGCCATTTGACTGGTGTATCTAACCTAGATAACATTAAAAAACATAATAATTACGTCATCTTGATCAATTACATGAGTAAAACATCAATTCCCCTTAGGTGAAAGTGAGTTTAGAGTGAAACAGTGAAAAATGTAGAAGGTTGTCAAACGCGCCCTTGAAGTGTCAAACACACCCTTCAAATTCAGGACTACTTTTGGATGCCTTCCCGATGTCCATTTGCTCCAAGATAGCTCGTTGGAAATACCTTCGAGTGTACGTTCAAAATATGCCTTGATTTTTCTATTTGGATTTCATTTCCCTATCAAAATTGCAATTTCCCAAGACTGTTAAACACACAACGACCAAGCCAAAAAAGAGGCAGAAAGCTGGTTTTTTGATGGTTTTTGACCCTTTTGGCTGATCAGTTTTCCTCCAAATGCTTAGAAAATGCACAGGGTTGATGTCCTCATCACTTTGAATCCAAAAATTATTACCATTTTCTCATTGCATGCTCTAAAAAATAGCACAGCATCCAAGGTACTGCGTGTTTGACCATTTCATTGTACTAAAAATACTTCAAAAAACACAGAAAATCATGACTTGCAAAACTTTTTCAATAATGGAAAAAATTGGTGGGCTGATATCTGAAAATATGTTTGAGGCATGGAATGATGCCTCGGCAAGAATATCTAGCCTACTTTTCTCCTCTTGCTCGGTCAAGGATTCAATTTTTGCATGGGCTCTTTTGAGCTTGGCCCTTGCAATTTTGTTTCTCATGGCATAGTACTTTGCCATCCTTCTCTGAATCTCAACATTCCTATTGGCCTTGTCTAAGAGGCTCTCAAGATGACCATTTACCGTCTTGAGCCAATGTTCTCGGTTCTCATTTATCATTTTGGCAAATTTCTCATTCAAGGTGAGCTCATTGGCTAGTTCTACCTCCTTTTACCTTTCTAGCGTCAAGGCTCTCTTTAGGCCTCTATTCCTTGGTCTTCTTCTCGATACCTATTCATAAAGTTGTTCACCATACTATCCATATGCCTCATCAAGTAAGGCCTTAGCCTTTTTAGCCTCTCTCTTTTATTTTCTGAGTTGAATCTCCATAAGCTCATGTTTGACCTCAAACTGCCTATTCTCTTGCTCATAGTAGGAAATAATGTATTTGGCCCTTTGCAAGTTTCCCTAGAGCTCTCCTATGAGTGCATTCTTCTCCTTGATGAAAAAAGTTTTTCTTTCACTGCCATCATTCCCATTTGAATCAACTAACTGAAAATCATGCTCTATCTCATGGAGGTCTTCCTCCTACTGCTTGATCTCTGCCTCTTTAACCTTTCCCTTTTCTACCCGCTTTTCTGACAAAGAAGGCAAGGGCCCCCCCACAATCAGTGAGGCAAACACTTGCCTATGCCCTCTCTGATAGTTATGTTCCAAGGTATCTAAACCAGCCCCTTTGTGCGTACTACTCTCACCATGATCAATATTCTCTTGCCCACTTTCTTCATCCCTGCTAGGTGAATGAATAGGCTCATGAAATGGTGATGATGGAGGTGACGGTGTGGCTGACTCATCAGATGAAGGTGGATGATGTATGGGCTAAGGTGGATGAATGGAGGTGGATGGGTGAGAAGATGAAGGTGCTTCTTGGCCATGCTGAATAGGTGGGACTATGAAAATCTCATTGGATATGAAAGTGTCCCATGCAATGTTAAGATGATCAAGGTGGTGTAGGACTATCATTTTGATGAGAGAGTGGTGAAAGATGTTATGCATTTGGTGATCATAATCCTTTCGTCAGGCAATGAATGACATCTTGTCAATGTCTCGGTAAAGATGGTGGGGTAGATTGAGCATTTTGACTCTTGTGAAATGCATGAGTAACCGGATATAATAGGAATAGAGTCTAGAAAACCTACCCTCACATGTGAAGTATGTCATGATGATTTTCATCATGGGAAAATATCTATCTAGGAGGTAAGAGAAAGGAAAAATCCTCTTTCTCTCATTCTTGTAGCTTGGTTTAAGATATGGCTCATAATAGTAATGATCCAATTTTCCTTGTTTAAACCATTTTTCTCCAATATTTGGGATCCCAGTGGCAGCTGATATAATAACAAGAGATATGGTGAAGTTGACACCAACAAGGGTTGCCTCGTAGTCATGGAGGTTGGTGATGAATAATTTGGTCAACTCAGAATGATTCTAGATCCTTTCCACTTTCTCACAAAACTCAAAACAGTCCATATTTTTAAAGCATGCCACAATTTTGGGAGATGCCATGAGTTCTTTGGTGTTGGTTGGCTCATCTCTGATAATTATTCCTCCTTTTTTATATTGCCTCCTCTCTTGTTTTTCTTCCTCACTTTGACTTTTGTGCTCTTCTTCTGCCATGAGTTATTGTTGTCAAAACCCTAGGGAGATGATAAAATGGACTATGGGTATGGTAAATATGGAATGATTGTAGAAATTTCTCTATAGATTAGCTACCTCTGATACCATATAGAAATTATCATTATAGATCACCTGATAATGCAATGTAACTAAAGAAAAATACTTGATCTACTTCCACTATCAAACTTTGCGGAAGCTTAATAAATTTTAGCAAGATCAATCGAAACACATATAACAGAGAAGAAGAAATCATACACATGAAAAATAGAAGAATGCTCTGGGGAAAGCCTCAACTAAAAACACCGCTATCTGTATTATCATACAAGTGGAAATATCTTAGTATTACACGAGGCTTTAGCTCTCAAGCTATCCAGCTCTTAGTACAATCCCTCACTGCTTCTCATAGACAGTCAAAGGCTTTTCAAAAACCTTCTCCTCTGCCCTCCAGGCCTCCTATTTCCTTCGCAGTTTCTCCTGGGTCCTCAAGCTGCCACCTATGTGTAATTCTCACCTCACACACAACACTGACCTGTAAAATAACTGTGCAATCCTGAAGGAGATAATTCCTTCTGCATGGATAAGTTTCCTTTATAGGAAAATTCCTTCAACTGATAGTACAATGTCCCTGTCTTTAATCTCAACTGGGTCTCTATCTAAACTGACATGCATGAGTTATTTATGAGAGAATATTCAGTTATCTAGAGAACATTAGTTGCATGCATGCATGCATTAATTGACTGAACTCACAATTAGTTCCACAAACTATTTGGAACTAATCTACTGGATTAACTCAGTTAACTGAGCTAACTAATTACAACTCAAATACAACTCATCCTTATCTCCTTAATTAAGGGATAACTTCCTCAATCAAAGGGATAACTATTGCATGTCTTCACAAAGACTTCATGTTTGAATTTCTCCAACTAATTAACTCAAGATGAATTAATTAATTATTTTTCGAATAGCTAGTGAGACTAAATTCGAATTTTAATTCTCAATTTTGATTCTAGGGAAAATCAAAATTGGAATATATCCTGAAATGCTATTTATAGCAATGTTATTTTTAGCATTTCTATTTCTTTCTATTTCCAATAGACTTGGAGTATATCCTGAAATGTTATTTATAGCAATGCTATTTTTGGCATTTCTTGTTGCTATTTTCAACATTCCCTCTCAACAAGAAAGGCATTCAACTTGAACCCGATCCTAAACCTTTGGAATGTTCTGCATGCAACACTTCTCTCAAGTGTTGTTGCTCTAGCAACTCTAGAAACAAAAAATATCCAACCTGAATTAGTATGATGCATCTGTCATCAAAGTCTCTGACTGTTATTGCCTCTGTCGACTGAAAACTATGCACCTATGTTATCTTCAGTATCTGACTGCTCTAGCCTCTATCACTTTGATCTTTGACTGCATCAATGACACTGATTCCTGCTACTGCATCTGTGATGTTGTTGGTCCTATCTCCCAACATGAATCCACACTGCACCTCCTCTCATCATGTTGCATCATGCTACCCACTACAGTACTGCAATTCAGTTACTAAGAAGTAAGTAATTGATCTCCCAACTGACCTCCCTGTTGGGCTAGAAACATCCTCTGATGTTGAATCTTCCTCTACTGCTCCATCTGCATCTGTCTCTACCCACTTAGCCAATCCTACTACTCCTCGTTGGGGCTCCCGTAGCAAATTCTAATCAAAGAGGTTAGGTACCTCAATGATCCTGCCCCTATTCTAGCCTTCATGGGACTATCACTCCACATTGCCCCACCTCCTACCTAGAGGTATGGATGCATGTGATCCCTCTACCCACTTGGCTCGAAATTTTCCCCTACTGGAGGTCTTTGAATGAGTGGATTCCTCCACTCAATCTCCTCTTATCTTCTCCAATTGTGGTTGCTCCACAACCTCCTGAAGTTGCTTCACCAATTGTGTCTCCTCCACAATTGTCTGAGACTTCTTCTGGCATTGCATGTTGAGAGGTAATGTACTCTCCCTCTCAACCACCAAGTCTCCAACAGTTACCTTGCTCTTCAAGGCATTGCATGCATGTTTAACCTTAAGAGCATACAGGTTCTTGTCTCTTGAACCGATCCGCTTCACTTGTCTCATGGTGACGTGTCTAAGGAAAACCTTTCCCTTATTGAAGACTACATCATAGCCTTTGTCTTCCAGCATTGCGATCAATACCAAGTTTTTCCTCAGCCTTGGCACATACTTCACATCTGTCAAGGTAATGCGAGCTCCATGCTCCCTCTGAAAAATAATTGTGGCTACTCCTAAGACACTATACTTTTCATCATTACCCATCTCTATGAGTATCTGGAGATCTTTCTCCTCCAAGGTACTAAAAAAAATCTTATCGTCGGTCATGTGGAATGAAGCTCCACTGTCAAGAATCAAACCACATCCCACCATGGAAGAAACCATGCATGCAATGAGGGTGAAATCCAACTCGAACTGTGAGGCAAGTGCCTCACCTTCTGATCCTTCCTTGGATCGCTTCTTGGATTTATTCAATGGACAATTTGTAGCAAAATGGCCCACCTCATGATAATGAAAGCATCACACTTTCAATTTGTCAAACTTCTTCCCACCATAGGAAGAACTTGATTTGGGATTAGAATCCTTCTCCATCCCTTGCTTTGCCTTACTCCCTAAGGCATAATTTTCTTCATCCTCCTTGGATGAAGAACCATCTCTGGTCCTTCTCCTTATCTCCTCCTGCATCAGATCCGACCAAATTCCTTCCCAATCTGGTAGTTTCTCTCTTCCATTTACTGAGTCTTGGTAGCTATGCCAATTCTTAGGAAGACCAAGGAGAGAAAGACTCACCATGTCATCATTGGTTGTCGTGATCCCTACACTTCAAAGTTCATCCCTGCAGGTGGTGAGCTTGTTCAAATATGTAGAGATCGTGTCACCCTTTTCGTACTTGATTTTCCGAAGCTTGTCTTTCAGTGCCATCTTCCTCTAATTGTTGTTGTTTTGATATAGATCCTTCAATGTTTTCCACATTGAAAATAGTGTCTCTTTCCCATGGAGGCTTGAGACAATGTGATCTCGAACTCCCTCCAAGAGGATTCTCCTTGCTCTAGCCACACATTTCTTCCATTCTGCCAATTCTTGGGCATTAGCTGCTGCTGGCTTGGGGACTTATTGATCAATGAAGTCCTTTAGACCATTTTCCTCTAATACTGCTTCCATGTGATCCTTCCAGGCTATATAATTCAAGTTGCCATCAAAGGCATACTCAAGTCTCAAACCACTGAATGCCATTGGTGGAATTGAGATGTGATAAGAACTTGATTTCTATAATCAGGAACTTCAAACTTCAAACTTCTCCCTTCTTTGTATACTATTCTTCGCTTTTATCACCTTTGCTTCGATAACATGTAGAAATTTCTCTATAGATCAGCTACCTCTAATACCATGTAGCAATTCTCAAAGTAGATCACCTAATAATGCAATGTAACTAAAGCAAAATACTTGATCTACTTCTACTATCAAACATTGCGGAAGCTTAATCAATTTGAGAAAGATCATTCGAAACACATATAATAGAGAATAAGAAATCATACACATGAAACACAGAAGAATACACTGGGGAAAGCCTCAGCTAAAAACCCCACTATCTGTATTATCATATAAGTGGAAATATCTCAAGATTACACAAATCTTTAGCTCTCAAACTATCCAGCTCTCAGTACAATCCCTCACTGTTGCTCATAGACAGTCAAAGGCTTCTAACAAACCTTCTTCTTTACCCTCCAAGCCTCCTATTTCCTTGTGCAGTTTCTCCTGGGTACTCAGGCTGTCACTTATGTGTAATTCTCACCTCACACACAACACTGACCTATGAAATAACTACGTAATCTTGAAGAAGATAATTCCTTCTGCATGGATGAGTTTCCTTTATAGGAAAATTCCTCCAACTGATAGTACAATTTCCCTGTCTTTAATCTCAATTGGGTCTCTATCCAAACTGACATGCATGAGTTATTTATAAGAGAATATTCAGTGATCTGGAGAACACTAGTTATCTGCACTCACAATCAATGCCACAAACTGTTTGGAACTAATCTAACTGGACTTAACTCAGTTAACTGAGCTAACTAATTACAACTCAAGTACAACTCATCTTTATCTCCTTAATTAAGGGATAACTTCCTCAATCAAAGGGATAACTATTGCATGTCTTCACAAAGACTTTATGTTTGAATTTCTCCAGCTAATTAACTCAAGATGAACTAATTAATTATTTTTCGAACAACTAGTGAGACTAAATTTGAATTTTAATTCTCAATTTTGATTCAAGGACAAATCAAAAATGGAATATATCCTGAAATTCTATTTATATCAATGCCACTTTTAGCATTTCTATTTTTTTCTATTTCCAACAGAGTTGGAGTATATCCTAAAATGCTATTTATAGAAATTCTATTTTTAGCATTTCTATCTTTAGCATTTCTTGTTGCTATTTTCAACAATGATGCGAGGAGATATGATGAGGAGGGAATGGGGATGTGTGGTATGAGGGAGGTGATAGTGGATAGTTTTTAAGTGATGGGAGTGGTAACGAAATGCTGAGAAATGTGATTTAAGAGTGAAATATGTTACTAAGGTTTTGAGTTTAGAAATGACAGCAAAGACTAAGAAACCCTATGTAGATTGACAATGGAGGGGAGGGATGAATATATTTTCCCAACTACCTAATTTACTGAAGTGTGTGATGACAAATTTCAAAGTTTAGTGGCGATGGAGGATGTTCTGGCATGTTTTTTATCCTCCCAAGCAAACATGTAGTGACCCAGTCAAACACGCCCTTTAGCTACAGGAGCGCAGCACCTTGTAAAAATGCACTGAATTCTTTGGAAAATGCGCAACGACCTAGTCAAACGCACCCTTCCTTGTCTAAACGTGCCCTCTAGCTCTGTTTTGCCCAATCTCGCCTCAAATTTGAAAATCTTCTCTTGTTGAGGAGTTTGGAAACTGTAGGACAGAAAATGGAGTTTGCATAGATGTCTTGAGGCCTTTTATACTTGAATGAGTTTGATTCATGAATTGCACACCCACTTTGTAATGTTTCATGTCAGTTTTCAAAATTTCACACTAATGCCTTTCTTTTGGCTTTATAACCCTTTGTTCTTTTGGCAGGTGGATGATGCACTTGGCAATCTTGATGACCTTTGTTTGGATACTATTGGCAAATGGAATTGAGTATACAGCTGAAATAGTGACTTATTACATATAATAGACATAAAATTACATAGATAAAAATAAAAATTATTACATCTGTTTTGAAGTAAAAATTTACAAATTGGTAAATTCGCTTTTGAAATCAAATTTGGGACTTTCAGTAACCATGGTTACATTCTTGTAAACCTTTATTTAAATGGAAAAAGATATTATTTGCTTCACTCTCATATTTTGTTGACCTTATGCAGTGAGATGGTGATTTATTGGACCTTGGGAAAATAAAACCTAGGTGACCTAATGGAACATTAAATGACTAAATTTTAGGTGAATTTGACTGATATAAAACATGATGAAATGAGCCTTCATGGTTAATAGATGCTCAACAAGACACATGAAGGTGGGCCAGCAAATATAAATTTTTGAGAGGGGAAAGTGATTTTGGATTTTGGGTTACCATCAGTGAGTAAATTTTTGCATGATGACCTAGGTGGAATGCGAAAAATTTCAACGGGACACTAATATGATATAAAAGAGGTTTTTTGATGATTGATGGCAGTATGCAAATACTGACTCTAAGAGTCCCTATGTTGTTATTATTATGCCCCATAGAAGCCCACTATTGTTATTATTGTGCCCCTACAATATTATTGTTATGTAGGCTCTGATTGTATTGGGACCCCTTAGACTCCTATATATATAAAGGATGTCTTATAATTTGTATCATCCGAGAATTGTTCATTTGTGTAATATAAAGGAGGTAGCCCGCTCAAAGAGGCTGATTTCTAAGTCGTTGATCTATCTTTTCTATCATTTTGTGAGTTGGTTTCATAACATTTGGTATCGAAGCTTTGGATTCTAGGCTTTTGCTTCTCCAAACAGGTCATCGTGGAATTTTCCATATAACCTTTTATCTATGAAGTTTCAAAAGCTAAAATCAAAACCCATTTGAGCCGAAATCTTTCGAAACCTCGGGTTTGAATTTTAAATCTTTTCTCACTATATTGTCGGATATATGATCTGAGAAAGTTAGGGTTTGTGTAAGATCCAAAATTCCATCTAAAACAAGCCATCGTGGAATTTCCACTATAATTTTTTTTCTACAAATGTCCAGACTATAAAATTAAACCCATTTGAGCCGAAATCGTGGTGAAGCTTGGGCCCAAATTACTGTTATTGGTTCGCTATATTTTTATAGATACAGTCCAAGAGATTTAGGGTTTATGAAGGATATTTAATCACATGTGAAACAGGTGACCTTGGTAAAATAGTCATAACGTTCTCTCAGAGCATCATATTGAACTTTCATAAGAAGTTATAGAAAGAGGACGAAATTTAATTTTCTGTATATTGTTTTTAGATCTGAAGGTGGAAACAGTGACACATGGAACTTCGTACAAGTTTGCTCTCAGGAAAAGGTATATAATCAGGTCATCTTGGGAGATTGGGCATAACGCTTTCTTGGAGAATCCAATATTGATCAGACTGGTGGGGTTAGAAAGAGGACTCAAAGAGATACCATAGGACACAATTTCAAAAGTTGGAGATCCAAAATTGTAGAGTTACAGTTGCTTCAAGATCGAGCTCCTAAAATCAAGAAAAATCGATATGAGGAAGTTTGATGGCAAAGCTTCGGTAGATTGGATACTATAGATGGAGCAATATTTTGATCTACATGGTATACAACTATTACAACAGGTACATATTGCATCTTTATATTTACAACTGAATCATTTTTTATCATATAAAGGGATTTGTTCTCATAAACTACTTGTCACTTGGTTAATTTTCATGGAGGAAATGATAGCACATTATGAGGATAGAAAGAGAAACACTTATGAGGATAGAAAGAGAAACACCATCTTTAGCCAATTGATAAATCTCAAACAAAATGGTTCAATGGCAGAGCACATTGAGGACTCCCAAAAATTGAATATAAGGGTAAATGATATTACAGAAAAGCAACAGATTGATGTCTTCATAGGGACTTTAAAGGATAACATTCAACATGAGGTTCGTCTTTGGGAACCTGATTCATTGGAGAAGGCATTCAGGTTGGAAAGAAAAATTGAAAGCAGAATTATGGAAACAAGGAATCCTACCACTCACAACTATAAATATGGAAGTGTTTTTTCTCCTAGCCTTCCACAACCTACAAGGTTTACACCACAACAATTGGAAGAAAAAAAGAGAAAAAGGGCTTTGTTACAGTTGTGATAGCAAATACACTAAAGGTCATAAGTGTGCTGAGAAGAAATTATTTTACATAGATTGTGAAGAGGAGGAAGAAAATGATCAAGAAATGAAAAAAGAAGAGGATATACACTAGGAACCAACCCTAGAGAAAGAATAAATGATTCCGACCATATCCTATAAAGCATTGGTAAGAATTACCACTCCTCAAACTCTCAGGATAAAAGGACATATCAAGAAGAAAATGGTTCAAGAAGTGAAAGATCACATCGAGCATCAAGAAATGAATCCAAGCATATCTTGTAATTGTTGGGCATGGGATCCCCCCAAGGCAAGTTTTCGGGGTTAAAGCCCAAGTTTTAACTAAGTCCAACGTAAATACTTCGCGATTTATGGGCACGGACCGCGAAGATGGTAAATGAGTTAGAGGGTTGTCCACCCTCATTTTTGTAATGTAATATCGATTTGAGAGACCTACCCATGGTCCGCGGACCATGGGATTGTATAAATAGAGCAAGGCTCTAAGTGTAAGGAGAGAATCTAAGGAATCAAAGAGAGGAAAACAATTCATGAAGCATTGAGTCGAAGTGTAGAGTCACATCTTTGGGTTGTATAGTAGGAGAAGGCTCTGCAAATGAGTGCGCAGAGGCCTAGTAGTCCACAGCTGAGTGCGCAGACCCCTGTAGCTCAGTGCACAGGGAAGGTTGAGTCTATAACCAATTGAAGCCTTAATAAAGAGAAGTTTTACCATAATTTTTTGTATCTTTTCCTGTTTTATGCATTGAAGTATATTGGGTATGAATTGCATGTTTACCATTTATTTTCTATGCAAATTTATATGAAATGTTGAATAAGTGAATATAATATAAGGTATATGTTTACGTGAAGATAAATAACTCTCATAAGAAGATAAGTAAGATCCATGGTGCGACTTGGGGAAATAGCGTAGATCACTACTTTAGCAGTGTGAAAGCCCCACAGCCCCTGGTTAGGGCTACACAAAGATGAATATAACCAAGCTGCGAAGGCCTCACAGGCTAGGAAAGTGTGCAAAGTAACCTGCGTGAAGGTATTCATAGTTGGACTAAATCAACCCCTTAGACATCTCAAGGGTGTGGAAGCCTAGTTCCAGCATTCCCCATACTGCTTCTGGTGAGACCTTAGTCTGCACTCCGTGGACTATTACTGAAAGGGCCAAAATTAGAGGCATAGTCAATCATTGGGTTCAAGGATATCACAATTCTACTAGGCGAGACCCCTTGGGAATTGGATCGGAGACTGAAGTGCATGATACGTGAAGCTAATATGACTTTGACGAATCGATAGCACTGCAAATGGTTTGTAGCATCGCTAACGCCACAGTTGAGGAATGTGTTGTCGCAACAGAGGTTAACAACTTAGGAAGAGGCCTTGGAGATCGTGATGAGGTTGAATGAGACCCCAATATAAGATCCTAACATGGGAGTTAAGTAGATCGACAGGCATTTGAAAAACTTATTCCTTGAGATGCAGAGTCTGAAACTAGACAGGACATCTCACCCGGAAGTGCACGACGAGGTATGGTGTGTTAAATGTAAGGGTTAGGTTCATGACAAGGACCACTACCTAGTGTTCACGAATTACCTCACAGGAAGAGGACCGATTCCATTAAGACTAGAGGCACAAGTGGGACCTAGCGCGGCCCCTGCTTTGTGTGTGCGATTTGTCAAATAGGGGGAAAGCATACTACAAACAACTGCCATTTGTTGTAGAAGTACACGCAAAATTCGCAACAGTTATTCTGTAATTTCTGTATATCAGTGGGACATGATGAGCGCAGCTGTAGAAGAAATGATTTGATGATGGATGGGACTCCCACCTACAGATTTCAGGTTGAAACGTGGCCCCTTGACCAGAACACAGGAGTGCCGCAAACCAGATTTTAGGGGCACAGACGAGGCCAAGGTGGAGGAGGACCTGGGAGAGGTCACGGACAACTGATATGTTACAATTGTGGGGGGGCAGGACATTATGCCCATGATTGTACAAATCCAACGCTTAAATCGTGCTTGTATTGTACCTTGTTTGATCATGAGACAGAGGATTGTCCCACACTAATAGCGAGGCTACACAAAAAGGGAGTGCTCCAACCTCCCCTGACCCAGAACTTGCAGATGATGAGGTCTGAGTCATGCGAAGAAGACCCTAACGTGAACATTATGCTCCGAAGTGGACTTACGACAAGGGATGATAAATGCAAGTAGCTGGAAGATAGTACCTGGGTTTGCAAGGCTTCGATGAAAGAACCAGAGTCTGATTTGGAGCACGCTAAGGAAACCTTCATGGAAGCTAGGAAGAGCTTCGTTGATGCCTCCACTTCAGGAAGCAAAGACAGATTGGAGCTACAGATGGACGAATTAATGCTCACGACGTTCCTAGAAACATCCATGAAGCTACTGCATGATAGTAAGGCTATAAAGGGATTGCAGGAACTCATTAACCAATGCACTGGTGTTATAGACATTTTTGGGCACTACAACCCCAAGCATGAAATGTCCATAACCAAGGGCTCCTAAGTCCCTAAAAGTGTTGTTCTAACCCCTAAAGGAACAAGGTCAACTGATTACAGCTTCTCCAAGAAGTTCTCCATGAAAAACTGCTCAGAACTGGTCAAAACATCATCATTTCAGCTGCTCCATAGGCAAAGTGCATTGCATCTCACCTAAATACACTGTGTGGGTGCGTTTCATTTCAAAAAGCCCTTTTATGGGTGCGATGGGAGAGAAGTGACAAATGGCAGTGTCATTCCGCAAGGTGGAGAGGCATGGAAACTTCCAGAAACTTCTCCTGTGACACTTGCCTCTCTGAATTCGACCAAGGATGAGTAAGAGATCATCAATCTCCAAGTGGAAGCAAGAACTATCAGAGGGAAGACACTAATCAAATCACAAGCTGACTCATCTCCCTTACAGATATCTATATATAGATCCCTCATCCCAGAGATCCAGAGGCTGGAATTTTGCATATTGTAAGGAATTGTTGTTGGTTTCTTGAGACAACATCAGAATTGTTGGGTGATCTAAGCTTTGTATGAGGTGAAGAGGGGCTTCCTTGCTGAGAGGATGATGCTGGGTCAGAACAACTGGTTGTAACTCCCTTGGCTCTTTCTTATTTATCAATAAAAGCTATTCAAGTTTTCCTCCATACTCTTGTGTCATTTATGTTTTGTGCATTTGTATGGTCAATTTACATCTGATCCTAGATTGTTTATGATTATAGATCCATGTTCTTGTATAGTTATATGCTACTGTGATCTTACAGGTACTCTGTGAAGCTGGGCGTACAAGGAAGCAAGTAGCGAAAGACTATCAAGAGAGAGAGGAATCGAACTAGGAGATTAACGCAAGACAGAGGTTGGTCTTCTTTTTCTTCTCTCATCTGTATTTCATAAAGGAAAAATGAAAGTAGATTTACTTTGTTTGTTTCTAAGGTAGCTACCACACCTTAGTGGGATAAGCAGTTCTGTGTAGACACTTTTCCCTGTAACAAAATGGCGACTCCGCTGGGGACGAATTAGTTTGTTTGTTTATCTTCCTTGTTGTCTATTTTATAAACTTACAGACGGAGCCTGAAGTCGAGTTAGGTAGCTTTCGAACTGCATTTTCTATGCAAATGCAAAGTAGATAAATGCCGCTTCAGTCAATCTCTGGGATTTGTTTATAACTTAAACAACTGATTCACAAACTCTCTGATTGCCCCTTGTGGTAGCTCTCAGAACCTCCTTAGATCTACCCCTGATTGTTGCATTACTAATTACCATTTGCTCAGCCAAAACCCATGAACTGAACTGCAAACTGTGACCCGGAACCCAAGCAAAGTCTCGTCTCTGGCCCAGCGCAGGTACTGTTCTGTGAATCTGAAATTCAGCGCACTTCCTGAGTGTAGTAGGTGCGCTGCATTTCAAATTCCCTATGTTACAGGTGCGCTGATCAGACTAGGAATTGTTCAGTTTTGGTTTATGTGATTCATTCTTTCCAGTTCTATTCATGAATCTTGCTGCCTGCAATTAGTATATCTTTGTTTGAAACCCCTTTTCCTTGTTGTTATTCCACCTCCGTTGTATAAAATAACTTTGAATTTTTTTGTGTATTTGTTAAGTCATTTTCAGTTCTCCTTTGCAAAAAGTAACGTAATCGTACTGTCGTCCTTTGATTTGAAAGTGTCGCAAGTGTCATTTTCAGTCATAGGAAAGAGTTTGGTTGCTGTAGATAGTCAATTATCCTGTTACTATTGTATTTGGTCTGAATTTGTAATTTTTCTAGTGTCGAAAGCAAGTATTCATTTCCAAATCGTAAAGTGTTGTGATTATATCCATTTTTTATTTCGAAAAGAAACTTGTTGGTGATTGTCGCTTGAAAAGTAATTCAGATTTGTGCATTAGCTTTCTTTTTACCATTCACATACTAAGAAAGCTGAAAAAAAATACATGCATGTGCATTTGCATTCAGACTGTTTGATTGGTTTGATTTAGGACAGTGCATTTAGTGTGTGCTCTTTGCTCTTTGTGAAAGAATATTGTCTCTCTTTCCTTAGTAGCTAGGAGTTTCATTGCACAAAGAAGATAAAAGATTGTTTATCATCTTAGATTGCATTTTAGGAATTATACATCTACATCTCGCGGTGAACCTGAAAGGAAAATTTCATAAACAAGATCAACTATAAAATAAATTCAATGAATCTAACAACGCTTTGGAACCTAACGCACAACATTTAGAAGTCTAGGCTAGAGACGTATTCCGGCATCGTAAAGCCTGGTAACTGTTGTTCTCACTGATGGTTGGGTGATTCCTCCACTTTGAGACGATAAATGCCAGTACGGACTTGTGATCCCATGTACCGTCGAGTATATTTTGGGAGACCACAATAGGCTTAATCCTTTATCCATAGGAAGTCGTGTCTGCCGTCCTATCGATCACAATGCACTGAACACAGCATTCGGGAAGATTGACTGCCGTACCGTAAAAAGTATTCTGCAGTCTTGCGATTGGTTTGGTAATCCCTCTACCTAGATTTCCAAAGCACTCCCTTTCGTTCCTTTTCAGACTCCTTAACAAAAAAGGTCCATCTGAGCACTTGTCACTTTAGGCTCATTAAAAATCGAAGGCGACTAGAGTCATCTTTTGTTTTTTCTTCTCTTAAAAATTGAAAAAACAAGTTGTGTCAAAGCGTCTAAAATTTATTTTAAACGGAATAATCATCACCCTTTCCTACATTGATCTTAGGTTGAGAAAATGGAACCCACCAACTACAGAATTCCCCTTGGAGGAAATCCTAGTCCCTTCTCCTCTTGGGGAGATGTTGGTGCGCCCCATATGGCCACATTGTCGCTTCCAAGATTGACAATCAGCTTGCCTGTATGGCTCTTCTCAACCTCTGTTGTTCAGAGCACCGCAATTCCTGAACAATCGAGTCAGCAACTAGACGAATCCAGAGTTACCCACCAACCTTCTACTTCCTCCAATTCTTCCACTCCTCCTTCTTCTTCGCTTGATGGGGTTGGTAAAGCCAAAAATCGAGTACCTGAGAAGAAGAAGGAAAATAAGAAGAAAGAGAAGAAGAAGAAGGAGCCAAAAGTGAAAGGGGGCAACCAAGCGTCGTCTAGCGAAAATCCACACACTGCAGCGACTAGGCCTAAATCGCCATGTGTCATTTGCAAAGGAGACCACTATCATAGAGATTGTCCTTGCATCCCTCAGATCTTACGGGACTGGTCTCCTCGTTTGCATAACCCGGTGTCGTCAACCTCTGATGATCATGTTGAAAACACACCATCGACTAGTGAAAGTGAAGCCCCAGGACAAAAAGGAAAATATAGATTTCCTTGTAAACTGTGCGAAGGTGATCATGTCGTCCACCGTTGTCCCTTCTTAGACGAGGCTAAAAGAGTTTTGGACGATCATTCGGTTTCACCGTTACGACTTCCTCCTAGATATAAAAAACTCCTGCCAAATCCATCACTAGTTGAAAATCCAGCTGACCCGCCCAGGTGGTCGGCTGAAGCATCTATCATTGAAGACAAACCATCTGAACCCATACTAGACGAAAGTCAAAAGGTCGAGGTGGCAGTTGACCCGGTCTTGCCTTCAGAGGTTCCATCTTCAGATGATACAGTCACAGAAGAGAATAAGGATGACACCGTCCAAATTCTTTTCGTAAGCACAAACTCCGATGAACATGGGGGAAATTTACCCATTCCTTTACCATAGGAAGGAAGTTCGTCAGAGTCGTACCCGGTCATCTATTCGGTTCCACTTCCAAGCATCCTAGTGGTCTCCTTCGACTGGAATCAACTAGGCAGACCCCGTTTACCGGCTAGTGTACCATTCTGAATTATTACTCAAATATATAGAATGGTTATGGCTGGTACCATCATAGATGAAGGGGCTTCTGTGAGTATCCTTTCCTCGACTACTTGGAAAGCACTTGGTTCGCCATCGCTTTTGCCTAAGATGAGAAATCTAACAGGCTTTGACAAAGGAACCAGTCGACCGTTAGGGATCGTTCCCAATGTGCCCATAACATTGAGAGGGAAAACTGTTCACATGAACGTAATGGTAGTTCAAGGACCCCTGGGTTATAATCTACTCCTTGGACGAGACTATATTTATTGCATGGGAGCAATTGTCTCATCACTCTTTAGAGTAATGTGTTTTCCGCACGAAGGAAGAGTGGTCAAACTCGTAGACCAGCTTTCATTTCTCGGTTCACACATGGTAAATAGTTATATACCATCCCTAAATGGTCTTTTCACACAAGGAATGTCTCATCAATCCCCAGTTCGTCCACCTGATGAGCACGAGTGATTCGGGGGACATGACTGAAACCCAGGGGGCATGCACCCTGGTTTGCTTCGGCAGGAAAACTTCGGGTATAGGGTAGGTTTCCACGAGAGATATATGACTGGTCTGTACTCCCGTCCGTGGTTGGAAGAGGGAGTTATTCTGGAACAAGATTCCCTTGTCAAAGTTATGTGAGTGGAGGTGTCTGCACTGTTATAGACATTTTTGTGCACTACAACCCCAAGCATGAAATGTCCATAAACCAAGGGCTCCTAAGTCCCTAAAAGTGTTGTTTTAACCCCTAAAGGAACAAGGTCAACAGATTACAGCTTCTCCCAGAAGTTCTCCACGAGAAACTGCTCAGAATTGGTCAAAACAGGATCATTGTAGCTGCTCCACTAGCTAAGTGTGTTGCATCTCACCTAAATACACTGTGAGGGTGTGTTGCATTTCAAAAGTCCCTTCTGTGAGGTGCGATGGGCGAGAAATGACAAATGGCAGTGTCATTTCGCGAGGTGGATAGGAAATGGAAGCTTCCAGAATCTTCTCCTGTGACACTTGCCTCACTGAATTCGACCAAGGATGAGTAAGAGGCCCTCAGTCTCCAAGTGGAAGAAAGAACTATTAGAGAGAAGACACTAATCAAATCACAAGCTGACTCATTCCCCTTACAGATATCTATATATGGATCCCTCATCCCAGAGATCCGGAGGCTGGAATTTTGCATATTGCAAGGAATTGTTGTTGGTTTCTAGAGACAAACATCAGATTGTTGGGTGATCTAAGCTTTGTTTGAGGTGAAGAGGGGCTTCTTTGCTGGGAGGTTGATGTTGGGTCGGAACAACTGGTTGTAACTCCTCTTGGATCTTTTCTTGTTTATCAATAAAATCTATTTGAGTTTTCCTCCATGCTTTTGTATCATTGATGCTTGTTACATTTGTATGGTCAATTTACATCTGATCCTAGATTGTTTATGATTATAGATCCATGTCTTTGTGTAGTGCTATGCTTCTGTGATCTTACAGGTACTTTGTGAAGTTGGGCGTGCAAGGGAGCAAGTAGCTGAGGACTATCAAAGAAGAGAGGGATCGAATCGAAGGATTAGCGCAAGACAGAGGTTGGTCTTTCTGTTCCTCTCTATCTATAATTCATAAAGGAAAAACAAAGGTAGCTTTTAACTGTTTGTTTCTAAGGCAGCTGTCACACCTTAGTGGAATAGAGAAGTTCTATATAGACACTTTTCCCTGTAACAAAATGGCGACTCTGCTGGGGAGCTAATTAGTTTGTTTGTTTATCATCTTGTTGTCTATTTCATAAACTTACAAGTAGCATTCGAACTGCATTTGCCATAACAAATGCAAAGTAGATAACTGCTACTTCAGTCCATCCACTGGATTTTTTTATGATTTAAACAACTGATTCACAAACTATCTGATTGCCCCTGTGATAGCTCTTAGATCCTCCTTAGATCTACCCCTGATTGTTGCATTACTGATTGCTTTTTACTCGACCAAAACCCAAGAACTGAACTGCAAACTGTGACCCGAAACCCGAACAGAGTCTCGTTTCTGGCCCAGCGCAGGTACTGTTCAGAGATTCTAAATTTCAGTGCACTTCCTGAGTGGACAACATGCGCTGCATTTCAGATTCTCTGTGTTACAGGTGCGGTGATCAGACTAGCTCTGTGCAGCTGTGGTTTTTGTGCTTCATTCTTTCCAGTTCTATTCCTAAATCTTGCTGCCTATGATCAGTATATGTCTGTTTGAAACCCCTTTTCCTTGATGTTATTCTGCCTCCTTTGTACAAAAGAACTGTAGATGTTTTTGTGTGTTTGTTGAGTCATTTACAGTTCTCCTTTGCAAAAGTAGCATAGTCGTACTGTCGTCCTTTGATTTGAATCTGTCGCAAGTGTCGATTTCGATCGTAGGAAAAAGTTTGATTGCTGTTGATGATCGTTTATCCTGTTACTATTGCTTTTGGTCTGAATTTATAATTTTCTAGTGTCAAAAATTAGTATTCATTTCAAAATCGTAAGGTGTTGTAATCGTCTCCATTTTTTATTTCGAAAAGAAACTTGTTGATATTTGTCGCTTGAAAAGAAATTCAGATTTGTGCATCAACTTTCTTTTTAGCATCCATGTACTAAGAAAGTCGAAAACAAATACATGCATGTGCATTTGCATATAGACAGTCTGATTGGCTTGATTTAGGAAAGTGCATTTAGAATGTGCTCTTTCCTCTTTGTGAAAAGATTTTGTCTTTCTTTTCCCTAGTAGCTAGGATTTTCATTGCATAAAAGAGATAAAAGTTTGTTTATCATCTTAGATTGCATTTTAGGAATTACATCTACATCTCGTGGTGAACCCGAAAGGCAAACTTCATAAACAAGATCAACTTAAAATAAATTCAATGAATCTAACAACATTTTGGAACTTAACGCACAACATTTAGAAGTCTAGGCTAGAGACGTATTACGGCGTCGTAAAGCCTGGTAACTGTTGTTCTCACTGATGGTTGGGTGATTCCTCCACTTTGAGACGATAAGTGCCAGTACGGACTTATGCTCCCACGTACCGTCGAGTATATTTTGGGAGACCCCAATAGGCTTAATCCTTTATCCATAGGAAGCCGTGTCTGTCGCCCTATCGATCGCAATGCACTGAACACAACATTCGGGAAGATTGACTGCCGTACCGTAAAAAGTATTCTGCAGTTTTGCGATTGGTTTGGTACTCCCTCTACCTAGATTTCCAGAGCAGTCCCTTTCATTCCTTTTCAGACTCCTTAACGGAAAAGGTCCATCTGAGCACTTGTCACTTCAGGCTCATTAAAAATCGAAGGAGACTAGAGTCATCTTTTTTTTTTCTCGACTCTTAAAAACTGATAAAACAAGTTGTGTCAAAGCATCTAAAATTCATTTAATTCAGAAACATACTTCCCCTTTATTTTAGTTGATCGAGTAATCCGCAATCGTGGAAGAAAGTCAATTGAAACCCCGTCGTTCGCGGAGGCTTACGAGTCAACCGCCTTTGTCTCCGGAATCGAAGCTAGTACAGACAAAGCGAACTCGTTTAACCGGTTCCAAATCTCCTGTTAAATTTAGAAAAAGTGTTCCAACAACATCAGAGACTCCGGTTGCTCCAAACATTTCTGGAATCCCTGCCTCTATAGAAGAAGTTCAGTAGCCACAGAAGGACAGTGATACTGATCCTAGTCTGAGAGTAAACACTTGTGTTACCGAACCAGTTCCATCTACAACCGGTTCAGAGGGTCTTTCTCTTCAAACATCTATCGCTGCCGATTTCACACCTTCTTCGGCACCAGAAATATTTTACGGACCTGACGGTCTTCCCCTTCCACCTGGTCTGATTGCCATAGAAGAAATTGTAGAATATCCTCCAACAAGTACTCCAACGCAATTTGGAGTCGGGGTCACTCTATATCCTTCTTCATCAGAAGTTAGTCTACCACCAGTTGAAGCTCCTATAGAATCGCTAGGTAATCTTTTGGATATACTACAAATGTCTGAACAACCGTCAACATCTAGGACTGTGTCGTCTGACACAGTGACGGCAGAACTCCCTGCTATCACTCCGACAATGTTTGCCGGTATACCATCTGTCCCAACTAGCTCTCAACCGCTAGAAGGAGTCCACTCAGGGGCTATTTCGACAGTATGGTCCGTTCCTGTTTGTTCATCCGGAATAATATCTGGAAACTCTTATGTTGAGTCTCAACAAGTTGATCCATTTGGAGGTCAATTTGGGCAGTTTGGTCCCCAAGGGCAAACAATTCGCTTGAGTTCTGGATTACCACCATATGGGGGGTAGTATACCCTTTCATTATCCCCTCTGGGAGGATATCCATACGGGAGTTCACAACAACATTCAGGTTATACTGGAATTACCTCAAGCGGTTGGGTACCAATACTACCTCAACAACCAAGAGTTGTGTACTCGATGCAACAATGCTTGCCTATGTCAAATATACCAACTACGCCAGCTATTGTGACGGTATCGCAAGTTCAAGCGCTGCCTGTTGTATGCCAACCTCAGGTTTCTCAGGTTGTAATGCAACAACCCCTTGACCCTACTACTCAACCACAATCGCCAACTGGTGGAATGACACAGGTTCAGACGGGTACGATTACCCCTCATCTTGGTCAAACTGTTAGTATCGGTCAACATCACATGGCTTCACAACCATGGCTAGTACAATACCAACAACCGCAATTCCAACAAGTATACCAAGGTCCTGAGCAACAAATCTTTGCTAATAGTGGACAGTCGTACATTCAAAACGGTCAAAATCAACCATTTTATAATGGTCATGCCCACCAACCTTACCAAACATACGAGCATCAAATGCATTATGCCGGTATGCAAAGACCAACTGCTCAGGCGATCCCATCTTATCCTGGGTATGCTTCACCTAACCTGAATCAACAGTTACCCTTTGTGGCAACTTTGGAGTTACCTAATTTAAATCGGTTAACAAACGATCCAATCGCTTACGCCCCTTGGTGGCCAGCGATTCCGCATAAACTTCCATCAGATATTCCTAAATTTAATGGAAATCCGGGTGAATATCCATCGAATCATGTGATGACCTTTCATCTATGGTGTTCATCAAACACCCTAAATGATGATTCGATAAGACTTCGCCTCTTTCAAAGGATGTTAATGGGTCCGGTGGAAAAATGGTACATCGAATTGCCTAGAGCTTCGTTCGACAACTTCAGTACCTTAGCCACAACCTTTTTAACCCATTTTCAGTTACCAATAAGGTACGAAACGGGAACAGAACTTCTTGCCAACTTCAAACAGACAACAGCCACTCACATATATGATCATATACATGAGTGGTGACGTCGTCGTAGAATGGTAAAAATGTATGTCCCCAATCAGCTCTTAGCTGAATGGTTTATCAAGTCATCACTGCCTTCCATCACGAAATATGTGGCAAAGGGGGGAGTCGTAACAGAAGAGCAAGTTATCGCTCGTGCGCAATATCTGGACTTGATTTACACTCAATCCGGCATGCTCTACGATAAAATACTGACTCCCCTAGACCGGAATTCTCAATTCCTCCTCCTCCTAAATCGAACAATGACTCTCATGCCGGTGATGGCGTGATTGGCACAACAGACACGAAATCGACAAAGGCTACATCCAAAAAGGCCAATAAGATTTCAAGTCAAAATGCAAAAGATGAACTTCTTGCTTCGGAAGTAAATGCCGTATCGACAGATAAAGGCAAAGAAACCAAACAACAAGGAAGCAAGAAGAAAGGCAAAGGGAAGAAGAAGAAACAGGAGGAATCATCACCTGAAAAATCTTCTTCAAACCCTCCAGGAGATTGGAAACTAAAATTTCCATGCATGATATGCGATGAGGATCATAGGACCACAGACTGTCCACACAAAGCTGAGGTTAAAAAATTCTTCAAGAATTCGAAAACCTTCGCAGTGTTAACTGATCCGTTTCCAAATCCAAGAGCAAATCTGGTTGAAAGTGAAGATGCTTCCCGGTGTCAAGTGCTAATGTTGTCGGTTTCGAAATAGCAAAATGATGCTTTGATATCGACAAGGAACAAAGATTATGGGAATCCACAGCTGTCGAACAACAAGGATAAAGATCAACCTAGTAGTTCGACAACAACTTCGACAGAATTTGCACCACCCATCATTCCTGAATTGACAATAAAACCACCAAAGGGAGTAGTACACAAGTCGACATTTAATCCCCGCGCTAGAGCGGCACAGCATTATAATATAGTGGAAGATTTGGCCCAATTGCCATCCGCTATGTCGACTCTTGAAGTACTACAGAATTGCCCATCCCAAAGGCAGGCTTTATTATCAGCCATTGGTGGGATAAACCCAAAGGATTCCAATCTTGTATCCTTCGACCATAAAGGATACGATCCTCAATTACCAGCTCAACTAGCTTTCCTTATTCAAGTGAAAGCCCTCAACAAAACTGTTCATCGAACAATTATTGATGAGGGAGCATCTACGTGCATTATGTCGATGAGTTGCTGGAAAACTTTAGGATCTCCAACCTTGTCGCGATCTTCGACGACATTAAAAGCATTCGACGGAAGAACATATACCCCATATGGTATTTTAAATAACTTGAAAGTTGAACTAGGAGGGAAAACGGTAGAAATAGATGTTGAAGTAATCGATGGAAATCTCAATTACAACATCCTACTAGGAAGGCCATGGATATATGCTATGGCGGCTGTTGTGTCGACCTATTTTATGAAGATTGCATTTCCCTTTCAAGGAGGGATTACAATCGTCAATCAACAAAACTTCATCCCCAATGGCTCTCAAGTTACAGGAAGCATTCCCATGATCCATGGAAGCCCCCATTCGCTTCAAAATATCGGAGTAGGCCTATTAAAAGATCCTATACTAATGGGAACTTTCGCCCTTCCACCTCCAATCAACCTGGCAGAAGAAGCGTCGATAGGAACCTGCAACATGATATCTTCTAAAAAGATCTCAAAAAACGATATCGACATGGATCATGCAATGGTTTTGCCCCCAAGCCCAACGGAAATATTGTAGCAATCAATGTTCCTAGTGTGGGAGGCAAACCCAAATCAACGCTCATCGAGCATTTGGATAGATAGGTCTAAAGAATATGGTACCCCTTCAGATCCTTGGTCGCAAGTGCATATCACCAACGAAGGAATTTTCCAATCAATGGTAATTGAAGGAGCACCATGGAATGATTCCCACCATCGTTCCCTTCTTCCAGATTGTGGAGAAGAAACTCGAGATGACCTTTATCATCCTTTAGCCTTTGATTTCCTATCAAATACTGTAAACACGGTGGATTCCGAGCGAAACTTGTCCAACATTGAAGAGACTATCGCCATAAATATCTCGACCAAAATAGATGTTGTAGAGAATATTTATGTTGGCAAATGTTGTTCTCCTTCAGAACTGGAAATATATAACGCTCTTTTTCGCGAATTCAGAGATGTCTTTGCTTGGTCATATAGTGAAATTTCGGGCATTGACTCGAGTATCGTTGACCACGAAATTAAGATGTATCCAGATATCAAACCAGTACGAAAACGGCTAAGGCAGGTGCACCCCAAGAAAGCCACTGCCATTAAGGCAGAAGTTGAAAAACTTCTCCATGCTGGTTTCATCTACCCAGTTCCTCTAACCGATTGGGTATCGAATATTGTCCCTGTTATGAAAAAACAAGGAACAATTAGAGTGTGCGTCGATTATAGGGATGTAAATCAAGCTTGTCCAAAAGACAACTACCCTACACCCTTCATTGACCAGATAATTGATGAATGCGCCGGATGCGAAATCTTTTCATTCATGGATGGATTCTCCGGGTATAATCAAATAAATATCCGCCCACAGGACCAGTCAAAGACTGCATTTATTTGTCCATGGGGCACATTCGCATATCAAAAATTACCCTTTGGTTTAAAGAATGCAGGGGTGACGTTTCAGAGGGCAATGAATTATGCCTTCCATGACATCAAAAACATCGTTCAACCATACCTCGACGACCTTCTGGCTCATTCGCGAAAGCGGACTAATCACCCGCAACATTTAAGAGCGATATTTCTATGTTGCCGACACTACAAGATATGACTCAATCCACACAAATGTGTATTTTGCGTCAGTTTTGGTCGTTTTCTTGGCTTTGTAGTCTCGAAGGACAGGATTCGTCTCGACCCATGTAAGGTCCCGGCAATCATAAATTTTCCTCCACCTTCGAATTTTCTTCAGATTCAGAAACTCCAAGGGAAAGCAAACTTTCTAAGGAGGTTCATTCCAAATTACACCAAACTTGCTAAAGGTTATACACGTCTTTTGAAAAAGGAAGTACCCTTTGTCTGGGATCAGGTTGCGCAAGCTTCCTTTGATGCTTTAAAAGAATCCCTAGTGAAAGCATCATTAATGTACGCTCCTGATTATCAAAAAGATTTTAACCTGTATCTGGCTGCAGCAGATACGACCATCGCAATGGTTTTAGTTCAAGAAGTCGATGGAATTGAACATCCTATATATTATTTAAGTAAAAACTTAAATGATACAGAAAGCAAATATTCTTACGTTGAAAAGCTAGCACTTGCAGTTGTTCAAGCGATACAGAGATTTCGACACTATGTCCTCTTTCGGAAAACTACCATTCTGTCAGATTGCAACCCCATGACTTATATATTGTCGCGATAGTTGTTGGGGGGAAAATATTCAAAATGGATAGCAATCCTACAAGAGTTTGATCTGGAATTTGTAAAATCCAAGTCGAAGAAAGCTCTAGTTTTCGCAGAATTATTATGCGATCTCCCATCATCGTCCACCGATGAAACATCTGAAGAAACAATCGTGGATGAAAATTTGTTTCTGATATCTACAAGTAATGAGTGGTATGGGGATATAATCATTTATCTCCAAACCCAAAAATATAGGCCAAACACCTCCCACTCCGAACAAAAACGTATTTGATACCAAGCAAAAGACTACATGATCGTCGGTGATACACTTTACCGTCGTGGTATCGATACAGTTCTGAGAAGGTGCCTCACCCATGAGGAGGCCAAAAAAGTCCTGAATGATTGTCATTCAGGCGCGTGTGGGGGGCATCAATCTGGATATGCTACAACGCAAAAAATCTTACGAGCAGGATACTTCTGGCCAACAATGTTCAAAGATTGCATAACCGCAGTCAGAAGTCGCCATGCTTGTCAAAACCAGAAGACCACCCGCACCTCTACAACCAATAATTGCTGTTGGGCCATTCGTCAAATGGGGCATCGATTTCATGACATGTAACCCCACCTAGACCGGGGAGCATGGGTATATCATAGTCGCAGTTGACTATTTTACCAAATGGGCCGAGGTGATGCCTACATTAGATAATACTGGTGAAACAGTTGCCCTCTTCTTTTTCAATCATGTAGTCGCCAGATTCGGCGTGCCGCAGGCTATAGTCACAGATCATGGATCGTATTTTCGCAATCACATGATGGTCGAATTAGATGCCAAACTAGGGTTGTCTCATGACAGCTCTACTCCATACTATCCGCAAGCCAATGGACAAGTTGAAGCAATCAACAAGGTCCTGAAACGCATGCTGCAAAGGATGATTGGAGTTCACAAGAGAAGATGGCACCTAATCCTATACTCATCTTTGTGGGCTTACCGAACATCGGTAAGGAATGCAACCGGGTTTACACCTTTCCAACTGGTATATGACCTGGAAGCAGTCTTACCAATCCAGTGCGAAATCTCGTCCTCAAACTCGCAATTGATCTCCTCCCCGGAACTTCAGAAGAAGAAGCTCGTTTCTTGGAATTAATCCAATTGGATGAAACCCGTCGTGATGCCGCTCTGGCTAACAAAGCCCAAAAGAAACGAGTCAAGGCGCAGTTCGACAAAAATGTCAAACCTCGTGTCTTCTCAGAAGGTGACTTGGTCTTACTTTACGACCAAGAATCCGATAAATTGGGAGCAGGTGAATTTAAGTCTTTATGGATGGGCCCCTATATTGTTAAACGAGTGTTAGCAAAAGGAGCCTACGAGTTAATGGATTATGACGGAATTCCACTGGTGCAACCTCGTAATGGGTTGTACCTCAAGTGTTACTATGTGTAATGGTAACCTGTATGCTTTTGTTATGTTTTTGTTTTCGCTAAAGTTTTTATTTTGGTCAAGTAATCCACTTTTTACATTTGTTGCAGATGTCAAACCTATTGGAGTCATGTGTTGGATATGCCGACGGAGCGAGTCGTAGTTCGCGGAACCTATCTTCCGCAGCCTGGGCTATTTTTGATCCAATTGGCGAGTTAGTAAGTTTCAGAGGGGTATGTATTGGTCGATCAAAAAATAACATCGCTGAATATAACGCGTTGATAGAACTTCTCTCTGATGCCATCACACATGGTATACGCTGACTAATTGTCAGGCTAGACTCACAACTCGTAATACTACAACTCACTAGTATCTATTCTATCCGAAATCTAGCTATTTATCGCATGTTCCTAAGGGTTAAGATTTTGGAAAGACAATTTGATTTTATTCAATATCAACATATTTCCAGAAACTTAAACACATTAACTGACTCATTGGCAAATTATGTGTTAGATAGACATTTGCAACATTTATAAAAAGAAACATACCATCAATTTTTACATTTGGATCATGTAACTTAACCAAAATAAAACTCCGAAAATCAAAAATATATATAACTGTTTATGGTTTACACATAATGTTCTGTAACCAAGACAAAATTGGTCAAATGACCAAAAACTCAAAATGCTAGGGGGCGCCCTAGTATAATGATGCTCGTGATAGCAAGTCACAGCCTGTGCGATCATGCGTAAAAGACGAGTCTCATTTAAGCTCTTTTCAACTGACTCGTAAAATATGAAAAGATTGTTGAGCCATTGGCCTCTCCAGCTCATTAAAGGGACAGGAAGTGTTATCCCTCCTCTAGATTTTAATCTTTTTGGACCTGAGGGATTATTACACAAAAAGATCAAGCGCTTGTTTTGTTCGGCTCGTTAAAAGTATCAAAAATTCATCCCTTCTGTATTGTTTTATACTTTTTTGGACTTAAGGGATTAGATGACGAAAAAGGAATTTTGGAGTTACCTTTACGTTCCTTTTCAGACTCTCTAAAATTGAAAAGGACCGAGTTATCTTTGTCGTTAAACTCTTTAAAAAGATTAATAACGACAAACTTGTCTATAGACGAGAATGAGTTTCACTATCGCTAGGATCGTTAAAACATAGCAATGGGTTTGCCCGAAGGGAAAATTATAGAACAAGAATATGTTATCCTCCTCAAGCTTGACAAAAATAAAGAGGTACTGGTCAGCAATGACTGGGGAAAATTGGGAAGAAAACTCAAAGAAACTTTGTTGGTAGCAAGTCGCTCTTGAACATGACACTTCCACTCTGTGTCTGAGTCGGGTTGGGTTGTTTCATTTACCGGTCACATCACCATGGTCACGCCATACCATCCACATTTGGGGTTAATGCTACCGATCCATCACATCAGTGTCGCCGATATGTTCAAGAGAAGTCATTCAGAGAATTCACCTGTGTCTCACCCACTACCATACATTATACTCCATTCTTTCATGACCGCCACCTGAACCTTATATCACCAGATCGTTTTCACCTCCATTAAAATCATTTGCTCCGTTCCGTGTCATTGATGTGGGATTCATTAAGGCCCTCCTGTGACGGATCACTTCTTGTCGACATCAGCTCATTATCCAAGAAGTTGATCTAGGAACACCCCATTCAGTACTTTGAAGCTTCCATGCCTCAATGGCAAGTTTCTCACTTCCGGCGACAGGTTTACATCAATGGCCTTCGACCGAAAGATTTTGCGTGGTGTTCGACGCCAAGTCCTTTATTCACACCACATGAATTGTACTGCAGTACCTTGAGGGTCATTATCATTATCGGTGATTCCTCTCGCGCTTGTTAACAGTTTACATCATTGACTGGTAATCAAGCGATGTCTTTCCATGTTCGACTTCAAAACATTTCTCACATGGATCAACTTGTACTTCGAGTGAAGATCGGATGAGATTGAAGGCCCCGGATCTAGTTTCATCCATCTGGGCTGCGATATATATTCAGGTAAATAAAGACATTAAATGTACATCATTGCTGCATAGGTAATCATCCACTCAAAAGGATGATGGCTCTATCAGAATCATCAGTCTACACTCAGACGATTGTCTGTCATATGTACACGAAAATGAATTTATAAAGCTGAGCATGGGAATGCCCGCCTCAGCTAGATCATGAAAATAGTATGAAGATAATGTATTGTATTGTATCTTATTACAGGTCTCCTCCCAGCATTGAAAGAACTTCGGATCCTCATAATAAAGCATTTCACCCGACACCAAAAGGTTAACGGCCTCATACTTTAGGGGGCAACTGTTACAGACATTTTTGTGCCCTACAACCCCAAGCATGAAATGTCCATAAACCAAGGGCTCCTAAGTCCCTAAATGTTAGTTTCTAATCTAACCCAATAAAGGCAAAGTCTACAACTTCTCCCAAAGTTCTCTCTCATTCTGCTCTTTCCAGGATCATTCAACTATTCCACTGCTAAGTGCGTTGCATCTCACCTAAATACACTGTGAGGGTGCGTTTCATTTCAAAAGTACCTTATGTGGGGTGCGATGGGCGAGAAATGACAAATGGAAGTGTCATTCCGCGAGGTGGAGAGGCAATGGAAGCTTCCAGAATCTTCTCCTGTGACATTTGCCTCCCTGAATTCGACCAAGGATGAGTAAGAGGCCCTCAGTCTCCAAGTGGAAGCAGGAACTATCAGAGAGAAGACACTAATCAAATGACAAGCTGACTCATTCCCCTTACAGATATCTATATATGGATCCCTCATCCCAGAGATCCGGAGGCTGGAATTTTGCATATTGTAAGGAATTGCTGTTGGTTTCTAGAGACAAACATCAGATTGTTGGGTGATCTAAGCTTTGTTTGAGGTGAAGAGGGGCTTCTTTGCTGGGAGGTTGATGCTGGGTCGGAACTCCTCCTGGATCTTTTCTTGTTTATCAATAAAAGCTATTTGAGTTTTCCTCCATGCTTTTGTATCATTGATGCTTGTTACATTTGTATGGTCAATTTACATCTGATCCTAGATTGTTTATGATTATAGATCCATGTCTTTGTATAGTGCTATGCTTTTGTGATCTTACAGGTACTTTGTGAAGCTGGGTGTGCAAGGGAGCGGGTAGCTAAGGACTATCAAAGAAGAGAGGGATTGAATCGAAGGATTAGCGCAAGACAGAGGTTGGTCTTTCTGTTCCTCTCTATCTATAATTCATAAAGGAAAAACAAAGGTAGCTTTTGTCTGTTTGTTTCTAAGGCAGTTGTCACACCTTAGTGGGATAGAGTAGTTCTATATAGACACTTTTCCCTGTAACATGCACCGCTCACCTTTTTCTATTTGAGTAGACATCACCGAGGAAGTGTTTTGTTTGCGATGTGAATAGAACAATCTTTGGTAACCTGAAAGAGGTAGACCTTTCCTGATAAAACAAATGTTTTGTTGGTGGTTTTAAGGGTGACCTTGAAACTCTGTTTTATACCTAGGGGCATGCAAACCTTTTGGCGTGCAAGCAAAGAGTGATCATTTATCTATTTTTTGGATTGGTCGTTTCCTAACTTGCATAAAGAAAGGATGTGGGGAAAAACTCTAAAAATTGCCGTTTTAAAATGGGATATTCTTATTATACGACTGGATTAATCGAGCAGTTTTAGCGCATAGTTCAAGCTCGTTAAAAAATAAACATAAGCCATGAGCAAATGTTTCCCCCCACGTTTAAGCTCATTAAAAAATGAACTATTTCCCGGCAAATGATCATCATGAATGTAGTACTTCAGCCTTTAAAAGCCCTGGTCGTGTTCTCACCATCACCTCCACTTTGTATTGGCCAATCATTCACCTCCATTTGATTGTTTACCCCTTTTGAGGGACAGCTGCGAAGAGTGATCTCACTATCCATCCTTGTAACACTACCATGATTGGAAAATTCCAAACCTTACCTGGAATCAGCTGCTACCCAATTTTGTCATTCGTTCCTCAAAAGACGAGTCTCCTTTAAGCTCTTTTCAACTGACTTGTAAAATATGAAAAGATTGTCGAGCCATTGGCCTCTCCAGCTCGTTAAAGGGACCGGAAGTGTTATCCCTCCTTTAGATTTTAATCTTTTTGGACCTGAGGGATCATTACACAAAAAGATCAAGCGCTTGTTTTGTTCGGCTCGTTAAAAGTATCGAAAATTCATCCCTTCTGTATTGTTTTATACTTTTTCGGACTTAAGGGATTAGATGACGAAAAAGGAATTTTGGAGTTTCCTTTACGTTCCTTTTCAGACTCTATAAAATTGAAAAGGACCGAGTTATCTTTGTCGTTAAACTCGTTAAAACTTAATAGCGACAAACTTGTCCATAGCAGACAAGAACGAGTTTCACTATCACTAGGCTCGTTAAAACATAGCGATGGGTTTGCCCGAAGGGAAAATTATAGAACAAGCATATGTTATCCTCCTCAAGCTTGACAAAAATAAAGAGGTACTGGTCAGCAATGACTGGGGAAAAATTGGGAAGAAAACTTGAAGAAACTTTGTTGGTAGAAAGTCTCTCTTGAACATGACACTTTCACTCTGCATCCAAGTCGGGTTGGGTTGTATCATTCACCGGTAACATCACCATGGTCCCATCACACCATCCACATTTGGGGTTAATGCTACCAGTCCATCACGTCAGTGTCGCCGATATGTTCAAGAGAAGTCATTCAGAGAATTCACCTGTGTCTCACCCACTACAATACATTTACACTCCATTCTTTCATGACCGCCACCCTGAACCTTATGTCATCAGATTGTTTTCACCTCCATTAAAATCATTTGCTCCGTTCCGTGTCATTGATGTGGGATTCATTAAGGCCCTCCTGTGACGGATTGCTTCTTGTTGACATCAGCTCATTATCCAAGAAGTCGATCTAGGAACAGCCCATTCAGTACTTCGAAGCTTGCATGCCTCAACGGCAAGTTTCTCACTTCCGGCGATAGGTTTACATCAATGACCTTCGACCGAAAGATTTTGCGTGGTGTTCAACACCAAGTCCTTTATTCACACCACGTGAATTGTACTGCAGTACCTTGAGGGTCATTATCATTATCGGTGATTCCTCTCGCGCCTGTTAACAGCTTACATCATTGGCTGGTAATCAGGCGATGTCTTTCCATGTTCGACTCTAGAACATCTCTCACATGGATAGACTTGTACTTCGAGTGAAGATCGAACGAGGTTGAAGACCCCGGATCTAGTTTCATCCATCCGGGTTGCGATATATATTCAGGGAAATAAAGACATCAAATGTACCTCATTGCTGCACAGATAATCATCCAATCAAAGGGATGATGACTCTACCAGAATCATCAGTCTACACTTTGACGATTATCTGTCCTATGTACATGAAAATGAATTTATAAAGCTGAGTATGGGAATGCCCACCTCAGCTAGATCATGAAAATATTATGAAGATAATGTATTGTATTGTATCTTATTACAAGTCTCCTCCTAGCTTGAAAGAACTTCGGATCCTCATAATAAAGCATTTCACCCGACATCAAAAGATTAACGACCTCATGCTTTAGGGGGCAACTGTTATAGACATTTTTGGGCACTACAACCCCAAGCATGAAATGTCCATAAACCAAGGGCTCCTAAGTCCCTAAAAGTGTTGTTCTAACCCCTAAAGGAACAAGGTCAAGTGATTATAGCTTCTCCCAGAAGTTCTCCATGAAAAACTGCTCAGAACTAGTCAAAACAGGATCATTTCAGCTGCTCCATAGGTAAAGTGCATTGCATCTCACCTAAATACACTATGTGGGTGCGTTTCATTTCAAAAAGCCCTTCTATGGGGTGCGATGGGCGAGAAGTGACAAATGGAAGTGTCATTCCACGAGGTGGAGAGGCATGGAAACTTCCAGAAACTTCTCCTGTGACACTTGCCTCTCTGAATTCGACCAAGGATGAGTAAGAGATCATCAATATCCAAGTGGAAGCAATAACTATCAGAGGGAAGACACTAATCAAATCACAAGCTGACTCATCTCCCTTACAGATATCTATATATGGATCCCTCATCCCAGAGATCCAGAGGCTGGAATTTTGCATATTGTAAGGAATTGTTGTTGGTTTCTTGAGACAACATCAGAATTGTTGGGTGATCTAAGCTTTGTATGAGGTGAAGAGGGGCTTCCTTGCTGAGAGGATGATGCTGGGTCAGAACAACTGGTTGTAACTCCCTTGGCTCTTTCTTTTTTATCAATAAAAGCTATTCAAGTTTTCCTCCATACTCTTGTGTCATTTATGTTTTGTGCATTTGTATGGTCAATTTACATCTGATCCTAGATTGTTTATGATTATAGATCCATGTTCTTGTGTAGTGCTATGCTACTGTGATCTTACAGGTACTCTGTGAAGCTGGGCGTACAAGGAAGCAAGTAGCGAAAGACCATCAAGAGAGAGAGGAATCAAACTAGGAGATTAGCGCAAGACAGAGGTTGGTCTTCTTTGTTCTTCTCTCATTTGTATTTCATAAAGGAAAAACAAAAGTAGCTTTACTTTGTTTGTTTCTAAGGTAGCTACCACACCTTAGTGGAATAAGCAGTTCTGTGTAGACACTTTTCCCTGTAACAGCTGGGACCGTGCTAGGAGAACCGCCCATAGTTCGGAATATCGGAAAGCATGCGACCAGGACTATAAGATAAGTGAGGTTGATTGTGTAGATTGGAGGATATGAGATCGACCCAGTAATTCTAGACCTAGGGTCAGATGTGAACATTCTGCCGAAGAAGACATGGGAGCACATGGGAAGGCCTATGCTACAATGGTCTCCTATCGAGCTGTGAATGGCGAACCAGCAAAAGATAATACCAATGGGGAGATTGTAGGGAATCGCCATGGATATTGAAGGAGCAAGCATGCTAGCAGACTTTAAAGTGATAGAGATTGTTGATGACAGCAATCCCTACCACACACTAGTAGGAATAGATTGGGCCACTGAAATGAACAGGGTGATAAATCTAAAGAAGCACAAGATGATTTTTGAGAAAAAGTCTCTGCATGTAGTCATACATTTGGACCCTGTAGAAGGATCGCGCTATACGGAGCCAGTGCACAACTATGAAAGCGATGACGACTTAGACTGCATCTATAAGATAACCATATGAGAGCAAGACAGGGTAAATCCCACTATGGATGGATGAATCTCATGGGAGCGCGAAAGCTCTTGTACATCAAATTCTAATGAGGCAATAGAGCAATGGCAGAACCGTTGCATGAGGTGACCATGCTAAACTGTAATACGATGACAAGATCATTGCACTGCGTATCAACAAAAGTGAGGGAACTACCTACTAATGATGGGTTAAGTAAGGTAGATGCTTTCCTAAATTTATTTGAAAGAGAGGTTCGAAAACAACAACGTTTTGAGGCTTTGAAATGGGTACTACGCGCTACGCCCGCGAGGTGGTGGGGTATGCACCAAGGAAGCTTTGAGGACTAGCGCGGATGTAGGAGAATGATGCACATGCATTTTGGGAAGCCTTTGATGTGTCTAATAGACAAGAATGATGGATGGGATGATCTGCACACGCATCTGTCCAGGTGGGTATAGGCATATGGTAAACAACCTACATGGGTGCACATGGACTTCGCGTTCAGGAACATGGTCAATAAGCAGGTGTTGGTGAGGCAATTGCGTGAATGGTCCCTCCAGTTGAGATGACAAACTATGGAAAGAACGAGTGTGCAGAAGGTTAACCACACAGAAGCCTTTAACGAAGTGTGTGAAGCACTCAACAGGGTATATAATGCGCAGTGGAGTGATTGGGGCCTACGTGTACTAGTAGTTCTATGGGATTATAGGACAGCGTGCAAGAAACTAATGGGGCAGATGCCTTCAAGGTTGGCCTATGGAGCAAACACTGTAGTCCCAATAGAATACAGTATGCCTCATCCACGTATAGCAGCGCCAGTAGATATGACAGTTCACAGAGCCTTGGAAAAAGGAATAGCACAGCTGAACAAAGAAGAATGCTTGGGACCTAAGGAAGAAATCCAAAAGGGTGATTTTAGGCTCCAAGAAATCATGAAGGAAAGGGTGTGGTTAAGGGAGAAAAGTTCTTTGGTGGAAGTGAAAGTCAAGAAGCTCGAGGAAGAAATAAAGAAGGATTTTTTCGATAAGAAAATCAGGGTGATAAAACAGGGTGCGCGACTATGGTGACGAATTTGGTGACTACTGCCAAGAGTTGATCAGCTTGATGCCTTGGATTGGAATGTATATAACTAAAGGGATCACTCATGATGGCACGATGCAGATGGTAAAGTGTGCGACGCAGACAAAATAAAACACGGATTTTTTCCAGGAAAAGTGATGGATGACCAGTTGAAACCCTATATAGGTGGTGCGACCACCTGACTAGTCATGGGAAGTATGGTCTTAGTGCTCCATGTAGTTGAAAGGAGGCGAGGGACTATAAACTACTTTACCCGAGAGCTGTGTGATGTTGGGGTTGCGCGCAGGAGGAAAGTTTCACAAGGTTTGCAATAGCACAAGGGGGGTTGCGCCGCCATGTGGGTTGCCTGGAAAGTGACCATTGGAGTCACTATTCACAATGTGATGCTTGACTTGAGACCAAATGGAGTAGGCGACAGGCATTCAAGATGAGCTTCATGGGCAATATTTGGGAAAATCTACCGCTAATGGAGCATTAATGGACTGGATTCGGGGGGAACAGTCGAATTCAAATTCAAAAGGCACTATAGATTACAAAGGGCTGCCCAGCGAAAAACACTTGGTCATTTGCGAATTGAGCTATCATGCACCCCGAGTATTCTAAACCAAGACCTGTTTGTCCTGTGCAGAGCTTTGGTTAAGCACCTGAGTGAACAGTTGAGAGATTTCTTGATGAATAAGATGGCAACATCTGAAGAAGCCAGGGAAATCGCAGAGATGACCATTGAAGAAGCCACACAGGCCATGACCATAGAAGATGCCCCTGAGAGTGCCAGGATTGTTGCAGAAATCCCTAAATCAACATGCACACTTAGACCGAAGAAAGATAAACAACCAATGATTCCGTGCATGTTTCGCCTCGAAACCAACTGCGAAACAGATTAACAATGGAGGAAAAAGGGAAAGTTGTTAACCTGGAAACCGAGGAGGAGAAAGAAGACCTTGAGGATATCATAATTGAAGAGGACGAGGACGAGGGCATATAGGAAGAAATCGAGGGTGTTGTCCCTCTAACCAAGCTACCCGCATATGTCCCTCTGTGGAAGGGGAAGACGAAGGTTCCCAAGGACCTCAATGAGAGCAAGACCTCTCTGCAGACTCCGCTCCTCCCAGACGATATCATTTTTGAAGGAACGCACTTGGGAAGGGTGCCGAGCTTAAAGTTCAAAGACTAGGATCGCACTGACCACGAGAAATTCCCTCACTTGGCGACCACACACCTCATGAAGCCAAAGAAAAACAATGTGGTGGGAGTTATAGAGTTGGAGTTGCACAAGTGGTTACGCGGAGTCGAAAAGGCAGGGTTGTTGAACCTGCTCTGGGTGCCACATTACCATCACACCCTAGTGACTATCTTCATCGTCAGGTAGCTACTCTACCTTGTACATGGTGGGTGTTCGTGTCTAGAGGATTCCATCCCCATCACGGACCACCTAATCCATCAAATTACTTGACTCCCATGTAAAGGAGAAGACCCAGTAGACATTTCATAGGGGAAGAGTAGTGATTTGGTTGTCGCAGAGGCCATGAAAAAGAAATACAAGCTGGAGAAGAAAAAGAGGGGCTATGCAATCTCCAGTATCAACAACAAGGCATTTAGAGTTGTAACTTATATACTGGCAGGTAAGGTCATGCGAAAGTGTCACGCAGATGAGGTGCCCGCACTGGTGGTTGCACTTGCTGAACAGTGCACAGAGGGGGTCCAGTTTGAATGGTCGGAATTCTTGTGCAAGGAGTTCCTAGAGGATTGCCACAAGGCACAAGAACAATGGAAAACCTTCCACTATGCATGGCTTCTGTTGTCCATAGTGCTAGTGGCTAGGGAATTGCTTAACGACATCTAGTTCCCCACGATTGCAAGGGATCTCCCAGAGGCGATAAAGCACACTTCGTTGTGGGCCACTAAATATGTGAACTAGATCCACAACAGTAAAATATTCTAGGCGTTCATGGAGATGAACATCAGAATGGTGATTAACCACAAGCTGCGGTTATCACCCACTATCTACAATAACCTGCAAATTTTCGCAGAGTTTAAAGCGGACTTTCATCACATCTACCTCAGGGCACGCAAGGACCTTGCAAACAAGTGGAACGAACTACCTTATATATCCACATATGATGTGATCTTCGATGTACTTGAGATGTGGCCGCCAGAATGGCATGCTCCAGACATCTCTACAGTGGAAAAGTATGTTGCGCAGAAAAAGGAGGAGGCAAAACTACGCGTGGCACAGTTGGCAGAAAAGAGAAGAAATGAAGCAACGGCAACAAAGGCAAAGGAGGTGTGGGACACTACGCGGACAACAACAGAACATAAAAAGGCTGGAGCAGCAGCATGGAAGGCAGCAGAGAAAGTGCGTTAGGGCCAAAAGTCATCTTCACCTGAGCAAGAGCAAGAGATGGAAACAGAGATAGAGGAGGGTGGCACGACCCACTGACAATGTCAACACAATTGAAGTGCCAACACTAGAGAGAGCAGATGGTGTTGCACAAGAAGGCAAAAGCATCTAAGTTGTCTATCAACTTGATCACCCTTATTGAGGGGGATCTATACGATATAAGAGAGACGGTGCATGATGTCACCACAGAGGCCCTCCAAACCTTGTGGAGGAGAATCAGATTGTGTTGTGGGCCCTCCTAGCACAGATTTAGGAGTTGCAGGTGTGCAATCCTTAGGCTGGTACTCTCTCAACCAGCTTTGCAATAGGAACAACCACAGCCGAGGAAATGTTGTGCGGTCATATGACCAAAAAATAGTGCTACCAGAAGGGGCACTGGTTACAACAAATGAGGCCAACATGCCTACGGCTAGTACATTGAAAGGAATAGGGATCGACATGGATGCGCTCCCTCAGGAGATGCTCTATGTTCTGCAGTATGGGATTACTGCAGAACTACAAGATAGGGAGAGTCGTGCACTGCAGGTGTTGAGTGAACAAAGGATCAACATGGAGCAGTTGAGCTTGCAACGCGACAATTTCATGTCTCAGAATAGGTAGATGGTACAGGTAATTCAAGAAGCCTTCCAGATGGTCCATGATCTGGCCATCCCAGCAGAAGCACTAATAGAGGCATGCATCCAGAGATTAGCAGCAGGGGTGCGCGAGGCACGAGAAGAAATGGCTAAGGTTCAGCTAGAGTTAAACCTTCAAATAGCAGCTACGGTTGAAGGCGCAACCTTCAACTCCTCCATAGTTAAGGGAACGACGCACTAGCACCATTACATCGGGGATGTAGGAGATCAGCAGTGAAGTGAGGGATTGCACCAAAATGTTGGAAGAATCATTCGAGGTCCTCACCATTCTGTAGGAGTACTCAAACATATAGTCCTTAGAAACAAAGGCGTGTGAGCTACAGCAGTAGTATGACAATGTCAAAGGGACCATGCTGATGGTGTCCCTCACACAGAAACTCATGCAAATGCAATGTGCTTAAGGATCAAGTAGACGTAGTGTGACACAGAGAAGATTGACGAGGCCTTCTTAATCACCACAACAATTGAAGGCAATATCGCGTAGATGCAAGGGACATAGTAATAGATACAGGGGAGTAGTTTCGACACTAAGGTCTTAGAACAACACGTACAAGAGATACAACAGGTAGCTACGTAGTGCGTTGCTAACCTTGTAGCCGTCCGAGAAGAGTTGGGAGGTCTATACATAAAGATCTCTACATCGACAGAGTGACTCAAGGGCAAGTCACGATGGTTGTGTTGGGGGCCTGTTGGGTATGGGATCCCCCCAAGGCAAGTTTGGGGCTAAAAGCCCAAGTTTTGACTAAGTCCAATGTAAAGACTCCGCGATTTATGGGCGTGGAGTGCGAAGATGGTAAATGAGTTAGAGGGTTGTCTGCCCTCATTTTTGTAATGTAATGTCAATTTGAGAGATCTACCCATGGTCTGCAGACCATGGGATTGTATAAATAGAGCGAGGCTCTAAGTGTAAGGAGAGAACCTAAGGAATCAAAGAGAGGAAAACAATCCATGAAGCATTGAGTCGAAGTGCAGAGTCATGTCTTTGGGTTGTAGAGTAGGAGAAGGCTCTGCAGCTGAGTGTGTAGAGGCCTAGTAGTCCACAACTGAGTGTGCAGACCCCTGTAGCTAAGTGCGCAGTGCAGGTTGAGTCTGTAACCGATTGAAGCCTTAATAACGAGAAGTTTTAGCATATTTCCATGTATCTTTTCCTATTTTATGCATTGAAGTATATTGGGTATGAATTTCGTGTTTACCATTTTTTTTGCGCGAACTTATATGAATATGTTGAATAAGTGAATATAATATAAGGTATATGTTTACGTGAAGATAACTAATTCTCATAAGAAGATAAGTAAGATCTGTGGTACGACTTGGGGAAATAGCATAGATCACCGCTTTAGCAGCATGAAAGACCCACAGCACCTGGTTAGGGTTGCGCGAAGATGAATATAACCAGGCCGCAAAGGCCACGTAGGCCAAGAAAGTGCACAAAGGAACCTGTGTGAAGGTATTCACAGTTGGACTAAATCAACCCCTCAGACATCTCAAGGGTGCGGAAACCTGGTTCGAACATCCCCCATGCTACTTCAGGTGAGACCTCAATCGGCGCTTCATGAACTGTTGCCGAAAGGGCCAGTAGTATAGGGATTTGTTTGGCTAATTAACTCTGAACCTAGGTCAGGCCCCAACAAGCCAATAGTAATGCATTGTAAGGAATTACCACTCGAAAAATTCCTTAGATGGAAGGACATATCAATAATAAAAAGGTTTAAGAAGTGAAAGATCAGATCGAGCATCAACAACAGGTCCTCCAACTTTTAAAGGATAACCCCACTTTGGTGCATAATAGAATGAAACAACAGGTAGATCAACATCACATCAAAAGAAGTTTTGATATAGGAGACTGGGTATTTTTACAAATACGACCATAGAAACAATTTTCCCTCAAGAAAGCTAAGAAGGACAATAAATTATCACCAAATTATTGTTGAAAATAGCAACAAGAAATGCTAAAAATAGAAGTGCTAAAAATAGCACTGCTTTAAATAGCAGTTTGGGTATCAGTGCTGGATTGAGCAACAGGGAATGAAAAATGGAAGTGCTAAAAATAGAATTGTTATTTTTAGCAATTTAGGATGGATTCCTATTTTAGTCAGTCCCTAGACTAAAAATAGGAAGTAAAATTCGAATTTGAACTTAACAGTTGTTTGAAAATAAATTAATTAATTCACCATGAGTTAATTAGTTGTGAAAAATCAAACATGAAGTCTATGTGAGGACATGCAACAGTTTCTCTATTAATTGAGGAATTTATCCATCAGTTAAAGAGATAAGGATGAGATCTAATTTGAGTTGTAATTAGTTGGCTCAGTTAATAGAGTCAAGTCTAGTTAGATTGATTTAAACAGTTTGTTTAAATTAATGTGAGTTTAATTAGTTAATGCATGCTTGCATATAACTGTTGCACTTTAGATAACTGAAGATTCTCTCATGAATAACTCATGCATATCATTTCAGACAGAGACCCAGTTGAGATCAAAGAAGGGACAGTGTACTATCAATTGGATGAAATTTTTCCTATAAAGGAAGCTCATCCATGGATGAGGATTTATGTCCTTCAGGACTGCGTAGTTGGATTAGAGGTTAGTGAGTGTGTGAAGAGGCCAATTCACACAAGTGTTTGCACTAGACCCCAATCAAAATTGTGCAAAGGAATAGGAGGTTTGGAGGGTAGACCAAAGGTTAGATAGAGGCCTTTGACTATCTATGAGCAGTAGAGGAATTGCAGAGAGAGCATGATAGCTTTTGAGCTGATTCCTTTTGTAATACTGGCTATATTTCCACTTGTATGATAATACAGAGTTGGGGTTTTAGGATGAGGATTTCCCCTGGTTATATTTTCTGTGTTATGTGTGATTGATTTCTCCATATCAGCTATATGTGTTCTTATTGATGTTGCACATGTTCGATTAAGCTTCCGCTAAATTGGTTGTAGAAGTAGATCAAGTAATTTGCTTTAGTCTATTGCATTATCAAGTGATCTACAGGTGGGAATTTCTACATGGTATCAGAGCTAGCTAATTTGTAGAAAAATTCTACATGGCATTGGAGCACAAGTGATCAAGGAAGAACAGTATACAAGAAGGAAGAAGTTGAAGTTTGTGATTCCTGAATATAGAAATTGAGTTCTTATCACATCTCTATTTCACATATGGCATTCAATGGTTTGAGACTCGAATATGCCCTTGATGGCAGTTCAAATTATATATCCTAGAAGTATCACATGGAAGCAATACTAGAGGATAATGTTCTAAAGGAATTCATTGATCAAGAAGTCCCCAAGCCGATTGGTTCTGCTGAATTGGCTGAATGGAAGAAATGTGTGGCTAGAGCAAGGAGAATCCTTCTGGGGGAAGTTCAAGATCACATAGTCTCGAGTTTCCATGGGAAGGAGACACCATTTTCAATGTGGAAAACATTGAAAGATCTATATCAAAATATTAGTGATTGGAGGAAGCTGGCACTGAAAGACAAGCTTCGGAAGATCAAGTGTGAAAAGGGTGACACAATCTCTACGTATCTGAACAAGCTCACCACATGCAGAGATGCGCATGGAGTGTAGGGATCGTGACAGCTGATGATGACATGATGATTCTTGCATTCCTTGGTCTTCCTAAGAGCTAGCATAGCTACCACGACTCAGTTAATGGAAGAGAGAAACTGCCAGATTGGGAACAACTTTGGTCGGATTTTATGTAGGAGGAGATAAGAAGAAGCACCAAAGATGGTTATTCATCCATGGAGGATGAAGAAAATTGTGCTTTAGCGAGTAAGGAAAAGAAGGGGAAGGAGAAGGTTTCTCATTCCGAATCCAGTTCTTCCCATGGTGGGAATAAGTTTGACAAATCGAAAGTGCGATGCTTTTTTTGTCATGAGGTGGGCCATTTTGCTATAAATTGTCCACTGAGGAAATCCAAGAAGGGATCCGTGGAAGGATTAGAAGGTGAGGCACTGGCCTCACAGTTTGAGTTGGATTTCAAATTGTTCACATTCATGGTTTCATCCATGGTGGGAAGTGGTTGGTTTCTTAACAGTGGAGCTTCTTTCCACATGATCGGCAACAAGAGTTTGTTCAGTACTTTGGAGGGGAAAGATCTCCAGATACTCATAGCGATGGGTAATGATGAAAGGTATAGTGTCTCAGGTGTAGACACAGTTATTTTTCAGAGGGCATGGAGCTCTCCTTACCTTGACCAATGTCAAGTATGTACCAAGACTGAAGAGAAACATGGTGTCGATTGTGATGCTGGAAGACAGAGGCTATGATGTAGTCTTTAGTAAGAGAAAGGTTTTCCTTAGACACACCATCAGTAGACAGGTGAAGCAAATCAGTTCACGGGTCAAGAACCTGTATGCTCTTGAGGTTCAAGATGCATGCAAAGCCTTGAGGAGCAAGGCAACTGATGGAGACTTGGTGCTTGAGAGGGAGAGTACATTACCTCTCAACATCCAGTGCCAGAAGCAGTCTAAGACGATTGTGGAGGAGCCACGATTGGTAAGGCAACTTCAGGGGGTTGTGGAGCAGCCACAACTAGAGAAGCTGAGAGGAGATCGAGTTGAGACATCTACTCATGCAGAGACCTCTAGTAGGGGGAAACTTCGAGCTAGGTGGGCAGAGGGATCACATGTAGCCATACCTCCAGGTAGGAGGTGGGGTGATGTGGAGTGATCATCCCAAGGAGGAGGGGCAAGATCCTTGAGGTACCCAACCTCTTTGATTCGACTTTGCTACAGGAGCCCCTATGAGGAGTAGCAGCACTGACTGATTGGGTAGAGACAAATGCGGATGGAGCGGCAAAGAGAGCTACAGTGCAGGAGTCCCAATACTATGTAGAGCTAGCAAGCTGCAACAATGCGAGAGGCACAGGAGTGTTATACTAGTGTAGGATGGCACAGAGAGGTGTGCAACAGTGCGAGATGCATGGAGTGTTGCAATAGCTTACAGGTAAGAGAGAGAGCACTTGTCAGTAGCAGGTAGAGCTTCAGCATGAGAGTAAACATTCCAAAGGTACAGGATCGGGTTTGATTTGAAGCCTTTCCTGTTGAGAGGGAGTGTTGAAAATAGCAACAAGAAATGTTAAAAATAGAAGTGCTAAAAATAGCACTGCTATAAATAAGTTTGGGTATTAGTGCTAGATTGAGCAACAGGGAATGAAAAATGGAAGTGCTAAAAATAGAATTGCTATTTTTAGCAGTTTAGGATGGATTCCTATTTTAGTCAGTCCCCAGACTAAAAATAGGAATTAAAATTCGAATTTGAACTTAACAGCTATTTGAAAATAAATTAATTAATTCACCATGAGTTAATTAGTTGTGAAAAATCAAACATGAAGTCTATGTGAGGACATGCAAGAGTTTCTCTATTAATTGAGGAATTTATCCATCAGTAAAGAGATAAGGATGAGTTCTAATTTGAGTTGTAATTAGTTTTCTCAGTTAACAGAGTCAAGTCCAGTTAGATTGACTTAAACTGTTTTTTTAAATTAATGTGAGTTCAGTGAGTTAATGCATGCTTGCATATAATTGTTGCACTTCAGATAACTAAAGATTCTCTCATGAATAACTCATGCATGTCAGTTCAGACAGAGACCCAGTTGAGATCAAAGAAGGGACAGTGTACTAACAGTTGGATGAAAGTTTTCCTATAAAGGAAGCTCATCCATGGATGAGGATTTATCTCCTTTAGGACTGCGTAGTTAGATCAGAGGTTAGTGAGTGTGTGAAGAGGACAATTCACACAAGTGGATGCATTGGACCCCAATCAGAATTGCGCAAAGAAATAGGAGGTTTGGAGGGTAGACCAGAGGTTAGATAGAGGCCTTTGACTGTCTACGAGCAGCAGAGGTATTGCAAAGAGAGCAGGATTGCTTTTGAGCTAATTCTTTTTGTAATATTGGCTATATTTCCACTTGTATGATAATACAGAGTTGGGTTTTAGGCTGAGGCTTTCCCCTGGTTATATATTTTGTGTTATGTGTGATTGATTTCTCCATATTAGTTATATGTGTTCTGATTGATGTTTCTCATGTTCGATTAAGCTTCTGCTAAATAGGTTGTAGAAGTAGATCAAGTATTTTGCTTTAGTCTATTGCATTATTAGGTGATCTACTGGTGGGAATTTCTACATGGTATTAGAGCTAGCTGATTTGTAGAAAAATTACAAGTACTATGGTCCTTACAAGGTGCTGCAAAGGATTGGTACTATGGCATACAAATTGGAGCTTCCTGCATCTTCCCGAGTGCCCCTAGTTTTCCAAGTCTCATGCTTAAAGAAGGTTATAGCTAACAAGCTCCTAGTTAAAACAATATTTTCGGAACTTAACGAGGAAGGAAAAATCATATTGGAACCTGAAGCAGTCATAGAAACAAGAACCTGACAGGTACGAAATCAATCAATTTCAGAGTATCTCATCAAGTGGAAGAACTTTCCTGCTGAAGATTCCACATGGGAGGGTGAAAATTTTATACAAAAGCGTCTAAAACTCCTCAAGCATTGAGGACAACACGTTTTGAAGGAGAGGGGCATGTTAGGTCCCTATACTACTAGTGTAACCCCTTATTGTTATTAGTGGAACCCCCTTATTGTATTATTGTGTCCATATAGTCCCCATGTTGTTATTATTATGCCCCATAGAAGCCCATTATTGTTATTTCTGTGCCCCTACAATATTATTGTTATGTAGGTTCTAATTGTATTGGGATACTTTAGACTCCTATATATATAAAGGAGGTCTTGTCATTTGTATCATCCAAGGCTTGTTTATTTGTGTAATATAAAGGAGGTAGCCCCCTCGAAGAGGCTGATTTCTAAGTCATTGGTCTATCTTTTCTATCTTTTTGTGAGATGGTTTCATAACATCTATATTATACAATTAAGAAAAATGAAGATTAATATTTTTTTAATGTTCTTTCTATCGTTGAACATGATCCATTTTTGTATCCCCATTTACTATGCTCTTCGCGGGTAATTAATTATTAATTTGATTTTTTTTCCTTCAATATTTTATCCAAGCATTTATATTCTGATTGGAGATTTTATTCAAGGGTTTCTAACATGACTAGAGGCTTCACAAGCGGAGAAAAACCTTGATGCCTTGATCACAATGCATGGGCATGTTGCACGCAACAATAAGATTCCCATATTCAGGCACTAGGTTGGGTGGTTCTAGATCCAATCCAAACACGCAACAGTTTGATAATGAAGGGATTGGCATGGACGGGTTCGTAGGCACACATTACAAAAGAGCGAGAACAAAACATACATTGTTCATTGAAGGTTGAAAGTCGAATCCTTTCATTCTGCCTTTCCCAGGTATGCGATATCTTGACCTTTGACTTCAATTCAACTAGGCTTCTTATGGCATACTTTTATCAATAGACCTACCATCCCTCAGACATCGATACAAATAGGCTATAGCTTAAGGAGAACCAATAGACCATGTTGGTGTTTTGAATGAAGACGTAGATAGTGGGAATGCATATCTCTTGCTCTTGGGTCCATAAACACTATGGGATAGGGTGGATGAACTTGGTGAACCACTGAACTCGAATAAGGTATTTCCCAGCACCCACTTTTAGCATTATCTATTATGCTACTGGAGGAATCGTTTTATCCTGGATGAGATTTTAAGAGATCTTGGAGTTTCTGAATTTTCTCTACTATATTGGTAGTGGTGCCAGATCTTTAAACCTCTTCTGGATTTTCTCCAATAGTATAAGACCACTTGTTGGGTTTCATCAAGAGGTATACTCACCAGGAAAACCCCATCATACTACTATGCTTCTGAATAACTGAAACATCAAACCCTCTTTCCTTTAATGCAGGTTTCTCCTAGGGTTTGTTTGGCATACACAAAATGGCCTCATTCCTAATTTTTTGTTTGGATATGCATCCCGACTTTAAATTTAATAATTATTTGTTTCCAAATACAAATATTTCCTAATCTAGGCACATTCCTCTTATTCCATACCAAACCCACGATATCATAGAAGTGCAGCAAATCTCCAGAAATCAATCACGATTCTCCTTGCCAAGACAACGTTTCCCTTACAACTAAGATTTAACCAACATAAAAATTCCAATACTTATTATGACTAGATCCAATCCTTGGATACAATTTTGGAATCCTTCAACTAAAGGTGCCTTCCTTCAACACTTGATCACAATTTGTGACTAGGCAATTTTTAGCGAGAACAAAGGGGCCCTCAACATATTTCTGATACAATGCAGAGGAGTACCAATGCCCTCCTTTGTAAGTTTTCCATGCAGAAATTTAATTCCATAATTTCAACATAGATTTATAGATCTCCATGAAGACCTTAAACCATACACTAGTCTTAGTCAGTTTGCACCTAGGAGGTGAATTTCTTCAGTCTTTAACCATTACTACAACCAATCTCCGGGTTTTCTCTTTAGTGTCGATACTTGACTATTTTTCCCAATGAAAAGTGTCAAAATCAGAACATAGTAACTTACATAGTTTCCACAGAAAATATGTTGAATTCCCGCACTCTGGGGCTTTGGAAGTAGGGATTTACAGAAAGAGGAAATTTGAAATCACACTTTCATCTGCAAAGAAAATAACATGGTAGATGACTGTCATCTATCATACATGGAAAATGTACCCTACCATAGTGTCAAAACCTAGGTTGTTGACAAATGTGCCCTAACACCATGTAAAATCCTAGGTTTTCGACTATAGAGTGGTGCAAGATGGTTGAAATCCATTAAGGAGCATAAGTACCAGCTACATTGTCTCTTTGGCTAAAAGATGTGACTTTGTTCAACTATACTTAGAGCTGATAATCATCTGATTGTGCAGCAACATGCCAACAGGGCATTGATTCATTCGTTAGATTGAATTAAATACCAAGCCATAAAATAGTGTTTCCACTATCGCTGTGGTCTTTCCCACTTGAATGGCATGAGCTTCAAAGGGATGATGCCTGATGCAAGTCCCAAGTAATTTAGGCATAATAGTTAACCCTTGGTTTAGGCAGTTAAGCCAAAGGAAGGCCGCTCTATGTGTTGTGGCCCTTTGTTGCATGTTTCTCAAAGCATTTGTACCCAAAACAAATTTTATTCAGTGGTAATGCTCATAGCCTTGCACTGCTAATTTCCATATGGCTGAGTATCCACTAACATGAAGGTGAGAGAAATTGGTAGGGATGTCCTAGTGAAAAAGGGTTGAATCCCAAAATCTATGGTAAGATTCTCATTTCCTAGTGTTATCTAATGGAATTCTAAAAGATTTATGGTTTATCCCAATACACAGTTGAATCTCTATGGTTTCTCTGATTCCACAAAGAATCACCCCGAAAGAAAATATATGCTTGCAATAGGTGATTATTCATTGAATTTTAGGAAACGATGGGAGGATTTCCATTTCAAGAATGGAATTCTAATTCACTGCTATAACTAAAATAATGGCTTTGGCTAAGGAAGGGTGTGTTAAGAATCCTCATACAACCATCCATCATACAATCTAGAATCATTCATCTTATGCTTCAACTCTTAAAGAACATAGTAAAGGAAACCATCCTCTCGTGCTCTTATGAAGTACTGACTGATCAAGAGATGAAGTACTAATAAAGAACATCTCGTGCTAGTCTCTATAGGCTAGGCTACCCATGAAGAAATTCTTATCTATCCACTATCTTATTTCCCATCATCTTCTCTCCTTCTTATCTACCCACCATATTCTCAATCATCCCCTCTACCATCATATTCTCTACCAACCTGTTGACACCTAATCCGAAACAGATGGGTGAACTGGACAGTCATCTAGAAGATGAACTGATCCATCATATGTATGTATATAAATAATGTGTTAGCTAATGAATAAAATCAATGAGTTTTGTCTCTCGTTCAATGTGGAGTTACCCTGGCCTGACATGGTATCAGAGCACAGGTCCCAAATTAGTTGTAACTCCTGCCTCTGCCCTGAGCACTGCGCTGCTCTGTCCTGCGCTGCTCTGCCTCTGCCTGACACTGATTCTCTACGCACTGATTGCCTCTATCCACACCTGAGCGTCGGTTTCCTTTGAAAGAGTCGGTGCATCAGAAACGTTGTTCTTAGCTTGTTCCAAATGCCCGTCTCCTCATCAAAACCCTCTGCGCTTCAAGAGCCGTATATGCTTAGAACCAGTCTCCACTGAAAAGCCGAGCTTAAAACTGAACTTCTCACTAAAATTTTCCATTTCATCTGAGATTTACGCTTTTTTTTTCTCCATTTCATGTTTTATTATTGGAACCAAGCTTACTTTAATTTCGCACTCCTTCAAAGCATCCCAACACGGGTCATTTTTGAAGCGGTCTATATCTGAACCCGGTAGCTGGATATATACCGTCACATCTTGAAGGCTCTGCAATTTCTCTATTCCATTGGGCATATCTGTGAGGCTGTTGCACCACCAGAATTCCAAGTGTTTCAATCTTGGCATTGCCTTTTCTTTCAACCGTGGAAACTTTTGTAGACCCTCGCATCTAATTACCTCGAACGACAACAGATTCGGAAACGCAAAAGGTTCTCCAAACAGCTTTGGAAACTTTGAGCATTTACTATTGTCCCACATAACTAATCTTTTCAGATGAGGAATCCGTGCTAGGAGTTTGCATTGAGAAAATGTGCAGCAGCGATCCCCAGTTAAATCGAGTTCAATAATGCATGTCAAGACATGTTTTGAAGACCGTGTATGTTTTTTTTTTAAGGCCGTATATGCTGTGAATACTGTGAAGGCTTTGTGCATTGAATAATTTTGAATGCCGGTGAAAAAAAGAATGACTGCGTTTTTATTGCAAGACTGTGGTATTCGCTGCGTTTTTTTGTAAAGACTGTGGAGAGTGCTTTTCCAACAAGAAGCTCTTCACTGCACTTTATTTTGTTAGCTTTGTATGTGATGAATTGGATGGACGTTTTGCATGCATGCTGAATCAAGCATCTACTTTTGGAACTGTCGGTGACCTGGCTGCAAGTGGCCTTTTGAAATTGCGGGAATTGAAATAATAATACAGTGAAGTGAATGTGTTTTTTTTTCAATTGCATTGATAATATTGTAGCAGTGATATATGAGCGCCCTCTTTTTTCAAAACAATATTGTAGCAGTGATATATGAGCGCCCTCTTTTTTCAAAACATAATATTGTAGCAGTGATATAGGTTGAAGAGATACCTTGAGCGCCCTCTTTTTTTCTCAAAACATAATATTGTGGAAGTGATATAAAGAAATGGTGATATAAGAAATGTTGATGATATGCTGATGAAATGTTAGAATAAAAATAAATGCATAAGGCTATCATATAAGGATTTTTTTTTCTCTCAACAGAAGTTTTTTGGCAGAGATATTTTTTTTACAGAATGCATTCAATCATTTCTATGGTAGGAATAGTTCTCACTGGCAAGGAGAACTATTCAGAATGGTCTCGGATGGTAAAACACACCCTCATCTACAATGAGCTGTGGAAAGGAGTGTGTGTCGGAGAAGAAGACAAAGACCCTGTGCAGCCTACATCAGATAAAGAACCTGTTATTTGGGAAAACAAGAACAGCAAATCCTATGCATTGATCGCAGCATCTGTAAATGAGGAAGTAAGTCGTCATATTTCATCCTATTCCACTGCCTTTGAAGCTTTACAAAAGCTGAAAGAACTCTATGATACACATTCTGCACTTGAAGTTGTTCAGCTCATGATTAAACTCTTCACTCTTGAACTGAAAAATAATGATCCTCTTGCTCTTGCATCTGAAATAAAGTCTATAATGCATGATATTAAATCCACTAAGGTTGAGCTGGATATCTCTCTTATTGCCTTTCTCAAAGCACTCTATCCTACCTACTCTAATTATCTTGAGTCTTTACAAGCAAATGGAAATCTTAAAGATATAACCTTTGACACTTGTGAAAAAGTTTGCTGAAAGAGAGAATGCCTTTGGAAAGAAAACAGTCCCTGAATCTTCTGAAGAGACTGTTTTCCTTGCTCATAAAGAAAAGCATCCTGCTCAAGATTCTACAATAGGAAGAGGTGGACGAAGAGGAAGAGGAAGATACTTCAGAGGCAAGGGGGGCAGACATCCTCAAGCAGAAAAGGCAGATCTGCATTGCATTCGCTGCAAACGAAATGGATCACATGATGCTTCTACATGCAAGCTACCATGGGACAAAGTTGAGCAGAGAAGAAATCAGCAGAAAGGTAAAACTGATGACACAGACAAAGGTAAAGCACCTGAATCCGCTCACTATATTGAGGCACAATGTAACATTGGAGTAAATGAAGATTTGTTTAATGCTTCACTTGCTTCTTCGAAAAATGACTGGTTGCTTGATTCAGGAGCAACCTGTCATATGACTCATAGGAAAGATTTCTTTGAATATTTCACTGACAATGTTGATGGAGCAGTATACTTTGCAGATCAGTCAAAAATCAAGCCATCAGGGCTTGGCACAATCAGGTTTAAACTGCCTGGTCTTCCAGACTTTCTTCTGGATCATGTTCTATATCTCCCACAGCTCAAGAGAAACTTGTTGTCCCTGGTCCACATCCGCCAGCAAGGTCACTCCATTCATATGTTTGATGGAAAGCTTGAGGTAAGAAAGACATCTGACCATTCACTTGTCATGAGGGGTATAGAAGAAGAAAGACTTCTTAAACTGCAAGGAACCTCTGCTCATGCACAACATTTTTCATATATTTCTCATCATGATGAAGGTACACTTCCATCAAGTTTATTATGGCATGCTAGATTTGGACATCTAAACTATGATAGTCTCCGCTTGTTGAAGAAAAATGGTGTTGCTGGTTTGCCTACAATTCCTAGAAAACATAAACAATGTGATGCTTGCATTCTAGGAAAGCATAGCAAACAGTCTTTTCATGATTCACATTCAAGAGCACATAGGAAGCTTGAACTTATTCATTCAGATTTATGTGGTCCAATGTCTGTTTCTTCTGCAAATGGAAATAAGTATATCATGACATTTATTGATGATTACACCAGAATGTGTTGGGTTTATTTATTGAAGAACAAATCTGATGCTTTTCAAACATTCAAGAATTTTCATAAGTGGATTGAAAATGATGCACAATCTCATATTGGGTCTATTCGCACTGATAATGGAAAAGAATATACATCAAATGAATTTGAACACTATCTTCGCCAACATGGGATTAAACATCAAACAACTGTGCCTTATAATCCTCAACAGAATGGTGTAGCTGAAAGAATGAACAGAACAATTTTGAATATGGTGCGATCCATGCTTTTCTTCAAAAATGTAAAGACAATGTTTTGGGCTGATGCTGTTCTATGTGTTGCATATATAAAGAATAGATGTCCATCTAGTGCTATAAGAAACAAGACTCCTTATGAATTGTGGTATGGACATGTTCCTTCGGTAAAACATCTCAGGATATTTGGTTCCACCTGTTATGCTTTAATACCAAAGGTACATAGAAACAAACTTGGTGCTAGAAGTCATAAGTGTATCTTCCTGGGGTATTCAAACACATCTAAAGCATACCTCCTTTATGATGAAGTAAATAAAAAGTTTGTTTTATCTAGAGATGTCATTTTTCTTGAATCATCCAAATCTGACAGTGTTGTTGAGCGGCAACTTGATCGCTTGGATAGATTCACAAAACCGAAATCATTCCAAGAGTTTGATAATCAAATTCCACATCTTGAAGGGGGGATTCCTATACTAGATCAACATGTGGAATCTCCTTCTGAAGAACAATCTCCCCTGCATGACACTCCAACAACGGATGATGCTTTAAGTGATGTAATTGATAGAATTGGGAGACTTAATCTTGATTCAGTCCCAACTCAATCAACAGAACAGCCTGGACCATCTCAGAAAGGTCCCCAAAAGTGGCTGACAAAGACACTTGAAAGTGTTCATCCTGATGAAATTGGAAAAAAAGGAACCATAAATACAAACCGACAAGATGGAGGTGATGTAGATAACTCTAATTCACCTGTTGATATGGATGTTACTTATGATTGTGAATTGAACTTGTCTACAGATTTTGAACCAACTTCCTTCAAAGAAGCTGCTTCTCATGATGAATGGAAAGAAGCGATGCAGAAGGAGTATGATGCCCTCATAAAGAATGGCACTTGGAAGCTGGTTGATCCTCCATTTGGAACCAAACCAATTGGCTGCAAGTGGGTCTACAAGAACAAGTACAAAGCGGATGGCTCACTTGACAAGCACAAAGCTAGGCTTGTGGCAAAAGGTTTTGCACAGAAGGAAGGGGTCGATTATGAGGAAAATTTTGCTCCCACAGCAAAATGGGCCACCATCCGGACACTCTTTGCACTAGCTGCTCAGAACGGTTGGAAAGTCCATCAAATGGATGTAAAAACTGCATTCTTGAATGGAGATCTAAAAGAGAATGTTTTTATGTCCCAGCCTGAAGGATTTGTTGTGAAAGGACATGAACACAAAGTATGCAAACTTGTGAAGTCCTTGTATGGCCTCAAACAAGCACCACGAGCCTGGTATGAAAAACTAACTGAGCATCTTCTGAAACTCAACTTCAAACATTTTGATCTTGATGATGCAACTTTATTTGTCAAGAAAGTTGGCAAAACAGTTGTATATCTTGTGGTATATGTAGATGATCTTTTAATGACAGGGAACAATGAAAGCTATATTGCATCCATAAAGAAAGAATTATGAAAATTTTTTGAAATGACTGATTTGGGCTATGTTCATTACTATCTTGGCATTGAAGTAACCCAACATTCAAAGTCCATATTTCTTTCTCAAAAGAAATACATTGGAGATTTGTTAAACAGATTTGGCATGACAGAGTGCAATCCCCTTTCTACTCCAATGGAACAAAACTTGAAGCTCACATCTATTGAAGGAAAGGAATTTGAGGATGCAACAAAGTATAGACAGCTTGTAGGAAGTCTCATCTACCTCACTACTACCAGACCAGACATTTCATTTGCTGTTGGAATCCTCTCCAGGTTTATGCAAAAGCCTTGTGAGGGACATTGGTCTGCTGCAAAAAGAGTTCTAAGGTACTTGAAGGGAACTCAAGACCTTGGAATCAAGTATACACAGGTGGACAACTTCAACTTGATTGGATACTCTGATTCAGACTTCGATGGAGACAAAGAAACTGGGGTATCTACTTCAGGATATGCTATGAGTCTTGGATCAGTAGCTGTCTCCTGGAGATCACGCAAACAATCAGTACCAGCAGATTCCACAACAGAAGCAGAATATGTGGCAGCAGCTGAAGCAACGAAAGAAATTGTGTGGCTCAGGAAAATTCTTGAAGATTTGCAGGTAAAACAAATACAATCAACTCCACTCATGATTGATAACACATCTGCAATAAAGTTGGCCAAGAACCCAAAGTTCCATGATCGTACTAAGAACATCAATACTAAATATCATCTGATCCGACATCATGTTGAGGCCAAAACAATCCATCTCCGTCATTGTTCCACAAACGAGCAAATTGCAGACATCTTCACCAAAGCGCTTGGAAGAGAAAAGCTTGAAAGATTCAGAATGATGCTTGGACTCACCAAAATCCCTTCAGATTAAGGGGGGGAATGTTGACACCTAATCCAAAACGGATGGGTGAACTGGACAGTCATCTAGAAGATGAACTGATCCATCATATGTATGTATATAAATAATGTGTTAGCTAATGAATAAAATCAATGAGTTTTGTCTCTCGTTCAATGTGGAGTTACCCTGGCCTGACACAACCTTATTATAAACCATCTTAGTAGATGACTTAGTAGATGAGCATTTGTAAACTCAAATTTTGACATAAAAAGGCATTTAAAGCCAATTGATGACTGATATTGCATAGATTTCTTGGGTGTATGAATTGGATTTGATTGATAGTCAAACCCTCAATTTGAAGAAAACCCCAAAGACAAGTGATAAGTCCCTTCAGAATGAACCTCGGGCACGATGAAGAGACCAATGAACAACACATTAAAGTAAATGGTGTTTCTCACCCAGTTATCACAAATGCTTTTATAGAAGATAAAAAACAAAATCCAGAAATTGTACAGAAAACAAACCTTGAAGGCAAACCAAGCTTGAAGATGGGCTATAGGAACCCTACCGACTTGAGCTAAACATTATCCATGAAATTCCTAGAGTTTCAACCCAGATCAACTCAGCCCCTGCATAATGCCCAAAATACCACACTAGGCAACCTAACGATGTTAACTTCAAATCATGTCCAATAGATTTATCCATAAAATAAAGATAATAAGTATGAGGATCATTTTCAGAGTAGTAGGGGTGTTCTGTGTAGATATCTCTTGTCAGAGATATCCCACAAGCTTCCCACGAGGCAGGTAATCTCGCCATAAAACCACAGGAGCCGAGAGTGTGTTGTGTATACAAGCCAAGAGCATCACTCAAGGAAACATTGAGTTTCAATGCATGCATTACACCAACCTTGAGGGCCAAGTGTCCACCTTTGGCATAGAAGTCACCTCTTGTGATAAATGACATTGGAATTTGTTCTATATATAAAATACCTATGGTATCCACCTACATTGTGGATAGCCATCAATTTTGAAATAGGTTCCCTTGTCTAGACCTACTCCTTGATTCGCTAGAGTGTCTCCATGTTCGTTGTTGTGTCTTTTCATATTCATGAGGTTTGGCTCCTTAACTTATTTAAGGAGGAAACTAACCAAGGCCCATCATGTAATGGAGCAGACATTTTTATTCAAAACTCTCCCACCTTGGATATCATGGGTCTTGGCTCTACTAGAATGGTGTTGCTGAATGTTGTCTTGTTGGTGTCCCTGTTAGCTGGTAGGACTTGAAAAAGTATGTAATCATCTGAGTGTTGCTTGGAATTGGGTGGGGAGTGGGGATGGGGAAGGCAATGATTGTCTTAAACATGGAAGTACGAAGACCCAATGGCTCTCTCATAAACAAATCCAACCATCACTGGTTTGGGTACAGGAAAAATACGGAAAAGAGAGTCCTAGGACTCTCCTAAAGAGGTTATCATAGTAATAGATAGATGACTTTACCTTGCTCTTTTATTACTAGATTTTTTTTCTACAAACTAGCCATCTAGGACTTGGACATTACTGATTCAATTGCTAGTTTTCTTTTCACATCCCAAACAGTGGCAGATGATGACTTCATAATAAATCCATACATGTTTGACATATTGGGCTGAGAAGTTTACTCACTATCTCTCGATCAACTAATTAAGTTATCTATGCTTGTAATTGTAAATGGATCTTCCACCTAGCACAAGCTTTACTTGTAGTTTATTAAATCCATTGGTCTTTTCTTAGGTATCATTCACCTGGTTCATTCTCATCTGGGAGCTCAAGTATGGTACATAATTTGATTAGAAATTGTGTATGATGTTGGTATCGAAACTCAAATAATCAGCTTACCCACAAATGCTCAAAGTTTCTAAACTGAAAAATATTGAAAGAATAAAATACATAATCATCCTTGCCTCTTCTGGAGATAGTTGATTGCATGTCATTGTATCTTGTGAATTCACATTTATTATATATTTCCCATATTTAGATTATATGGCCTAGTGCATTTGGCCACGAGTTCCTATAGTATTCTGCAAACACTACAAGGTATGCCACAAGTAACATTAGAACAAGTCAGATTGTCGGCCTGTGGCCATTGTCACTTTTGAAATAAAATTTCCTTTCCAGCAGCCAAACATTTCTCTTCCACTTAATCAGTGAGAAATGGATCAAAACATTTGATCTACCTCCATATCTATTGAGGGAACACCACCATCTGAAATATTTTTGCTAGAATATTTTGACCACTGTTGAAATAATATAATAGTGCACTTACAACTACCAATATTGCCTCTAGTTTCTATGGAAATTGCATCATTCTATCCTGCCCCACTCACCATAGCATTTCATTGATCTATTGAAGAAGAATATTGGTTATCCTCTATTTAGAAATATGTTGTATTTGCATAATTCAATGCCCTAATCCTTATTCTGAAGCAAGATGATGTTTTCAATTTTTAGTACCATATAATTTCATTTTCAAGTTCTCCTACCCTTCTTTTCCTAGTTCTAACACCCCAAACATTGCACATACTTGAAGAACACTAGAAATGATGCAATCATCATATTTTATGAAACCACATCTCTTTGAGATATTTTGTTAATATATGTTGTGCATCCTCCAGAACCTTTCACAACCATTTAATGGTATGTTGGCTTGAGGGGGCCTGACCTAGGTTCAACATTAGTTAGCCAAACTCATTGGAAAACTCAACCAAGTGGAGATAATCTTCCCACTTAGTTGACATGTCCATAAAATACATTCTATTAGGTCCCTATAATACTAGTGATTCCCCCATTAATATTGTCATTGTAGCCCTTATTTTTATTATTGTGTCCCTATTGTCCCGATATTGTTATTAGTGTGCCCCATAAAAGCCCACTATTGTTATTGTTGTTCCCTTTATCTTATTATTGTTATGTCGACTTGGATTATATTGTGACCCCTTAGACTCCTATATATAGAAAGGAGGTTTAATCATTTGTATCATCCAAGAATTTTTCATTTGTGTAATGTAAAGGAGTTTTCCACCCCAAAGAGGCTGATTTTGAAGTTGTTGATCTATATTTTCTATATTTTTGTGAGTTGGTTCATAACACATTCTTAACATATATTTTAATATATGATTGGTTTTTTTTGTTTAACCATCAATTTGAGGATGATAAGTTGTACTAAAGTCTAACCTTGTTCTCATCCCTTCAAATAAATCCTTCTAAAATTAGGTGTGAACTTGGCATCACGACCTGAAATCGTAGGTTTAGGCATACCATGGAGTTTGAATATCTCCTTCATAAATATTTATGATATGTTAATGGCCTTGAAAGTAGATTTAACAGGAATAAAGTGTGCTACTTTACTAAGTTTATATACCACTACCTGATCCGGACTTATGCAAGAACGCAACAAAATACAGAAATACCCATATACACAAAGATGCAGCAGAAATAAAACTTCATTTCATTAATATCAAAGAACTGGAATATGCTTACATACAGAAATAAAAATAAACCAGCTCGGGCGATGGTAGTTTATCTCTGAGAAGAGATGCGGCGACTACATGCCTCTAAACTGTGTTACAATGAGGCTCAAAGGCCAATTTATTATTGAGAAATAATGGAAAACATTAAACATCCAAAAACCTAACCCTAGGAGATGAAGCTCCAAAACTATGGGCCCCGTTTGGGTAAATTGCTACATCAACTTCCCGGGGTCGTAACTTTGGCATACGATCTTTGTTTGGTTATCATAATACCTCATTCTGAAGATGTCGAAGAGAGGGATGAAAAAAAAAAAATTGGTTTGGGACTTTTCTAGTCTCTCCATTTTCCCTAGAAATGTCTTTTAGTCCCTCAAAAAGGCTCTGGAAGTTTAGGACCCGAAAAAAACTACCAAAAATAGTAAGTTGCGCTACAATTAAGGAAACTGAAAAGAAACAACGGTGGGGTTCCAAGTGGAATAGGTGAGTGGCCACCAATATCCACCCGGATTAGTACCATAATAGAATCATGATGCCTCCTAGTTTTTGGTAAACCTGTGATGAATTCCATTGATATTATCTCCCATTTCCACTCTAGAATGGGCAAGGGTTGTAACAACCCACCTAGATGTTGATGGGAAGCCTTCACTTGTTGACATTTCAAGCATTTGGCTATGTATCCAATTGTTTATGTTTTCATTTTAGGCCAATAAAAATGCTTTCTCAACATAGTTATTAACTTTTGACATCCAAGATGTCCAACTATTGGTTTCTTGTGCAACTCATTTACGACAAATATTTTCAATTATGAATCATTAGGAAAATAAACTCTCTTTGTACATTAATAATTCTTGATTATTTACTGTAAAATTAGCTTCTTCTTCACCCAACAATTCATATTTTTGAACTTTTTCTTTAATTCTCATGTATTCTTGATCAAAATCTACAATTGATTTAATATTTTCTACTATATTAGTTTGTCAAATGGTTGTTGAAATGGCACAAATCTTATTTAATTTTCTACTCAAAGCAGCAACAATTTTGTTTTCTTTTCCTTTAATGTGTACAATTTCAAAATTATATTCACTAAGCAATGCCAACCATCTTCCTTTCCTAGCATTCAGATTTGGTTGGTCAAATACGAATTTGAGACTAACCTTGCCTATTTTCAGATGCAATGATGTTCTTCCTATGAGATAGTGTCTCCACATTTTTAGAGCATGAATGGTAGCTGCTAGTTCTAAGTCATGTGTGGAAAAGTTCTTCTCATGATCTTTTAGCTTCCTAGATCCATAGTTGATTACATGACCTTCTTACATCAAAACACCTCTCAATCCTTCTTTACAGGCATCTGTGCATACAACAAAATCTTTGTTGGGGTCAGCTAGTTTTAGGATTGGAGTAGTAATTAATAATTGCTTTGATTTTTCAAAGCTATTTTAACACTTATGGCTCCAATTAAATTTCATCCCCTTCTTTTGCAAAGAAGTAATTGGATATGTCAATTTAGAAAACCCTTATATAAATCTCTTATAATAACCTATAATTCCCATAAAATAACTGATATCAACTAAATCTTTAGATACTGCCCATTCAACAATATATTTGATATTTTCTTGGTCCACATCAATCCCTTCTTTAGATACTACATGTCCTAAATAATGAATCTTTTTCTAGTAAAATGAGAATTGTTAAACTTAGCATAAATATCTATAGAAATTTCACATTGTATATCACCTGGTAATGCAATGTACTAAAGCAAAACACTTGATCTACTTCTACAACAATTGAGCGGAAGCTTAATTGAACATGAGCAACATCAAGCATGAACAGATATAACTGAGAATGAGAAGTAATCAACCATAACGCAGAAGATATATCACTAGGGAAAGCACCAGCCTAAAACCCCAACTCTGTATTATCATACAAGCGGAAATCTTGTTCAAGTTACAAAAAGAATCAGCTCTCAAGCTATCTTTCTCTCTCTGCAATCAAACAATACAGCTCACAGACTCAATAGACATAGAATATATCTTCCTCAAGACCTCCAAGCCTCCTGTTTCCTTCTGCAGTTTTGATTGGGGTCCAATGATATCACATGTGTGAATTGGCCTCATCACATTCACTGTAACTTCAGGTCAACTGCGCAATCCTCAAGGAATAATATTCCTTCTGTATGCAAGGAATATTCACCAAGGAATATCCTAGCAACTGATAGTACACTGTCCCTCCATCTGATCTCAACTGGGTCTCTCACTGAACTGACATGCATGAGTTATCCATGAGTGAATACTCAGTTATCTGAAATACAATAGTTACATGCATGCAAGCATTAACTAACTGAACTCTCATTAATTTAACAAACTATTAAATTAATCTAACTGGACTTGACTCGGTTAAACTGAGCCAACTAATTACAACTCAATATTACAACTTACTCTTATCTCTTTAACTGATGGATAAATCCCTCAATTAAAGGAGAAATTGTTGCATGTCCTCACATAGACTTGAAGTTTGATTTTCCTTAACTAATTAACTCAAGATGAATTAATTAATCAATTTACAAATTGTTGTTAATATCAAATTCGAATTTTACTTCCTATGTTTAGTCCAGGGAATGACTAAAATAAGAACGGATCCCAAAATGTTATTTTTAGAAAAGCTATTTTTAGCACTTTCACTTTTCACCCATTGTTGCTAAGATCACAAATGGTTGAACTGTTATTTATAGCCTTTCTTGTTGCAAATCTCAACACTCCCTGTAACAAGAAATGGATTATCAATAACCCCGATCTTGTCTCTGTGGAACTCAAACTTGCATTTTGACAATGCCTTAGTCAAAATATCTGCATCCTACTCCTCAATCGAAACATACTGTAACATCATGATCCTCTTGACCACACAGTCCTGTAGATGATGGTAATGGATATCTATATGCTTGGACCTGTCATGAAACACTGGATTCTCAAAGAGTTTTATGCAACTCTAATTATCACAGTATATCACTGTAGGATCCATCATCTGACCAAACAATTCCACTAGAATCTTCCGCATCCAAATGGCCTCGCATGTTGCCTAACTGGCAACCATGCATTCAACCTCTGCTGAGCTAAGTGCAACTAATCTTTGTTTCCTGTTGTACCAAGAAACTATAGCTGAACCAAGGTTGAAGATTCCTCCAAAAGTTCTCTTCCGGTCTGATGGAATACCTGCCCAATCCACATCCGTGAATCCTTGCAGCTTCACTCCCTCTGTCCGTCTGTACCATAATCTGTACTGTGCAGTGCCTTTGAGATATCTCAGCACATGCTTCGCTGCCTTCCAAAACAGCTTGGTAGGTTGAACCTTAGCTTGACTCAGCTGGTTCACCGCAAAGCATAAGTCAGGTCTTGTGTTCACCAGATACATGAGTGAACCCACCAGGTGCTGATAAACAATAGCAGCTACTACCTCACCTGAAGTAGCATCCTCCTTCCTCCAGTTCCCAGCTAGAGGAGTCTACATGGGCTTGCACTTCTCCATGTGAAAGAACCTGAGTATCTCATTGGTATACTTGCCTTGAGACACAAATACTTCCCCATATTTCTGCCACACTTCCATGCCTAGAAAGCAGTGCATGAGGCCCATGTCCTTCATCTCAAACTCTCTTGCAAGATCCTCCTTGCAAGACTGTATTAGCTACTCATCACCTGTCAAAATTAGATCATCAACATAAAGTACAATAATCAAGGGCTTACCATCTACCATGATGTGGTATAGGTTCGCATCTGCTTCACTCATGGTGAATCCCAACCCGGTGAAATAGTTGTCGATCTTGGTATACCAAGCACGGGGTGCTTGCTTCAGCCCATAAAGTGCTCACTTGAGTCAGAAAATATGTGATTCGCGGTCGAAGGTCTCAAATCCTTCGGGCTGCTCAATGTATACCTCTTCCTCAATCTTCCCATTGAGGAATGTCCTCTTCACATCCATCTGATGGATCTTCCAACCCATCTGAGCTAATAGAGCTAGCATCGATCTGATAAATGAGTACCTTGCTACAGGAGCAAAGGTATCATCGTAGTCGATCCCCTCAACCTATGAGAAACCTCGGGCAACAAACCTTGCCTTTTGTTTCTTAACATTGCCATCAGTTCCCTACTTTACCTTGTAAAGCCATCGGGAACTAACCACTGACTTGTCCCCAGGTCTAGGGACAACATCCCACAAACTGTTCCGTATGATAGAATCATACTCTTCTACTATTTCATCAACCCAGACTAGTTGATGCACTGCCTCCTAAAAAGAATAAGGTTCGGTCGCTACACACTCCCCAACTAGGGCCATGTAGCCATTGTATCTCTCAGGAGATCTCCTCTATCAGCGCTGAGAGGATGGCTGCCCCACATTCTCTCTCGCATCTAGCATCAATCTGTCAACTTCCCACGAGCGTTTCCGCCCATCTCTGGAAGACTCTCCAAGAGTGGTGGTCTCCACTACTAGATCCTCTGCATGTGGCTAATCCACATCATCAGGAGGCTCCTCCTCCTTTGGAACTAAAATTTCCTCATCACCATGCAACTTGATCTCCCTCTCAAGTGACATTCGCATGGCTATCTGCTCGTCAAACTTCAGAAACTTGCGCACTATGGTCCTCTGGTTGGCAGGCAGAAACACACGATAATTGTGGGGTGTATCTGTGTACCCCACAAGTATCCCCAACTCAGTTTTTGGGTCTAGCTTCTTCCGAGTATCTTTGGTCACATGACAGAAAACTGGCGATCCAATGATGTAGAAGTGACTCACATCTGGTCGCTTCCCCGAAAAATCCTCCATAGTTGTCTTCATCCCCAAAATACAATGAGGACTTATGTTCTGAAGGTACACTGTTGTATTGCATGCCTCAGCCCACAAATGAAGTGGTAGGCCTTGGTCATGCAACATCGCTCGAGCTGCTCCCACAATAGATCTGTTATTCCTTTCGGCCACCCCATTATGTTGTGGGTTATGAGGTGTCGTTAGTTCCCGTTTAATTCCTTCTGCAGCACAAAAGTCTTTAAACAACTGGGAAACATACTCTCCACCATTACCGCTACGCAAGGCTTTTACTTTCTTTCCAGATTCTTTCTCTGCCAAGGCTTTAAACTCACAAAACCTCAAGAAGGTCTGATCCTTCTTTTGCATAAAGTAGATCCAACATCTATGAGAAAAATCATCAATAAAAATAACATAGTACCTTTGCTTAGCAGTGGAGGCTGTAGAGAATGGTCCACATACATCTAAGTGAACTCGCTCCAATATTGCTCCAGCTCTACTATCCCAATCCTGAAAGGAATCCTTCACATACTTACCCAGGGTGCATCCTTTGCATGTGTCTGTTTGCTCCAGTTTTCCGTTGGGTAAGCCGGTAGAAATTTGCTGCATGATCTTCAAGGTCCCGTGATGCAAGTGGCCCAGTCTCCTGTGCCATAGCTCACCAACAACTTGGATTTGCACCACCACTGCTTTGGAACTCAGTACAGCATAGTCATCTACCTCCAGCTTGTAGAGATTCTTTACTCGAATCCCTATTCGCTTGGTCTGTCCAGTGCCGATTTTCCTCAGGAACATATTTCCTTTACTAAAGACTACATCATAGCCTTTATCTTCTAGCATAGCAACAGACACAAGATTCTTTTTCAAACTTGGTACATATTTAATAGTAGAAAGGGTGAGAGGAGCACCATGCTCCCTCTAAAACACAATTGTACCTTCACCTCAGACACAGTACTTTCCATCATTTCCCATCTCGATCCGCATCTGGAGATCCTTCTCCTCCAATGTACTGCAAATATTCTTATCACCCGATATGTGGAAAGAAGCTCCATTGTCTAGGTACCAAACACAACCCACCATGGATGAATGGGAATGAAATCATGCATGTGATAAGCGAGAAATCCAGCTCAAACTGTGAAGCTAATGCATCAACATCATATCCCTTTGATGAACCCTTCTTGGATTTCTTCTGTGGAAAATTCATAGCATAATGTCCCACTTCATGATAGTGAAAGCATCGCACCTTCGACTTGTCAACCTTCTTCCCACCATGAGAAGATTTGGATTGGGACACCTTCCCTTTCCCTTTCTTAACTTTACTTGCTAAAGCTAGATTTTCTTCATCATCTTGTTTTGATGAAGATCCATCCCTGATGCTCCACCTTATCTCCTCTTGCATCAAATCTGACCAAAGTCGTTCCCAATCTGGCAGTTTCTCTCTTCAATTAACCGAGTCCTAGTAGCTATGCCAGCTCTCTGGAAGACCGAGGAGTGCTAGACTCACCATGTCGTCATCAGCAGTCACAACCCCTACACTTGCAAGCTCATCCCTGCAGGTGGTGAGCTTGTTCAGGAACATAGAGATTTTGTCGCCCTTTTCGCACTTGATCTTGCAAAGTTCGTCCTTCAGCGCCAACTTTCTGATCGTTGTTATTCTGATAAATATCTTTCAATGTTTTCCACATCGAAAACAGAGTCTCCTTCCCATGGAGGCTCGAGACAATGTGATCTCGAACTCCCTCCAGGATGATTTTCCTTGCTCTATCCACACACTTTTTCCATTCCGCTAGTTGAGTAGCATCAGTCGGCTTCTAGACTTCTTGATCAATGAAGTCCTTTAGGCCGTTATCTTCTAATACTACCTCCATGCGATCCTTCCAGGCTATATAATTCGAACTGCCATCAAGGGCATATTTGAGTCTTAAACCAATGAACGCCATCGGTGAAATAGATGTGATAAGAACTCAATTCAATATTTAGAAACCAAACTTCGAACTTCTCCTGCTTGTACACTGTTCTTCCTTGATAACCTTGGCTCTGATACCATGTAGAAATTTCCCACTGTAGATCACCTGGTAATGCAATGTACTAAAGCAAAACACTTGATCTACTTCTACAACAATTGAGCGGAAGCTTAATCGAACATGAGAAACATTAAGCATGAACAGATATAACGGAGAATGAGAAGTAATCAACCATAACACAGAAGATATATCACTGGGGAAAGCACCAGCCTAAAACCCCAACTCTGTATTATCATACAAGTGGAAATCTTGTTCAAGTTACAAAAAGAATCAGCTCTCAAGCTATCCTGCTCTCTCTGCAATCAAACAATACAGCTCATAGACTCAATAGACATAGAATATATCTTCCTCAAGCCCTCCAGGCATCCTATTTCCTTGCACAGTTTTGATTGGGGTCTAGTGATATCACATGTGTGAATTGGCCTCATCACACTCACTGTAACCTCAGGTCCAACTGTGCAATCCTCATGGAATAATATTCCTTTTGCATGCAAGGAATATTCACCAAGGAATATCCTAGCAACTGATAGTACATTGTCCCTCCATTTGATCTCAACTAGGTCTCTGACTGAACTGACATGCATGAGTTATCCATGAGTGAATACTCAGTTATCTGAAATACAATAGTTACATGCATACAAGCATTAACTAACTGAACTCTCATTAATTTAACAAACTGTTAAATTAATCTAACTAGAATTGACTCAGTTAAACTGAGCCAACTAAATACAACTCAATATTACAACTCACTCTTATCTCTTTAACTGATGGATAAATCCCTCATTCAAAGGAGAAATTATTGCATGTCCTCACATAGACTTCAAGTTTGATTTTCCTTAACTAATTAACTCAAGATGAATTAATTAATCAATTTACAAACTGCTGTTAATATCAAATTCGAATTTTACTTCCTATGTTTAGTCCCGAGGCTGACTAAAATAAAAAGGGATCCCGAAATGCTATTTTTAGAAAAGCTATTTTTAGCACTTTCACTTTTCACCCATTGTTTCTAAGATCACCAATGGTTGAACTACTATTTATAGCCTTTCTTGTTGCAAATCTCAACAATCTCATTTTCTCTAAGTGTTTGAAGAACAATTTGCAAATGTTGATCATCTTCTTCTTTACTCTTTGAGTAAATTAGAATATCATCTATGAATACAATGACAAATTTATCAATAAAATGGTTGAGCACACTATTCATCAAGCACATGACAACGGTTGGTGCATTAGTGATTCCAAATGGAAGTACCACGAACTCATAGTGTCCATATCTTGTACTAAATGTTATTTTATGTATATCCTCATCCTTGATCCTAATATCATGATATCTATAACTTAGATCAATTTTTTAGAAGATTGAAGCTCCTTGGACTTAGTCAAACAAATCATCAATCTAGGGCAAGGGATATTTGTTTTTTATGGTAATTTTATTGAGCTGCCTATAATCTATACAAAGCCTAAGAGTCTCATCCTTTTTCATAACAAATAAAACTAGTGCACCTCAAGGAGATACACTAGGCCTTATGTATTTCTTATCTAGCAGCTCTTGCAACTAAATTTTTAAATCTATTAACTCAGGAATGCTCATTGTATATGGGGATTTTGATATTGGAACTACTCCAAGAATGAGACCAATGGTGAAGTATATATCTCTCATTGGAGGAAGTCCTAGTATTTCTTTAGGGAAGACATATTATATTGATCCAATATAGGGTAATTTTCTAGAGATGGTTTATGTTTGTCACTTGAAAGGTCTTAAATTTGGACTGCAAACATTTGATAGCCTTTACGAAAACATTTCTTTAATTGTAAGGTATAAATTTGCCTTACAGAAATAGCTCTTGGCACTCCCTTGACTGTACAGTCTTCTCCTTCATCATTAATGCAAATGAAATACTTTTCTAGATAATTTAAAATTACTCTATGAGGCTCCATCCAATCCATTCCAATAAGAAAATCATATGACCCCAAAGGTAAAATGTTCAAATTTAGGTGATTCTTCATTCATTTAGATTTAGTAAACAATCTTTACTTATTTCTATAACTTTCCTTTTTATTCATGTGGCCAGTTGTACAGACCAAGGCTTACTTTATTTTTCCTTTCTAAGTCCACACTTTTCAATTGCAATAGGGGAAATGCAACTTAAAGTAAAACTAAGGTCAATTAATAATGTAACATTTTCTTAGAAATTATACCTTGAACTTCCACCATAGGGAGTTGGTGGTCTGCTTGTCTCCCATCTAGCGATGTAATAATCCTTGGGATAGTGTAAGCAATATCATTGACTGTAGAGGCTTCTTGCAGGTTATTCACTATTGATTTTTTTGTTTACTGGGTTTTGTGGGCAATCTCTCCACAAATTGTTCTCATTACAGCCCCATCATTTAATTGGTGGGTTAACTAATTCACCAAAATTTATGGTTCTTTCTCCAGCTCCTTGTCCACTCTTTTTTCCAAAGTTTTTATGTTGATTTACACTTCTACTACAATTTCCCCCTTGATTGCTTCTAAAAGTGTTAGAGAATGCAGGTTTCTTAAATATATTTTTCTTGGCACTAAACTTTTCATTTTTCTTAATCATACAACTTTTAGAATTATCGCTCTTTTGTTTGTTCTGATTAAAACATAATTTTTCCTTCCTTATAGTCTCATCCATGGTTTTTGGATTGTCAAATTCAATCCTCTCTCTGTATGAAAAAGGCAAACAACTAATGAACCTTTGTATTTTTTATTTTTCCTCTTTCATATATGGTACATATCTCAGTAAACTCATGAACTTATTTACAAATCCATCCATGGTGTATTGTCCCAACCTTAACTCATGGAACTCTTTGGTCTTCTCATCAAAATATATTTTTGTTAAGTATTTCTTTTTTATTTTATTTTAAAGAGTTTCCATGTTATAATTTTGCTTTTGATCCTCTTTATGGCTTTATTTTCCTCCCACCATAAGGTTGTTTTACTAGTTAACTAGTATGTAGCTAATTTTGCCTTCAAATTCCTTGGATAGTTGTAGACCTCGAAATACTTTGACATATTCAAAATTCAAGCTTCTACTCTTTCTTCACATTCTCCATCAAAGTTTGTAGGCCTAATCATTTTGGGTTTTCCTTGCAACTGAGATGTAGTCCTCTTCTTTTTGGACATAGAAGTACCACTATCAAATTTATGTTCTTTGCCTTCATCAAACTCATGGGTCTTACTTTCACTAAAGTTATAGAATCAATTCTATCAATAGATTCACTTCTAGATAACTTCTTATGAGTTTATCTTGTTTTCCTATTGTCGTTATTGTCCTCCAACTTCCCCAATAAGTAGCCATTAATCTCCTCTTGTTCGTCCTTAGCTTTGGACATTTTTTCTTGATTGGCCTTTATACTATTTAAATCTCTCTTCAAGCTACACATTACTTGTAGAATTTTAGATTCTTGATTTTTTGTATTACTAGTTCCTCCTCCATCATTCCAATTTCAGTCTTAGACTCTTCACCTCCCCTAGATGGCCCTATATAATTTTATCCATTGTTATTGTTGTCACTCACTGCATTATGAGTTTTCAATTGATCAAAGTTTCCAAAGAGTAGTGACATTTGAAGCCATATTCCAGACCACAAGAGCACCTAAAGCCAAATCGGAAACTCTCGATTGCATAGTTCCTGGAATGAGCTTTCCAATGGTATATGGAAGTCCCAAAATGGACTTCTACATCAGAAGATATGGCCTATTGAAGATCAGGAGTGTTGTTGCCCTGAAATGAAGAGGAAGAGTTTATCGGAGGGTCCCGGGCAAAGAAAATCGGTGGTCGGTGATGGGCAAGTCCCATAGTCCCGCACCCTGCAGTCCCGCAATCCTGCATCATCGGATTCCCACACCCCACAGTCCGGCAATCCCGCATCATCGCATTCCTGCACCCTGTAGTCCCACAATATTGCATCCCGCAGTCCTGCATGGCCCTGCAATACCGAAAAATCGGCGATCGACGGGCCATTGTTAAGGAATTGTGGGGGGGAATACATTGATAGTGTTAAAGCGTTGGGGAAGGCAGAGACCAATTTACAAAGAAAATCACTAAAAACTCAAGGGAAGGTGGATGCCCTTTCTCTCTCCTCCAAGGAGCCACGTGGTAGGATATTAAACCTCCCGCATATCACACTTCCCGCAACATCAGCAATGGGCAGGTCCCGCAGTATCGCATCCCACAATCTCACACCCCACAGTCCCGCAATATCGCACCCCATAGTCCCGCACCTCATAGTCCTACATATCAGGAATTCTGCAATCCCGCATCCTGCAAGCCCATGCAATACCGGTAAATCAGCGATCAACGGGCCCGATGGGCCATCCTTAAGAAATTGCAGGGGAAATACGTCGATATTGTTAAAGTGTCAAGGAAGGCTGAAATCATTTAACAAAGTAAATTGATGCAAAATAGGGATAGGTGAGCCTTTCTCTCTCTCCTCTGGGGGCCCACTTAGCTGACTACCATTGATCCTCACGGATGACATGACAACTGACATCATCATGATGTGGTAGTATGGAGGTGATGTGGCAGTACAAAGGACATGTGGCATGCAAATTCAACATTTTTAGGGGTCCTATAAGGGCATTTTTGGGTGACACATGTCACCACTCAGGAGGCACCACATGGCATTGATGATGTCATCAATACCATAATCGACGATCTCAATTTCAAGAGGAAATATAAAGGGCCAACAATGGAAACCGTCGGTATGCGGGATTTCATATATTAAAGGAAAAGGCCCTAGACAGGCCTTAAATGGCTCTAGTACCGTCGAGCTAAGCCCCTGGTTCCAATCCCTGGTCATATGAAGAAAGTTATGAAAAGGAACTAAAGTGAAAGGGGCTAAAGGCGATCAGGACTCATCTATTTTGCAGCGTTTTTTTACAGTGAAAGGGCAGCATGGGAAAGTCCTCCATATTGGCACCAAGAGAGCAGCACCAGGTATATCAAGGCACCGATAGTGCAGGATATGGCTTCAAAGGTGTGATGGGTCAAAAGTTGTGGCTTTAAGGGAAACTGGTGGTACATTCAAAACTAGTATGGGCTTATTCAGAAAGGCCCATTGTGACACGGAATCGGGGTCAGCGCTGATAGGAGTGGAAAGAGACTTGGTAGCTTGAGAGGATTTAATTCTCAGGCATGGTGTCCCATATAGCAGAAAGAAAAAGTACTGCCCTGGGACCCTCTACTTTAGAACCGCAACACGAAACCAATAGCACCCATTCACAACTTTCAAGGATGAATGGATAAAGTAGTGAAAGTAGAAGCGACGGGGGACAGCTAGGCAACATAGGAGGCCATAACGTGAGACAATTACAGCCTGAGGTAGGGGCAATCACAGGATGTGCACGGAGATATTTCATTTACTTGTCTATCTAATTATTTACTTATTTTTGTCCTGAAACATGCCTCTCTTCAATGAGGCAATTAATTTTGTAATGCTTTTGGGCCTTAGAGTCATCCCGGCCAAGACAGCTAGTCAACCTGATAGATGAGACTCGGCTGAAGATATTTTTCTTGTAATGAATGTACATGCTCCCCTCTCTAGAATATATAGGAGGAAGCAAGACTTAACAAAGGCTTAGAAATTCTAAAGAAAACACTACATGTTATTTTCAGACTATATGGCTTTAAAATACAGATTTTCTAGAATATGAAGGAAATGGTGGTGATTCCCCCTTCAAGTATTATAGTATGTTATCCCTCTTTTAAAATCCATTTTGTTCATGTTTCTTCTCTGAATTAATGCAATCAGAGCCATTAGAAATATTTCAAAACTTCTTCACAGATTCGCTGGTATCAATATGTCATGCATGTGCTTGTAAGTTCCTCACATATTCATTTGTATCGACATTATTAATGCTAGTGCCTGTATAGATTATTGAAATTATGTCTTTAAAAGTTTCTCTTCATGAATCATAGCACCCAGCCTCCTTTTTGTCCATTATATCTACTTGTAACTCAGATAAGTATAGAAATTCTTGAGGTTCCAAGCTCTATGTGTTAAGCATAGAATTCTTGATGCTTTAAGATCTATGTGATGAGTTTCCCTTTCTCCTTATCCCATCTCATTTTCTCTACAAAATCTTATTAATCTGTAAGTCCTTCAACTATTAGGCCTCCATTGTTTTATGCACATTTCTGAGATTTGTACATGTGAATAAATACCAAAAAATCCATGTCTTACTCCTTTAGATGAATGAACCAACCCATTATATATACATATAGAATATAAGTGAGGTCTCCCTTTACTGTGAATCATTTGAGACACTCCAAATTTAGATGTGCCTAGGCACTGGTCTTGTAAGCAATCTGAGGTTGTCTCTAGGAGCTCTACAACAGTTATTTTCAACCATACTTCCAAAAATTTCGTAGCATTTGTTTTACGATCTGGTTATCACACATAAAATAATTATTTTAGTTCAGAGCCGATAAGACACCCAATGTTATAACTTACAACTTTGATGCCACTTGTAATAAACCCCACATAATCATACCTAGTTTTTATTATTTATACTTAGTAGGTAAAAGACTCATATCCCTGAACTAACAATTATGAACATTAAGGACTTTCCTTCTAATACTTTTCTTGCCTCTTAAATTATTACAATATTTTTTTTATTATGATTTGCATGTTCAAATTCAAGGTTATATGGATGTAAACTTTAGATTTGTTTAGTTTAGTTTCCTCGAGAATTTATTTCTCTATTGTCGAGATAGTGAATTACATCTCTTGACTTGGAAAAATTATTACTACACGTACACTATCTCTATACTTCTTTCTCTTATCGTGTAGAGAATAAACATGATTTTCTGTTTAATAATATCTCTCAAACAATAAAACATTTTTGGTTATACACGATATATGGTTATACTTTGATACAATTATGAGATCCAACTTGAGTTTTCAATCCACTCTAAATTTTGTAATCAACACATATTGTTCATAATGTGTGTAACATATCTTGGATTAACTTTATCTTTAATTCTTTTTTTAAAAGGTTTGTTTATAATTATTTATACCTATATGTATATAGGTTCCCTTCCAATACATTATAATGTGGTCACGTCGTTATGGTTTTTAACACTTGTTCTTACACAAAATTATTACCTCTAACTTATGTCTACACACATTATTATTTATGTTCAGCGTATTGGATTTACACTAGAAATTGCACCAGATGTTGCAAAGGAAACGTCGTAAGGCATAAAATCGAGAAGAATTGTGACATATAAAAAATCATTGAAGATAAAATTAGTAAACAAATTGTCATTCAAGAAAATATTCAATGAAGAAGGCTCATTAGGTACAAGGGATGACAATTTGGTTTTCAAATAGTAAAATCAAATTTTCCTAACTCTATTTTGGCATTTTACATTCGCCGATATGAAATTTCATATTATTCAAAAAATGTTGTACAATCAAACCTATGGCTTTATCAAGATTGTTCTTATAGGCAAGTCTCGAAATTTCCTTGGTAATATGTAGCTTCATCCAACATTCTCCATAGACCTTTAGATTGTATAACATGTTCGTCTTGAGTTTCCCAATGTAATATATATGTGAGAAAGGAAAATTTATGCAGAAAACAGTTGAAGAAGAAAAGAGCTAAGATTTTACAATATGTGATATCTAGATGTTTAGATTTGAATTAACAAAGTGCATTAGATGTCTAAAAATTCATATCTAAAATGATGAATGGCAAGTAAGAAATTTTGGCATGTAGATCTAAAGTCTATGAAATGTCGAAAAAAATAGTCAATCTGCATACTAAGTTCAAGATTGTTGGTAGCAGAGAATGGGAGTAGGAAGCACAAATTTTCAAAGCTTATAAGAGCATAGCGCTTTTTATATACTATATATACAATGAGAAATGCTTTCAAGTCTTGCAATCTGGAAGTTGGAAGATTCGTCCCATTTTTGTTCACGTCTCATCGAAATTTCATTTGATGTCAGACTCTTGCCAATAACAGAAGATCCCCGACTGTTATGGGAACAATAACATAAATAGATTGTTGGGGGTATAGAAATGGTGCATTTGAGTGATTTTTTGAGGAAGTATTGCCTGATGAAGAAGAGGAGGCAGTGGTCCTTGAGGGAGACAGGCTTTCAGCTTCAGGAGTAGGGGTTGGGGCTGGAGAAAGGCTTGGACGACTAAATATGTCCTTAGGGAACAGTACTTTCCACACAGTGTAAAGTGCTAGGGGATCTATAACATGTACAATACAAAGGAAAATACATGTTTTGGGCATGAATATTGACCCTTAAAATTTCTCTGTTCACAAAGTTGATCTTGCTAGAGTTCATTAGTTGGCATAGTTGAAAATTTTACTAACTGACATAGTTGAAGATTAGGTAATTCGTTGCAGCATCATTTTTTCTATTGTTTTGTCTTTGCTTTATGTTGTAATAGCATATAAGACTTAAATTTGGGAGATGTGTTTTTTTTTTTTGGTGTGCCGCAACCTTGATGTTGTTGTTAGCTTAAATTTTGCGAGTTTCGTTTTTTTGGGTGTGCCACAACCTTGATCTTGTTGATAGTTCATCAATTGGAATAGTTGCAAATTCCACCAATTGGATGTAGTACAATCTATTTCTTTGATTTCTCTATTCTTATGATGGTATTGACCTTCAAGAATTAAAAATTTGGTTTGTACAATCTATTTATTTGATTTCTCTATGCTTATGATGGCACTGGCCTTCAAGATAAAAATTTGTGTTGTCGTTTCCTTTATTTTGGTGTGCCACATTGTAGGTTATATAGTAGGATGCTTGTGCTTGTGGTGACTACCTTAGTAGAACCATTTTTCTATTTGGAGATACCTGTACAAAAAAATTGTGTTATGTAATAGTGAAAGGGATGCATTTCCCATAAAAATTACACATTTTTTTGCAATTCGTGTCTTTTCTCCTTTTGGTAGAATGCAATGTAAAAATGACACTGTAAAATATATATATATATATATATATATATATATATATATATATATATATAGATATAGATATATAGATATATATATAGATATATATATATATATATATATATATATATATATATATATATATATATATATATATATATATATATATATATATATATATATTATATATATATTGCAGAGTATAAATATAATTATATAAGATAATATCTCTAAAAATATTTTTGCATATATACGAATTTACCGTATACGTTAAAAACATATACATTAAAAAATATACTTATTAAAATATATTTATAGGATAAAATTTATTTTAAAATTTATTTATTTTTACTTAGAAAAAATATTTATATTCCAAAATAAAGATATACATGTTTTCTATCCAAGAATCATATGAAACCATAAGCCACATGGTGATAGACTTTATAACTTCAACCAATATTAAAAAGCAGACCATCAAGCCAAAATTAAGACTTGAAGTAGAAATTATATGCCTTCAGATTCCTAGCCATCAACAAATTTATATACAGCAAAAGAACCATTTGGCTACCCGAATTCCTCCTCTGATAGCTTATCTACTAGTTGATTGAGCTCACGATAAATGTGGGTGAAGGATGACCATTCTAGCTCATGAATGTGCAGCCAAATTTGAGACATTAGGGGTTGAATCCGCACATTCTACATAGAAAAATTGCATTAGCCTAATCAACAACTATTTGAGATTCCCATCTCTTACAACTTCTTCAAACCACATGCACTTGCCAAATAAATAACAACAAACAATGTGGATTACTCGACCTTTGAATTGGAACCAAGAGCAAGAGTATATCTTATATGAATGAATTGAATTGAATTTATATACAAAACACCACCAATCCCACACTTAGGTGGATTCCATTTATTGGCCCCATTAGTTCCATTTAACTTACCTCTGCCCTCATTGTATAGGATGAATTTGTAAGGATGGGACATTGAGATTGAATACAAATTATGGGTTGTTTTGAGCTTATCTCCCAGACCTAGCATCTGAATAGAAGGAAGCCCACTCAAACTCCTCATTTCTTAAACATTTTTGAAAAGCAAAGAGTGAAAAAGAAACTACTTACAAGCGTCTTCTTTACTTGGCCCATGGCTATGTATCGAAGGAACATCTTTCCTTTCGATAAGATCACATCATAGCCTCTGTACTCAATCATGGCAATAGATACCAAGTTCTTCTTCAGCCTAGGCACATACATAACATTATTCAAGGTGATTGGAACCCCATGATCCCTCTGAAAACTAATTGTGCCCAATCTAATAACACTATACTTCCCATCGTCACCCATATCAATATGTATCTTTAGATCTTTCTCCTCCAAGTCACTGAATAACTCTTTGTTGCCAGTCATGTGGAATGAAGCTCCACTATCGAAGTACCATACATTTCCCATCATTGATGACACCATGCATGCAATGAGGGAAAATTCCAATTCAAATTGAGAGGCCAAAACCTCACCCGCCACTCCTCCTGAGGACTTCTTCTTGGACTTCTTGAGTGAACAATTTGTAGAAAAATGGCCCAGCTCATGACAATGAAATCACTTAACTTTTGTCATGTCTTTCTTCTTCACTCCATGATAAGAATTCGATTTTGAATGGGAAGCTTTCCCTTTCCCTTCTTTGCCTTAATTGATAAGGCATAGTTATCTTAATCATCATTCTTTAATGAAGAGCCATACTTGGTGTTCCTCCTAATCTCCTCCTGCATCAAATCCGACCACAATCGTTTCCAATCCGGCAGCTTCTCCTGATCATTAACAGAGTCCTGAAAACTATGCCAACTCCTTGGGAATCCTAAAAGAGCAAGACTCACCATATCATCCTCGACAACCATGATTCCAACACTTCCAAGTTCATCACGACACTGAGTGAACTTGGTCAAGTATTTTGGAATCGTCTTGCCTTTCTCCATTTTGATTTTTCATAGTTTGTCCTTCAGTACCAATTTTCTTTGGTCACTATTATTCTGATACAAGTCTATCAATTTTTTCCACATATCATATGAAGTTCCCTTCCATGGAGACTCGAGACAATGTGGTCTCAAACTCCCTCAAGGATTATCCTCCTCGCCTTTGCCACACACTTCTTCCATTCGGCCAAATTCACTGCATATGATGATGTTGGATTTGGAATTTATTGATCAATCAATTCCTTCAAGCCATTATCCTCTAGCACAACCACCATTTTGTCCCTCTAGGCTATAAAATTCGAGTTTCCTTCCAAGGCATACTCGAGCCACAAACTATAGAACGCTATCTGTCGATCCTGAAGTATGTATTGCAAATTCGAATTTCTCCTATAACGCAAAACTCAAAACTTCAAAATCTCCTCTAATATATTTTTCTCAACTCTGATACCATGTAGAAAATCTTGTAGATTCACAAGCTCATGTAATGTACTAAGGCACAGGACAAGAATCTACTTCTACTTTCAACCAACGGAAGCCAATAGATCAATGAAAATAATATGAACAAAAAGAAGATAAATCAATGGCACATAACATAAGATGTATTTGGGGAAATCCACTGCTCAAAACCCCACTATCTGTATTGCATATATCAGAAATATGAGTGAAGATACAAATCTTGTTCTCACTAGAACAATTCCACACAAGTATGCTCAACTCTCTCATCTCACAAGATAGCTCTTAACCAACTCTTAGCTAATTCTGCATCTCTCCAAGCCCCTAATCTCTTGCGTAATTCCTAGAATGAATACCCTATATTTAAATGGAATTCATGCTTCCAAAACTGCGCAATCCAAACATAGGTTCTTCTCTAATTGCATGCATGATATTTACAGCTCAGTAAATCATACAATAGATAATACGTTGTCCTTGCACTCTTGGCTCAACTAGGCCTTTCGCAGAACTGACATGCATGAGTTTCTCATGAGGGAATCTTCAGTTAAGTAGAGTGACACGTGTGGATACACTAGTGCACCAACTGACTGTTAACTCTCTATTAGTTCCACAAACAGTTTGGAACTAATTTAACTAAATATAACTCAGTCAACTGAGTGACCTAATTTCCAACTCAATTTAAACTCATACTGGACTCCTAGAACTTAGGTAGAACATATACATGACCACAGAAAGACTTCCAACTCGAAATTCCTAAGCTAATTAAGTTAATTAAACTTAATTAACTATTTACAAGTTTCTATGAGAATAGAATTTGATTTTAATTCTCAGTTTAATTCAAGGACAAATTAAACTGGAATTTCTTATTGCCATTTCTCAACAATCCCTCTCAACAATAAAGGGATTATCAGCTACCCCCGATCAGGTCTCTGTGAAACTAGAATTTACATATTGACAATGCCTTTTGTCAAAATGTCAGCATCTTTCTCCTCTGTGGGAATGTACTCTAACAACATAATCTTCCTCAATATACAACATCTAAGATGCTGATATCGGATATCAATATGCTTGGACTGATCATGAAAAACTGGATTTTCAGAGAGTTTGATACAACTCTGATTATAGCAGTAAATCACAATTGGATCCATCTACGCACCAAACAAACCAACCAAGATCTTCCTCGTTAGATGGCCTAACATGCTGCCATACTCGCAAGCATGTACTCTGCCTTTACCGAACTAAGTGCAATCGATATTTGTTTCCATCTGTACCGAGAAACTTTCACTGACCCAATACTGAAGATCCCTCCTGATGTGCTCTTCCTGTCGAGTGGACTCCCTACCCAATCTGCATCGGTGAAGCTTTGAAGCTTCACTCCCTTTATCTGTTTGTACCATAATCCATACTGAGAAGTGCCCTTGAGGTATCTCAACACATGCTTTGTTGCCTTCCAATACAACTTGGTAGGCCTAACCATTGCTTGAACAACTTGGTTAACTACATAACACATATCCATTCGTGTGTTCACCAAGTGCATGAGTGAACCCACAAGCTGCATGTAAATAGTAGCTTCCACTACTTCCCCTGAAGTAGCATCCTCCTTCCTCCAGTTACCTGCTAGAGGAGTCTCCATTGGTTTATTGCTCTCCATGCGGAATCTCCTAAGCATCTCGTTCGCATACTTTCCCTGAGCCACAAAAAACTCCCCATCACCCTGCCATATCTCCATGCCAAAAAATTAATGTGTGAGCCCCATGTCCTTCATCTTAAACTCTCTTACAAGGTCCTCCTTGAAATATTTGATTAGTTTATTATCACCTACCCGTATGAGATCATCAACATAATGTACAATGATCAACAGTTTACCTTCCACCACTATTTCATATAGGTTCGCATCCGCTTCACTATTCATGAAGCCCAACCCAATGAAGTAGCTATATATCCTAGTGTACCAAGCACGGGATGCTTGCTTCAACCCATACAATGCTCTCTTGAGTCCGCACACATGTGACTCACGGTCAAAGGTCTCAAAACCTTCAAACTACTATATGTACACCTCTTCCTCAATCATGTCATTAAGGAAGATTGTCTTCACATCCATCTGATGTATTATCCAACCCATCTGTGCTGATAGTGCCAATGTAGATTTGATTGAGGAGTACCTTACAACAGGAGAAAAGGTCTCATCATAGTCAATCCCCTCTTCCTATGAAAAGCCATGGGCCACAAATCTAGCCTTATGCTTCTCCACACTACCATCTACAATTTTCTTTACCTTGTAAAGCCAACAGGAGCTCACCACTGACTTGTCCTCTGGTCTCGGGACCACATCCCAAACATTGTTACAAACTATGGAGTCATACTGCTCCACCATGACATCAACCCAAATCGGCTAATGCACTGCTTCCTTAAATGAAGATGGCTATGTCACAACGCATTAGCCAATAAGATCCATGTATCCAATGTACCTCTCAAGTGACCTCCTCTGCCAACGTTGATAAGTGGGTGCTGCCACATTCTCCCGTGCATCATCCAACAATCCGTCAGCCTCTCTGGTACGCTTTCTTCCAACTTGAATACTCTGCCTGAGTGGATGTCTCCACTTCCGGATCCTCTGCATGTGGCTACTGCACATCAATCTGAGTCTCCTTAAACTTAGGATCTATGAGCTTCTCATCCACATGTAGCTCAAGCTCCCTCTCAAGGGAAACATGCATGGCCTTCTCCTCATCGAATCTGACATCCCTGCGAACCACTATCATCATGTTGATCGACAAGTACACCTGATAGTTGTGAGGTGTATTAGTTTACCCCACAAATATCCCCAACTCTATTGTCGGCTCATGATTCTTCTGTGCATCTTTGGTCACATGGTGTTGGGAACGGGTCCCCTGGGGGTCAATTTTGGGTTAAACACCCAAGTTTTGGGGCAGAAGGCCCAAATTTTGTGTAAATAAATGTAAAGTCTCTGCATTTTTTGGTCGCCGACCGCGAAGATGTCTAAAGTTAAAAGGGTTTTCCGCCCTTAGTTTAGATAAGTTGCGTCAATTTTGGATATCTACCCATTGTCCACGGACCATGGGATGGTATAAAAAGGGAAGTCTTAGAAGATCTAAGTAGACAGAGAAGTACAATAAGTAATTTAGAAGTCATGAGTCATTATTAAGTTTGGGTGAGCTAAGAGCGAGAGTCTTAGCATAGGAAGAGGCTCTACATTTGAGTGCGTAGAGGCCTAGGGTGGAAGTCCACAATTGAGTGCACGGACCCCTGCAGTTGTGTGCACAAGGCAGATAGAGTCTGTACTGGGAACTTGAATCATAAATAAAGAGAAGTATTATGGAATCACTGTGGTTTCTTTCTATGATTATTACATCTGATTATGATATGTTAAGTTATGTGTTTACATTATAATGTTAAATTGATGCGCGAATGTATCTATTTCTATCTGTTATTTGAACGCAAGTAATAATGTATGTTTACGTGAGGGTAATCTTAATTGCATGATAAATTTGGCTAAACACTAAGATAATTAGGGAAACGAGACAGTAACATAATCACAAAGGTGTGTAAGTGCCTAAATCATTGTTTAGAGTTGCACGAAGGATAGTCTGATACCTTCGCAGAGGTTCTGAAAGACGGAAGAGGAAATACATCGATAAGCCCTAAAGGCTTATCGATTTGCGTGAAGGCAGGGATTAAGGTAGAAAGCCGACATCACAACCATCTTAGGGTGCGAAAACTTGGTTCCTACATACCCCCATACTGCTTTAGGTGAGACTTCGGTCTGCACTCCACGGACTAATGTTGAAAGGGTCAGTAGTGTAGGGACTTGCTTGGTTGCCTAACGTTGAACCTGTGTTAGGGCCCATTAAGCCAACCCATGGCAATATACCGATGACCCAAAAATCCTGAAGTGACCAACATCTGGCCTCTTACTGGAATAAGCCTCCTCGGGTGTTTTCATCTCAAGTATCTAATGCGGGCTATGGTTCTAAACATAAACCAATGTTTTGCATGCCTTAGCCTACAAGTGTAGTGGTAAGACCTAATCATGCAACATCACCCTTGTTCCCTACTATGCTTATATTCTTCCTCTCAGCCACCCCATTCTGTTGAGGGTTATGGGGTGTTGTCAGCTCCCATTTAATTCCTTTTGTTGCGCATAACTTCTTAAACTTGTTTGAGACATACTCACCACCATTATCACTCCATAGAGCTTTAACCTTCTTTCCTGACTCTTTCTCCACCAATGCTTTAAACTCACAAAACTTTGTGAAAGTTTGATCCTTTTTCTACATGAAAAATATCCAGCATTTACGAGAATAGTCATCAACAAATATAACATAATACTTGAGTTTGGTCGTGGATGTTTTTCAGAATGGTCCACACACATCTAAATGGACTCGCTCTAGAATAGCCTCTACTCAACCTTCTCTATCGTGAAAGGGCATACTTGGTTAATTTTCCCAAAGTACACCCCTTGCATGAATCAATTTTCTCAAGTGTACCTTTGGGAAGACCGATAGATATCTGTTGCAATATCTTCAAAGCCCCATGATGCAAGTGCCCCAATCACCTATGCCACCACTCGCCAACATCTTAATTCTTCACCCTTTCTACTTTTGTGCTCAAATAAACACACTCCTCTACCTCCATCTTATAAATATTCTTCACCTTAATCCCTAACTTCTTTACTTGATCTGTGGCTATGTGTCGAAGGAACGCCTTTCCTTTCGAGAAGATCACATCATAGCCTCTATCCTCAAGCATGGAAATGGATACCAAGTTCTTCTTCAGCCCGAGCACATACATAAAATTCTTCAAGGTGAGTGGAATCCCATGCTCCCTCTTAAAATTAATCATGCCCAATCCAGTAACACTATACTTTCTATCATCACCCATCTTGATATGCATCTGGAGATCTTTCTTCTCCAGGTCACTGAATAACTCTTTGTCATCAGTCACGTGGAATGAATCTCCACTGTCTAAGTACCATACACTGCCCATTATTGATGACGCCATGCATGCAATTAGGGAAAAATCAAATTCGAATTGAGAGGCAAAAGCCTCACTGGACACTCCTCCTGAGGACTTCTTGATTGGACAATTTGTAGCAAAATGGTCCCCCAACTTATGACAATGAAAGCACTTAATTTTCATCATGTCTTTATTCTTACCTCCATGATAAGAATTTGATTTGGAATGGGAAGTTTTCCCTTTCCCCTTCTTTTCCTTAACCACTAAGGCACAGTTCTCTTCATCATTAGTCTTTGATGAAGAGCCAACCCTGGTGTTCCTCCTGATCTCCTCCTGCATCAAATCTGACCACAGTTGTTCCCAATCCGGCAGCTTCTCCCGACCATTGAAAAGTCCTAATAACTATGCCAACTCTTTAGGAGTCCTAGAAGAGCAAGACTCACCATATCATCCTCAGAAACCGTGATTCCAACACTTCCAAGTTCATCACGACCATGAGTGAACTTGGTCAAGTATTTTGGAATCGTCTCACCTTTCTCCATTTTGATTTTTCAAAGTTTTTCCTTCAGTGCCAATTTCCTTTGGTCATTGATGTTCTAATACATGTCCATCAATGTTTTCCACATAGCATACAGATTTTCCTTATCATGGAGACTCAAGACAATGTGGTCTTGGACTCCCTCAAGGATTATCCTCCTCGCCTTCGCCACACACTTCTTCCATTCGGCCAAATTCACTCCATCTGATTCTTCTCACTTAGGAATTTCTTGATCAATGAATTCCTTCAAGACATTATCCTCTAACACAGCCTCCATTTTGTCCCTTCAGGATATAAAATTTGAATTTCGTTCCAAGGCATACTTGAGCCACAAATTGTAGAACGCCCTCTATCGATCCTAATGTATGTATTTCAAATTCGAATTTCACCTATAACCCAAAACTCAAAACTTCGAAATAACCTCTAGTATACTCTTCTCAGCTCCGATACCATGTATAAAATCTTGTAGATTCACAACCTCATGCAATGTACTAAATCACAGGACAAGAATCTACTTCTACTTTCAACCAGCGGAAGCCAATAGATAAATGAAAACCATATGAACAAGAAGAGGATAAATCAATGAAAAATAACACAAGATGTGTCTGGGAAAAGCCACTGCTCAAAACCCTGCTATCTATATTGCATATATCATAAATATGAGTGAAGATACAAATATTTTTCTCGCTAGAACAATTCCACACAAGTATGCTCAACTCTCTCAACTCACAAGCAATCTCTTGATGAACACTTGGCCAATTATGCATCTATCTTGCATAATTCCTAGGATGAATAACTTGTATTTAAAGGGAATTCATGCTTCCAAAACTGCTCAATCCAACTTTGATTGCATACATGATATTTACAACTCAATAAATAACACAACTTATAGTACATTGTCCCTGCACTCTAATCTCAATTGGGTCTTTCTCATAACTAACAAGCAAGAGTTTCTCATGAGGGAATCTTCAGTTAACTAGACTTACACTTGTGGTTACACTAGTGCACCAACTGATTGTGTACTCTCTGTTAGTTCCACAAATAGTTTGGAACTAATTTAACTAAACATGACTCAGTAAACTGAGTGATCTAATTTCCAACTCAATTTAAACTCATACAGGACTCCTAAAACTTAGGGAGGACATATACATGACTACAGAAAGACTTCCAACTCGAAATTCCTAAGCTAATTAAGTTAATTAAGCTTAATTAACTATTTACAAGTTGCTACGATAATAGAACTCAATTTTAATTCTCAATTTAATTCAAGGACAAATTAAACTGGAATTTCTTGTTTCCATTTCTCAACACTCCCTCTCAACAAGAAAGGGATTATTAGCTACCTCAATCCTGTCTCTATGAAACTTGAATTTACATCTTGACAATGCCTTTCGTCAAAATGTCAGCATCTTGTTCCTCTGTGGGAATGTACTCTAACAACATAATCCACCTTGATACACAATATCTGAGATGTTGATATCGGATATCAATATGCTTGGACCGATCATGAAAAACTGGATTTTCAAAGAGTTTGATACAACTCTGATTATCGTAGTAAATCAAAATTGGATCCATATTCTAACCAAACAAACCAACTAGGATATTCCTCGACCATAAGGCCTCACATGTTGCCTAACTCACATCCATGTACTCTGCCTCTATCGAAGTGAGTGCAACCAATCTTTGTTTCATGATGTACCGAGAAACTACCGTTGACCCAATACTGAAGATCCCTCCTAATGTGCTCTTCTTTTTAGGTGGACTTCCTACCCAATCTACATCAATGGAGCCTTGAATCTTCACTCCCTTTGTCTGTTTGTACCATAATCCATACTGAGAAGTGCCCCTGAGGTATCTCAACACATGCTTTTTTGCCTTCCAATACAGCTTGGTAGTCCTAACCATCCCTTAACAAAGTTGGTTAACTACATAGCGCATATATGGTAGTGTGTTCACCAAGTACATGAGAGAACCCACAAGCTGCATGTAAATAGTAGCTTCCACTACTTCCCCTGAAGTAGCATCCTCCTTCCTCCAGTTACCTTCCAGGGGAGTCTCCATGGGTTTTTTGCTCTCCATGTTGAATCTCATGAGTATCTCATTGTCATACTTTCCTTGATACACAAACAACTCCCCATCACACTGCCATACCTCCATGCCAAGAAATTAATTCATGAGCCCCATGTCCTTCATCTCAAACTCTCTTACAAGGTCCTCCTTGCAAGATTTGATGAGATAAACATCACCTATCAGTATGAGATCATCAACATAATGTGCAATGGTATACATTTTACCTTCCACCACTCTATGGTATAGGTTTGCATCTGCTTCACTATTCATGAAGCCCAAGCTGGTGAAGTAGCTATATATCCTGGTGTACCAAGCACGGGGTGCTTGCTTCAACCCATACAACACTCTCTTGAGCCGGCACACATGCGACTCACGATCAAAGGTCTCAAAACCTTCAGGATGCTCTATGTACACCTCTTCCTCAATCATGCCATTAAGGAAGGTTGTCTTCACATCCATTTGATGTATCTTCCAACCCATCTGTGTTGATAGTGCCAATATAGATCTGATCGATGAGTACCTTGCAACAGGAGAAAAGGTCTCATCATAGTCAATCCCCTCTACCTATGAAAATCCACGGGCCACAAATCTATCCTTATTCTTCTCCACACTACCATCTGCAGCTTTCTTTACCTTGTAAAGCCAACAGGATCTCACCACTGACTTGTACTCTGGTCTCGGGACCCCAGCCAAAACACTATTACGAACTATGGAGTAATACTCCTCCACCATGGCATCAACCCAAATCAGTTGCTGCACTACTTCCTTAAAGGAAGATGGCTCTGTCACAACACATTCACCAATATGATCCATGTATCCATTGTACCTCTCATGAGAAGTGGGTACTCCCACATTCTCCTGTGCATCAAAAAATCAGTCAACCTCTCTGGTGCGCTTTCTGCCCTCTCGAGTGTACTTTCTTCCCTCTCTGGAAGACTCTGCCTGAGTGGATGTCTCCATTCCTAAATCCTCTACATGTGAGTGCTCCACATCAATCTGAGTCTCCTCAAACTTAGGAGCTAAAAGCTCCTCATATGCATATAGCTTAAGCTCCCTTTCAGGGGAAACTCGCATGGCCTTCTCCTCATCGAATCTGACATCCCTGCGAACCACTATCATCCTATTGGTCGGAAAGTACACCTGATAGTTGTGAGGTGTATTTGTGTACCCCACAAATATCCCAAACTATATTATCGCCTCAAGTTCTTCTATGCATATTTGGTCACATGGAAATATATCGATGACCCAAAAATCATGAAGTGACCAACATCTGGCCTCTTACCGGAATAAGCCTCCTCTAGTATCTTCATCTCGGGCTATGGTTCTTAACATAAACTGTTGTGTTGCGTGCCTTAGCTGACAAGTGTAGTGGTAGGCCCTGATCATGCAACATTGCCCTTGTTTCCCCTACTATGCTCATGTTCTTCCTCTCAGCCACCCCATTCTACTGAGGTTTATGGGGTGTCATCGACTCTCGTTTAATCCCTTTCGTTGCACATAAGTTCTTAAACTCATTTGAGACATCCACACCACTGTTATCACTCCATAGATATTTAACTTTTTTTCCTGACTCTTTCTCCACCAATGCTTTAAACTCACAAAACTTTGTGAAAGTTTGATCCTTTTTTTCTGCATGAAAAATATCCAACATTTACGAGAATAGTCATCAACAAATATAACATAATACCTGTGTTTGGCCATGGATGCTATCGGTAATTGTCCACACACATCTGAATTGACTCACTCTAGAATAGCCTCTATTCGATTATCTCTGTCGTGAAAGGAATACTTGGTGTATTTTCCCAAATTACACCCCTTGCATGTATCAACTTGCTCAAGCATACCTTTGGGAACACTAGTAGAGATCTGTTGTAATATCTTTAAGGCCCCATGACGCAAGTGGCCCAATCGCCTGTGCCACAACTCGCCAACAGCTCAGCTCTACACCCTTTCTGCTTTTTTGCTCAAAGCAGCAAACTCCGCTACCCCTAGCTTATAGATATTCTTCATCTGAATCCCTATCTTCTTTACTTGACCCGATGCTATGTGTCGAAGGAATGCCTTTCCTTTCGAGAAGATCGCATCATAACCTCTATCCTCGAGCATGGCAATGGATACCAAGTTCTTCTTCAGCCCGGGCACATACATAACATTATTTAAGGTGAGTGGAGACCCATTCTCCCTCTTAAAAGTAATCGTGCCCAATCTAGTAACACTATACTTTCCGTCGTCACCCATCTCGATATGCATCTGGAGATCTTTCTCCTCCAAGTCACTGAATAACTCTTTGTCGTCAGTCATGTGGAAGAAGCTCCATTATCTAAGTACCATACACTTCCCATCATTGATGACACCATGCATGAAATGATGAAAAATTCCAATTCGAATTGAGAGGCCAAAGCCTCACCCGCTGCACCTCCTGAGGACTTCTTCTTGGACTTCTTGAGTGGACAATTTGTAGAAAAATGGCCCAGCTCATGACAATGAAAGCACTTAAGTTTTTTCATGTATTTCTTCTTACCTCCATGATAAGAATCTGATTTGGAATGGGAAGCATTCCCTTTCCCCTACTTCACCTTAATCACTAAGGTGTAGTTCTCTTCATCATCATCCTTTTATGAAGAGCCATCCATGGCGTTCCTCCTTATCTCCTCCTGCATCAAATCTGACCACAGTCGTTCCCAATCTGGTAGCTTCTCTTGACCATTGACAGAGTCCTAATAATTATTCCAACTCTTTGGGAGTCCTAGAAGAGAAAGACTCACCATATCATCCTCGGAAACCGTGATTCCAACACTTCCAAGTTCATCACGACACTGAGTGAACTTGGTCAGGTATTTTGGAATCGTCTCACCTTTCTCCATTTTGATTTTTCAAAGTTTGTCCTTCATTGCCAATTTCCTTTGGTCGTTGTTGTTTTTATACAAGTCAGTCAATATTTTCCACATAGCATATGAAGTTTCCTTACCATGGATATTGTTGGGTAGCAGAGGCCCTGCGTAACGGTTTTGGGGCTTAAAGCCCGTAATTTTGGGTAAAGGTATGATAAAGGCTCCGCGAGATGCGCGGAGTGCAAATACTAATGAGTCAAGTCAAAGGGTTTTCCGCCCAAAGATAATGTAAAACAATTCGGCCCGCCCATGGTCTACGAACCATGGAAATGTATAAATAGAGCAAGGCTCTAGAGTTAGGAGTCAGTTTTGGCATGTACTTTTGGATCTAGAATGCAATGCATTTTTGAAGAAAAAAGCCTTGAAGTGTCTCTAAGTCTGATTCAAGGGTGTTGGTGGGTAGATAGAGGCTCTGCAGCTGTGTGCATAGAGGCCTAGTAGAGTCTGCAGTTGTGTGCGCATACCCTTGCAGCTGAGTGTGCATGGAAGATCTAGGTGTATTAGCAAAAGAAGTGAATAAAGATAAGTTGGTTCTGAAATACTGTATTGAATCTGAAATATTGTGGATCTGGTTAAGTTATGGTTGATATATCTGTTTGATCTGTGTGCTTATGTTTATATTATGAGTTGATCCAAATTTATAACTTTTCCGAGTGCGTGAATTGGTTATCGCTATTAAATGTTTGCTTAAAGACCACACAACGTAGATCTGATCTATAACAGCTTATTAATAATAAGTATTAAGGAATTTCCTTGTTCCATATCTACGCAAAAGTAGAGTGGCGCGAGGCCACAGAACAATGCGCGAACCCCACAGACCACATCAAGACATTCCAAGGGTGTGGAAACTTGGTTCCAACACCCTCCCCTACTACCTCAAGTGAGACCTCAGTCCGCGCTGCACGGGTTGTTGTTGAAAGAGCCGGTAACCGTAGGATTTGTTTGGCTAAATAACTCTTCCGAACCTGGGTCAGGGCCCAATAAGCCAACAAATGGTTCTGTTGCCGGGACCGGGATCTTCCTAAGGGATGTCTGATGTCGGAACACTAGAACCCTACAAAGAAATAGCTTGAAGATTGGTTGGATCAGAAGCTTCACGAGTTTGTGGTTCAAGAAAACAGAAATCCGCAGATATCAGAAGGAAGGTGGTTGGATCATTACATATACATAGAGATCCACGAGATCTTCTTTGTATCATTCTCAACAGAGCTGTACAAGTGGATCGCGAGGCTAGCTGACAGCATGGGAAGGTGCAGGCTAGATCGACCCATAGTGTGGACCCCAGAATTGGTGTGCAATCTAGAAGCATTTGAAGATAAAATCACACGCACAGTACATCATTGGTTGGATCAGATAATAGGAGGGTTCATGACTGAGTTCGCGATAGACACAACTGTGAGCTATAGTGAAGCAGAAAGGCACTTTCTCCAAGGACTGCGGGGTAAGTATATCAAATCATTGAATACTTGGATTAAGATGTTGTTGTGTAAAACATAGATTATGCACGTTTATGATGTCTGGCGTAACGCGGAGCGGAAGAGGTTACTGAGGAACCGAAGGATTAGAGAACAGCCCTCTGATTTCCATTTCGCAAGAAAGCGAGGAAGAACTCGCAGGGTTCTCTCTGAGAAGCGCAGTGTGATTGATTGGGCAATGCATTCTTCTAATACCACCACTGTCCATGCCATCATCTACTTCACCTACATCAAATCCATATTCACCAACTCCACCTCCACCTCCGCCACCATCAAAGGTTGGGATGGCGAGTGCAGTCAAGTTGCTGATATTTAGAGGTGTAGGAAATGAGGAACCAAGTTAGTTCTGGTTTGTGGTAAGGGTTGTATGGGAAGCCCAAGGTATAACAGATGATAACATCAAAAAGGTGACTCTGGTTAGCGTGTTGCAGGACCGAGCATTGATGTGGTATATAAATTACTCAAGCGATCATCCAAATGCAGGAATAGCGGCGATCTAGGATGTGTTGACCAGGGAGTTTAGTCGGCCGAAATCGGAGACGCAGTCAGTCATTGGATTCAAGGAGATCGCGATGTTACCTGGTGAAACCCCTGGGATTTGGATCAAAGATTGAAAAGCACAATCCGTGAGGCTAACATGACGTTGACAAATGCGCAGCATTGTGCGTGGTTTGTGGCGTCTTTGGCACCACATCTAAGGATGGTGATATCACAGCAAAAGATCTCAACCCAAGCCCAAGCACAAGAGACAACAATGAGGTTGCAGGAAACTCCAATAAAGGATCCAAGGTTGGGAGTTCAGCAAATCCATGCGCAACTACAAAACTTGTGCTTAGAAATGCAAAGCTTGAAGCAAGAAAGGGCGCCCGGATCGGAGGCGCATATAGAGGGAGTGTGCATTAAGTGCAAGAGCCAAGGACACAACAAGGACCACTACCCCGTCTTCACGAACTATCTGGCGGGAGGGGACTTGATGCCATTGAAGTTGGAGGTACAAGCAGGGCCAAGTGCCGCATCCGCGCTCTGGTGCACAATTTGTCAAGTGGGAGTAAAGCACGCAACAGACAATTGCCACTTGTTGCAGAAGTATACACAGACCCCGCAGTAGCTGTGTTGCAACTTTTGTAGATCATTGGGTCACAATGAGTGAACTTGTCGAAGTTATGATTTAATGATGGAAAGAACCCCAGCCTATTGAGTGTAGACTGAAGCGTAGGGTTTCGACCCAGTCGTTGGGCCACGTGGGGGATTTCAAGGACGCGAACGGGGAGGAGGAATGGGGCCCGAGCGAGGGTGCGGATAGCTGATCTATTATAACTGCGGAGGACCAGGGCACTATGCTCTCAACTACATGAATCCAACAAGGATATCTTGTTCGTACTGTGAGCGATTTGACCATGAAATGGTAGACTGTCCAATGCTTATCTCCCAAATGCGTGAAAAATGGGTATTGTAGCCCACTCTGACTCAAAATGTCCAGATGATGAGATCGGAACCTCATGAAGAGGACCCCAACGTAAACATGGTACTAAGAAGTGGCGCAACCACCAAAGGAGATGCGAGGAAATAGTCTGGGGAAGATGAGAAGGGTCGCGGTGCTCTGACAAAGGAACCTGAGCAAGTGAAAGGGACGATTAAAGAAGCTCTAGAGAGCTTCACGAAGGTCTCTACCCCAGGTGATAGGGATCCAATTGAGCCGGGAATGGATCCCTCTATGCTTACCACCTTTTTAGAGACATGTATGAAGTTGCTACGTGATAATAGGGTGGTTAAAGGACTCCAAGAGCTGATTACTAGATGCGCGGGATCAGGGGAACCGCACGTAGTCCAGAAACTGGGGAAACATGCTCTGCGCACTGGGTGGGAGATGTGAATGATGGTGCAAATCAGGGAATACGAGATGGACCAGGTCATTCTAGATCTAGGGTCGGACGCGAATGTATTGCCTAAACAAACATGGGAATGCATGGGTAGGCCTGCACTACAGTGGTCTCCTATTCAATTACGGATGGCCAATCAGCAAAATATATTACCGATGGGATGACTGCAAGGGGTGATAGTGGACATTGAAGGAGTAAGTACACAAACCGATTTTGAGGTAATCGAAATTTTTGATGATAGTAATCCATACCCTGCATTGTTAGGAATAGATTGGGCCATGGACATGAATGGGGTTATCAACTTAAAAAGACAGAAAATGACCTTCGAGAAAAAGGCACTTCGTGTCACAGTTCTGCTGGACCTAGCTGAAGGAGTGCGCTACACCGAGTCGGTGCACGATGAAGAAAGTGATAATTAACTAGACTGCATATACCAAATAATAACACAAGACCAGGGTCGAGTGAATCCCTCAGCGAACGGAAGATTCTCATGGGAGCATGATAGTTCGTGCACATTGGATTCATATGAGGAGATTGAGAGATGGTAGAATCGATTGCAGGAAATCACCACACTCAACTGTAATATGATGATTAGATCATGGTGGTGCGTAACCACTGAAGTAAGGCAACGGCCAGTGGATAACGGCACAACCAGTGAGGGGCAGTTCGTCAACCCTGGCACCATAATCATAGCCTAGAAGCAGCATGGTGCATCAAAAGAAGCGTTGCGCGCACCAAGGTGGTGTGAACAGAGGAAGCTGAGATGGAGAAGGTGGTTCCATGTACGAATTGGAGGACATGCATGGCAGCCACACGAGAGCATGGCAGTCATCCATCTACAACAAAATGTATGGTTGTATGTTGCGCGACCATCAACCCAACTGAATCTACGCAGAGCTAGGGTTCACTGGGCTGATACGACCATACATAGAGGAGGGTATGCCAAGGGATCTCTATCCATAGCTGGACGAGCCATTACCCCTACGGTCCAACCTGAACATGAAGACCTGCATGACGGAATTCGGCAGTTATGGGAAGTCGTTCAACACGGTAAAATGAGACTTCACGATTTAGAGGAAACAGGGTCCAGATTATGAAAGAAAAGTGAGAGGTTGGACGAAGAAATTGATAAAATAAAATTAGAAGTCACCCACACGGGTCGCGCGCAAGAGCTATTGAAAGGACCGGACATGGTTGGCTCTCCTACACTACTAGGGCAAGCCGCGACCTTGCTAGCATGGTTATGACTGCACCTTAGGGCACAAGGGAACACAGACTGCGATACGCTATCAGACTCAAAGGAACGTGAAGGGTGCCCGCAGCTCGGGCTAGTAGGGAAGTGGAAGGCTCGCACGACGGGTGCGACCACCTGACTATCTGTAGGAGGCCCAGTCCCAGCACACAGTTTGAAGAGGGTGCAGGACTATAAAACAGGCTGCAGGAAAGCTGTGCAAGTTGGTCATCGTGCGCAAGGATGGTCACATGCATAGGACGCATCTGCATGCCATGGGCTATGTTGCAGTGGGGATGGGATGCAAGGCGATTGTTGCAGGTACTGTTCATGATATGATGTCCCATTTAAGACACGAAGGAGCGGGTGGCTGGCAATTAAGGCGTAAGGATAACAGCCACAATCGCATTAATGAGCCACAAGGAGGGTGAACGGCCAACTTTGAATTTGAAATCATATATAACAAGCAAGAAAAGGGGCACACCACAAAGTTTGATCATTCAAAGAATAGGATGCCCTGGGTTCAAGCCGAGAGGGGCAAGATGAATGAAAAAGTACTGGAGGAAAGCCGTGGTTTCAGGCACTGCCAAAGGAATACCGAGAGTCATTCCTCAGGTCAATAAACCTTACCACGGAGAGTCCACAAAATCCCAAGCCGCAGGCAACTGAGCTCCCTAAATCACCCACGATGCCATGGACCAAAAAGGAACCCCTGATACTAGGACCAGTAAGGCGGTCACCGTGAAATCAACACTTTAGCAAGCTCACAATGGAAGAAAAGGGCAAAATTGTTACAATTGAAAGCGAAGAGGAGGAAAAAGGATCCCTGACATATGTCAAAGAAATAGACCCCGACAAGGAAATATCCAGCCAATGCAACGTCCCAAGTATGTTCCTCCAAGAAAAGGAAAGGCTAAGGTCCCTACCAATCTAGATGATGTTGACAATCTACTCATCACCCCATCTCTTCTGAAAGGGGTTCCAGTTGAAAGCATGGTGACTGGCCATATTTCGACGATGAAATTTGAAGACTGGGACCTTGCAGATACAGCAAAATTTCCCCTTTTGGCGACTAGCAAACTGATGGATCAGAGCATGGAAGGGACGGTTACGACACTTCAGCCAAAGGAATGGCTGCGCAAGGTGGAGAAAGCTGAGTTGCTCTGTCTCTTGTCCATTCCCCACTTTCTCCAGCGCCCTATTACAATATTGGTCATCAAACAGTTGCTCTGTATGGTACATGATGGATACTTATGGATCAGCAAACCCATCTGCATCATGGCAAAACTCATTCATAGGATCTCATTGCTTCCCTACGAAGGAAGAGACCCCAGGGAAATTGTTGATAAGAGTGGCGATGTGACGATGACAGAAACCCTGAAAAAGAAATATAAGCTAGAGAAAGGGCAGCGAGGGTACATTATTGATAGTATCTCAGACAAAGCAGTCTGCGTTGCTACCCAGTTGCTGGTAAGGAAAGTGATGCAGAAATATCGCAGCAACGAGGTTCCAGCGATCGTCATTGCACTAGCTAAAGAATGCGTAGCTGGAGAACGGTTCAATTGGGCGCAGTTCCTTTGTGAAGAATTCCTGACCAACTGTAGGGAGGTCCAAGAGGAGGGAAAGACCTTCCACTATGTGTGGCTGTTGTTGTCCATTGTGCTGGTTACCACTGAACAACCTAAAGACAGTCAGTTTCCCTCCTTGGACCAGGATTGGCCAAAAGCCACCAAATTTGCGTCACTCTAGGCGACCAAGGATGTTGTAAGAATCCAGGGCATCAAGATTTTTTGGATACTGATGGATGCAAATGTTTGACATTGGGTCACCCAGCAACCCTGGTTGTCCAACAAAATCTATGACAGTGTGAAGCACATAGTCGAGTTTAAAGCAGACATGCACTTTGTCTACATCTGGGCGCGCAAGGACCCCGACCAGACATGGACTACACTTCCTTTCATTGCCATTGACGAAGCTATCGATGCGGTATTGGATACTTGGCCACCAGAATGGCGTGGACCCGATGCGGTGGGGCGCGATGAGGCCGCCATCAAGAAACAAAAGGTTGAAGCTAAGCGCGCCGCACAGCAGAAGCGGAACGAATAGCACACTGCGGAAGTTCAAGCGGCCCGGAGGTGGCTTAGACTTCGACAGACAAAGCACCAATAGGAGTGGATGCAACAAAGGAAAGCCGTCAGAAGGTGCCCACATAAACGGCCACAGAGATAGGGACAAAAGGAACACCATCAACCACCACGGGTACGCCCTTAAAATGGCCGCCACCGACAGAAGGATGAAGTTGTGGAAGAAGGCCAAGGAATCTAAATGGGATGGAGAACTGACCACCTTGAACGAGGGTGACCTAGGTGACATAGGGGACACCGTTCACGAAGCCACTCGGGACGCAATCAACGAGGCCGTGTCGGAGCAACAGATTGTGTTGGGGGAGCTCCACGCGTAGCTACAGGAACTTGGGACACAAGCAGCGTAAACGGGAACCACCTCTACTCATGGTGTTATAGGTATGTCAGCCACTGAGCAGCTGTTGAAGGCCCAAAAGGCTAATACTATCGTGATTCCAGCAGGAGCATTGATAACAGAAAATGCGGAGGACAAAGCTATGGTCAGACGGCTTATGGGGTTGGGCCTAAATTTGGCTGCCATCCCGCGTGAAAGCTTGTACTAGCTCTAAGACAGCGCCACGATGGACCTCCGCGCCAGGGAAGGGTGTGTGGAATAGGTACTCAGTGAACAAAGAATTAATATAGAATAGTTAAGCCTCCAGCGAGACGAATTTGTCGCACAGAGTCAACTATTGGAGCAACTTGTAGGGGAAGCATGTTCTTATGCCACTGAGCTGGAGACTACGGCTGATTTACCTGTTGGCATACGAAACCACAAGCTGGCTAGTGTGTTCTATGATGCAAAGGAGGAGGCCACGAGGATTCAGTTGGAGCTTAGCTTGCAGATCGTAGAGCTGAAATTACAGGTACAGCCTTCGATGCCACCAAAGGTCGCCGAGCAGCCAAAAGCTTCCTTAACTCCAGGCAGGAAACAATCACACGTTCTATGAAGGAATGCATTGACTTGTTGGCTCAGTCGCTTATTATGCTCACTTCACTTCAGGAAGATCCAACCCTATAGCGACTGGAAACAGAGGCAAGGGAGCTCCAGTAAGCCTACGATAATATCAAAGGGACCGCGCAGACAATTGCTATTATGCAACGCTTGGCCAAGATGAGGGAGGCCCAGGCCCTGAAAATACAAGCTGATGCTACCCGACAAAAGGAAGCAGTGATTAAAGAACGACTCTAGCCATGGATTGATGAGGCATTCGCGGTTTCCACCACCATCGAGCGCAAGGTGGCACACATGCAGGCAGAATATGCACTCGAGGAAGCAGCTGAGACAGAGACTGATGTGTCGGCAGCACGCGTTGAACAGGTACAGCGGATGGTGGAAGAGTTTGCTGCAAGTACAAGCGAAGCACAGAAGTTGCTAACCGACCTCCACGCGAAGATTTTCACACCAGCCGAGTGACTCGGGATGAGTCACGATGATTGTGTTGGGGGACTGTTGGGTAGCAGAGGCCCCACGTAACAGTTTTGGGGCTTAAATCCCACAATTTTGGGTAAAGGTATGGTAAAGGCTCCACGAGATGTGCAAAGCACGAATTGTAATGAATCAAGTCAAAGGGCTGTCCACCCAAAGATAATGTAAAATAATTCGGCCCGATAGAGCAAGGCTCTAGAGTTAGGAGTCACTTTTGGCATGTATTTTTGGATCTGGAGTGTCATGGGTTTTTGAAGAAAGAAGTCTTAAAGTGTATGTAAGTCCAAGTCGAGGGTGTTGGTGGGTAGATAGAGGCTCTGCAACTGTGTGTGCAGAGGCCTGGTAGAGTCGTAGTTGTGTGCGCGGACCCCTGCAGCTGAGTGCGCAGGGCAGATCTGGGTGTATTAGTGAAAGAATTGAATAAATATAAGTTGGTTCTAAAATATTGTATTGAATCTGAAATATTGTGGATCTGGTTAAGGTATGGTTGATATATCTATTTAATCTGTGCGCTTATCTTTATATTATGAGTTTATGCAAATCTATAACTTTTCTGAGTGCGCAAACTCGTTATCGCTATTAAATGTTTGCTTAAAGACCGTACAATGTGCTTCAGATCTATAACATCTTATTAATAATAAGTATTAAGGAATTGCCTTGTTCTGGATCTACGCGAGAGCAGAGTGGTGCGAGGCCACAGAACAGTGTGCGAACCCCCAGACCACATCAAGACATCCCAAGGGTGCGGAAACCTGGTTCCAGCACCCCCCCGTGCTACCTCGGGTGAGACCTCAGTCCGTGCTCCGCGGTATGTTGCCGAAAGGGCCGGTAGCTACTGGATTTGTTTGGCTAAATAACTCTTCCGAACCTAGGTTAGGGCCCAATAAGCCAACAGATACTCGAGACAATGTGGTCTCGAACTCCTTCATGGATTATCCTCATCGCCTTTGCCAAACACTTCTTCCATTCGGCCAAATTTTGTGCATTCAGTGGTGTTGGATTAGGAATTTATTGATCAATGAATTCCTTCAAGCCATTGTCCTCTATCACAACCTCCAATTTGTCCCTCCAGGCTATAAAATTTGATTTGCCTTCCAAGGCATACTCAAGCCACAAACCGTAGAACGTTCTCTATCGATCCTGAAGTATGTATTACAAATTCAAATTTCACCTGTAACCCAAAACTCAAAACTTCAAAATCTCCTCTAGTATATTGTTGTCAACTCCGATACCATGTAGAAAATCTTGTAGATTCACAAGCTCGTGTAATGTACTAAAGCATAGGACAAGAATCTGTTTCTACTTTAAACCAGCGGAAACCAATAGCTCGATCAAAACAATATGAACAATAAGAAGATAAATCAATGGCACATAACACAAGATGTATCTGGGGAAATCCACTACTCAAAACCCCACTATATGTATTGCATATATCATAAATATGAGTGAAGATACAAAACTTGTTCTCACTATAACAATTCTTCACAAGTATTCTCAACTCTCTCGGCTCACAAGATAGCTCTTAACGAACACTTAGCCAATTCTGCAGCTCTCCAAAACTACACAATCCAAACATAGTTTCTTATCTGATTACATGCATGATATTTACAACTCAGTAAATCATACAACTGATAGTACATTGTCCCTGCACTCTAGTCTCAACTGGGTCTTTCTCATAACTGACAAGCATGAGTTTCTCATGAGGGAATATTCAGTTAACTAGAATGACACTGATGGATACACGAGTGAACCAACTGACTATTAACTCTCTATTAGTTCCACAAATCGTTTGGAACTAATTTAACTGAACATAACTCAGTAAACTGAGTGATCTAATTTCCAACTCAATTTAAACTCATACTGAACTCTTAATGAGGGAGAACATATACATGACTACAAAAAGACTTCCAACTAGAAAAACCTAAGCTAATTAAGTTAATTAAACTTAATTAATTATTTACAAGTTGTTATGAGAATATAATTCGATTTTAATTCTCAGTTTAATTCAAGGACAAATTAAACTGGAATTTTGTTGTTGCCATTTCTCAACACTCCCTCTCAACAAGAAAGGGATTATCAGTTACCCCGATCCTATCTCTATGCAACTTGAATTTACATCTTGAAAATGCCTTTTGTCAAAATTTCATCATCTTGCTCCTCGGTGGGAATTTACTCTAACAACATAATCTGCCTCAATACACAATCTCGGAGATGTTGATATCGGATATCAATATGCTTGGACCGATCATGAAAATTTGGATTTTAAGAGAGTTTTATACAACTCTGATTATTGCAGTAAATCACAATTGGATCTATCTGCTCACCAGGAAATCCAACTAGGATCTTCCTCATCTATATGGCCTTACATGTTGCCTAACTTAGAGCCATGTACTCTTCTTCTCCCGAACTGTGTGCAACCAATCTATGTTTCCTGTTGTACAGAGAAACTATTGTTGACCCAATATATAAGATCCCTCCTGATGTGCTCTTCTTGTCGGATGGACTCCCTACCCAATCTACATTGGTGAAGACTTGAAGCTTCACTCCCTCCATCCATCTGTACCATAATCCATTTTGAGAAGTTCCCTTGAGGTATCTAAACACTTGCTTTGCTACCTTCCAATACAGCCTTGTAGGCCTAACCATCGCTTGACTAAGTTAGTTAACTGGATAGCACATATTTTCTCGTGTGTTCAACAAGTACATGACAGAACCCACAATCTTCCTGTAAACAGTAGCTTCCATTACTTCCCCTGAAGTAGCATCATCCTTCCTCCAGTTACCTGCTAGAGGAGTCTCCATGGGTTTGCTGCTCTCCATGTGGAATCTCCTGAGTATCTTGTTGGCATACTTTCTCTGAGACACAAACAACTTCCCATCACCCTACCATACCTCCATGCCAAAAAATTAATGCATGAGCCCCATGTCCTTCATCTCAAACTCTCTTGCAAGGTCCTCCTTGCAAGATTTGATCAATTGATCATCACCTATCAATATGAGATCATCAACATAATGTACAATGATCAACAGTTTACCTTCCACCACTATGTGGTATAGGTTCGCATTTGCATTACTATTTGTGAAGCCCAACCTGGTGAAGTAGCTATTTATCCTGGTGTACAAAGCATGGAGTGCTTGCTTCAAGCCATACAATTCTCTCTTGAGCCAGTACACATGTGATTCACGGTCAAAGTTATCAAAACCTTTAGGCTACTGTATGTACACCTCTTCCTCAATCTTGAAATTAAGGAAGGTTGTCTTCACATCCATCTAATGTATCTTCCAACCAATATGTTTTGATAGTGCCAATATAGATCTGATTGACGAGTACCTTGCAATAGGAGAAAAGGTCTCATCATAGTCAATCCCCTCTACCAGTGAAAAGTCGCAAGCCACAAATCTAGCCTTATGCTTCTCCACACTACCACCTGCAACTTGATTTACCTTGTAAAGCCAACGGGAGCTCACCACTGACTTCTCCTTCGGTCTCGGGACCACAACCCAAACACTGTTACGAACTATGGAGCCATACTTCTCCACCATGGCATCAACCCAAACCGGCTGCTACACTGCTTCCTTAAAGGAATATGGCTCTGTGACAACATATTCCCCAATAAGATCCATGTGTCCATTGTACCTCTGAAGTGACCTCCTCTTCTAGTGCTAAGAAGTGGGTGCTCCCACATTCTCCCATGCATCATCCAACAATCTGTCAGCCTCTCCGATGTGCTTTCTTCCCTCTGGAATACTTTACCTGAGTGGATGTCTCCACTCCCAAATCCTTTGCATGTGGCTGCTCCACATCAATCTGAGGCTCCTCAAACTTAGGATCTAAGAGCTTCTCATATGCATGTAGCTCAAGCTCCCTCTCAAGGGAAACTCGCATGACCTTCTCCTCATCGAATCTGACATCCCTGCGAACCACTATCATCATGTTGATCGGCATGTACACCTGATAGTTGTGAGGTGTATTAATTTACCCCAAAAATATCCCCAACTCTGTTGTCGACTCAAGATTCTTCCGTGTATCTTTGGTCACATGGAAATATACCAATGACCCAAAAATTGTGAAGTGACCAACGTCTGGCCTCTTACTAGAATAAGCCTCCTCTAGTGTCTGCATCTCAAGTATCTGATGTGGACTACGGTTCTGAACATAAAACGTTGTGTTGCATGCCTTAGCCCACAAGTGTAGTGGTAGGCCTTGATCATGCAACATTGCCCTTGTTTCCTCTACTATGCTTATGTTCTTCCTCTCGGCCACCCCATTCTTCTCATGCTTATGGGGTGTCATCAACGCCCGTTTAATCCTTTCATTGCACATAAGTTCTTAAACTCATTTAAGACATACTCACCACCATTACCACTCCACAGAGATTTAACCTTCTTGCCCGACTCTTTCTCCACTAATGCATTAAACTCACAAAACTTTGTGAAAGTTTGATCCTTTTTCTGCATGAAAAATATCCAGCATTTATGAGAATAGTCATCAACAAATATAATATAACACGGACACCTAGGTTTGGTAGTGGATGTTCTCAAGAATGGTCCACACACATCTGAATGGACTTGCTCTAGAATAGCCTCTACTTGATTGTCTCTGTCGTGAAAGGAAGACTTGGTGTCTTTTCCCAAATTACACCCCTTGCATGTATCAACTTGCTCAAGCATTCCTTTGGGAAGACCGGTAGAGATCTACTGCAATATCTTCAAGTCCCATGATACAAGTGGCCTAATCGCTTGTTGCACAACTCGCTAACATCTAGGCTCTACACCCTTTTTGCTTTTTTGCTCAATGCGACACACTCCTCTACGTCAAGCTTATAGATATTCTTCACCTAAATCCCTATCTTCTTTACTTGATCCGTGGTTATGTGTTGAAGGAACGCCTTTCCTTTCGAGAATGTCACATCATAGCCTATATCCTCAAGCATGGAAATGGATACCAAGTTATTCTTCAGCCTAGGCACATAAATAACTTTCTTCAAGGTGAGTGGAGCCCCATTCTCCCTCTTAAAAGTAATCGTGCCCAATCCAATAACACTATACTTTTCGTCATCACCCATTTTGATATGCATATGGAGATCTTTCTCCTCTAGGTCGCTGAATAAATCTTTGTCATTATTAATGTGGAATGAAGCTCCATTGTCTATGTACCATACACTTCCCATCATTGATGACGCCACGCATGAAATGAGGGCAAAGCCCAATTCAAATTGAGAGGCCAAAGCCTCACCCACCGCTCCTCCTGAGGAGTTCTTCTTTGACTTCTTGAGTGGAAAATTTGTAGCAAAATGGCCCAGCTCATGACAATGAAAGCACTTAACTTTCGTCATGTCTTTCTTCTTACCTCCATGATAAGAATCTGATTTGGAATTGGAAATTTTTCCTTTCCCCTTTTTCACCTTAATCACTAAGGCATGGTTCTCTTCATCATCAGTCTTTGATGAAGAGTCATCCCTATTGTTCCTCCTGATCTCCTCATGCATCAAATGTGACCATAGTCGTTCCCAATCCGGCAGCTTCTCCTAATCATTGTTATAGTCCTAATAACTATGCCAACTCTTTGGGAGTCCTAGAAGAGCAAGACTCACCATATCATCCTCAACAACCACAATTCCAACACTTCCAAGTTCATCACAACATTGAGAGAACTTGGTAAAGTATTTTGGAATTATCTCGCCTTTCTCCATTTTGATTTTTCGAAGTTTATCCTTCAGTGCCAATTTCCTTTGGTCACTGATGTTCTGATACAAGTCTGCCAATTTTTTGTACATCGCATACAGAGTTTCCTTGCCATGGAGACTCGAGACAATGTGGTCTTGAACTGATTCAAGGATTATCCTCCTCACCTTCGCCACACCCTTCTTCCATTCGGCCAAATTATGTGCATTCGATGTTGTTGGCTTAGGAAATTCTTGATTAATTAATTCCTTCGAGCCATTATCCTCTACCTCCATTCTATCCCTCCAGGCTATAAAATTTGAGTTTCCTTCCAACGCATACTCGAGCCGCAAGCCATAGAACGCCATCTGCCGATCTTGAAGTATGTATTGCAAATTTGAATTTCACCTGTAACCCAAAACTCAAAACTTTGAAATATCCTCTAGTATATTGTTCTAAGCTCCAATACCATGTAGAAAATCTTGGATATTCACAAGGTCATGCAATGTTCTAAGCACAAGACAAGAATCTACTTTTACTTTCAACCAGTGGAATCAAATAGATCAATGAAAAAAATATGAACAAGAAGAAGATAAATCAATGGCACATAACACAAGATTTATCTAGGGAAAGCCACTACTCAAAACCCCGCTATCTATATTGCATATATCATAAATATGAGTGAATATACAAAGCTTGTTATCACTAGAACAATTCCGCACAAGTATGCTCAACTCGCTCAGCTCACAGGATAGCTCTTGACCAACACTTAGCCAATTTTGTAGCTCTCCAAGCCCCTCATCTCTTTCATAATTCCTAGGATGAATAGCCTGTATATAAAGGGAATTCATGCTTCTAAAATTGTGCAAGCCAAACATAGGTTCTTCTCTGATTTCATGCATGATATTTACAACTTAGTAAATCATACAATTGATATTACATTTTCCCTGCACTCTAGTCTCAACTGGGTCTTTCTCATAACTGACATGCATGAGTTTATCATGAGGGAATCTTTAGTTAACTAGACTGACACTTGTGGATACACTAGAGCACCAACTGACTGTTAACTCTCTATTAGTTCCACAAATAGTTTGGAACTAATTTAATTGAACATAACTCAGTAAACTAAGTGATCTAATTTCAAACTCAATTTAAACCCATACTGGACTCCTAAAACCTAGGGAGAACATATACATGACTACAAAAAGACTTCCAACTCGAAATTCCTAAGCTAATTAAGTTAATTAACTATTTAAAAGTTCCTATGAGAATAGAATTTGATTTTGATTCTCAGTTTAATTCAAGGACAAATTAAACTGGAATTTCTTGTTACCATTTCTCAACACTCCCTCTCAATAAGAAATGGATTATCAGCTACCCCAAACCTATCTCTGTGAAACTTGAATTTACATCTTGACAATGCATTTTTCAAAATTTCAGCATCTTGCTCCTCCATGGGAATGTACTCTAACAACATAATCCCCCTCAATACACAATCTCTATGATGTTGATATTGGATATCAATATGCTTGGACCAATCATGAAAAACTGGATTTTCAGAGAGTTTGATACAACTCTGATTATCACAGTAAATCACAATTGGATCCATTTGCTAACCAAACAAACCAACCAGGATCCTCCTCATCCAGATGACCTCACATGCTCCCTGACTCGCAGCCATGTACCTGCCTCTACCAAATTGAGTGCAACCGATCTATGTTTCCTGTTGTAGAACCTGTCATTGACCGAATACTAAAGATCCCTCCTGATGTGCTCTTCCTATTGGATGGACTCCCTGCCCAATCTATATCGGCGAAGTCTTGAAGCTTCACTCCCTCTGTCCATTTGTAACATAATCCATATCGAGAAGTGCCCCTGAGGTATCTCAACACATGCTTTGTTTCCTTCCAATACAGCTTGGTAGGCCTAACCATCACTTGACTAAGTTGGTTCACTGCCATAGCATATATTTGGTTGTGTGTTCACCAAGTACATACTAAACCCACAAGCTACCTATAAAAAGTAGCTTCCACTACTTCCCCTGAAGTAGCATCATCCTTCCTCCAGTTACCTGTTAGAGGAGTCTCCATGGGTTTGTTGCTCTCCATGCAGAATCTCTTGAGTATCTCGTTGGCATAATTTTGCTAAGATACAAACAAATCCCCATCACTTTACCATACCTCCATGCTAAGAAAGTAATGCATGAGCCCCATGTCCTTCATCTCAAACTCTCTTACAAGGTCCTCCTTACAAGATTTGATCAACTGGTCATCACCTGTCAGTATGAGATCATCAACATAATGTACAATGATCAACAGTTTACCTTCCACCACTATGTGGTACTGGTTCACATCCGCTTCACTATTCATGAAGCCCAACCCGGTGAAGTAGCTATCTATCCTGGTGTACCAAGCACAGTGTGCTTGCTTCAACCCATACAACGCTCTCTTAAGCCAGCACACATGTGACTCACGATCAAAGGTCTCAAAACCTTTAGGCTGCTCTATGTACACCTCTTTCTCAATCATGCCATTAAGGAAGGTTGTCTTAACATCCATCTGATGTATATTTCAACCCATCTGTGTCGATAGTACCAATATGGATCTCATTGATGAGTACCCTGCAATAGGAGAAAAGGTCTCAACATAGCCAATCCCTTGTACCTGTGAAAAGCCACGGGCCACAAATCTAGCCTTATGCTTCTCCACACTAGCATCTGCATCTTGCTTTACCTTTTAAAGCCAACAGGAGCTCACCACTGACTTGTCCTTTGGTCTCAGGACCACATCCCAAACACTGTTACGAACTATGGATTCATACTCCTCCATCATAACATCAACCCAAATTGGTTGTTGCACTGCTTCCTTAAAGGAATGTGGCTTTGTCACAATACATTCACCAATAAGATCCATGTATCCATTATACCTCTCAGTTGACCTCCTCTGCCAGCACTGAGAATTGGGTTCGCCCACATTCTCCTGTGCATCATCCAACAATTTGTCAGCCTCTTTGGTTTGCTTTCGTCCCTCTCTGGAAGACTCTTCTTGAGTGGATGTCTCCACTCCTGGATCCTCTGCATGTGGCTTCTCCACATCAATCTAAGGATCCTCAACCTTAGGAGTTAAAATATCCTCATCCACATGTAGCTCAATCTCCCTCTCAAGGGAAACTCGCATGGCCTTCTCCTCATCGAATCTAACATCCATACAAACCACGATCATCTTGTTGGTCGGCAAGTAAACCTGATAGTTGTGAGGTGTATTAGTGTACCCCACAAATATCCCCAACTCTTTTGTCAGCTCAAGATTCTTTCATGCATCTCTGGTCACATGGAAATATACCGATGACCCAAAAATCCTAAAGCGACCAACAACTAGTCTCTTACCGAAATAAGCCTCCTCTAGTGTCTTCATCTCAAATATCTGATGTGGGCTATGGTTATGAACATAAACCGTTGTGTTTCATGCCTTAGCCCACAAGTGTAGTGGTAGGCCATGATCATGCAACATCGCCCTTGTTTCCCCTACTATGCTTATGTTCTTCGTCTCGGTCAACCCATTCTACTAAGTGTTATGGGGTGTCGTCAACTCCCGTTTAATCCCTTTCACTACACATAATTTCTTAAACTCATTTGAGACATACTCACCATTGTTATCACTTCGTAGAGCTTTAACCTTCTTTCCCAACTCTTTCTCCACCAATGATTTAAACTCACAAAACTTTGTGAAAGTTTGATACTTTTTCTGCATGAAAAATATCCAGTATTTACGAGAATACTCATCAAAAAATATAACATAATACCTGTGTTTGGTTGTGGATGTTGTCGAGAATGGTCCAAAAACATCTAAATGGACTCGCTCTAAAATAGCCTCTACTCGACTGTCTCTGTCGTGAAAGGAAGACTTGGTGTATTTTGCCAAAGTACACCCCTTGCATGTATCAACTTGCTCAAGCGTACCTTTGGGAAGATCGGTAGAGATCTGTTGCAATATCTTCAAAGCCCCATGATGCAAGTGGCCCAATCACCTATGCCACAACTCACAAACATCTCAGCTCTGCACCCTTTATGCTTTTGTGCTCAAAGTAGCACACTCCTCTACCTCCAACTTATATATATTCTTCACCTGAATCCCTATCTTCTTTACCTAAACTGTGGTTATGTGTCTAAAGAACACCTTTCCTTTCGAGAAGATCACATCATAGCCTCTATCCTCAAGCCCGAAAATAGATACCAAGTTCTTCTTCACCCTGGGAACATACATAACATTATTTAAGGTGAGTGGAACCCCTTGCTCCCTCTAAAAATTAATCGTGCCCAATCCTGTAACACTATACTTCATGTCATCACCCATCTTGATATGTATCTAGAGATATTTTGCCAGTAATGTGGAATGAAGCTCCACTGTCTAAGTACCATACACTTCCCATCATTGATGACACCATGCATGAAATGAGGGAAAATTCCAATTCAAATATAGAAGCCAAAGCCTCAGCCACCGCTCCTCCCGATGACTTCTTCTTGGGCTTAGTGAGTGGACAATTTGTAGCAAAATGGCCCATCTCATGACAATGAAAGCACTTAAGTTTCATCATGTCTTTCTTCTTACCTCCATGATAAGAATCCAATTTGGAATGGGAAGCTTTCCCTCTCCCCTTCTTTGCCTTAATCGCTAAGTCACAGTTCTCTTCGTCATCAGTCTTTCATGAAGAGCCATCCCTAGTGTTCCTCCTAATCTCCTCTTGCATCAAGTCTGACCACAGTCATTCCCAATCGGTAGCTTCTCCTGACCATTGACAAAGTCCTAATAAGTATGCCAACTCTTTGGGAGTCTTAGAAGAGGAAGACTCACCATATCATCCTTGGAAACCGTGATTCCAACACTTCCAAGGTCATCATGACATTGAGTGAACTTGGTCGAGTATTTTGGAATCGTCTCGCCTTTCTCCATTTTGATTTTTTGAATTTGTCCTTAAATTCCAATTTCCTTTGGTCACTGATGTTTTGATACAATTTTGTCAATGTTTTCCACATAGCATATGGAGTTTCCTTTCCATGGAAACTCGAGACAATGTGGTCTCGAACTCCCTCAAGGATTATCCTCCTCGCATTCGCCACACACTTCTTCCATTCGGCCAAATTATGTGCATTTGATATTTCTGGCTTAGGAATTTCTTGATCAACAAATATCTTCAAGCCATTATCCTCTAGCGCAATGATCTGAAATGATCATATATTAAACTGAAGTAGAATTGATTAATGCCAACAGTGAACCGAATGTTAACTTAAAGTGCTTTAACCGTGAGAATCGATTGAAAAGGGATGAATTGACGATAGAATTAAAACATAAGCAAGATGTAAATAGAAGTGAAAATCAACAAAAACATAGTGATACTAGACAGCAAGATTGATTACGGAGTTTGTCCCTGATGGACTATGTCTCCGAGTCCGCTTTCAAGATGGGCGTTCACTTTATTAGGATTGAATCTAAGGAGGTCGATTACACAGAAAATTAACTAGACTTATTGTGCACACAGGCACTTCTAGTCATTGTCACAAGAAAGCTCTCTGAATTAGATTTCCAACGCCTGCCATAGTTCCTAATTTTGACTCTGGATGCTCCTGTTACACTGAAAATAAAACCTTGTATGTCCTCCAAAATCTGCACACAAAACTCTAAAACCACTCCCCCTCCTTCAATGACCGAATTGAGGATTTATAATGTTTTAAATGCATTCTTACTTCTTTTGTCATATATTGGCATGAATTGCTTCTAATTTTGGTCAAAAATGCTCGGTCTTACCACTAGAGGACACCTTAGGCTAATGGTTCATGGTGGTTGAATTAAAAATAGTCAAAAACTCAACTAAAAACCCAAAATGGACTTTGGATTAGCGTTGGACTATTGGTGGTCAGCTAAATTGCACGGAAATCAAGTAACGGCCATGTGACTAGGATGGTCTAATCGTAAGCCACCACCTTGTAGGTTAGTTGTTGATGGTTTCGGCTACTGGCACGGTCTTCCAACTTGCATGTGACAACCTCTACCTGACGGTTCTGTTTCCTCGTGCAGTTAGCCGTTGTGGTTACACTGATTGTGTGTTGACTGCCCTTGTTGTTCACATGTCATAACCCCGACACGATTATATTTTATATCCACTATGTTATGATTACAAACTCTGCCTGGTTAACGATAAACGTTTACCTGCTCACATGTCCCCATTGCGGTCTTCTCCCCACGCGGTTAGGCCAGCATTTAGGGGAAATTTGTATGTGTTTGTAATTTTTTGTGTATTACAGGGTTTGTAATGTTTTAACATGGCTCAAGAGGGTTTTGACTTAGGGTTAATGCCTTTTTAGTGTATGGATTAGGTTCTAGGTATAGGTTTTTAGGTGTTAGGGCTAGGACTTAGGTTATGTATTAGGGTTTTAGTATGATGATTTTAGAGTTAGTCTTTTAGATTTTGTCACATAATCAAAAGAACTCCTTTTACAACAATTGTGACAATGTGACGTAAAAACTCCACAAGACAACTTGTTCCATCCCTGACAACCAAACCCCGATGGAACTGACGACAACCATATGTCCAACTAGGTACATATCCTTCGAACACCATGAAAACCATTGACATCACTGGACAACCTACACCATAAACATCATTGTCGAAGCTAAAGACACCAAACACTGAATGCTAACAACGAAACTGGCGAAGTTGATAAAGTTAAAGACCTCATCGATTATGATCATTTGAAGACCATTTCGAATTTGAACCACTGAAGACTTCCCTCATGCTGGACTGACAAGATCCTCCAGGATCAATCCTCTCCACTTGAAAGCGTTTGGACCACAAAAGTTTGACTAGACAGATAGCAGGTGAGGGTAGAGCTCCCTCACTCTCCACCTTGGCTTGATGATGTACCAATACATTCGATCAATAACCTGAAAGTGATGACCTTGATGATGTTGATCATGCACATTTTAAATCTGTGAACTGTTTCATCCATCTGCAATATGCACAACTTGCGAAGATGGTTAAACAACCTATTATGAACATGGAAATTGACTTTTTTCCACGAGGTACCATGAATTAGCGATTCATAAACATCTTTGAAAACAGTCTCTGCAAAATATTGTTCAATACTATTGACACATAATAACAATCTATTTTGCGGAATAACATAAACATTCAAAGACATTCTTGACATGATATCAGCTACTTGACTTGATGTACTTTCCTGATTCCTTATTACTAAGGGAACTTGCTGCAATAAACCCATCAAACTGTAAGGTGACAACTGCTACAGCTTAGTTTGATTTTGAAAGTATTGAAGTGGTTGTTGATTTGTTTGAGTCATTGTTTCCTCACCCCTTAAATGATGTCTCCATTGATTAACACTTTCCCTTAAAGCATAAGTTCCCCTTTTATGTATTGGATACTTTGACGCTACTTTAGAAAAGGCTTTGATATGAAAACAAATAGGCTTCCTCTCCACTTGAAAAGAGGTTTCAAAATTGTTTGAAACATGAAATGGGGATATAATACAAGAGAAATATAACACTGACTTCCCCAATACTAACCTGCATCCTTGTAACTTATAACTCCCAGACTTGGACTGAAATGATACATTCTGACATTAGGAAGAGGAGCTTTGGACATCAACTGTAACTCATGTTGTATTCCCTACTTATGAGTAAGATGTTTGGGTTCTTTAAATAGAACTAGAAAATTTTCTACCTTTTTGGTCAAACTATATTTAAACTTAGACTCACAACCTGAACAAGTATCCTTTAGATCCCTATGTTTTTCTTTTACACACATGAGTACAAATCTCTTATTTTAACTTATTAATCACTTCAACTTATTAGAAACAACTAAATTCAAGAGTTTTACTTCTATGTGCCCTGACGATAAATTTAACCCCATCTTTTCTTAAGGTGATATTTATGCTCTCTTCTATAAAACATTGCATCATGATCATAAAGATAAGGACTTCCTAAGACAACTCCACATATGTCTACTAGAACCACATCTAATTCCACTTCATCAACGTAATTAGCTGTAATGGAAAATTTTAACCGACACTGCTTTGTGACTTTTATCTGAGTTGATTTATTCATCCAACCTAATGGGTAAGGTCTTTGATGATTCCGTGTCTCCAAACCCAAATTCTTAACTAAATATTCATATATTAAATTTTCTTGTGATCCATTGTCAAACATTGTATCTATCTTTGTGTGCTTAGAAGTTATCCTTATGTGAAATAGTTCAACTCTTTTATCCTCATTTGAAGGATTTATGTTTGATGAAGATGCAATAGTATTAGAACTTGAACCAGTGTCAGAAGTTTTACCTGTCGAAACTATGGCAGTTATCCTCCTTTCATCACCTGAATCGGAGCATAGATCTTGTTGGATTGTTGCATTTGCTTTCTTTTCATCATTCTCTTTAAGGAACTTCTTTGGCTTAAGTTCAAGATGAAGTTTCTAAAACCTGGATTCATCATGACCGACTCTCTGGCAATGGGAACAAGTAGGTCTTTCCTTCTGAGTTGTCACTGATTTCTTTCCCTTCGAATTGTTCTTCCTCTTGTTGTCATTGGAATCCTTGATTTCCAACTCTTTGGATGATTGTGGTGAAAACTTGAATGGTCTACCACCTGATTCAATATGTATGGCTTGAACACACACTTCATCAAAGTCATCAGGATTAAACATCAATAATGTATGCTGCAAATATGAATGTAAACTGTCGATGTACTTTAATAAAGTTTCATGTGTATCCAATGAAATACCAAGCGCCAATGCTTTCTTTCTGAACTCTTGAGTAAACTCCTGAACACTCTGCCCTTTACCTTGCCTCAAGTGTTGCCAATCAATAACAGCTTGCTGCATGTATCCTCAAGGATAGAATTGTTTCCTAAGAGCTTTTAAAAACTTAGACCATGAAGAGATGAATTTACCTTTCCGCTTTACATCTATGTGAGTTTTACTTCCCCACCAGATTAAAGTTTTTCCCCCCTTTCTAAGTGTAGCTAACTGAATTTTGTATCGTCAGAAATGTTTTGAATATGGCAATACACTTCTAACTGCTTAATCCAGTTATCTAGCTTTTCAAGATTCATTTCGCCATCATAAATAGGCAACTCAAATTTTACATCAAGTTCAAATTTTCTTAGGTTTCTTTTCTGTTTCAAATTCTGAACTAGAAGAAGAAGATGATGATGATGATGATGGAGATGATGGAGGATAACGAGGTTTATCAACCTTGCTTTTACCTTTTTCCTTCTTCGATGTCTTTGAAGAAGAATCTACATATCTCACCTTCTTATCTTCGTATAGATCTCCCAACATTTGTTGCATGCTCAAGAATGCTTGCTGAAACTATTCCTCGCTCATCTTAGTTTCAGGGGTTTCACCTGCATCTGATCCTGTCATGGTTGACTTATGAACGACTCTTCGCTTTCCAATCTTTGGATCAATCTCCTCGAGGATTCCTTCTCCACGTTGTGACTTCAACCTGGTTAACATTCACTGGCAAAATTCTGCAAATGCAACCTGCTCTGATACCAAATTATATGATATAAAATGATCATACATTAAAGTGAAGTAGAATTGATTAATGCCAATAGTGAAACGAATGTTAACTTAAAGTGCTTTAACTGTGAGAATCGATTGAAAAGGGATGAATTGACGACAAAATTAAAATATAAGCAAGATGTAAACAGAAGTGAAAAGCAGCAAAAACATAGTGATACCAGATAGCAAGATTGATTACGGAATTCATCCCTGATGGACTACATCTTCGGGTCCTCTTTCAAGATGGGCGTCTGCATTATTAGGATTGAATCTGAGGAGGTCGATTACAGAGAAAATTAACCAGACTGATTGTGCACGTAGGAACTTATGGTCACTATCACAAGAAATCTCTCTAAATTATCTTTCCAACGCCTGTCACAGTTCCCAATTCTGACTCTGGATGCTCCTGTTACATTGAAAACAAAACTGCCTATGTCCTCCAGAGTCTACACACAAAACTCTAAAACCACTCCCCCTCCTTCAATGACCGAACTGAGGATTTATAATGTTGAAGATGCATTCTTACTTCTTCTGTCATAGATTGGCATGAACTGCTTCTAATTTTGGTCACAAATGCTCGGTCTTAACACTAGAGGACACCTTAGGCTAATGGTTCATGGTGGTTGAATTAAAAATAGTCAAAAACTCAACTAAAAACCTAAAATTGACTTTGGATTAGCGTTGGACTGCTGGCGGTCAGGTACAATGCACAAAGATCCAGCAACGATCATGTGACTAGGATGGTCTAAACTTAAGCCGCCACCTTTTAGGTTATTTGCCGACAGTTTCGGCTACCGGCACAATCTTTCAGCTTGCATGTGACAACCTCCACCCGACAGTTCTATTCCCCCGTGCGGTTAGCTGTTGTGGTTACACTGACTATGCGACGACTACCCTTGTTGTTCACATGTCATAACCCTAACATGGTTATAGCTGGTATCCATTGCAGTCTGACTGCAAACTCTGCCTGGTTAACAGTAAACGTTTACCTGCTCACATGTGCCCGTTGCGGTCTTCTCCCAGCGCAGTTAGACCAACGGTTAGGGGAAATTTGTATGTGTTTGTAATGTTTTATGTGTATTACAAGGTTTGTAATGTTTTAACATGGCCCTAGAGGGTTTTGACTTAGGGTTAATGCGTTTTTAATGTATGGATTAGGTTCTAGATTTAGGTTTTTAGATGTTAGGGCTAGGACTTAGGCTATGTATTAGGGTTTTAGTATGATGATTTTAGAGTTAGTCTTTTAGATTTTGTCACATAATCAAAAGACTCCTTTTACAACAATTGTCACAATGTGACATAAAAACCCCACAAGACGACCTGTTCCATCCCTGACAACCAAACCCCGGCAGAACTAACGACAACCATATGTCGACAACTAGGTACATCTCCTTCGAACACCATGAAAACCATTGACATGTCCTTGACAACCTGAACCATAAACATCATTGTCGAAGCTAAAGACACCGGACACTGAATGCTGACGACGAAACTGGTGAAGTTGATAAAGTTCAAGACCTCATCGATTATGATCATTTGAAGACCATTTCAACTTTGAACCACTGAAGACTCCGCTCATGCTGGACTGACAAGATCCTCCTGGATCACACAGCCTCCATTTTGTGCCTCTGGGCTATAAAATTCGAGTTGCTTTCCAAGGCATACTTGAGACGTAAACCGTAGAACACCATCTATCGATCCTAAAGTATGTATTGCAAGTTCGAATTTCACCTCTAACCCAAAACTCAAAAATTCAAAATCTCATGTAGTATATTGTTCTCAACTCTGATACCATGTAAAAATTCCTATAGATTCACAAGCTCATGCAATGTACTAAAGCACAAGACAAGAATCTACTTCTACTTTCAACCAGCCGAAGCCAATAGATCAATGAAAACAACATGAAGAAGAAGAAGATAAATCAATGGTACATAACACAAGATGTATCTAGGACAAGCCACTGCTCAAAACCTCGCTATCTTTATTGCATATATCATAAATATGAGTGAAGATACAAAGCTTGTTCTCACTAGGACAATTCTGCACAAGTATGCTCAACTCTCTCAGCACACAAGCTAGCTCTTGACCAACACTTAGCCAAATCTCTAGCTCTCCAAGCCCCTAATCTCTTTTGTAATTCCTAGGATGAATAGCCCGTATTTAAAGGGAATTCATGCTCCCAAAACTGCGCAATCCAAACATAGGTTCTTCTATGATTGCATGCATGATATTTACAACTCAGTAAATCATACAACTTACAATACATTTTCCTTGCACTCTAGTCTCAACTGGGTCTTTCTTAGAACTGACATGCATGAATTTCTCATAAGGGAATCTTCAGTTAACTAGAGTGACACTTTTGGATAGACTAGTGCACCAACTGACTATTAACTCTCTATTAGTTCCACAAATAGTTTGGAACTAATTTAACTGAACATAACTCAGTAAACTGAGTGATCTAATTTCCAACTCAATTTAAACTCATACCGGACTCCTAAAACTTAGGGAGAACATATACATGACTACAGAAAGACTTCCAACTCGAAATTCCTAAGCTAATTAAGTTAATTAAACTTAATTAACTATTTACAAGTTGTTATGAGAATAGAATTCGATTTTAATTCTTAGTTTAATTCAATGACAAGTTAAATTGGAATTTCTTATTTCTATTTCTCAACAAAAGATCCATTTGATAGAGATGGAACTACAAATCTAAGTTCAGTTCTGTTGGATTTGAGATAAAATTTTCACCAAAAGGGAAAATACTTGAGGCCAATGAGATTGTGGCCTTCTTTTATAGAGAAACTAACCAACATGAGATATTTTACCAAAGTGTGGAATATTGGAGTGGCAATAAATGAAAATGTGAGGAGAGAACATGTGGAAGACGTGGTGGAGAGATTTATGAGAGGAGAAGAAGGGAGGGAAACGAGGAAGCGAAATGAGTCAAAAGTCATGTAGGTTTATCTTCCTATGTTGGTTTAAAAAGTTTAATCTGGCTTTCTTCAAATCAAAGGATACAGTATATGAAATTTCCCTAAATACAAAGGGATACAGTCCATGCAGAAACTACTAACAATGGCCACCATTATAATAGTTACACTAGGTTTAGAGAGTGGCATGGAGTGTATAATACCATTTGACAACACTACCTTCAATTGCATCGAGCAAAGCCCAACCAAAAGAGAAAATCAAGTTCACAAAAGCACCTACAACAGACAAGGTTCTGAGACTTAAAAAATTACCTGTCAAGGTAAGCAGTTGGAAAACATCCATGTGTTCTATGTTGGTGTTAGCAGACTAGAATTGTGATGAATTGACCCGAGCGTTGGTTACAAATGCATGGATGGTGAACCCATTTCCTATATTGTCAACCAGGTAATCCCGTATTGCCAATGCCAAAAAGTAGAGAAACTAAATGCTCTTAAGCAACTAGTGAGTGCCATGTTTAAGAACATTTTTATTACCTTTGGCACTATTAAAGAACTCGTCCCATATCTAACTTCCACTCCCTTGGCTTGGACGATTTCAGAAGATATGTAGTTTTCCTAGGCACCCAAAGCCATTAGGTAAAAACCCTGAAAAGTGATAATCATGGTTGAACAACAAATTCACATCAGATGGAATAAATTAAGAAGTTGGTTGAAAGTTACAAAATTAGTGGTGGAATCTAATGGCCAAAAATTATTCAATCGTCTAACATTAGATCTAATGGTGTAGACTGGTACACAGTGGCAGCTGGGGGAGTTCTTTTCAAAAGTTAACACCTTATGGCATAACTAGTTCGTTTCAAAGAAAAATGTTAAGACATAGTTTTCTATTCATAGTGTTAAACCATGACACTCAAAATTGTAGTATAACTAATTAGAAATGAAATTACTACATAAATAAATTTGCGTTAGTTAATATTTACTTGTAAAGTGTATTTTCAACTAGCATTTTTATGATTATTGTAATATATTAAAATTTTCTCATAATATTTAGCCATATGAAAATATTAATAAATAGACATTATCACCCATTAACGTTTATGGCATAAGTATTCCTACAAGGAATGAAGATCCACAGAGTACCAAACTCCAGACTAGGAGTTGCACATCGCTTATGCTAAAGGCATATCGTAATCTACATATAACTTAACATAACATCATGGTAATAATTGCTTATCCTAAGACCAGTATTGTACGAAAAAAGTGCAGTTTTCAAAGGTAGTGGATTGAAACAAAAATGGATGTAATTAGGAAAAAGAGCAGTTTTTAAAGGTAGTGCATTGAAACAAAAATGGATGTACTATTAAAGAAGGAATAATACTTTGTTTTTAACTATGTATTTTCCATTTTAGTATAGGCATAGGTTTAAGACTCTTAGTATAGGCATACGTTTGAATGAGTCTTAAATCTTTCATAATGGTTTCTAAGTTTATGTATCGAATGGTATTAATATTTTTTTTTTTTCTAGACTTTGAGAGTACATAATTTTTTTGGTTTTCCCATGAAATTAATTGGATTGTCAAAATGACCCTAAACAATTACACTAACGAAGGTAATCGCATAAACCTCCTAAAACAATAAATGAATAATTTAGAAATTAATTTCTTATTTTAAAAAATATTTAAAGCATAATAATAAAATATTTTAAAAAATATTTAAAGCATAATAATAAAATATTTATTAGGTAAATAAAAGAAAATATAATTACCAAGTAATAACAAACATAATTCCCATATTATCACCGTATCATATTTTAATAAAATATTAATTTAAAATAACGATAAACTATGATAACCATCCTAAGTAAAGAAAAGGAATATATATATGGTCCTTTTATATATATAGAGTAGTGATATTTTAACAATAATAATTTTATGTATAACAAATTTAAAATACTAGTTTAAATTTATTTTAATTTTAGATTTTTTGAACACCAAAAGATCAAAGATTTAATCTTTTTAAGGGCATGATAAATTAGAGTTAAGATGGATCTACGCTGGTTTAATTATTCATAATTAATTATTATTATTATTATTATTATTTTAATTTTTATGTAATTTCAGTGAGTCAAAATGTTTCTATAACATAACATAACAAGGCATTACATCATCTCTTCCATATTGGGCTAGAGAGTGTCTTCCTCCCAAAAATGTAATTAAATACAATTATATATATATATATATATATATATATATATATATATATAGTCTAACTTATAGAAGAAATGATTTTCCACGACATTTTTCTCATTAATTTTAACCAAAATTCAGCATAGATTTTTAAAAACTTGAGTTAAGTTGTTTAATATGTAAAATTCGAGTACAAGGGTTTTGTCATGCCCCCAATTCTTTTTTCGTTAATTGGCAACCGTGCGGCACTGCCTAAGTAGCTAACATGTTCCATTGTTAAGTTACTTTGCGAACTACGCCTAACATTCATCATCTTTCATTAACAATATTAATGTGTGGAATCCATTAACATCATAACATTTAACCATAAACATTCAACACAGCAGAGAGGACACCATCATATGCAATAATAATCTTTTATTATGAATTTATGAGAAAATAGTTGACCAGGAGCAAATGCTCCACCGACGTTATACCCATGTCTTTTGCCACCGGGCGCCCACCTCGTGCACACCTTGCACGGTGGTCGCACATATACAATCCACACTTCAACCGATTTTCCCAACTCGGCGTGCACGGGCACCCACAGCTGGGTCATCCGCCGCCCTTGGTTGGTCTGTTCAACAATACAAACTCGTGCACTAGTCGGGCGGGCGTGCCTTCATGCGACCCTCCACCCAACTCTCCTCACCCAAGTCGTTTAACCGTCGGCCGGGTAGGTGCGACTTCGTGCGTCCCTCCACCCGAACTCGTTTCACCCATTGGGCGGGCTCGCCTTCGTGCGGCCCTCCACCCGACTCACCACCCGTTCACCGAACTCGTGCAAGCCTTTGTGTCCGTCTGCCCGATGAGTGGGCGCATGACCACCCACGGTTTTGCGCCTTACCACATCTGCTCCTCGCACTTCACCTCCAAACTCGTTCGATGAGTGAATGTCGAATGATGCCTTCCTCCCAACTCGCACCAAGAATATATATGGTGGGTGGGCGAGTCGTGCCACCCGGCCGACTCGTTTCACTCACCCGGTCGACTTACGTTTTGTTGCAAAACTCGTCTAAGTGGTGGGTCGACCCGCCCAACTCGCGAGACCGCCCCCTCCTCTGCTCGCCCATTCACAATGCCACTCAGTCGGCCCGCGGGTAGCTCGTCTAGCTTGCCCGCCTATAAACCATGCAACCGCACCTCGCCCGCATATGTATGCCTCGTCCGCTCGGTCGCATTTCTGCCTGTTTCGCTAGCTCGTCTATTTAGTGGGCGCAGCCAGGTGACTCGCAAGCCGCAGGGCGTTACATTCTCCCCCACCCAAAAGCATTGCCGTCCCTGGAAATCCGGCTCTCCTCCATAGCTTCCTGTCATACTTCACAATCTTTCACTTCCATCTCCAAAGTGAGTCCTCTGTCTCCCAGTTTTCCTCCTCTGGTGCATTCTTCCATCTAACAAGAAATTCCCATCTCATGTGGCAACCAATCCCTGTAGATCGAACACTCAGAATCTTGTCCATCTCTAGATGAGGCTTGTCCACAATCATGGCTGGTCCCCTTGGTGGTTCCACCCTCTCTGGATGATCAGCATCAAGTGTGCATCTCTTCAACTGACTCATATGAAAAATTGGATGCTTCATGTGCATATGGCGTGGAAGCTCCAGCTCGTAAGCAACTTCCCCCACTCTCTTCTTCACCTGGAATGGTCCCTCATACTTCCTTGTCAGTTTGCTCGCAGTCCCCTTACGTGGTTGAAACTGATCTCCAGTAATCCTGAGAAACACTATATCTCCCACACTGAAGTGTGCATCTCGTCTTCCCTTATCTGCCCATTTCTTCATTCTCTTTGCAACTTTGTGCAAGTGCAATCATGCCAACTCCAAGATCTCATCCCAAGCCTTCATGAACTTCTTCGCATGAGGACTCCTCAACAAACCTCCTGTCACTACAGTATGCGATGTGACTGGCATCTGTCCATTCACCAACTCAAATGGACTGTACCCCGTAGCAGAACTCTTTTGTATGTTGTAGTTGAACTGAGCCACATCCAAGAGTTCAGGCCAATTCTTCTGATCAGCCGTCACATAATGTCTCAAGTAATCCTCCAGCAATGCGTTGATCCTCTCGGTCTGTCCATCTGTCTGTGGATGGTAACTCGAACTCATCAACAACTCTATCCTGACTAACTTGAACAATGTGGTCCAAAATCTACCTGTAAATTGTGGACCTCAGTCCAACATAATGCTTAATGGCATCCCCCAATACTTCACTATGTTCTTGAAGAACAACTCCGCAGTCCGCTCAGCTTCATAGGGCATCTTTGTTGGAACAAAGATAGCATACTTGGAAAAACAATCAACCATTACCATTATCCCATTATACCCCTGTACCTGTGGTAACTAAGTGATGAAGTCCATCGAGACACTCATCCATGGTCTCTGAGGAATCGATAAAGGCTACAACAAACCTCCTTGCCTCTGAGTATCCGATTTGTCCTGCTGACAAATGATGCACGTATGTACATACTCCTCTACATCCTCCCGCATCTTCTCCCAAAAGAATCCTCTCTCCAACAATGCCAAAGAACGACGTTGCCCTAGGTGGCCAACCCACGGTGAGTCATCGCACTCCTTCAAAAGGTGCCTCCTGAGTCCGGATGACTTTGGAACATAGAGTTGGTTTCCAAAGAACAATAATCCATCTCGGAGAAAGAACTTTCGTGTCTTCCCCTCCTTATCTACTTCACTATATTCTATGCCTGAGTATCGGTCTCAACACTTTTCTTGAGTTTATTCTGCATATCTTCTGACATCTGAACTCGACTCCTACTCCTTGCTGCCCGGTCCTCTCCCTCCAATGCTGCAAGTTGTCCCTTCCTGCTAAGGGCATTTGCTACCGCATTGAGTCTCCCCGATCTATACTCAATAGTCATGTCGAATTCTGCCAAGAAGTCCTGCCAACGAGCTTGCTTTGAAGAAAGCTTCGGTTGTGATGCAAAATAACTTGTTGCAACATTGTCCGTCTTGACAACAAACAGCTTCCCAATTAGGTAATGCCTCCACAAATGAAGACAATGACTAATCGTAGTCATCTCCTTCTCATGGACCGGATACCTCTGTTCTCTATCCTGCAACTTCCGACTCTCGCACGCCACCGGGTGCCCATCCTACATAAGAACCCCTCCTATGGAAAAATATAAAGCATCTGTGTGTACCTCAAACGGACGCTCGAAGTCCAGCAACTTCAGTATCAGTGTTGTAACCATCCTCTTCTTCAAATCATCAAATGCCACCTGACATTTGTCCATCCAACTCCATCTCTTGTCTTTCTTCAATAGGTCTGTCAGTGATGATGTTACCTTGGAGTACCCCTCTACAAACTTTCATTGGTAGTTGGTCATGCCCAAAAACACCCTCATATCATGGACATTCTTTGGTTCAACCCAATCCTCGATCGCCTTCATTCCATCCGTATGTACCCTTGACCCACTATATGTCCAAGAAATGGAATCTCAGTCTGAGCGAACACACACTTAGACTTCTTCAAGTACAACTGATTTGCCTTCAATACCTCAAACACCATCGCCAAGTGCTTCTTATGATCCTCCATGTTGTCACTGTACACCACTATATCGTCCAAGTACACTACTACGAACGAATCCAAGTATGGATGTAGAACATCATTCATCAAAGTGAAAAACGTAGCTGGAGCATTGCACAACCCGAATGGCATAACAGGGAATTCAAAGCTACCATACCTTGTTACTATTGCGGTCTTCTTCTTGTCTCCTTTAGCTATCCGCACCTGATAATACCCATGCCTAAATTCTAGCTTGGAAAACGCTCGGGCTTTCGCAAGCTTATCAAAGAAATCAGCAGCCAATGGCAAAGGATACATGTTCTTCACGTCTACTTATTTAGTGCATGGTAATCACAACATATCCGTAGCTCATTCGAATCCTTCTTCCGCTGGAACAATATCGGAGCTCCATAGGGGGACCTTGAAGGTCTGATGAAACCTACAATAGTTAACTCCTTTAACTGTCATTTCAATTCCTCCAACTCAGGTCTTGACAACCGATAAGGTGTTTTAGCCGGAGGTTGCTTCCCTGGCTCAAGCTCTATGTTATGGTCCACTGCACGCCTTGGTGGAAGTTTCTTTGGTAGCTCATCAGGCATCAAATCTGCATATTTGGCCAGTACCTCTGAAATCTCAGCTGGAAAAGTGTCCCCACTCCATTACCTTCGAATTCCTTGAACATCGCCGCATATGTCTCCATATCTAAATCCTTCATAGCCTTCTCCAAACTTAGTGCAGAAACATGCTGCACCTTGACTTCCCGCCTTTGCCTATGAGTGGGCAAAGTCTAAGTCTGTGACTGTCCAACCAACGACACCTCATCACAGAAGGGGAAAACAATTTCCTTGTTGCCCTTCAAGAAATCTTGCCCCAATATCATATCAAAGTCATTCATCTCCATCACTGTGAAGTCCAACTGAACCTTCCAATCTTTTACCTGCACAGGCACTTCATGTGCCAAACCCGCCACTTTAGCTCTAGAGTTCATTGCCTTTACTTCCACATTCGATGGGAAGATCATCAGTCCAACCTCTTTTGCCAACCATGTCATCATGAAGTTATGAGTGGCCCCCGTGTCCACCAGAGCTTGAATGGTCTTTCCATGAACCATCAAGTCCATGAAACCCAAACTGTTAATCCACGATTTCTCCATAACTTTTCCTTGCATACATGTTTGTTCTCTGCAAGTAGCTCTAATACCATCTGTCACGCCCCCAATTCTTTTTTCGTTAATTGGCAACCGTGTGGCACTACCTAAGTAGCTAACATGTTCCATTTTTAAGTTACTTTGTGAACTACGCCTAACATTCATCATCTTTCATTAACAATATTAATGTGTGGAATCCATTAACATCATAACATTTAACCATAAAAATTCAACACAGCAAAGAAGACACCATGATATGCAATAATAATCTTTTATTATGAATTTATGAGAAAATAGTTGACCGGGAGCAAATGCTCCATCGGCGTTATACCCATGTCTTTTGCCACCGGGCGCCCACCTCGTGCACACTTTGCATAGTGGTCACACATATACAATCCACACTTCAACCGGTTTGCCCAACTCGGCATGCACGGGCGCCCACACCTGGGTCACCCACCACCCTCAGTTGGTCCGTTCAAAAATACAAACTTGTGCACGAGTCGGACGGGAACGCCTTCATGTGGCCCTCCACCCAACTCTCCTCACCCAATTCACTTAACCGTCGGGCGAGGACGCCTTCATGCAGCCCTCCACCTGAACTCGTTTCACCCATCGGGCGGGCACGCCTTCATGCGGCGCTCCACCTGACTCACCACCCGTTCACCGAACTCGTGCAAGCCTTCATGTCCGTCTGCCTAACGAGCGGGCGCATGACCACCCGCGGTTCTGCACCTTACCACGTCTACTCCCTGCACTTCACCTCCAAACTCGTTTGATGAGCGAATGTCGAATCATTCCTTCCTCCCAACTCGCACCAAGAATATATATGGTGGGTGGGCGAGTCATGACACCCGGTCGACTCGTTTCACTCTCCCGGCCGACTTGCATTTTGTTACAAAACTTGTTTAAGTGGTGGGTCGACCCGCCCAACTCGCGGGACCACCCCCTCCTCTGCTCGCCCATTCACAATGCCACTCGGTCGGCCCGCGGGTAGCTCGTCTAGCTCGCCCGCCTATAAACCATGCAACCGCACCTCACCTGCATATGTATGCCTCGTCCGCTCGGTCGTGTTTCTGCCTATTTCACTAGCTCGTCCATTCGGTGGGTGCGCCCGGGCGACTCGCAAGCCATAGGGCATTACAGGTTTTGTAGGGTGTTGAATCCATTTATGCATTCAAAAATGTAATTTAAACAACAACAAAATCACATTCTTGCTTGAAAAAAACTATTTCATCTATAAGTTAGACTACACCTATATATATAATATTTTTATTGTGAAATGAGAGATATTTTTTATCATATTTGTAGGATATTTTGAACATAAATATCCTACCAATATGATGATAAAAGAAAAATCTACTGTAAAATAATTTCAGGAAAGCATAGCCATGAAAAATAAATAAATTTAATGCAAAGGCTATAAGAAAATAAAGGAGTACTCTCGGATTGGAGGCTTCTGTGATTCATGATGAATCTCAATAGGGGTTCGAAACGCGTCGAACCTAACATATCTATGTGATTTCTCCATAATATCTTTACTTAAATAAGTACCCTGTTAATCATTTTCACAAGAACAAAGTAATTTCCATCTAATATATCAAAATTGGAGATACTCTAATCAAATCTTCACAAAAAGATAAAAAAAAATTAACAAGTGAGTACTAAAACAATTTCTTTCTCGAATATTAAATCAAGAAGTGACTCATACAATTTTGCCAAATAATTTTGTAAATATATCAAAAATTTAAATTATTTTAACTGACTATTTAAAAATCCTCAGAAATTAAAAAGAAATGAATTAAAAATTTTCAAGAACACCAAATCATTTCAAAGAATTCTAAACAACGGAAAAGTACGCCCAACACTATCAAAAATCGTTGCTTTAATTAATCTCATTTTCCATAAATCCATTATAGATTGACACGGTAATCGAATGTACAGAAATACCTAGATCTCCTGGCAAGCTCGCAGAACACATCTGTGCCAATTAGAACTGCAATATTGCTGGTTAGAAATTTATTGATGGGAAAATAAAAAAATAAAAAAATTCTTAAATCTTTCCTATGGTTTTGATCGCTAAAGCATAAAAATCATTACAAAATAAACAAAATCAAGTTTTAAAGATTTGTAAATAATCTAGCAAACCAAATTAGAGTGAGAAAAGAAAAAATCAAATGAAACCAAAAAAGCGAACAAAACGAGAAAGAGAAAATATGATATTATAGAACGAATTAAAAATAGTGAGTTCCATGTTTAAGAACATTTATATTGCCTTTGACACTATTAAAGAACCTGCCCCATATCTGACTTCCACTCCCTTGGCTTCGATGATTTTAGAAGATATGTAGTTTTCCTAGGCACCCAAAGCCATTAGGTAGAAACCCTGAAAAGTGGTAGTCATGGTTGAAAAAATTCACATCAGGTGGAATAAATTAAAGATTTGGTTGACAGTTACAGAGTCGATGGTGGAATCTAATGGCAAAATATTATTCAATCATCTAGCATTACATCTAATGGCGTAGACCAATACATGGTGGAAGTTGAGGGAGTTGTTTTCAAAGGGGGACGCCTTATAGTGTAATTATATTATTTCATCATACAAGGGTTGATATTATGTGCTACAAACTTTAATCCCATTATATATCTATATATATATATAGATATATATATATATATATATATATATATATATATATATATATATATATATATATATATATTACGGAATAATCTTGATTATTCATGAACTTTTAACAAGTGTATTGGTCTCCACGTGTTGGTTGGTTGGGTTAAGATGAAAATGAACCCAACCTTAAGCTCAATGGTTAGCATCAGCCCTTACCAGATCTATGGCATTGGTCGATTAGGGTTGTTTTGAGTTTCAATGACTATCCTGGGCCATAATTTTCATAAGTCGCTCATTCAGTTTTGAATTGCTCAGACAAAGTTATGCAAGCTCTGAGACTTGTTCTTTTTCCACAGTTTTGCACTCATTTTCCTTAATTGTATACGATTCTGAGGTCATGGCAATCTAGGTCAAGCGACTACAACTCTTGTTAGTGAAACCCATAATTTGTTTCTCAACCTCTAGGGTTTTTAATACAGGGGTAAGACTTCTATGTTTATGTGATGTTCCTTCTTGAACCAAATTATAAAAATGTTCCTTTAATTCTTGTATAATATTTCTTCAACAAATTTTAGCATTTATATATGCATTTGAGTGCGAGGATTTTTATTTAGCTTGATAGCATTTGTCCTCTGGTTCATGATTCTTCTAGGTTCTTCATCAGTAGGGTTTTTAATGTATACCAAACATGGATAATAGAATTAAGGCTATGAATTCATCACTCAATTTGGTTTTACATATAAACCCTTAGTTCAAATCCCTTCCTATTTGTATATAAGCTTCAAGTTTTTAAGTTGCAACTCTCTAGCTTGGAATTTGTAAACATATCTAATTCTAAATTGATTCTTTCCCCTTTCATTACTTATTTTATTATCTTTCCTTATAATCGAGAAGAAACCCACTTAAGTTCAAATTCAATTGTGTATATATATTTTCGTCCATTCTGTTAATAACTAGTATACTAAGTTCAAAATAAATTCTCGGTTACAGTTGGGTTATTTAGAATGAAAACCCTACCACTGTACAAATTGTTAGACTTCAACTCTCTGTTACAATACCATGTAATCTTTTCTTTTAATCTTTTTACATTATTAAACTTGGGGTTTTTGTTTTGCAGCTTGTTTTATTGAATTATTATTATTATTCCTAGAAGAATTTATTATTTATGTCGCCACAGGATATGGGTATAACATTTCTTCTTTTCCTTAGTCTATTGGTGGATTTATGAAGTTAATTGCATTCATGACTAGGTTTTAAAATTGAAACCCTAACTTCCTATAAGTTTCGGTAACCTTACATGCAGTTTAATTAGGAAACCCAAATTAAATTATTCATATATTAGTTTTGTAATCATGATAGTGACCTTGTTTTTCAAATCAGTAACACTATATTGAATTTGGGTTTTCTCTCTTTACGGTTTTTATATTTTGTATGAGTTAATTCTCCTTTCTTTACTGTATAGTATTTTTATCATTTACTGGAAATAGTATTACCCCGTTGAAGAGGTTTTCTAACAAGGAGCAAGGGTTATATTCAAGGTAATTCATATATATTTTTCTCGCCTCCTTCTCCTTAATTTGATATGTAACATTCTTACTCATAAGTATTTCTTCTTCCTCTCGCATGCATGAGTTAATTATTTTATTATACTTCCAAGCCTTTTTCCTTCGATGTTTCTAGTTTGGGCTTCACAACACTTCATCAATATTTACAAAACATTTGGTTGTCTTACTAGTTCGGATGTTCTTGTACCTTCGGTCCTTATCTGCTTGTATGTGACCACTGATTTCGAGATCAATATCAGTCTTTTTGTTATATGTTTTTACTTTGTTTTCTTTTGTTAGTTCTCTCCTCCTTTTTAAAGGATTAAAAATACAAGCTTTTATGCTTGGATATGTATTGTAATTTAAGGGTGTTGTTAGACCCCAAAACTATTATCATTTGACATTTACTGATGTCATTTTTGACCTATCTTGTCATTATGGTAGCTCTTTCTCCTTATTAATATAAAAAAGATGTTTACATATTTCAAATTTATGGCCATATTGATATCTTCCATTTAAATATATTTTCCAATTCTTAATATTGTAGCCATATTCCTCTCTTATTTTTCTCTATAAATTTTGATTGCTCAATCATTTATGCCTTGTATATGTCACTCAACATTCATTGATACCAGTAATAGTTTCCAATTGAATACATGACATTTCTGATAGGTTCGTAGTAACCTAATGTCATTCTCCGGCAGATATGGTTCCTTTGCTTGTATAATTTATTGGTTTCAAGCCTTTAAATGGCTTCTACTTGTGTTCACATTCAACGTGTACACACAGACATATATATATATATATATTATATCTATATATATATATCTATATATATATATATATATATATATAGAGATAGAGAGAGAGAGAGGCATAGATAGTCATAGATTATTCTATTAAACCTAGAATTATTCAGGTCTGAATACTATTATATCTTACAATGATATTATACTATATTGAGACTATACTCACACATGCATATGTTTCTCATTTCTAAGTTCTTCTCTCTTCTTAAGTATCTAACAAGCTAAAAATTTATGTACCTGTATTGTATATGTAAAATTAAAATAAAATGTCTAACATTCTATAGAAACATTTATGCAAAAACTTGTCTTATGTTATTTTCTATACTAAAGAAGTATTATACATATACTTATTTTCTATGTTTTTCCAAAAATATTTCTTATACTACTAGATATACCAACATTTTAGTTTTAGATACCAAAATATACATCTATGCATACTTAAGTGCACACATTATTAACTATCAGGAATCATAAGAGAATATTCATATAAGAAAAAGTTAGGACACCAACTTGAAATGCTTAAGCCTGGAAAATGTTGTAGTAATTCACCAACTCCTCCCAACTTGGGTACTTCTTATAACAATATCCCCTCGAGTGTTTTTTTTTTTTTTTTTCTGCAAGTTCAATTATGTTCATTTTGTCATTTCCTTTCCTTTTTCTCACCAGATTAGCTTTGCGTGATTCCTCCTTTACCAACAAGATGATCAAAGTGGATTACCCTCTCTAGTATTTAGTTCGTAGTTGGTAACTACCTCCACCTCACCCAACAGGTGGTAGGTAGTTACTAGCTCATTTATGAGCTCCACTTCCCCAATTTCCAAGACAACTTAATTTCTTTTAGAGAAGTTAATGATCAATTACTTCCATGATCATTTATAACTTAATTATTTAGATTAAATTCCTAGGACTTAATGAGTGTAATTAATAGCAACAATTAACTTGCAACCACAACTCTTTCAGCTAGGTGTAACTAAAAAATCAATTTCTAGATATTTATTGTTTAACAACATTATAAATGCAAAATTTACATTCGCCTTTTATCAGTTTATCACATTGATAATCTATTGTCAAATGAGTCTTTTAAGGTGAGAACACAATCACACTTAACCATAAATACAAATTCACAATAAACTTCAAGTCAAAGGATACCACAAAAAATATCTTGAAGATATTATTTTTCTCTTAATATCATATTGATGTACTTGCAATTATCTCCTTCTACTTCAGCCAAGTGTCTTCCTTGTTTTAGCACCTTATCATTGATCACATGGGATCCCACCTATTGCTTTGGTCCTCGTCTCCATTCAACATTGACAATCTTTCCCTCTCCTAATGGTCTTTGATCCACATGACACAACTCTAATTTGCTATGTTTTCCAATCCCATGTCACGCTAGTCCTTCCCATTGCTACAACCACATTGTCTTCAAAATTTAAAACAAAGGGAACAACAATTTCAAATACTTATTCTATAGTCACCTAAATTGGATCGACTTGTCACGCACTTACTTTTCCTACAATATTAGAGAGGCCAACTACTTGAAGCCATTACCTTCACAATGTTGGCCTAGATAAATCTCACAAACAACAATAATGATGGGCCAATTGTAGAAATGTGATATAAATTACAATTGATCAAGAAATCGAACTGAATTTAGGAGACACAAATTCTACTCTACTAATTTGTGGAATGAAAATCATAATTTAGAACAACATGCATAGACATGCAACAAGCAAAACGACAAGTACACAGTGATTTTTAGGGGAACGTAACTGGGAAAAATCCCTCAATCCTCTTTTCATTAATCAATTGAATAGAGAAACTATTACAATTGGATGCCCCAGCTCCAAGCACCACTTGCAAAATCAAAAGTGTTCTCTCTGCGAAATGAGGATCTCGGGCCAACACTTAGCCAATTTTTGCCTCCTCCAACCTCTTATTTCCTTGCGCAATTTTTAGCTAATTCATGCTCCTAAAAGATAGGCAAGTCCCTATTTCTTTGTGAAATTCCCAAGGGATTGATCTCCTAAATGCATGTAACAATTGTACACTCAACTAATATATAATTAATGTTACACTAGCCTTTGTCTCCTCCACTCCAGTTGAGCAATTCAAATTTCATGCATGTTTAGACTATCTTGGGTGGATTAATCAGTTAACTGATAGATCTTTGGGTTATATTGTTGTCTCACTGCACAATTGACCTTCAACTAACTCTATTAATTGTTATAGGTTAGTTAATTGAGTACAACTGAAATTAACTAAACTAGATTACTAAAATTTAGCAATCAACACATGCATGACTGAACTCCAAGCCCACTAACTTGAATTTTTTATCTGACTGAGTGACAAGAGCCATGTCACACTATTTAACTACCTCCAAGTTATCCTGATGATGTGGAATTTCGATTTACTCAATTTAACTAAGTTTAAAGTTAAATTGAGCCTTCCTTGCTACACTTTCTAACACTCCCTCTTAGCAAGAAAGAGATTTTTCACCACCCCTATCTCGCACCTGTTGAATTCAAATTTACCTCTTGACAATGCATTTGTCAAGATTTTAACATCTTGCTCCTTAGTTGGAATGTACTGTAGCAACATAATTCTCCTTTGCACACAATCCCGCAAATGATGATACTAGATATCAATGTGCTTGGACCTGTCATGAAATATCAGATTCTCAGAGAGCTTAATGCAACTATTATTATCACAATATATCACTGTCGGATCCATCTCCTGAATGAAAATACCCACAAGTATTTTCCTCATCCATATGACCTCACATGTTGCTTGACTTGTAGCCATGTATTCAACCTCTGCTGAGCTGAGTGCCACAAACCTCTGCTTCCTGTTGTACCAAGAAATAGTTGTGGACCCAACACTGAAGATAGCATCTAAAGTAATTTTCCTATCTGATGGACTCCTTACCCAATCTGCATCGTTGAAGCCTTGGAGCTTCACTCCCTCCATCCTCATGTACCATAATCCATACTCGGTAGTGCCTCTAAGATATCATAACACATGTTTTATTGCCTTCCAATAAAACTAGGTAGGCCTCACTATAACTTGACTAAGTTGGTTTACTGCATAGCACATATCGGCTCTTGTGTTCACAAGATGCATCAAAGGCCCCACAAGTTGCCTATACATGGTAGCATCAACCTCTTCAGCTAAAGTAACATTCTCCTTATAACAACCCCGGAGAAAAGTTCATGTAATAAAATTTAATAAAGGAAAAATAAGACCACGGTTAAGGGACACTTATTCCAAGTTGAATGTTGGGCAAAGATATCTTAGTGAGCATCATTGGATGTGTTTTTGGCTAAGGAAATTTGCAAAGGCTAAGGCAAAGGCATTAAAAGGAAAAAAGGCATTGTTGGCACATTTTTTTATGAAAATAAAGGAAATTAGAAGAAAAGTAAGGTGAAAGGTCACAGGTTGCATGTGAGGAGGAAAATAATGGAAAGTGAATAAAATAGAGGCCTCATTAATAAAAAGGCTTCTAAGGATCAGTTGGTAACCTTTTGTCGGTTTAATTTTTGGATCTCTCACATTATTCTCTCTCTCTCTCTCACTCTTGGTCACTTAGAGTTTTCTTGGAGCACTCTAGCTTTGGATCAAGGAAGGAAAAGCAAGCAAAGGGAAAGAAAGGAAAGCAAGGATCAAAGAAGGAAGAGCAGCATCAGGCAGCTTTAGCAAGAATACTTGCAGCTAACATATTTCGTGTATGATTTCCTCACTAGTTTTGACATGCATGGCTTTGCATGCTGATGTATGGTTCTCTTGTTGTCGATGGCATGGTTTTGTCGGGTTATGACAGTGGCTTTCAGCCTAGCCTTGTCTTTTTCTGGATGCCATGGTATGTTGGGATGTTTATCTCAGTTTTGAGCTTTAGTTTGTTGGATGAATTTCAGAATCCGGGGCAAAGGTGGTATCAAATTTCATTCCCAAAGGCCTAGGAATCCTTGACCGGTTTTGGCAAGATACATAGTAAATCCTAAGGGATAAGTATCGGTATAGGGCCTAGTGATCAGGGTTGGATTGCAATAAAGCCTGAGAGACTGGTATCGGTTTAGGGCCTAGTGATCCGGGATTGGATTGCGGTAAAGCCTGAGAGACAAGGAGATGGAAAATTCCTCAAGGATAGTGATGGATTCCAGATGGCATTCCAAGTTCGGTTCGATTGTGATCGGAGCATCAGCTTTGGTGTGATCACGGTTTGGTGAGGGTGGAAGTGGTTTAACCTTTGGATTCCCTTGGTTGTTTTTGGATTGGTTTATCCATGAGATCCCACATTCATGCTTGGAATATGGCACGAGGGTGACTAGCTAAAAGAATAATTTGGTTCAACCATGTCTACGATCAGGTGGTACATGGAAGTCCCGAACCTGGTCGTATTTTCCTATGATTAACGAAAGCTAAGTTCTCTTGCTTTTGCACTTGTTTATATGTGGATTTAATGGTTCTTATATCTCTGTTATTTAGATGGTTTTATGTTGGTTATAAGCTTGGTTAATTGACTAGTTAATGCCATGGTTATCTCATGTATTTACTTGTAATTGTTAAATTGATGGATGCAAGACCTAATTGAAGCTATAATATTGCAATGGAGAAGGTGGTGATCCTTTTTGTCATGTTTCATAAGAATTTTTAGTCATTCATGCTCTGTCTTGTATCCTATACCTGTAGATTACATTGATGCTAAGTGTTTGACGAAATGTCAATCCCGGTTGGGGATGGTCAGGCCTAGTCCTAAGGTTGATTTTTGGTTTAGTAGTCTTGTCATCATGTCTATGCTAGATTCTGAAAGTTATAACAACTTATGGGCAATGGCTGGGATTCTGGGCTAGAAAAGTGCCTTGAATTCCATGGATGCTAGCACAGGTCTGTTGGGAAAAGTACTGGATGCTAGCTTGCATGCTTGTGAAAGCATCTAGAGGTCCATGGACATTGGCATGCCTATAACATGAGAGAGTACAGAGGTCAAGAGATCTAAAAGATCAGTGGGAGTTAGGGACAGGATGTCTGAGTGGCTGAGATGTCTCCTAGGGGTGTTGTTATTGATGTGGAAGGTATGGTTGATGTGTTCCATCGATTCCATTTCCTTAAGGTCACCAAGGAGGTTGAATCCCTTCATAGTGGCCTCTCTCATCACATGTTTACCCCGGTTGGTCAGTTACTTGGGTAGATGTGGGAGGAGGGTGGTTACATATTGGTATCAGAGTGTGGTTGCACTCTCCTTGGTTGAATGTGTTTGTCATGCATTCATATCAGTTTTTACATGTGTCAGCCATCCTTGAATGCTTGTTGCATATGCATGGTGTTGTTCATGGTAACAGTGATGTCACCATAGGAATGAGGATGTCGTTGTGTGAAGTGTGTTGTCATGAGTGTATGATTGGTTACATGTTGTTATATGTCGTTTACATGTGTCATTTTGTATGCTTGGTTACATTCTCGTATGTTTGGTTACATTCTTGCATGCTTGGTTACATGTATCATTCTTATAGGTTTGGTTACAAGTATTGTCGTTCATGCTTGATCATATGTGTTCATGCATGTGTGTGGTCGATTACGCATTGCTTATGCATGTTAATGTTTACATGTGGTCAAGTATACATTAGTGTTATGGTTTTCGTTGTCATGTATGTAGTCATGGTATGTGTGTAGTTCGTATGGTCATGCATTGATGACTGGACTCTCACTAGACTGATGGTTACATTGTTATGTGCTTATGTATTATATGTCTATATGTTGTTATGATTATGTTATACATGTATCACACTAATTTATGATTTTGCAGATGAGATATCCTCCCCGAACTATGTTAAGGTACGTTGGTTTATTGTGATTTGGTTTAGCTGACATAGTATGCCTTATAGGAAAGAGATCTATTAGCTAACAAGATGGTATACTACAAAGACTCTCCCTATGAATCGAATGAGTAGCGTGGTGTTGGGCTCTCTTCTGATTTGGCAGATACATTGAGAATTTTAAAGGAAGAAATAAGGAGTTGTAAGGCAGACAATGACAAAATCATACAGCCATAAGAGAAACAAGCAGAGGTTAATGCAATACTACTTCAAAGTTTGTCAGAATTGCAGCGACAGGGACCATTTCAGATCAGCCATGAGCAGGAGGATAGAACTAATGGGGCATATGGCAGCAGGCCTTATGGTGGTCACAGGTAGGTTTTTGGACTCTCCGGATAGGAGAGGTGATGGACACAGATACTATTCTAGTTTTGGTTTGGACAGGCGTCATGATCGTCATCATTACCATCCTTACAGGAGGAGTGATAGGGGATACTGGTCAGATGAGTTTAAGAAAGCAAAGCCACCTACCTTTGATGGAGAGATGAAGAAATCAAAGGATGTAGAGGCATGGTTGCTTGGTATGAGGAAATTCTTCAAATTGCATGATTATTAAAAAAACATGAAAGCAAAGATAGCCACTTTCAATCTCAAAGGTAAAGAAGATATTTGGTGGGAAGATGTGAAGAATGTTAAAGGTATACATGAGGATGATTTGACTTGGCATGAGTTTAAGAGGCTCTTCAAGAAGAAGTATTTATCAGAAAGATAATTTGGTGACAGAGCTAAGGAGTTTCATGAGTTGTGGATGGGTTCCATGGCAGATGATGAGTACACTAGCAAGTTCTTGGAGTTGTTGAGATATGTGAATTACCTCAAGGAGGAGAAGGCTAAGGTTTAGAGATTCATCATTGGACTGCCAGTAACATACAGAGACCATATTGAGTTCGATGAGCCTATATCATTGGAGGAGGTCATCTGAAAGTTGAAACATTGTTATGAGCAATCGAAGCTCAAAGTTGAGCCTAAGAATGACTTGAAAAGAAATGAGAAAGCTAAAGGAAAATGGCCACCAAAGTGAGGAAGACCTCAAGATTCAAGTGAGAAAGAAAATGTAGTTCCTTACAAGAGGTTCAATACAATTGAGAAGGGACATGGAGAGCAGCAGGCTAGAGGCGATGCTAGGGAACCATTGCAGTGTTGGATATGTGGTAAGGATCGAACATAGTTACCGATCAAATGAGAAAGTGAACTGCTACCCGTTTTTTTGAGGTAGCAAAAAATCACCTGATTTTGAAAAGTGGTGATGCCAGAATACACTTTTTTTTAGCATATTTTTGGCACTTTAAATTTTCTTATGTATCAAGTATAAACATTTTTTTCGATGTTAGTGATTTTCATGCTGATTTTGAAAAGTGTTGATGCAGCATCAAAACATTTTTTTAAATGTTAATGATTTTCATGTTGATTTTGAAAAGTGTTGATGCGGCATCAACACATTTTTTTAAAGGGCTTATTTTTGACACTTTAAATTTTTTTATGTATCAAGTGTGAACATTTTTTTTGTTAGTTATTTTCATCTTGATTTTGAAAAGTGTTGATGAGCATCAACCCTTTTTGTTGAGAGGGCTTAGTTTTTACACTTTAAATTTTCTAATAAATTAAGTGTAGATAATTTTTTTTAAATGTTGGTGATTTTCATGTTAGTAAATATATATATATATATATATATATGACAAAAAAAATCAAATACAAAAAATATATTAAAAAACAAACAAAAAACCTATAAAAATGTAAAAAAAAAAACTTAAAACATAAAAATAAAACATAAAGGATGACAAAATAAAAATAATAAAATCATGTTAGTAAAAAAAAAACATAACCAAAAACAAAAAACAAAAAAAAAAAACAAAATAATAATAATATATAAAAAATAATAATAAAAAAGCATGACAAACAAACAAATAGAAATAGAAAAATATGACAAAAAAAGAAAAATCAAATACAAAAATATATATAAAAAAGGGAAAAACAAAAAACCTATAAAAATGTAAAAAAAAAACCAAAATTAACTCGTCAAAAAATTAATAAATTAATTAATGAAAAAAAAAAAACAAAAATGAAATAAAAATATATCAAAAAAAATAAAAAGTGATCTTTTTTCAAAAAAAAAAAATATAATTTAAAGAAAAACAAATTGATCCACAAAAAAAAAAAAAAAAAAAATCTAAAAACATTTTTTTTAAGTTAAAAAAATAAATAAATAAAACCTCACTACAAAAAAAAAAACAAAACAAAACAAAACAAAAAATAAAAATAAAATAAAAAATAAAAAATCTAAAAACATTTTTTTAAGTTAAAAAAATAAATAAATAAAACCTCATTACAGAAAAAAACAAAACAAAAACTTAAAATAATTATCGAATAAAAAAAAAAAAAACAAAACAAAACAAAAAATTAATTAAAATAAAAATTTAAGAATTATTTTTTTAAATTAAAATTATAAAAATAAAGAAATAACATTAAAAAAATTAAAATAAAAAAATAAATTTTAAATATTTAAAAACAAAATTTAAAAAAAAAAAATCATTCAAAAAAATTAAAAAAAGTTTTAATTTTATTTTTTTAATTATATTTTAAAATTTAAATTATAAAAATAAATAAATAAATATGTAAATTTAAAACTTAAAATAAAATAAAAAAATATTTCAATTGAAAAACTAAAAATCAAAACAAACAAAAAATACTTAAATTATCTAAACAAACTTAAATTAAATGTGATTTTGCCGAAGATTATCTAAACAAACTTAAATTAAATTATTAAAAAAAAAACAAACAAATAATAAAAAAAAATAATTAAAAAAACAATAAAAAAATAATTAAAAATAAAAAACAATTAAAAATTTATTAACGCCCCCTTACCCTCCCTTCCCCTCCCTCACCCACCTCCGCTCCCCCTCCCTCCCCTCCCCTCTCCCCCTCTCCCAACCAGCCCCCACCCTACCCCCCTCCCTCACTGCACCCACCTCTGCTCCCCTCTGTAAGGCCTTCGTGCAGCAGGGCGACGGCGGGCGATCGTGCATGGGCACGGGCAAGAGCACGGGTGGGCGCGCGGGTGCGTTCAACCACGATCTGTGATGGATGCGACGAAGCGCGGAGGAAATGTGACAAAATAATGCGACGATAAGGGAGAACACTTAATACGACTAAGTGTTGGACTCCCACTTATATGCTATGATTGAATGAAGCAAGGTCGACTTGTAATAGAGTTATAAGTGGGCATGTGGTAATGAACTGTGGGGTTGGCCATGGGGCTGGATACCCCTCCAAACTCACGCAGAGTAGAGTATAAACAAGGAGAGCCTTGAGCTCATTTGCACCAACGAATTGGCTCATCTCTTCTACGCACTTGTAAAGGGGTAAAACTGCGCAAGGGGTAAAAGGAGCTGCGCATAGCTCATGCGCTCTACCTGAGTGCGGTTTTGGTGAATTCTTGTGCCGGGTGAAGTGAAGGCAAGCGTGCCGGGGTCCAGTTTGGAAGTGGATTTGTGCAGGACTTGGTGGAGAGGTATAAGTGGCTCGGGTGAGCACTTCTCTTTGTGCAAGGGTGCACATGATTGTAAAAGGTCGTTCTATTCCTTGATTGTAAAATATTCTAAGTATAGACTTGGAGTTTTGCCAAGTATACTTGATGATTGTATTATTGAACTGATATAATATATTGTCGGGCAGACTCACATTACGGGGAGTTGCCCCTCCCCTTTATACTTGTTGCAATTGTTATTGATCTTGGTATAATTGCATGATGATAATGAATGAGTATGGGCTTCATTAAGTATAAAGGATAATTGCTTTTACTTAGTTGCGAAACACAAGCTAAGTATGTTAATGTGAAAGTAGGCGTAGTCCACGAATGTTAGTATTGGTGAAAAGAAAGCGTTCGGTGGTGTCGCACCTCGCCATAAGCGGTTGGAAGACTACCGCAGGTGTAGGGGCGTGACAGTTGGTATCAGAGCAAGGTTTGCTCGTAAAGATTGAAGCTTGTGAATAGGTTCAGGTGTTGAAGCATTGAAGCTGGTGTACACTTGACAGGTGAGAACAAGACTTTGGTTTGAAGCAGGTGTGCATACACTTGGAAGTTGGTGACAAGTAATTGAAGGTGAAGGAAACCGTTTCACACGAAGTGGAACAAGGGTTGGTTTAGGTTGCAGGTGACTTGGTAAAGATGTCTATCTGGCAGAGATTGGGTTTTGCTACCTTCGAAGAGTTTGAAGGGAGTCTACTTGAAGAGTCAGAGGAAGTAAGACGAGGATTTGCGGAATATGGCAAAAGGTTGTTTGAAACAAGGAGTGCTCTTCATGCCTTGGCTAAGAAAGAGGTTTCTGACCAGAATGAGGAGGAAGCCTCTCAACTTGCAAAGGAGATGGACTTGCTTGAAGCAGAATTCAAGGAACTAGAGATAAGACATGAATTGAATCAGAAGAAGTGGGATTGCCTAGCCCTTGAGGTAAGGCATCTCAAAGCCTTGAAGAAGAAGGTTGAGTCTGATGGAAAGAATGAAGATGCTTCTGTGGGGATGATGCAGATACTTGGTGCTTCTGCTACTACGGAAGTGGCCTCTAGAAGGGATCCTGAAAGGAACAAGTTGGAGTATGTTCGAATGAAGGTTGGAGGTGCTGATGTGCTCACTATGGTGGATAGTGGGGCTTCTCACAACTTCATGGGCAAAGATACTCCGAGAAGAATTGGGTTGAAGTTTGTACCGGCAAAGGCACAAATGAAGACAGTGAATTCTCCTCCTATTGAGATTCTTGGTATAGCTGAGAGGGTGGACACTACACTTGGTGAATGGACCGGGAAGGTGGACTTCACTATAGTGCGGATTGATGACTATGAGGTTGTATTGGGGATGGAGTTCATGAAACAATTTGATGCTATGATCATTCCACATTTGAAGAAGCTCTACATTTATGATGGAAGGGAAGATGTACCCATTGGTGTGCCAACCATTGGTGTGACTAGGCCTGATTGTAAATTGGGAGTGATGAAAATGGAGGATAAGGAGAAGATGAACAAGCGGTTGTCTAGTGTTGAGGCAAAGCTTGTGGAGCAGTCATTGGTCATTAGATCACTTTCAGATAGCATCTTGGATTTGACAAGAAGGTTAGAGTTGGTGGAGGATGATGATGATGAGGAGGAGGTATATGTGAGGCCGGATGTCCAGAAGGAAGACCGGATTGCTTATCTACAAAGGATGGAGATTGAGGATCCTGATAGGTGGATCGAATTGATTAGTGAGGGGGGGCCTTCAGGCTCTACTCCCTCTACATCTTCTTAGATGGATGAAGGAGATGGGGCTCATTGTTAGCTGCTCATGGCAGTGAGTCCTTAATCATGTTTGAGCAGGTATGACTGATGGTGTAGGAATGGCTTGGCATCAAGCATCATGACATGTTGCAGATGAGATGGATGGAGTTTCCATGGACCTGAGCATGGATTATGGAGATGGATTCTTGAGGAGTCAAGGATGTGGCAGATGTTTGAGGAACAGTTGATGATGACATGAGGATGTTCACTCTCATGGATTGGGCATATGGTTGGACTGATCACCCAACTAGTTCAGACATGGGGACGCGTAGTGTACAGAGATGTGTTGGCATTATGCTGGAGTATCATGACGAGGTTCACATGATGACATATGGATCGAGATGACATCTTATGGAGAGCATACCGTGGAGGTGCATGCCTTGGTATGGTGAGCTTGGTGGCAGTAGTCATTGAGCCGGGACATAGTGGAGAAAAGTCTCTACATATGTTGCAAGGATGTTTGCCTTGCGGAAGAGGAGTTCACATCACAGATGAGTGATGATCTTGGTGGATGGCTACCGGGATGATATGTTGTCGAGGACGACAATGATTTCAGGTGGAGGAGGATGTAAGGCCTTCGTGCAGCAGGGCGACGGCGGGCGATCGTGCACGGGCGCGGGAAAGAGCGCGGGCGGGCGCGCGGGTGCGTTCAACCACGATGTGCGACGGATGCGACAGAGCGCGGAGGAAATGCGACAAAATAATGCGACGATAAGGGAGAACACTTAATACGACTAAGTGTTGGACTCCCACTTATATGCGATGATTGAATGAAGCAAGGCCGACTTGTAATAGAGTTATAAGTGGGCATGTGGTAATGAACTGTGGGGTCGGCCATGGGGCTGGACACCCCTCCAAACTCACGCAGAGTAGAGTATAAACAAGGAGAGCCTTGAGCTCATTTGCACCAACGAATTGGCTCATCTCTTCTACGCACTTGTAAAGGGGTAAAACTACGCAAGGGGTAAAAGGAGCTGCGCATAGCTCATGCGCTCTACCTGAGTGCGGTTTTGGTGAATTCTTGTGCCGGGTGAAGTGAAGGCAAGCGTGTCGGGGTCCAGTTTGGAAGTGGATTTGTGTAGGACTTGGTGGAGAGGTATAAGTGGCTTGGGTGAGCACTTCTCTTTGTGCAAGGGTGCACATGATTGTAAAAGGCTGTTCTATGCCTTGATTGTAAAATATTCTAAGTACAGACTTGGAGTTTTGCCAAGTATACTTGATGATTGTATTATTGCACTGATATAATATATTGTCGGGCAGACTCACATTACGGGGAGTTGCCCCTCCCCTTTATACTTGTTGCAATTGTTATTGATCTCAGTATAATTGCATGATGATAATGAATGAGTATGGGCTTCATTAAGTATAAAGGATAATTGCTTTTACTTAGTTGTGAAACACAAGCTAAGTATGTTAATGTGAAAGTAGGTGTAGTCCACGAATGTTAGTATTGGTGAAAAGAAAGCGTTCGGTGGTGCCGCACCTCGCTATAAGCGGTTGGAAGACTACCGCAGGTGTAGGGGCGTGACACCCTCCCTCCCGTCGCCTCCCCCACCAGGCCCCCACTCCACCCCCCTACCTCACTACACCCACCTTCGCTTCCCTCCCCTCTCCGCTCCCTCACCCAGCCCCCACCACACCCCCCTCCCCCTCACCCCCTTACCCCCCTTCCCTCCGCGCTCGTGCCCCCAGCCAGTGACCAAGAGGCCGCAGGCCGATTCTCGGAATCAACCTGCAGCCTCTTAGCCGCTGGCTGGGGACCTGGGAGGGAGGGGAGGGGGGTAAGGGGGGGATGAGGAGAGCGCGTGAGCGAGGGGGGTGGGGTGGGCGTCAGGTGGGGGAGGGGAGAGGAAAGGTGTAAGGTCCTCGAGTGCGGGGTGAACCGGGCATGGGCGCGCGGGCGTGCACGGCGAGTTGGGCTGCACGACCGGGCGCGCGCACACGGGCGAGCTGCGGTGGCGACAGTTTGCGACGGTCATGCGACTGCGGTTAGACATTATGCGAGCTCCTTTGAAGTATGTGATGACACTTATGCGCATATATGAGTGAGCAAGCATGTTTATATGCGTGGTGCGTGGAGTTACATGCATGGAGGCCGACCTATGTTTGAGAGAAGCCAACGTGCGTTTGGGAAGTAATTGCGATGGCGTTGGGGCGTTGGGTGAGTCGGCTGGGTAGCCAGACTTCACCCACGCTTGTGTATATATTGGTGGAGCGTTGCTCTCATTTGGAACGAACTCCATCGCTCATCGCTTAACAAGAAGTGCGTAGGAAGGTGAAGGTGCAGCAAAAGGAAGGCGCAGATTGGTGATGCGCCCGTTCTTGGGCGAAGCCGCACAGAGGAATGCACATCTTGGTCTTGGGTGAAGGGCGCGGGCAGGGTCGCTCGACGGTTGGAGAAGGCCGTGCACGGGTGTGTGGTGCCCGCATTGTGCGACGACTTGGCATGGGTGTCTTGGCGACTCGAGTGAGCGCCCGCCCACCGTGCAAGTGTGCAGGAAGGTAAACGAAGGTTGGAACCGGAGGTCATAGAGTTGGGCAGGCGGTACTACATGTTGTTCACACGATTTGGGCATTTGTCAAGTTTGGCAAGTGGGACTGCATGTGGGCAGATGTACACGGTTTGGGCGTTTGCGACCAAACGAAGAGCAAACCGGCGAAGACGTGCGACGAGGTGAAAAATGGGTTGGAGAGTCGTGCGGTGACCGTGCGGAGGTGCCGACGAGCTGGGCGACCGAGTTTGCCGAAGTTGTGAAAATTGACTAAGTGTAAATTTGGGGTTTCCCAAAATTTAGCTTGTACATTGTAAAAGTGATGATTATATAATATATTGATTTGGGCAGACTCATATTGCAGGGAGTTGTCCCTCCCCTTTATACTATGCAATTGTTATCTTGTTTATAATTGTTGTTGATAATGAATGAGTATGGGTGTTCATTGGTATAAAGGATAAACATAATAATACTTGGTTGAAAAACACAAACTAAGTAGGAGAAAGTGAATTAAGGCGTAGCCCACGAACATAAGTATTGGTGAAAAGAAAGTGTTCGGTGGTGCCACACCTCACTATAAGCGGTTGAAAGACCACCGCAGGTGTAGGGGCGTGACAAAAGGGGAGGGAGGGATGTGAGAGGGTAGAGGGGCAAGGTTATGGGAGGGCGATGGGATGGGGCCGCGTGAGGGAGGGGAGAGTGGAGGGAGGGAGGGGGAGCAGAGGTGGGTGAGGGAGGCAACGCGGGAGGGGGGCGGCATTAATAAATTTGTAATTGTTTTTTTTTTTTTTAAATTGTTTCTTTATTTATTTATTTTTATTGTTTTTTATTTTTTTTTTATTTTTACATTGTTTTTTTTAATTGTTTTTTTTTTTTTTATTTTCTTTTATTTTTGAATTGTTTTTTTTAATTGTTTATTTTTATTTTTTTCATATAAATATTTAAATATATATTTTTTAAGTTTTAAATTTAAATATTCTTTATTTTAAATTTTTTTATAATTTAAATTTAAAAAATAAAAATCTGGATGCGGGTGATTGTTAGTTTCATGGGTACGTTGGTGGCGCGCAAGTTGGGCAAGTGGCAGCCCACCTATGTGAAGCGCATGACTCCTAGCAAGGACGACAGGCATCGCACAAACGCATTTAAGGCAGCATTTACTCTGCCCACCCGGTTTTTGGTCATAGGAACGATGGCGCTCCGTCTCATTTTCATTACTACTATTCTTTGGTTTGTTCTCGGCTCAGTCCAGGTTGCGGTCTTGGGCTTCTCTCCAGGTGAAAGTCTGCCTACCTACTCCCTTTCGGCACTGGTGAATGACGAGAATTCTTCCCGTTTGGCCTTGCTCTGTAGAGCTTTTTATGCCTTAATCTGCTCCGGTCTCCCTTCAGCTCCTTTTTCCATAGCCTTCTGCTTTTCACTGGCTCAGTTTCCTACTCTCTCAGTGATTTCGTCCCTCAGTCGCTCTCCCGTCTTTCCTCCTCTGTTTAATTACTCCCATCCCATAATCATGCCGAAAGAACGGCTGAGAATGATAAGCAGGCGCGGCGGTTCACGTGGTCGAGCCACCGCCCAGCATATCTCTACCTCTCTGGACCCCTCTGAAGAAGCGTCGGCCTACCCAGCAACCAGAAGTGGCAGAGGACGAGGTCGAGGGCAGGATAGAGGAGAAGCCTGTCAGCATCATGTGCATCCCACTGCCCGCTATCGCATTCCCTGTTCGCTAGCAAATTCCTCTTTCATCGTTTCGGTAACCATCGAAAGATGTGAGCACAACTCAGGTCCGGGTGCTGTTCATCAGAGGGCTATGGAGGAACAGAGGGTGGCAAGTCAAACTGCCACCCCACGCCAAGGTACTGGAAGCATGCCCACCATGCACTCTGAGGCCAATGTCGGCCCAAGCACGAGAGGAGAGCCTTCCAGCTCTGCAATCCGCTCCTCTGACTCCATGGACTCCGATCATTTTGGGTGCAGGGTTATAGAGGAACAGCCAACCACTTCAGATGAAGATTGACACTGTCAGTGCCTCTGGTTCTATGGTTTTGCCTCCGAAGTTAAAGCTCTCCTGTCATGCCTATCTCAGGCTTTTGTTTATGATTCAGGTCAGGGTCTTTTTATGCTTATATCTATGTAAAAATCGATCCTTGCTGTTATCCCTGAAACAGCAGTGTTTCACTCAGTCCGATATCGTTGTTTGGGTCAGTTTTTGTGTCTGTCTGGTATGTTCAAAGTTCCTGGATATTATTCCCACTGATGTAAGTCATTTTGACAGTTCTACAGTTAGGATGTCAAGTTTTTGCTATATGCCAACCTCATGGCATGAAATCTCGAGGCGAGCCTCGCTGTAACTTTTTTGTATGAATATAGGAGTAGACTAATTGAGAAAAAAAAAAAAAAACTTTAAAAAAATATATATTTTATTTTTAAATTAATTTTTTAATTGTTTTGAATTTTTTTGTTTTTATTTTTATTTTATTTTTGGATAATTATTTAACATTTTTTTAAATGATATTTTTATTGTTTATTTTTTATTTTTTTTTTTTATTTTTTATTTTTTATTTTTTATTTTTTATTTTTTATTTTTTATTTTTTATTTTCATTTTTTTAACTTTAAAAAAAATGGTTTTTTTAAATTTGTATTTATATTTATTAATTTTTTTGTTTATTTTTTATATTTATTTCATTTATTTATTTATTTAAATTTTTCATTTTTACAAGTTAATTTTGATTTTTTTTTACATTTTTATCGGTTATAAGTTTTTAAATTTTTTTAATGTTGTATTTCATTTATGTAAGTTTTTTATTTTTACTCTTTTTCTTTCTTTCTTTTAATTTTACATGGTATGGTTAATTTTTTTTACATTTTATAGTTTTTTTTTTTATGTCATTACTATATATTTTTTATATTTGATTTTTTTGTCATGTTTTTTTATATGTTTTATTACTTGTTATTATTTTTTATTTTTATTTTTTTTCAATATTTGAATTTTTGAATTTCTATATTTTTTTATATTTGATTATTTTTTGTCATGTTTTTATGTTTTATTGCTTTTATTTTTTATTTGTATTTCAATATTTGAATTTTTTTCTTATGTATCTTTCACACACACACACATATATTATTATTTTTTGTAGGGTATGTGTCGATGCTTGTCTAGCAACCCAATCCCATTATGTGCAATTTGATAGTTGATTTTAATTTTTCGTTATAATGAATCGAGTCTGCCCCACAATGTGTTAATTTCATGGTTGGTCTTTAAGTTTTCATTACAATGGGTTGAGCTTACTTACATTACGTGTCAATTTCATAGTTGATTTTTAAATTTTTTTCGCAATGTATCGAGTTGTGTTAGACTAAGATTTCAAAATCGCTATACATATAGCATTTAAAAAAAAAAATACTCTTGGTATAATAACTCTTTCATTCATGTGTTCATCTTTAAAGTTTTTTTAGTAATAAATTTCGTCCATAATGTCATGCTTAAAATATTTTGAAAATTTAAGATTGTTTTGTAGTCATAATCTTTGGCTTTAATTCCATAGTTGAAAAATTGTCAAGATCTTTAATGTTATCGCTGAAAACAATTAAAAATATTTTTTCTTAGCACCATGCTTGAAAATTGTTGGAATTTTAAGGTTTTTCAAAGAAGTGATATTTTAAAGTTAATGCCATGCTTGAAAATTGTTGGAATTTTAAGGGTTTTCAATTATCGTTAATGTCATGCTTGAAAATCATTGGAAATTTAAAGTTTTTCAGAGTCACGATATTTTATTTTTAACGTCATTACTAAAAAGTGTTAAAAATGTACCCTAAAAAAAACAAAAAAACAAAAAAAGAAAAGAAGAAAGAAAGCCCCGATCGGGGTGGGGAAATACGGTCAATTCAGGGCTATGATGGGATGGGGAGGTGGTCGGCAGGTGCCAAACATAACGACAATCATTAATAGAGCTGCGGTGAAGGGTGGTGGAGCAGTACGCATACCAAGGTAAGGAGCAAAACGAATTATGGCAATGGCAGGAGAAAGGTCCGACAGTGATTATTTGCAGCAATAGAATCTAGGTGGCGAAACCCATTTAAGAAGATATGCATGAGGAATGACAGACAATCGGAAGTCGGGGAAGGTGGAGAGGGAAGGATTAGTCTGGCAGAGAGATGCAAATCAAAGACTCAAGCATTGTCAAAGTATTATGGCGGAGGGAGGAAGAAGGGGAAGACAGGAGAAGGAGGGAGAAGGGAAGACCACCTGGAGAGAGCAGGAACAAATTACGGTGGCGACTGACAGCTCTGGAGAGAAGGATATGGAGATAGGGAAGGAGGATGGTGAGGCGAGAGTGACTTTTGAAGTTGGGCAAAGCAGCAGAAACAGCAACAGAGGCAGGCCGGGTAAAAGAGGTAGAGGAAGGAGACGCAGGGGATGAGGAAGAACAAGGCAGGAAGAACATGGCGAAAGGGAGACTCCAGCACCTGATCAGCGAAGAGAGGGCGGCGTTCTATCGGGCAGGAAGCTCAGGCAGTGGAGGCAGCCTACAGCAAAGGAACAAACGAAGACATAAGGAGGATAATCGATGCGTTGGAGAACAAAGTGTTGGAAGAACCTTCGGATCCTGAAATGGAAGAGTGGGATACCTTGCTACCGGACCCTGGGAACACGAGAGGGAGATTAATGTTGTACAAGAAAGCATTACATATGTACTGGGTGATGAAGCATCTGCTTGCTAGAGCTATGGAGCAAGTTTCAGTTGAGATGATAGAGATCGCCCAAGGGGTGTCGGATATGAAGAAAGAGATGGCCAGTCTGCATTTTATGACTCAGAAACAGGACATCAAAATAGAGGAAATAAGAGGTATGCTGAAGGACCTGACAAAGGCAAAGCGAGAAGAGGAGACTAAGCAAGAAATTATGGTAGATTGAAGTGTCTTCCTAGTTACTCTTTTTTATTTTTGCATGATAAACTGTAGTGAACCTATGTATAAGGTAGTTTATTAGGTTTCTGAATCTAGACAGCTAGGGACAAATTGCAGATAGAATACTGTCATGATTTCTGATAGGCTATGTTTTTACGTTGGATAAGTAAACCTCTTCAGACAATCTTTTTGAGGGACCAATAGACCCGGTTTCCCTTCGAGGTAGGTTGAGGTCGCCTTTGCTTGTATAGTTTATATTCGTTGTATATAATAGAAATGGAAACGTCGTAGCTTACAAAAAAAAAAAAAAAAAAAACAAACAAACAAACAAACAAACAAAACACAAAAAGCAAAAAAAAACAAAAACAAATACAAAAACAAAAACAAAGCAAAAAAACAAAAACAAAAACAAAACAAACAAACAAACAAACAAAAACAAAACAAAAAACAAAAACAAAAACAAAAACAAAACAAAACAAAAACAAAATAAAACAAAAAAACAAACTAAAAAAAAAAAACAAAACAAAACCAAAAAAAAACAAACACACACACACACACACACAAAAAAAAAAACAAACAAACTTTATTCCGGCATCAACACTTTTCTATTAAAAAAAAAAAAAAAAAAATGTGGCATCAACACTTTTCTATTTCAAGGTGTTTTTTGCACCAAACAAAATGGCTTTTATTGTTTTTTACTGTTGTTTTTAAAAAATATTGAAAATTTACTCTTATTAAAGAAAAAAAAAAAAAAAACCCTTTATTCTAGCATCAGCACTTTTCGATTTCAAGGTGTTTTTTCATGTTTTTTTGGGATTTTTGGGCTCGAGTACCCGTTTTGAAGTAATAGTTCCTGTTTGATTAGTAAATATGTTATCATCGTGTTATCATCGTAAGAGGGATTGCCCGCAGTATCAAAGTGGTAGTAAACCCAAGATCTACAATGCTTAGGAGGAGCATACAGTTGGTGATATGGGACATAACATTCCTTGTATCTATGCAGTTGTGCATAACAGGCAGGTGGATGATCAAGCATCTATCTTTGAGAAGGACAGTAAGCTTTGTGATCAAGTTGTTTCTATTTTGATTGATCCTGGATCTAACTATAGTTATATTAATCCTGACCAAGTGGATAATTGTGGTTTGAGAAAAGAAGTGCATGCAGAATCTTGGTTGCTACAATTTGCTACAGGTACAAAGAAGAGAGTTCACCATTGGGTGAGAGTTTGTGCATTTTGAGTTAAATGGTATGTCTACAACAACACATTTGAACGTACTGCCATTGGGTTCGTATAGTATGCTTTTGGGTATGGATTGGTTGTACCTTCACAGGACCAAAGTGGATTGCTTTGACAAGGCCATTGAGTGTGTGGATGATAGTGGGGAAAGATAAATTTGTAGGGCAAGAAGAATCCTACATTAGTGAGGATGGTTACCACTAGGCAGGTTAAGTGTAGTTGTAGAAAAGTGTTATGCAACCAACTCACAAAATAGAAGAAAAGATAGATCAACGACTTCAAAATCAGCCTCTTCGGGGGGGAGGAACCTCCTTTAAAGTACACAAATGAACAATTCTTGGATGATTCAAATGAAAAAACATCCTTTCTATATATAGGATTCTAAGGGGTCACAATATAATCAGAGTCCGTGTAACAATAATAACGTAAGGGCACAACAATAACAATAAGGGGGCTACACTAATAACAATGAGGGAATACACTAGTATTATAGGGACCTAACATGCCACTCTCCTTCAAAAAAAGTGTTGTCCTCAACACTTGAGTAGTTCTGGATGCTTCTGTATAAAATTCTCATCCTCCCATGTGGAATCTTACGCAGGTAAGTTCTTCCACTTGATGAGATACTCTGAAATTGATCAATTTCGTAGCTATCAAGTTCTTGTTTCCGTGACTGCTTAAGGTTCCAATATGATTTTTCCTTCCTCATCAAGTTTAGGCAATATTGTTTGAACTGGGAGCTTGTCACCTATAACCTTCTTTAAGCATGAAACATGGAAAATTGGTTGCACTTGGGAAGATGTAGGAAGCTCAAATTTTATGCCATAGTACCAATATTTTGCAACACCTTGTAAGGACCATAATACTTTGGTGATAATATATTGTCCTTCTTAGCTTGCTTGAGGGACATTTGTTTATATGGTTGTAGCCGTAAAAATACCCAGTCACCTACATCAAAACTTCTTTCATTGTGATGTTGATATGTTTGTTGTTTCATTCTATTTAGTGCCAAAGTGAGGTTATCCTTTAAGAGTTGGAGAACTTGTTGTTGATGATCTATGTGATCTTCCACTGCTTGAACCTTAGAATTTTCTCTTAAATATAATGTGATGGATGGTTGATGATATCCATAAAGTGCCATAAATGGGGTCATTTTTGCTACAGTATGGAAGGAAGTGTTATACCACCATTCAGCCATAAGTAACCACTTAACCCATTGTGTATGTTTATCAGATACAAAATGAAGATATCCTTCCAAACATTTGTTCACTACCTCATTTTTCTCATTCGATTGAGGATGATAAGATGAGCTATGAGCTAAGTGAGTACCCAAACAAGAAAATAGGATCTTTGTTGCTTACAATAATCTTTGGGTTTCCATGTATCTTGGAATGGTTTCCATAAATCTAGTAGCAACTGTATTGGCTTTAAATGGATGAGGTAATGCACAAAAGTGTGCATACTTGGTAAGTCTATCAACTACCACCATGATGACACTCTTTCCTTCGGACTTGGATAAACGTGTGATAAAATCCATTGTAAACCTCCTCCCAATGTTGACTTGGAATGGATAAGGTTGTAACAGACCCAGGGTCTTCATTGTCTCGACTTTATTTTGTTGCAAACCAAACATTCTTCCACAAACTTTTGAATATCATATTTAAGTCCATCCCAAAAAAATTCCTTCATAATCCTATGGTAAGTTTTTAAAAATCCTGAGTGCCCTCCTAAGGGAGAGGTGTGCAATTCCAGAAGAATATTTTGTTTGAGTTAGGAATTCTTACAAAGGTATAAGTGATCTTTGTACCATAATGAATCAATATTCCAGCCAAATGTATTAGATGTACTAGTATCTTGCTACAACTTTTGAATGAGTGCCCACACTTCTTCAGCATTCTTCCATTCATCCCTTTCTTCGGTTATCCAATCTGGTTGGATAATAGAAATGGCACAAAGCAATGCTTCCACGTCCTCATCCTTTCTTGAGAGTGCATCTACAACAACATCTTGATTCCCTTTTTTGTAGATGATTTCAAAGTCATAACCCAACATCTTGGTGACCCATTTTGGCTGCTCTTCTGAAGATAATCTTTGCTCTAAAAAATATTCAAGGCTATCATGATCTGTTTTTACCTTGAAGTGCCTTCCCATTAGGTAAGGTCACCATTTCTTAAGTGCATGTAATATTGCGAACATTTCCTTCTCATAAATAGCTTTGTGGAAATACTTTCCTTTGATTGGACAACTTTCAAAAGCAATGCTATTGCTTCTTGCATTAAAACAACACCAATTCCATTTCCTGAGGCATTACATTCCACAATAAAGGTTTTTGTTAAGTTAGGCATACTAAGACCAGTGCTTGGCACATTACCTCTTTAAGATGCTCAAAGGCCTTAGTTACTTATGGAGTCTAAGAAAATGCATCTTTCTTCAGCAATGTTGTTAGAGGTGCTGCTATTCTCCCATAATTCTTAACAAACTTGCGATAATACCCTGTCAATCCAAGAAATCCTCGCATATGCTTTGTGGATGTGGGGATTTTCCATTCCTTAATGGCTTTAATTTTGTTAGGGTCTACCTTAACACCCTCAAGAGATACAATATGACCCAAGTATTCCACCTCTTGTACTCCAATGAAACATTTGGAGGGTTTTGCATATAATTGTTTGTCCTCCAATAGCTTGAGCACCCTTTCAACATGGTCAACATGATCCTTCCAAGACTTGTTGTAGATTAGTATATCATCAAAAAATACTAACACAAATTTTCTAAGGGTTTGAAAATGGAATTCATCAAACCTTGAAATGTAGAAGGTGCATTAGTAAGGCCAAAAGGCATGACCAATAATTCATAATGACCTTCATAAGTTCTAAATGTTTTTTTCATAACGTCTTCAATCTTCATTCTTATTTGATGATATCCTGAACAAAGATCCGACATGGTGAAGTAAATTGCTCCATGTAATTTATCGAATAATTCATCAATTCCAGGAATGGGAAATTTAATAGTGAGCTTGTTGAGCTCCTTATAATCTGGACACATGTGCCTTGATCCATCCTTCTTATCCACCAATACTACTGGAGCAGAGAAAGAACTTTGATTAGGTTGAATTATACTAGTCTCTAGCATTTCTGGAACCATACGTTCAATTTCACTCTTTTAGGCATAGGGATATCTATAAGGCCTGATGTTTGGAGGAATACTTCCTAGAACCAAGTGAATAGCATGATCATGATCACGAATAGGTGGGAAGCCTTTGGTAGTCGCAAATACCTTGGAATGACTGTCCAATACTTTTTGGAGGTCTAGAGAAATAGATGATTTCAATGTTTGAACCTCTAGTGAACATAATTGTGCAATTACACCCTATTGTTCTTTCTTTAAAAGCTTTGTTATGCTACTAGAGATGATTATATTTCTTGGTTTCCCTGTGATACCCCTTAATTCAACTTCCTTTCCTTCCCAAAAAATATTCAAGAAATTTTCTTGAAAATTAAAAGCTATCGTACCCAAAGATTGTAACCATTAGACTCCTAGTACAACATTAGAACAACCCATTGGAATGGAAATCATTGGACTCAATATATATTCTCCCATGGATAGCTTGATATTATGGCACTTTCCAGAGTAATTTATGGTTCTGTTGACAGTGTTGGATCTGCCAACATCAGGGGATCACCCCGATATGAAGTCCAAACTAGACCTCACACCGTTTGATGTGGGAGTCCCATCTGGTACGATGGCTCGGTTGCCATTATCTTAAGGATTTGCCTCAACTCTTGCTTGTCAGCATAGGAGAGTGGTTTACTTTGTCTTCGAGAATTGAGGTTCGCATGCCTGGTGAGTGTAACTGTCACTTGTGTCAACGGTTCTTTCACTGTCGAGTGAGAGGGTGAGAGTGAGTTCCGGGTTGACTGGGAGCAGTCCCAACACTTCTAGGAACACACAACACAACAGGACATACACAGCTTTCGGTGGAGTAGTCCACAGGAATGCGGCAGTCACAACACACAAGGGAAGATAAAACGTATAACACTCAACAAATTAGTCCACACGAGTGCAATAGTGGTTTACAGCAAGTTCCATGTGAATTATATGTCTAATGTCTGGGAGAGTATTCTACATGGGTGAGACAGTGTTAACAACATGTACAACACATTTCCATTAACAGATTATGCATTACAACAAGTGAAATAATTCAAATGTAGAACACAAGTTAAAGCAACGTGCATCACAAGTGTTACAGATTAGTCTTACAACAGTTACAATACATGTGTGAAAATGTGTTGGCCTAGTAACAGGCTTCTAAATTAAGAGAAAGTTCCAAGACACATCGTTACACCATAAATCACTAACCCCATGTGAAAGGTGTTGGAGCCACTACTTACTCCTCAAAGGAAAGATTACAGACTCTCTTGGCTATGTGGGAGGAGTTGAGGTGAAAAGTCCTTTGTATGTACAAATGAGGGGGTATTTATAGCCAAGGGTGAAAACTGACCCTTATGGTTGTTCAACTACCCTCATGACTATTTGACTTCCATGAATTTTCGACTTTACATGACTCTTTGTACAACAAGTGCGTCTCTTGGACTTCCACGTTACATTACATTGATTGACAACATAGCCCATAGTGGAGATGTGGGTGACATGACTCATGACATGAATCGACATGACAGTGTTGGTACATTCGTGCTGTTGTTCGAGTGCATGTTGAGCTACAGTGTTTCTGGGTGATGGAATGTATCACAGCTTCACCTCCGCATGGCAAAGTGCGCAGAGTCTTCGATGGTATTTAGTTCACTTGATGGTGCTTAGGTATGTTGTTCCTTACTTGCATGTTGGAAGTCTTGACAGACTCATCTATTCGCGAAAGGTGCATGTTCGTTCCTTCGTCCATTCATGAGCACATCTTGCATGTTTGCTTGTCCATCCGTCTGCGAACATATCTTTGCATGATTATCCGTTCACGAGCACATCTCTTCACATGCATCATTTGTTCATCCATTGGTGAACCTGTCCTTCTGCATGTGCTCCCTTCGTTCATCCCATTCATCATCTTGCCATGTTTGTTGGTGTACCTATACCTGCAGTCACTCATGATGAGATGACATCAAATCAAAACCTCCTAGTCTACCATGACACATGATCATTTCGGATGCAGGTGACCAGGAGAGGTAGCAAGGTTGTGAAGCGGGATGATGGCTCCGGGCACTGCTGATGAAAACTACACAAGAGTCACTGAGTGATGAAGATGGGCAATCCAAGTCGACAGTGACTATCTACGAGGTCTGGCTCGGCTGGAAGGCAAAATTGTGCAAATTTTGGGAGGGATAGTCTGGGCTGCAGGAAGGCAAGGTAGGCAGGATCTACGCAGTTTCTGGAACGAGCAGGCAGCAGGGGTTGGAAGGCAAAATTTGCACAATTTTCTAGAGGAACAGGTCGGGCTGCAAGGAGGGTCAACAGGCAAAGATTGCGCAGTTTTTGGTAGGAAATACCCAGGAGCCTGGCAGCCAAAATTGCGCAATTCCCAGAGGGAATTAGCAATTGGTTGTTGAGGTCACTGGCAGCCAAAACTGCACAATTCCCAGAGGGAACTGGCAGTTGGTTGTTGGGTCACTGGCAGTAGAAACTGCGCACTTCTTGGAGGGAACTAGCAGTCTGCTGCTAGGAGCTGCTGGCAGATGAAACTGCACTGAGGTTGGGAGGCTGACCTGCTAATCATCTCTGCATAATTTCTGAGTTAATCGGATTGTCGGGAAGCAAAAGGCCTGCTCATGAAAACTGTGCAATTTCTTGGATGAGCAGTCAGTTGACTACAGGGATGACTGACTAGGAAATTGCTCAATTTTTTTAGGGAGACAAGGATGGGCACTTGATGTATGTCTGGCCTATTTGCATGATTTCCTCAGTCAGCTGAGTGAGTAAGGTAAGTGGCCTCTACGCAATTTTTGAGGGGAGTCAGTCCCAAGGTGACTATTGGGTCCGACTGTCCGGGTGGTCAGTATGAAAGTGGATTGAATTGCTTGCGGGCAGTGTAGCTTGAAAAGACTTGCTTGATGCTTCTGCGTTGTTCTGGTTGATAGTCGATCAAGTCGATGGCGGGGTGATGGTGCGGCTATCAGAGGGGAGTCTACTCGTCAGAACTTCAGCAAAAATGACTAAGTGTGTGAATGATAAAAATATGCATAGGTGATCATGCAAACACACACTCACGTGACTCGACAACGAAACGACTCAAACCATCTAAAAACACATGTTCAACATCACTGACCGATGGTGTAAGTGACAAGCATGACACTCGTGATTGACCGTTCATTGATCGAGATGACGCTTGTGTGATAGTGAATGTGACTTTGTGTGTGAGTGTGACAGATTCTTTCATAGTGAACACAACAAGCACATATGAAGCGAAGACTTTGAGCATAACCATAACATGGTCACAAGCATGACTTAGACACCAGCGTGCAGAAACTTGAATGAAATGAAAAAGTAAGGCAGATGCAAAGACTCACACGAGCTCATGGAGTGAACCTGAGTGTGTTCAGTCATCAAGTGAAACTCTCAAGGGAGGCTCTGAAATTGGGTGCAGGCCAAAATTTTGGAGGGTGGTTGTAGCCACTACAACACTTGGTGATACACTGGTAGAACTCCAGCTTCTCTGTTCCAGTTCATTGCTAACTACAACACTTGGTGATACACTGGTAGAACTCCAGCTTCTCTGTTCCAGTTCATTGCTAGCTTAGGGCATTGGTATTTCAGTGAGTATTGAATCATTGTGCGGGTTACTTCGGCTTCCCCACTTACCCCATGGACATACATGGTCAACCCTTTGACAACTCAGTCAAACACAATCAAAAGTTCAACTTGATCTCAGTGTTTCGAATTCGGGAAGGGTAGTTTAGTTCGTGAGTTGAAGATTTTCAGTGTATAAGTTTTCATCTCTCGTGTTGCTCTGCTACCAGCAGGCTTGGACAGTACCCTAGCGGAGTCACACACATTGCTCCACTGCCAACGAGCTTGGACAGTACACTAGTGGAGTTGCATGCTTCGCCTCTCTGCGCAGGAAGCCTTTCTCTTCTTTCGCCTTTATATTTTTCAAGAGGACTGTGCATAGGCACTTATTTACTTTTGGGGTGGAAGAGGGATCCTGACTTATTGAGAGCAAAAGAGGTTGTTCCTTCAAAGAAGCATGTAAGACCTCTGACATAGGTTTTCTCATTTAGATTTTCCCCTTCTCTATTTCTACTAGTTGGATGAGCTTGAACACACAGAGAAGAAGGCTGAGTATAGGCATGGGGCTTCCCAGTGTGGACATAGGTTCATGGTTGGACCAAAAATTCCCTTGCAGATGGTTCGTATTTTCCGTCAAGACTTCATCGGCCGAAGGTTATAACCAAGCACAGAGAAGATGGACACAAGATTGGCCAAGTGCTACAGTGTCACAAGTCTCTTCAAATTTCAGCCACATACTCTATTCAAAATCCAGAATGTAGTAGTTGGAAGCACTTATTTCTGGAAACAAAAATAGTAATATACCAAGCAAACAAAACAAACGTAAACAAAAATAGTAAGCAAAGAAAATAAAGTGAAAACAACAACAAGCAAGCAAAGCAACCAAGTCAGCAAGCAAACAATCATGCAAACCAGAAAGCAAAGACAAGCAAAAAATAAAACACTACTCCTACTCCTACATTAAACGGTCAGGGTTACGTGAAATGAAATTTCCAATGAAGCCACCGTAGGTGTACCCGACCTACAGTCACAAAGATATGAGTGATTAAAACAGATAAAAAATAGTGTGCAACAGAAAATGAAAAAACTTGAAAAACTTGCACACGAGAGAGAAGGTCTCGCTTGTGGGTGGAAGAATTTGTCACAACCACCCAACACACATGCTTACCTCTACTGTGACTACCGTTTTTCAACAAACATCGGAGGCCTCTTGTGAATGTGCGTTGTTCTGCACCAATTTTCTCAGCCAGTGCGAGGAAGGACTGAAGCTTGTTACCTGCAACATGACTCACCAAGTAAGATTGTTCCAGCCATTCAGCGATTGGATCATAAAATTTGTGATGGTTGTTCTGAAAGATTCGTGATCTTTGAGTAGATGAATTCCTAATTCAAGAGAGGGGATTACGATGGGAATCTGATATGGATAGATAGATCTTGTCACTCTCATCAGTCATGTCAAGACAGTGAGGGCCTGCCATAGCCATCATTGCAAGACGAAGTGCCTCACTTGTTTGACAGAAGTCTAAGAAGAAAGATGTTACATGGTGAAGATCATAGTGCGTGAAGCGAGTGTCATTGGATGTATTGTTGGGAAAATGATAAACTACATGAAATCCACCCAAGATAGAAGAAAAATCAGACCAATTGGTCGAGATGCCGGATTCCCAGTTTGACATGAAAAAAGAAACCTTTTTAACAATTGTACGAACACTCTGAATGAGGGAACCAAGTTCGTTGTGCACTAGGCATGATATAACACCCACTTGCAACTAGTGAAAAAGTGTGCAAACATCATGGTCATCACAGAAATGTAGAAAGGATGCAAGCACTGTGAATGTGTGAAACCGGGGGTGTGGCGAAATGGGAGTAACTTGATTTGCACTATAGGTTGTGCGCTCATTATCACATAGGGAGATTGTTGGTGTGATGAGTGGGTGGATTTGATGTGCAAAATTTGCAAAAATACCAAGGATTTGATTACGAGAGAGAACATCTGATAAGTGTGATTCCAGAGAGAGATGATCAACTTCATTGTCCCATGATTGGATGAGGGACGGACATTCCCAACCCGAACTGGATTTAAGAGAGGTGCATGAAGACAGACATGTTGTAACGGACTCGTGGATTCAATCATTAGCGAAATTTTGAAATTTTGAAATATCATACCCCGAACAGTAAATATTCCTTACACAGGGATCCACATCGAGTGAAACCATGCAGATAGACGGATTGTGCGTGAGAAATGAGATATGGTTTGGTTTGATGGGCTTACCAGAGTCACGAGGTCCTGACATAACCATCAACGGACATTAAAGTGCCTTAACTCCCTGACACGTCCCGAAACTTTCCAGAATTGAAAAATTGCATTTTGGGATGTGAACTAGATCATGCATGGCTTGAGGATGGTTGTTGTTACTGATTTCAAAACTTCTCTTAGGATGACAGCCATCTGTGTCACAAGCTTCATCAACATTTTCAGCAAGCTGACTTGATGAGTTGTCTTCATGTAACACACAAGATGATGACAAGTCGGAAGAGTCTTGTGTGTTGAAACTATTTTCATCATGGACAACCTCATTGCCTTGTGTCAATCAAGGAGATAACTCAGAAGATGAAGAAGCAAGAGAATGCGGAGTGTCTCCGACGCATGTTGATGCACTGTGAATGATAGGACACACAAGCAAGTGAGGTGTAGAGGAAGCTTCGATATGGATGTCTACTTTGACCGATGTGCATTCCCTATCTGAGTTAGAGTGTACATGAGATGAAAATAGATCATATGATGTGCTTGGGTGTTCATCACAACATACGGAAGCATGGGAGTGATGACAGCCCAAGACTGGAGGTTGATCGAAAGAATTGATTATGCATGATGTTTCACCAATATTCACAAATCGAAGATCAATCAAGAATGGAAGCTCAATGTTTTGAGAGGAATTGATTGTGTCTTCACCATCCTGCTCCTTCGCTTGTATGATGAGACTCCCTTACACATCACTGCAACTTGAGCCAGTAGCTTGAGAATCAAGAGAGTGCGATGCAGCTAGCTTGTGAAGTAGATCACTCAAGTGAGTCATGGTGCAAGGAGTCATGGCTTGTAGATGATGGAGGATGGCAGAGATGTAGATTAGACTCAAGACTTGGGTTAGGAATGGTGATGTCCTCTTGCGGAATGGAGGGATGAGTTTTCTCCATAGGCTTTCCTAACCATTCTGGAATTTCCTCCGTTGGGGCAGGAGACAGCTGAGTAGATGGATTGGGAACATGCTGCGCAGATTTCTCAGCTTTGCAACCACTGCGGGGGGCACCCTCTTTGATACATGAGGTGTCTCATGATCCGCAAGAGTTGAGGAAGAAGGGAAATCAGGAAGTTCACTGTTTTGAGAGACATGAACCAAGCGTTTCAGCTCTTTTCTCATGAAGTCACGGTCCACAAACTGCTCAGGAATTTTGTGACATAGGTGAAGGAAGTGGGTAGCAAAGTCCTCAACTGATTTGCCAGGCTTCATTCTTAAACAAGAGAATCTTTCATAGACATCTTGGTGGTCACACTCATCGAAGGCCTGATGGAGCTCCTTGAGGAAAGTGAGAAGGGAATGGATGGAAGCAGGTGGCAGAGTGTGACACCACCGATTAGCACGACCTTAAAGGGTGAGGAAGAAGAGTACACAAACAAGCTCATCACTATCGATTTCATGAGATTCACAGAAATGAAGAAAATCAGAAATGTGCTCAGTTACGGACATTCTATCCTCATCGTCAAACTTTAACAAGGACAAGTGATTGAGAAGCTCATCAAGGATTGATAACTGATTAAGGGAGAAATGAGAGAAACACCTCGGGAGCATGAATTGTGTATTATTCATGGGTAAGAGATTCAACCCAGATGTATAGGCTCAGCTTGTCATCTGGCCCTCCTTCTAGCACCAAAATGTTGACGGTGCTGGATCCGCCAACATCAGGGGATCACCCCGGTATGAAGTCCCAACTAGACCTCACATCGTTTGGTGTGGGAGTCCCATCCGGTACGATGGCCCGGTTGCCATTATCTTAAGGATTTGCCTCAACTCTTACTTGTCAACACAGGAGAGTGGTTTGATTTTTCTTCGAGAAGTGAGGTTCACGTGCCTGGTGAGTGTAAGTGTCACTTGTGTCAATTGTTCTTTCACTGTTGAGGGAGAGGGTGAGAGTGAGTTCCAGGTCAATTGGGAGCAGTCCCAAACACAACACAACAGGACATACATAGCTTTCAACGAAGTAGTCCACATGGATGCGGCAGTCACAACACACAAGGGAAGATAACACGTGTAATTCTTAGTGGATTAGTCCACACAAGTGCAACGTTAGTTTACAGCAAGTTCTATGTGAAAGTTATGTCTGATGTCTGAGAAAGTAGTCTACGCGGGCGAGACAGCATTAACAACATGTACAACACATTTCCATTAACAGATTATGCATTACAAAAAGTGAAATAGTTCAAATGTAGAACACAAGCTAAAGCAACATGCATCACAAGTGTTAAAGATTAGTCTTACAACAGTTACAATACATGTGTGAAAACATGCTAGCATGGTAGCAGGCTTCTGAATTAAGCAAAAGTTCCAAGACACATCGCATTAGGGGATTTTTGAGGTCTAAAATGGGCCTCTTGAGAAAAATGTACAACCAAAATAAAATTTATAAGAACCAATAGGATTCAATATGATGATGTCAACCATGGGGGATGATTCGCCATTTTTGGAGTAAAAAAGTATAAATATTAAAAAATAATAAAATAATAAAACTACTTTTTCAACTCGTATTTTCAACTTATCTCCCTAATGTTTTACTCAAATTTCGAGCGAGAATACTCATTAGATGCAAAATTTAATTCCTCATCCAAGGAGTACCCATGCTACATACTTTTGATGGACCCTGCTACAAAAAATGAGAAATACATGAAAAAACATGATTGCAATCATGTTTTTCATGTACTTCTCATTTTTCGTGTAACAGAGTCCATCGAAAGTGTGCAACATGGGTAATCCTTAGATGAGGAATCAAATTATGCGTCCAACAAGTGTTGTCGCTCTAAATTTGAGTAAACCCATAGGGAGATAAGTTGAAAATACGAGTTGAAAAAATAGTTTTTTCGTTTTTCCCTCTAAAATTTCATGATGTCATCTAATCTTATTTTATTATCTCCACTATTATTTTATATTTTCCTTAGGAGGCCCATTTTAGACCTCAAAATTCCCCTAATGTTACACCATACATCACTAACCCTGTGTTAGAGGCATTCGAGCCACTACTTACTCCTCAAAGGAAAGATTACAGACTTTCTTGGCTATGTGGGAGGAGTTGAGGTGAAAAGTCCTTTGCATTTACAAATGAGGGGGTATTATAGCCAAGGGTGAAAACTGACCCTTGTGGTTGTTCGACTACGCTCACGATTGTTTGACTTCCATGACTTTTCAACTTTACATGACTCTTTGTACAACAAGTGGGTCTCTTGGACTTCCACGTTACATTACATTGATTGACAACATAGCTCATAGTGGAGATGTGGGCAACATGAATCGACATGACAGTGCTGGTACATTCGTGCTGTTGTTGGAGTGCATGTCGAGCTACATTGATGCTGGGTGATGGATGTCTTCATGGTGTATCACAGCTTCACCTCCGCATGGAAAAGAGCGTGGAGTCTTTGATGGTCTTTAGTTCGATTGATGATGCGTAGATATGTTTCTCCTTTCTTGCATGTTGGAAGGCTTGACATGCTCATTTTTTCGTGAAAGAAGGATGTTCATTCATTCATGAGCACATCTTGCATTTTTGCTCGTTCATTCGTCTGCGAACATATCTTTGCATGATCATCCATTCGCGAGCACATCTCTTCGCATGCATTGTTCATTCATCCGTTGGCGAACCTTTCCTTCTACATGTGCTCCCTTCATTCATCCCATTCGTTGTCTTGCCATGTTTGTTGGTTTACCTATACCTACAGTCACTCATACTGAGACGACATCAAATCCAAAACATCCTTTTCTACCATGACATGTGATCATTTCGGATGCAGGTGACCGAGAGAGGCAAGAAGGTTGTGAAGCAGGATGATGGCTCCGAGCACTACTGATGAAAACTGTGCAAGAGTCAGTGAGTGATGAAGATGGGCAATCCAAGTTGATAGTGACTTTCTGCGAGGTCTGGCTCAGTTGGAAGGCAAAATTGTGCAAATTTTGGGAGGGACAGTCTGGGTTGCAGGAAGGCAAGGTAGGCAAGATCTATGCAATGTCTAGAATGAGCGAGCAGCAGGGGCTGGAAGGAAAAATTTGCGCAATTTTCTAGAGGAACAGGTCAGGCTGCAATGAGGGTCAGCAGGCATAGATTACATAGTTTTTGGGAGGAACTGCCCAGGAGCCTGGCAGCCAAAACTGCGCAATTCCCAGAGGGAACTGGCAGTTGGTTGTTGGGTCACTGGCAGCAGAAACTGCACAAATCCTAGAGGGAACTGGCAGTCTACTGCTAGGAGCTTATGGTAGGAGAAACTACACTAAGGCTTGGAGGTCGGCCTGCTGATCATCTCTCCGCAATTTCTGAGATGAGCGAACTGTTGGTCAGCAGAAGACCCACTCATGAAAACTGCGCAAGTTCTTGGATGAGCAGTCGATCGACTACAGGGATGACTGACTGGGAAAACTTCACAATTTTCTAAGGGAGACAAGGACTGGCACTTGGTGTCTATCCGGCCTGTCTGCACAATTTCCTCAGTTAACTGAGCAAGTAAGGTAAGTGGCCTCTGCGCAATTTTTGAGGGAAGTTAGTCCCAGGGTGACTGTCGGGTCCGACTGTCCGGGTGGTCAATATGAAAGTGGATTGAATTTCTTGCGAGTAGCGCAGCTTGAAAATACTTTCTTGATGCTTTTGCAGTATTCTAGTTGACAGTCAATCGAGTCGATGGCGGGGTGATGGTCCGGCTGTCAGAGGGGATTCTGGTCGTCAGAACTTCAGTAAAAATGACTAAGTGTGTGAACGATCGAAAGATGCATAAATGATCATGCAAACACACACTCACATGACTCGGCAACGAAACAACTCAAACCATCTAGACACACATGTTCAACATGACTAACCAACAGTGCAAGTGACAAGCGTGACACTCGCGATTGACCATTCATTAATCGAGATGACGCTTGCACGACAGTGAATGTGACTCTGTGTGTGAGTGCGACAGATGCTTTCATAGTGAACACAACAAGCACATACGAAGTGAAGACTTTGAGCATAACCAGAACATCGTCGAAGCATGACTTAGACACCAACATGTAGAAACTTGAATGAAATGAACAAGCAGGTGGATGCAAAGACTCACACGAGCTCATGATGTGAACCTGAGTATGTGCAGTCATCAACTGAAACTCTCAGGGGAGGCTCCAAAATTGGGTGCAGGCAAAAGTTTTGGAGGGTGGTTGCAGCCGCTATAACAGGTTCCTCCATTTGCAACCATCACTTAACACTTTGGTGCTGGATATAGGAAGCAATTTAATTCCTTGGCTATCTTACAATAAATAAAATTATGGGTACTACCCGAATCAACATTATTACCTTTTTCTTCTTGATATGTCCTTCTATCTTGAGAGTTTTAGGAGTGGTAATTCCTGCCAATGCATCACAAGATATAGTCGGATTCATTTCTTATTTCTCTGGGGTTGGTTCCTAGTGTATATCCTCATCTTTTGATGTTTCTTGTTCCTTTTATTCCTCCTCTTCACAATCTATGTAGAATAATTTCTTCTCAACACATTTATGACCTTTATTGTATCTGTTATCACAATTGTAACAAAACCCTCTTTTTTCCTCTAATTTTTGTGGTGTCAACCTTGTAGGTTGTGGAATACTAGGACCAACAACACTTCCATGTTTATAGTTGTGATTGTTAGACTTCCTTATTGACCTAATTTTGTTTTCAACTTTTCTTTCCACCCTAAATGCCTTCTCCAATGAATCAGGCTCCCAAAGGCGAACCTCATGTTGTATGTTATCTTTTAAAATTCCAATGAAGAAATCAATCCTATGATCCTATGGAATATCGGTTACCCTAATATTCAATTGTTGGAAGTCTTCAATGCACTCCGCCATTGATCCTTTTTATTTGATATTTATCAATTGGCTAAAGAAGGTATTGCTCTCTATATCTTCATAATGTGCTAGCATTTCCTCTGTAAAAATTGACCAGGTGACAAGTGGTTTACGAGAACAAAGCCATCTATACCATACAAATTGATTAGGTTCTAAATATAAAGATGCAATACGTACCATTTGTAAGGATTGCACATCCTGTAGATCAAAATATTGCTCCATCTTTAGTATCCAAGTTACTGGATCCTTGCCATCAAACTTCCTCATCTCTATCTTTGGAATGTTGTGGTTCTTAAACCCCACTTAGGAATCTATAGAATTGTAATTTATATTTCTTTTGTCTTCATCATGATTTTCATTTATTGCCTTGTCACCACTGGGGCCTTTCTTCTAGAAACTTTGCCAAACCTTCCTTCAACCCCTCTATCTTGACATTCATCATTGCTTCCATGTCTACTTTTAAACCATCTATCTTAGCATCTGTTACTTTCTGTGAGAGTGAAATTTGTTGCACTGGGTCTCGTAATTTTGATATATCATGTTGCATTCCTTCTTCTTATTCATGAGTCATAATAGAGATTTTGGGTTGCTTACTAGGTGTTGCCATTTTCTTTCTTTGGGGCATCAATTAGTGATAAGTTTCTTCACCATTCCCTTTGAATTACTTCAAACTAATTTTTCAAACAAAACTTATGAAAAATTTTAGAAAGACTACACACCTTTTTTCTACTTTGTAGGATCTTGATATTAAACCTATTGTAGCTCTATAATTTCAGATCTCCAAAATCTAAAATTTCATCTTGTAGTAGACCTCTGAGTCCTCTTACCAAACCCACCATTCTGATCAAGATTGGATTTTCCAAGAAAGAGTTATGAAAAATCTCCCACAATGACCGATTATAGATTGGTTTAGTAGAGCGAAATTGTACAAACTACCATGTGTCATTGTTTCGACCTTCAACCCTGAAAATGATACCCAACAAACTACATACCATCCTGGTTCTGTATATTTTTACGAAATTTGAATCCAATTCTCAGAGAGAAAGTTATGACGATTTCCCAAGGTTACATGTTTGGGATGGAATTCGGGAGCCTCCAAAACTCCTAACTTCCTCAGTTCATATCTCCACAAATATAGCAACAAACTGTTTGAAATTCAGATACAAAGTTTTTCGAGATGTCGTCTCAAATGGGGTTTTCTTCTACTTCTAAAGCTTTGTAGAAAAAAAGTTATAGTGAAAATTCCACGATGCCCTGTTTGAAGCAGCGAAACCCTAGAATCAAAAGCTCTAATACCAAATGTTATGCAACCAACACACAAAATAGAAGAAAAGGTAGATCAATGACTTAAAAATCAGCCTCTTTGAGGGGGAAACCTCTTTTACATTACACAAATGAACAATTTTTGAATGATTCAAATGACAAAACATCTTTTCTATATATAGGAGTCTAAGGGGTCACAATAAAATCAGAGTCGACATAACAATAATAATGTAAGGGCACAACAATAACAATAGTGGGTTTCTATGGGGCACAACAATAACAATAAGGGGGCTACACTAATAAAAATGAGGGACTACACTAGTATTATAGGGACCTAACAAAAAGGTTGTGTTATGTTTGCAGTGAACATTTCTAATGACAAATGTAAGGAAGTTGGGGATGCAAATATTTTGAGCAGATATCCAGTTCTACAACAATTTCAGCATGTATTTCCTGAGGACATTACAGAGTTTCCACCTCACAGGGAGGTAGACTTTTCTATTGAGTTGGTGCCAAGGATAGTTCCGACATCAAAGGCACCTTACCAGATGAGCACACCTGAGTTGGTAGAGTTGAAGTTGCAGTTAAAGGAGATGTTTGACAAGCGATACATTAGACCAAGTGTATTGCCTTGGGGTGCACCAGTGTTGTTCATAAAGAAGAAAGATGGTACTCTCAGGTTGTGCATTGACTACAGATAAATGAACAAGGTAACAATCAAGAACATGTACCCATTACCGAGGATCGATGATTTGTTTGATCAGTTGAAGGGAGCAGCAGTGTTCTCTAAGATCCACTTGAGATCAGGATACCATCAGGTAAGAATCAAGGAAGAGGATATCTTCAAGACTGCATTCAGGACCAGGTATGGGCATTATGAGTTTGTTGTAGTTCCATTCAGTTTGACTAATGCTCCAGCTACATTTATGTGTTTGATGAATAGTGTGTTGCGTCCTTATCTAAACAAGTTTGTTATTATACTCATTGATGACATACTAGTATATTTTAAAAATCAGGAAGAACATGTCGAGCATTTAACAGCAGTGTTGAGATTGCTAAGAGAGCATCAGTTGTAAGCTAAGCTTAGCAAGTTGAACTTGTTTGAGACAAAGGTACATTACTTGGGACATGTGGTTTCCAAGGAAGGAATAACAGTAGATCCAAAAAATATAAGGGCCATAATGGAGTGGGCAACTCCTAAGAATGTGGATGAGGTGAGATCATTTATGGGGTTGGCAGGCTACTACAGGAGGTTCATCAAGAACTTCTCATGCATTGCATATCATATCATGTCATTGCAGAGGAAAGGTAAGAAGTTTGAATATACAAAAGAATGTGTAGCTAGTTTTGAGCAACTCAAGCAGTTGTTGACACATGCATTAGTGCTCAAGATTGCAGATCAAAACAAGGAGTTTGTAGTGTGTACAGATGCTTTCAAGAGAGGACTTATTGGAGTTCTCATGCAAGAAGGAAAGGTAGTGTGCTATGAGTCTGAGAAATTTAATGAGCGCGAGCAGAACTATCCAATGCATGATCTTGAGCTAGCAACGATCATACATGCATTGAAGATGTGGAGGTACTATCTTCTTGGCAGGAGGTTTGTACTAATGAGAGACCATAGTGGGTTAAGGTATTTGTTTGACCAACTCAATCTAAATGCCAGGAAATCTAGATGGTTGGCCACCCTCAGTAAGTTCGACTTCGAGATTAGATACATCAAAGGGAAGGAGAACCGGGTTTTATATGCTCTTAACAAGAAGGTATAGGTAAATCATATAACCACTATGAACTCTTATGGGACAGAGTTACAGGATAGGATCTTGCAGGTAGGACAACGGGATGAAAAGTACATGGAGATCATGCATAGGTTACAGCAGAGTACAAGTATAGGTATAGGCGCAGGTGTAGGTATAGGTACAGGTACAAGCAAAGGTGCAGGTACAGGTATAGGTGATCAAGATGCGGACTATTGTTTCACGGCAGATTGTTTGGTGAGATTTGGGGACAGGATCTATGTACTAAATTGCAGTGATCTCAAGAAGCTTATCTTGAGGGAGTTTCACGTCAAGCCATAATCAGGTCACCCAAGATATCAGAAGACATTGATGATGGTGAAGAAGTTCTACTATTGGCCGAATCTGAAGAAGGAAGTGGCAGAGTTCATGGCTAGATGTTTAGATTGTCATGAGGTAAAGGCAGAATGTAAGCATCTAGATAGTCTACTACAACCTATAGAAATTATGAAATGGAAATGGGAGATCATTTCCATGGATTTCATTACAGATCTTCTGGGGACAGTGAGACAACATGATTCTATCATGGTCGTGGTCGACAGTTTTAGTAAGGTAGCTCACTTCAATCTAGTGAAGACTACATATTCAGCCAATGAGGTAGCACAGGTTTTCATCAGAGAGATAGTGAGATTACATGGTGTTCCAAAGAAGATTGTGTCGGACAGGGATGCAAAGTTCACTTCCAAGTTCTGGAAGGAGCTATTTGTAGGTTTGGGTACAGAGTTGGCCTTCAGTACATCTTATCATCCGCAGACAGATGGACAAACAGAGAGGGTCAACAGGATCTTGGAGGATATGTTGAGGATGTATGTGATGCACTAGTAGAGGAGATGGGAGGATTATCTTCCATTGGTTGAGTTCACATACAACAATCGTTATCAGGAATCATTGAGGATGAGTCATTTCGAGGCATTGTATAGATGGAGTTGTAATACTCCCATCAACTAGAGTGATCCAGTGAACATAGTACTTATTGGATCGGATATGTTCGCAGACATGGAACAGAAAATGCAGGTTATAAAGAAGAATCTAAAGGCAACACAGGATAGACAGAAGACTTATGTGGATCAACATAGGGTGTTCAAGGAGTTTCAGGTTGGGGAGCATGTGTATTTGCACATCAAGCCCAAGAAGAGCATTGGTTCATATGCCAATTTTGCACCACGATATTGTGGGCCTTTTGAGATCCTTGAGAGGATTAGACCAGTGGCCTATCGGCTTGCATTGCCTCCAACAATGAAATTCAATGATTTTTTCCATATTTAATTGCTTAAGAGGTATATAAAGGATGTTGATCATGTTATTGATTGGTTTGTATTGCATGTGGAGCAAGAAGGAGAGTTCCAGCTGGAGCCCCAGTGCATATTGCAGCGAAAGCATCTCATGCTCAGGAATAGAGCCATAGAGAAATTTAAAGTGCAGGGGAAGCACTTTGGGCCTGAAGAAGCTACATGGAAGATGGTGGATCATATGTGGGCCCTATATCCTTCATTGTTTGCCAGTTGAGGCAAACCAGTTTTGGTTTGATGTTGGTATATGTTTGGCATATGTTTTGCTGATGTTTTGGTATATGTATATATGTATATGGATGTAAATACCTCCATGAGCTAAGTTATAAAACTCCAATAAGCAGTATGGTTATTATCTTGTCATGTTGTCATGATTGTAACAGGTTTGGTGAAAAATTCATGTAATAAAATCTAATAAAGGCAAAATAAGACCACAGTTAAGACATCCTAGGGGTGTTCATTTGGTTGTTTATGGCTAAGGAAATTGGCAAAGGCAATGGTTAGGGCTTTGTAAAGGAAGAATGGCATTTTTGGCACATTTATTTCTAAAAATAAAGGAAAATAGGAGAAAAGGAAGGTAAAAGGTCACGGGTTGCATGTGAGGAGGAAAATGAAGGAAAATAATGGAAAATGAAGAAATTTGAGGCCTCACTAATAAAAAGGCTTATGAGGATCAATGGGAAAGATTTTTGCTAACCTTTTGTCAGTTCAAGTTTGGAGCTCTCTCATTATTCTCTCTCTCTCACTCTTGGTCACTTAGAGTTTTCTTGGAGCACTCTAACTTTGGATCAAGGAAGGAAAATCAAGCAAAGGGAAGAGAAGGAAAGCAAGGAGCAAGGAAGAAGAGAATGATCAAGTAGCTTCAGTAGGAATACTAGCAGGTAACCTTTTGCATGTGTGATTTCCTAGTTGGTTTGGACATGCATGGCTTTGCATGTTGGTGTATGGTTCTCTTGTTGTCAGTGGCATGGTTTTGTCGGGTTATGAAACTGGTTTTAAACATAGCCTTCCCTTTTTTCGAACGCCATGGTATGTTGGGATATTTATCTCGGTTTTGAGCTTTGGTTTGCCAAATGGATTTCAGAATCTGGGGCAGAGGTGGTCTCAAGTTTCATTCCCAAAGGCCCAGGAATCCCTTGACCGATTTTGGTGAGATACACGGTAAATCCCAAGGGAGAGATCTCGGTTTAGGGCATAGTGATATGGGTTTGGATTAGGATAAACCCCGAGAAAATGGTCTCGGTTTAGGGCCTAGTGATCAAGGATTGGATTATGGGAAAGCCTAAGAGACAAGGAGATAGAAAATTCCTCAAGGATAGTGATGGATTCTGGATGGAATTCCAAGTTTGGTTCAGTTGTGATCGGAGCATCGATTTAGGTGTGATCACGGTTTGGTGAGGGTGGAGGTAGTTCAACCTCTGGATTCCCTTAGTTGTTCTTGGATTGGTTGTTCTATGAGATCCCACAGTCATACTTGGAATATGGCATGAGGGTGACTGGCTGAAAGAGAGATTTGGTTCAACCATGTCTATGGTTGGGTGGTACGTGGAAGTCCCTAACCTGGTCGGATTTTCTTATGATTAATAAAAGCTAAGTTCTCTTACTTTTGTACATGTTTATATGTTGATTTAATGACTATCATATCTACGATATTTATATGGTTTAATGATGGTTACAAGCATGGTTATGTGATTGGTTCATGCTATGGTTATTTCATGTATTTACTTGTAATTGTTAAATGGATGGATGCAAGACATAATTGAAGATATAATAGTCCAATGGAGAAGGAGGTGATCTTTCTGGTTATGTTTCATAAGTTATTTCAGTCATTTATGCTTTGTATTGTATCCTAGACCTGTAGGTTGCATTGATGCCAAGTGTTTGACATAATGTCCCAGTTGGGGATGCTCATGCCTAGTCCTAAGGTTGATTTTGATTTATCAACAACGTTATCATGTCTTTGATGGATTCTGAAGGTTGTAGTAAGTTCCGGACAGAGGTATGGATTCTGGGCTAGAAAAGTGGCTCAAGTCTCAGGGTTGCTGGCACAGGTCCGTTGAGAAAAGTCCACAGTCACTGGCACAGAGGCTTATGAGAGCAAATTTGAGTTTCTGGTCATTATCTTGCCTATAGCATGAGAGTGTATTTGGGTTAAGAGGCTTAAAACATCAGTGGGACCCAGGGACATGATGTCCGAGTGGCTAACATGTCTCATGGGGGTATAATTACTTATGTGGATGGGTTTGTTTGATGAGTTACATCGATTCTATTTCCTTAAGGTCACCAAGGAGATTGAATCCCTTATAGTAACTCTCATCACATGTTTTCCCGAGTAGTTGGCTGCTTGGGTGGACCTGGGAGGAGGGGGTGTTACAGATTGGTATCAGAGTGTGGTTGTCCTCTCATTGGGTGAAGTTGCTTGGTCATGCATGCATGTCAGTTGCATGTGTGTCTCTTACACTTGCATTCCATGTGCTTGTTGCATTACATCATGTTGATCATGATTGTAGTAAGGTTGACATGAGGAGCTTGATGTGATTTTATGGGATGCATGTAGGTTTTAACCCTGTACAGAAATTACCTACATACGAATTCTAAAACACAGAAAATAAACAATGCGAGAGCATAACACATAAAACACATATACAGAGATTTTCCCCTGGATCCCAAAACCGGGACTACCAGCTTGATTTTTCATTATATTCCTTTCAATGTTACAATACATATTTATACATGCCGAAGCATCCAATACCATGGACCGAAAACCATAGGTAGGTTCACCCAACCTAATATAGGGTCCAAAAAAAATTTTCCGGGGCGCTGCCCCAGACCCCGTAGAGGGGGGCTACCACCCCCCCCTCTAACCCCCCCAGTTCACTACGTGGGTTAGTCGTGGAAAGAATATAACACAACCCAACAATATCCCACTTGTTGTTTTCTTCCACACGGGGCCATAGGAGAGCTTAGTCATTTTTCCAGCCCTGAAATGCCCATTGTTTCTCTACACCAAGAGAACTTCTCAGAGCTCACGGATTTTGTCAATGCATTTCCAGTATTCTTCAAAGTGTCCACCTTTACCAGCAACACCTTTTTGTCTTCTATCATATCCCTCACAAAGTGATACTGAACATCACTGTGCTTTGTCTTTGAATGATAAGCAGGGTTCTTTGCCAAGAAAATTGCACTTTGGCTGTCACAGTCTATTCTTATAGCTCCCTGTACTAACCCCATACTTGAACACAATCTCTGCAACCAAACTACTTCCTTGCTTGCATGAGTGGCTGCCATGTATTCTGCCTCTGTAGTTGATAGTGCCACTACAGATTGTTTCTTACTCATCCAACTGACTGCACCTCCAAATAGGTTAAACACATACCCACTTGTAGATCTTCTCTGATCTAGATCTCCAGCCTAGTCTGCATCAACAAAGCCACGAATATCCAACACTCTGTCCAATCCTAGTCTTCCTTGGTAGCACAAACCATAATCACTAGTGCCACGCAAATACCTGAAAACCGCTTCACTACTGTCCAGTGCTCCTTCCCTGGTTTTGACATAAACCTGCTCAATACTCCCACTGCATGTGCAATGTCTGGTCTAGTACAGACCATTGCATACATCAGGCTACCGACTGCACTCGCATATGGAACACGGGACATGTCCTCTTCCTCTTCTTGTGTCTTGGGACACTGTTCAGCAGATAACCTCACACCTACAGGAATAGGAACCTTCACCGATTTACTATCATGCATATTAAACCTCTGCAGTATTGTCTCGACATACTTCCTCTGGTTTAACCAGAGCTTCCTCTTTGCCCAATCTCTTTTAATTTCCATGCCCAAAATATAGTTTGCAGCACCAAGATCTTTCATGTCGAATTTGGAGGATAATTGTGTCTTCAAGTCCTGGATAATTTCTTTGTCATTTCCAACCAGCAACATATCATCCACATAAAAGACCAGATAAATAACACGGTCACCAATTAATTTAAAATACACACAGTGATCTGCTTTGCTTCTGGTGAAGCCAAGTCCCCGTATAAATGTATCAAATTTCGATACCACATCCTTGGTGACTGTTTTAACCCATACAGAGACTTCTTTAACTTTCATACCAGTTCTTTCTTACCCTTCACCGCAAAGCCTTCAAGTTGCTTCATGTAGATTTCCTCTTCCAAATCCCCGTGAAGAAATGTTGTCTTCACATCCATCTGTTCTACCTCAAAATCAAAAGCAGCAGCAACAGATAAAAGTAACCTAATAGAAGTTACGTTGGCAACAGGAGAAAAAATATCACCAAAATCAATTCCCAGCACCTGGGAATAACCTTTTGCTACCAACCAAGCTTTGTATTTCTCCACCTTCCCTTCTGCATTTGTCTTGTTTTTAAACACCCATTTGCTGCCAATGGGTTTCCTTCCAGCCGGCAACTCCACCAGATCCCAAGCCTCATTTTTGTGCAAAGATGCCATTTCATTAACCATGGCCTCTTTCCAGAGTTTTCCATCCTCTGAATCTATTGCTTCCTTCACAGTTCTAGGATCATCATCAGTAACAGACAAAGCAAAATTTGAACAGAAAGCAGCAGGACTATACTTTTCTGGCTGCCTTCTTTCTCGAACTGATCTTCTCACAGCCGGAGTTTGTGGCTCTTCATCTTCTGATTCCTCCTCTGCTGTAGAGTCTGATTCTTCCTCCTTTAGCTCAAACTCTATCTTTTCAGGTTCCTTTGATTGGACTTCATGTTTAATAAAATCTTTTACCTCTCTAAACACCACATCTCGGTTGTACACAACCTTCCCTGTGACTGGGTTCCAAAGCTTATAACCCTTTAAACCATCCTTATACCCAATAAAGATGCACTTTTCAGATTTACTATCCAACTTGGTTCGTTTCTCCTTTGGAACATGTACATATGCATCACATCCAAATACCCTCAGATGTGAAAGAGAGGGTTCCTTACCAGTACATACTTCTTGTGGAGCCTTATCCTCCAACACTGATGAAGGTGACCTGTTGACCAAGTAACATGCAGTATCCACCGCCTCTACCCAGAATTCCTGTCCTAACCCGGCACCACTGAGCATGCTTCTTGCCCTTTCCATCAACATCTTGTTCATTCTTTCTGCGACTCCATTTTGCTGAGGTGTATATGGAGTAGCCTTCTGTCGTGCTATACCACACTTCTTACAGAATTCTTAAAATTCATTGCTGCAAAACTCTCCACCATTATCTGTCCTCAGCACCTTTATCTTCTTCTCTGCCTGATTTTCCACCAAAGCCTTAAATTCTTTAAACCTGTCAAAGACTTCAGATTTATTCTTAAGGAAATATATCCATGTATTCCTTGAGAAGTCATCTATAAATGATACATAGTACATAGACTTACCCAGGGATGGAACTTTCACAGGTCCAAACACATCTACAGGAGGCGCATACAATTGGTGATGTTGGTCACAACATTCCTTGGATCTATGCATTTGTGGAAAACAGGGAGGAAAATCATCAGGCATCGATCATTGAGATGGACGATAAGCTTTGTGGTCAAGTTGTTTCTATTTTGATTGATCCTGGATCTAACTATAGTTATATTAATCCTAACCTGGTGGATAAGTGTTTTCTTAGAAAAGAAGTGCATGTAGAATAATGGTTGGTACAGTTCGCTACAAGTACAAAGAAGAAAGTTCACCATTGGGTAAGAGCTTGTGCATTTGAGTTAAATGGTATGCCTACAACATCACATTTGAATGTATTGCCATTGGGTTCATATAGTATGCTTTTGGGTATGGATTGGCTATACCTTCATAGAACCAAAGTGGATTTCTTCAACAAGGCCATTGAGTGTGTGGATGATAGTGGGGAAAAGAGGACTTTGCAAGGGAAGAAGAATCCTACATCAATGAGGATGGTTACCGCTATGCAGGCTAAGCATAGTTGCAGAAAAGGTTGTGTGATGTTTACAGTACACATTTCTAGTGACAAGGGTAAGGAGGTTGAGGATGCAAATGTGTTAAGCAGATACCTAGTTTTGCAACAGTTTCAGGATGTATTCCCTGAGGACATTACAGAGTTTCCACCTCACAGGGAGGTAGACTTTTCTATTGAGTTGGTGCCAGGGGCAACCCCAACATCAAAAGCACCTTACAGGATGAGCACACCTGAGTTGGTTGAGTTAAAGTTGCAGCTGAAGGAAATGTTGGACAAGGGATACATTAGGCCAAGTGTATCACCTTGGGGTGCACCAGTGTTGTTCATGAAGAAGAAATATGGTACTCTTAGATTGTGCATTGACTACAGGTAGCTGAACAAAGTAATGATCAAGAACAAGTACCCTTTGTCGAGGATTGATGATTTGTTTGATCAGTTGAAGGGAGCAGCAGTGTTCTCTAAGATCGACTTGAGATCAGGATACCATCAGGTACGCATCAAGGAAGAGGATATCTTCAAGACTACATTTAGGACCAGGTATGGGCATTATGAGTTTTTTATTGTTCCATTTGGTTTGTCTAATGCTACAACTACATTTATGTGTTTGATGAATAGTGTGTTGCATCCTTATCTGGACAAGTTTGTTGTTGTATTCATTAATGACATACTGGTATATTCCAAGAATGAGGAAGAACATGTCGAGCATTTAGCAGCAATGTTGAGGTTGCTAAGAGAGCATCAGTTGTATGCTAAACTTAGCAAGTGCATGTTCTTTCATATAGAGGTACATTATTTTGGGCATGTTGTCTCCAAGGATGGCATAGGAGTGGATCCAGAAAAGATAAGGGCTATTATGGAGTGAGCAACTCGTAAGAATGTGGATGAGATGAGCTCATTTATGGGGTTGGTAGGTTACTACAGGAGGTTCATCAGGAACTTCTCATGCATTGCATATCCTATCACATCATTGCAACAGAAAGGTAAGAAGTTCGAATGGACAAAAGAATGTGAGGCTAGTTTTGAGCATCTTAAGAAGTTGTTGACACATGCACCAGTGCTAAAGATTATGGATCCGGACAAGGAGTTTATAGTGTGTACAAATGCTTGCAAGAGAAGACTTGGTGGAGTTCTCATGCAAGAAGGGTAGGTAGTGTGATATGATTCGCGAAAATTGAATGAGCATGAGCAAAAATATGCAACGCACGATCTTCAGCTAGCAACAATTATACATGCATTGAATATTGGAGGCATTATCTTCTTGGCAGCAGGTTACATTGATGAGCGACCACAATGGGTTGAGATATTTTTTTGATCAATTGAATCTGAATGCCAAGCAAGCTAGATGGTTGGCTACCCTTAGTGAGTTTGACTTCAAGATCAAATACATCAAAGGGAAGGACAATCGGGTTGTGGATGCTCTTAGCAGGAAGGTACAAGTAAATCATATAGTAGCTATGAGCTCTTATGGGACAAAGTTACAGGATAGGATCTTACAGGTGGGATAGCAGGATGACAAATACATAGGGATTGTGCATAGATTATAGTAGAGCGCCAGTACAAGTACATGTGATCAAGATGCAGACTATTGTCTCACAACAGATGATTTGGTTAGATTTAGAGATAAGATCTACGTGCCAAATTGCAGTGAGCTCAAGAAGCTTATCTTGGGGGAGTTTCACGCCAAGCCATACTCGGGTCATCCAGGATATCAGAAGATGTTGACAATGGTGAAGAAGTTCTACTATTTGCTGAATCTAAAGAAGGAAGTGGTAGAGTTCATGGCTAGATGTTTAGATTGTCAGCAAGTCAAGATGGAATGTAAGCATCCAGGTGGTTTACTACAACCTATAGAAATTCTGGAATTGAAATGGGAGGTTATTTCCATGGATTTCATTACAAGTCTTATGAGGACAGTAAAGCACCATGACTCTATTATGGTCATGGATGACAGATTGAGCAAGGTAGATCAATTCATTCTAGTAAAGACTACATATTCAGCTAGTGAGGTAGTGTTGTCTACGAAATCCTCTCTGCGGACAAAGACAATCCCTCTAGCCCAATGAGTGGGACTAGAAACCTACGTGACAGTCTACTAGACACTTTCCTAAGTTACAATCAAAATAGGAGAAGAGGAATATGGCCTACCTCGTTCTGATGTTATAACATCCTCCTTTGTTGAAGACCTCGAATCACTTGCACCACGGGCTCCGTCCTACTCCTCACAGCGTTTGAAATGCCCGCACAAGAGATGAAAGACACAACGAAGAATACAAGTACAAATAGCATAATAGAATGTAAACTACTTAACAGATCAAGGAGAATTAAGATAAATGATGCATCAACACAAACATTTATGGAAAATGAGCCAGCAGTTGTATATATTAATAGAAAAAAAGAGGAAGCATACAACCAAGCCTTGATGTCAATAAGCTTTCCTTGAGTGAATGTCCAATTCCAAGCTCAAGCTCTCCAAGCACTCCTTGTAGGTTTTAACCCCGTACAAAAATTACCTGCATACGAATTCTAAAAAAAAGAAAATAAACAATGCGAGAGCATAACACATAAAACACATATACACAGATATTTTCCCCTCGATCCCAAAACTGGGACTACCAGATTGATTTTTCATTATGTTCCTTTCAATGTTACAATACATATTTATACATGCCGAAGCATCCAATACCATGGATCGAAAACCATTGCATCCAAAACCATGGACCGCAAAACCATCACGTCCAAAACCATGTGCGAAAACCATACACAAAACCATAGGTAGGTCTGCCACCCCTAATATAGGGTCCAAAATAAAATTCCCCGAGGCAATGCCCCGGACCCCGTAGAGGGGGGTTACTCGCCCCCCACTATGCAATCGGCGCAATGAAGGGGGGGCTCCGGCCCCCCTCTAACCCTCTGGTTAACTACGTAGGCTAGTCGTGGAAAGAATATAACACAACCCAACATTCTCCCACTTATTGTTTTATTTCCACAGGGGACACAAGAGAGCTTAGTCATTTATCCAACCCTACAATGCCCATCGTTTCTCTACACCAAGAAAACTTCTCAAAGCTCACAAATTTTGTCAATGCATCTGCAGTATTCTCCAAAGTGTCCATCTTTACCAGCAACACCTTTTTGTCTTCTATCATATCCCTCACAAAGTGATACTGAACATAAATGTTCTTTGTCTTTGAATGATAAACAAGGTTCTTTGCCAAGAAAATTGCACTTTGGTTGTCAAAGTCTATCCTTATAGATCCCTGTACTAACCCCATACTTGAACACAATCTCTGCAACCAAACTGCTTCCTTGCTTGCATGAGTGGCTGCCATGTATTCTACTTCTGTAGTTGATAGTGCCACTACAGATTGTTTCTTACTCATCCAACTAACTGCACCCAAAATAGGTTAAACACATACCCACTTGTAGATCTTCTCTAATCCAGATCTCCAGCCCAGTCTGCATCAACAAAGCCACGAATATCCAACACTCTGTCCAATCTTGGTCTTCCTTGGTAGCACAAACCATAATCACTAGTGCCACGCAAATACCTAAAACCCGCTTCACTGTTGTCCAATGCTCCTTCCTTGGTTTTGACATAAACCTGCTCAATACTCCCACTGCATGTGCAATGTCTGGTCTATTATAGACCATTGCATACATCAGGCTACCGACTGCACTTGCATATGGAACAAGGGACATGTCCTCTTCCTCCTCTTGTGTCTTAGGACACTCTTCGGCAGATAACTTTACACCTACAGGACTAGGAACCTTCACCGGTTTACTATCCTGCATATTAAACCTCTGCAATATTGTCTCGACATACTTCCTCTGGTTTAACTAGAACTTCCTCTTTGCCTGATCTCTTTTAATTTCCATGCCCAAAATATAGTTTGTAGCACCAATATCTTTCTTGTCGAATTTGGAGGACAATTGGGTCTTCAAATCGTGGATAATTTCTTTGTCATTTCCAACCAGCAATATATCATCCACATACAAAACCAGATAAATAACACGGTCACCAATTAATTTAAAATACACATAGTGATATGCTTTACTTCTGGTGAAGCCAAGTCCTCGTATAAATGTATCAAATTTTTGATACCACATCCTTGGTGACTGTTTTAACCCATACAAAGACTTCTTTAACTTGCATACCAATTCTTTCTCACCCTTCACCGCAAAGCCTTTAGGCTGCTTCATTTAGATCTCCTCTTCCAGATCCCCGTGAAGAAATGTTGTCTTCACATCCATCTATTCTACCTCAAAATCAAAAGCAGCAACAACAGATAAAAGTAATCTAATAGAAGCTACCTTGGTAACAGGAGAAAAAATATCACCAAAATCAATTCTCGGCACCTAGGAATAACCTTTTGCTACCAACCGAGCTTTTTATTTCTCCACCTTTCCTTTTGCATTTATCTTCTTCTTGAACATCAATTTTTTGCCAATGGGTTTCCTTCCAGTCGGCAACTCCACCAGATCCCAAGCCTCATTTTGTGAAAAGATGCCATTTCATCAACCATGGCCTCTTTCCAGAGTTTTCCATCCTCTGAATATACTGCTTCCTTCACAATTCTGGGAACATCATCAGTAACAGATAAAGAAAAATTTGAACATAAAGCAGATGGACTATACCTTTCCAATTGCCTTCTTTCTCGGACTGATCTTCTCACACCCGGAGTTTGTGGTTCTTCATCTTCTGATTCCTCCTATACTATAGAGTCGACCACATCTCGGCTATACACAACCTTCCTTGTTACTGGGTTCCAAAGCTTATAACCCTTTAAACCATCCTTATACCCAATAAAGATGCACTTTTCAGATTTACTATCTAATTTTGTTCTTTTATCCTTTGGAACATGTACGTATGCATCACATCCAAATACCCTCAGATGTGAAAGAGAGAGTTTCTTACCAGTCCATACATCTTGTGGAGTCTTATCCTCCAAAGCTGATGAAGGTGACCTGTTGACCAGGTAACATACAGTCTCCACCGCCTCTGCCCAGAATTCTTGTCCTAGCCCGACACCACTGAGCATGATTATTGCCCTTTCCATCAACATCTTGTTCATTCTTTTTGCAACTCCATTTTTCTCAGGTGTATATGGAGTAGTCTTTTGTTGTGCTATACCACACTTCTTACAGAATTCTTCAAATCCCTTACTGCAAAACTCTCGATCGTTATCTGTCCTCAGCACCTTTATCTTCTTCTCTGTCTGGTTTTCCACCATAGCCTTAAATTCTTTAAACCTGTCAAAGACTTCAGATTTCTTCTTAAGGAAATATATCCATGTATTCCTTTAGAAGTCATCTATAAATGATACATATTAGACAGACTTACCCAATGATGGAACCTTCATAGGTCCAAACACATCACTGTGCACAAGTTATAATATATGTTTCGCCCTCTTACCACCAGAGGGGAAACTCACCCGATTTTGCTTCCCATATACACAATTTTCACAGAAATCAAAATCCAGAGAGCTATTATTCATACCTTCTACCATACTTGTACCTTGAAGTATTCAAAGGCCCTTGTCTCCAATATGTCCAAGCCTTTGATGCCATAGCATGGTCTTCTCTCCAGAGACCACTAGATTTTCTGCTCCACTTTTAGGAACCACAGATCTATTACACCCATTGACAACAACAGTGCTACCGTGCAGCTTGTACAGAGTTCCAATCTGAACTCCCCGCATCAATACCAGTGCTCCCCAAACCATCTTGCAGGTATCCTTCTCGATTACTATTTTTACACCTGCATCATCCAGCTTGCTTATGGAAATCAAATTTCTAGCCAATGCAGGAATATGCAGAACATCTGGAAGTGTTCTAACCCTTCCACCTTGCAACTTCAACTTTACTTTTCCACGACCAACAATTCTAGCCTTCCTGTCATCCCCCAAGAAAACATCACCACCATCATATTTCTCATACTTGGAAAACCACTCTCTATGGGGAGTGAAGTGAAAGGATGCACCTGAGTCAATCAACCATGCCTCATGATCTACATGTGTACTTGAAGAAGCCAAGTACACATCCCCACCTTCATCTGAGGTGGTTTTCGCCTCTGCAGAAGGAGCATCATTAGATCCCTTTCCTTTGTTAGGAGCTTTAGATTTACAATCCCTTTTGTAGTGCCCTTCCTTTCCGCATTTCCAGTGCACCACCTTTATAGGTTTTCCCAGAGATTTAGATCTCCTTCTACATTTAGATCTCCCACTCGATGACTTTTTTTTTTGTTTTAGGACCGTCCTCGTACAGACAAGGCATCAACATTCTGGCTCTCCATATTTTTCTGTCTCATCTCCTCCGTCAACAAGGATGAGACTATTTCATCAAATTGCAAGGCAGTTTCATTGTTACCTATTGCAATAACCAGATTATCCCTCGAATCTGGTAGAGAACAAAACAAATTGATGCACTTATCTTCATCTAAAATTTTAATATCAAGAGATAATAACTAACTTACCACAATATTAAATGCGTTCAGATGTTATGTCACCAAATCTCCATTTTTCATCCTCAGGTTATACAGCTTTTTCCGTAGGAACAGTTTATTCACCAGAGACTTAGAGTGGCACAAAGTCCCTAACTTGTCCCACAAAGCCTTCATCGTAGCTTCCCCTGATACATTCAGCAATACTGAATCTAAGGCACACAATCGTATTGTGCTTTTTGCCTTCATATCCAACTTCTTCCATTCTTCATCGGACACTCCCATTGGTTTAGTACCTGGGTCTACCGTGATCCACTGATCTTTATCCACCAACAGATCCTCCATATTGAGTTTCCATAACTCAAAACTCTAACCATTAAATTTCTCGATCTCTATATTTCCACTGCTCGCCATCTTCTTTCACCACCAAAATCGATCCTGCAGATCTCCTACTAAACAAGGTCTACCACAGGCCTGAGCAAAACCCCTCAGCAACAAAGGCATCCCCTTGAAGCCAAAACAGCTCTGATAACAAATGTAGGTTTTAACCTCGTAAAAAAATTACTTGCATATGAATTCTAAAACACATAAAATAAACAATGCGAGAGAATAACACATAAAACACATATACATGGATATTTTCCCCTGGATCCCAAAAGAAATAAACAATGCGAGAGCATAACACATAAAACACATATACATAGATATTTTCCCATGGATCCCAAAACTGGGACTACCAGATTGATTTTTCATTATGTTCATTTCAATGTTACAATACATATTTATACATGCCGAAGCATCCAATACCATGGACCGAAAACCATCATGTCCAAAACCATGGACCGAAAACCATCGCGTCCAAAACCATGTGCGAAAACCATGCACAAAAGCATAGGTAGGTCTGCCCAACCTAATATAGGGTCCACAAAAAAAATTCCCCTGGGCACTGCCCCGGACCCCGTAAAGGGGGGCTACCCACCCCCCTCAAACCCCCTAGACAGGGGGGGTTTCCGCCCCCCTGTGACCCCCCCTGTTGTGCAATCGGCACAACAAAGGGGGGGCTCCTCCCCCCCTCTAACCCCCTAGTTAACTACGTAGGCTAGTCGTGGAAAGAATATAACACAACGCAACACTTCTCCAAGCCAAATGAGTAGCATGTAGGCACAATCTCAACATGAGGGCGCAAATAGACAAAGACCAACCATTTGGGAATGGGAAAACATGAATATATAGGCAAGGAAATGGATTTATGATCTCTCCAAAGATGGGAGAAGGCCCTCATCTCAAGGAGGTAGTTCATAGGGATAATACCAAAGGTCCAAGTTGAGAGAACTCGACCTCATCCATGCCGAACAACCTCCAGCTTATCGTTCTGGAAGCCTCTAGATCATGAAGCTTCTTGTCCTCTTTTGGAAAAATTACCTTTTATAGATCATCATGGGTATCCAAGCCAAAATCACACTGGCAGCATGAGGCTAGTGAAGTGTCGCTAGCGACCAGCATCGGTTGCCAATGTCCGGGGAGCGATGATCCTCAAATTAGAGTTTTAGATCCCTTTCTTCAAGGGAAGCTCAAGTCATTTTTCCATCAGTGTTTTAGGGAGGATCTAAGTTATATATTTGGATATGTACACTACACGATTGCCACGTTTCAGGCTCTTCGGGGTATGTCACAGGGAAGTGTGGGAGATGTGACAAAATACTGTGTAACAGATGCCCCCTAAAGCATGAAGGCAGAACAGGGAGTGATGGTTGATATGCTTTATGAGCTTTTGCAAGGATGAGAACAAACATTTTCAAGAGACCTACAAATCAAGGATGCATATACATATACATATCTCATATCAAAACATGAATCCACGGTATGGACGCAACTATCCAGATAGTAAGGACTATGAAAAAGATCCACGGCATGGGTGCAGCCGTCCAAATGAGAAGGATCATCTATAAATCTAAGATCCAAGGTATGGATGCAACCAACCGATATAGAAGGATCATCATAAATGTAATGTCCCACAGTACGGTCACAACCATCCGTATAGAATAAACCTGTGTACAATCATGAACAATACATAACTCCATGCAGCATGAGCCATATCAGGCAAAACTCATGGTCTTACGCTCCATCCCAACCCAATCCAAGCATGGATTCTAACATATGAATGAATTTGTCGAAGTCGAACATGGTAGAAAACCACCTAATTACCAGCCAATGATGTGGACCGTTAACAAGCACAAGAGAAACTGCTAGTAATGACAATGGTTCTCAAGGTACTACAGTACAATATGTGAATGTGAAAATGAAGTTGAAGTCGAACACTCGTGGAATCATCCGATCAAATGCCAATGATGAAAACATGTCGTCAAATGCGAAGAACTTGCCATTAAGGCATGCAAGCTCTAAGGTACTAAAAGGGAGTCTCTAACTCATCTTCCTGGGTAATGAGCTGAAGTCGACAAGAAGTGACATATTGAGGGAGGGCCATTATGATTCCCCCATCATCAACATGAAATAAGGAATAAAGTGGCATGAAATGAGTAGGATCCAAGGCTGTAGCAAAGAGTCAAACAATGTATAGGTAATAGGCTGTAGATAGGACTTCTCTTGAACATCACCGACGCGACTCCGAAGTGTGGTAGCATTTGACTCAACATAAGACCAAAGGTCATGATGCTGAAATGGAATAGGCAGATGAGAGGCAAAATGGATAACCCAAACCCATAAGGACAAGTGACTAAGTGAGAATATCCCAAACCCAACACAAGAAACATATGAGTGTCGTGTTCAAGAGCGACATGCTGCCTATACAAGGGATGTTTCACTTTCATTTTCCCCCATTATTTCTAGTGAGTACCCCAATTATTTTTAATCACAAGCTTGAAGGGGATAGCATATGCTTGTCATATAAGTTCATTCTTCGAATGAATCCATCCTAGTAAGTTTTATGAGTCCTAGGAAGGAGAAACTTGATCTCGTCATGGTGACAAGTCTTTCGCCGTTTAATTTTTAATGAGTCTGACGAAAGGATAACTCGGTATCTTTTTCATATTTAAAGATTTTGAAAAAGAGAGGAAAAAGAAAACTCCATCATGTCCCTTTTCATAATTTGTCTCTCGAATCTGAAAAGGTAGAAAACAATATTCGAGAGAACCTCCTTACCAAGTCAATCAAGGTGTTCCTTTTTCATAAATATCCAATCCCAGCCCGAAAAAGGGGTAAACGTATACTGAGATGACGCCAATTCATTTAATTTAACAAGTTCAAAAAGACGAGTGCTCGACAATCTTTTCATACTTCAAGAGTCAGAAAAAATCTTAAAGATGACTCCTCCTGGAGGAATGAGTGGTATAAAAGGATAGCAACTGGTTACGGTCATGATAGAACTGCTCAAAACATGTAATGGTCAAGGGGTTGGCTAATAATACCACTCATCGCAAATTTTCCTCAGGCAAGGTTAAAACAACCAAGTGAAAGCATATTGTCGGCCAAAGAGATGGTGAAAAGAAAAAACACAATGCTCATCTGGCAAAACGGGCTGATAAAAACAACAATCACGAGATGTAAAGTGGGAAATGGTTTCATTTTTACACAAGCTTGAAACGTGGGAAACTATGCTTAAGTATACCTAAAGATGGTTTGATTTTTACACAAGCTTGAAACAGAAACAAATTATGCTTGGGTCTGGTTCCATTTTTACACAAGCTTGAAACAAAGATAAACTATGCTTGAGAGAATTTTGCATGCCCCCAACATAAGGACTCAATTCGAGGTACATGCCCCCCAAACTTCATTTCATTCACCTAAGTAGACTATTGGTTACTAACATGTGGATGGAATGAAGGTTTACTTACGAGATAAAGTGAAAGACTCAACTGGGATTTTACAAGATCTAATCAGAGACTCGAATTGGAAGGGGATTTGTTTCATTTTTTAATGAGCTTGACACAGGAAAAGAACCATGCTCATGACACCTTGTTTCATTTTTTAACAAGCTTGACACAAGTAAAAGAACTCTTCTTATGGATACCTATTTCATTTTGTAACGAAGTTGACATAGTAAAAGAAATTATCCTCATGGTCCTTGTTTCATTTTTTAACGAGTTTGACACAAGACAAGGAACTCTACTCCAAATACCGGATCATAAACCAAAAGAGGCCATGGATTCCAAGAGGTTCTCATCATATGGGAGAACAATGCTCTGGAAGGGATACATGTCCAGGGATCCAAATGAAAAACAGGGCTCCAATTCCCCCAATACATGATGTACTACATCACCTACTAGATCATCAGCATATGTGGGCATGGAACAGGTGGCCACATAATTAACCTGTGGCGGGGGTGATATTGCTTGCACATAAGAACCATTTAGGGATGATGGTTGAGTGGGAGTTGATTCAGGACCAATGAATGTAAGCTTATCAATGATCACAATGTTTTCGTTATGTGGGAAACACATCACTCGAAATAGGGAGGAGACAAGCGCTCCCACGATGTAAACATAGTCACAGCCAAGGAGTAGATTAAAATCCAACAGGCCTTGGACAACCATCATGTCTATATATACAATCTTTCCTCCCAAAGTAATAGGTAACTTAAGAAGGATCCCTAATGGTTGACTAGTTCCTCTATTAAAATCTAACAAATTTTGGGTGATGGGGACAAGTTGCGGAGAACCTAAACCTTGCCAAGAAGTTGAGGACAGAATTCCAACAGATGTGCCCTCGTCTATGATTGTGCTCGATATAGCCATATGGTAAGCCTGTATTGTAATCTAGAAAGGCACATAATATGGAAGATGATATCCTTCCATTCGACTCCAATCAAAAGAAGTGACCAAACTACCCTGGGGTGGTGTCGTAGTAATGGGAGAGTTGCTCTATTGCTCTATGAGAATAGGATAATTTCCCTCGATTTCATTCAAAACTAAAGAAACCAGAAGAACCTAAGAATTATGAGGTTCACTCTCTACCAGAAAGGTATGGTTAACTAAAGATGGAGCCAAGTCCACCGTTTTCTCAGCCAATGGTTGGTTGAGAACAGACTCATGAGACTCACTTTCAGAGAGAGCGGGTTTGACCAAAGATGAATTTTGATCAATCACTTGATCAAATAGTGAAGGATCGGGGGAAAGATTTCAATACCCAGTTGGAAGACGAGCTTGAGAAGCTGTAATATTTTCCCACTCTTTGGCAACTTCATCCAAAAGGGGAAAAAGGTGAATGGACGATACCTTCACACAACTTACAGGGAAATTTGACTTTTCCCTTTTTCCCATGAGCTTTAGTATTTGAAGGTTTATCACCAGCATGAACGCTAGAGGATGTGGCAAAGTAAAATTATAAGTGCGGACACAAACAAATTCCTCTAGCCCGATAATAGGTCTAGCCACAATAAATACATTCTATGGAAGATTTCCTTAGGTTAGAATAAATCAAGAGGGCCTACCTCTTGGTTGCTTATCCTGCTTGATGATGTCCTCGCTTGCTCACTCCAGCAATCTCTCGCTTCCTTCTTCAAGCTCCTAAAACAAGTAAACAACAACAGCACAGAAACATAATAATAGGCAAATTGCAATTCAACCTACTTAACGAGTCAAGAAGAATTAAGGCATGAACATGTAATATACACGTAAGAAATCAATCAAGTTTCATATATTAATATCAAAGAGAGATTATAACCATTCGTCTTGACGATGTAGTCTTCCTCTGACAAGACCAGGTTCCCACACACTTCTGTTATCATTCCATGATGGCTTCAAACAACAATAGTTTAAACTCTCTTCCCTTTAGGCTTCACTCCAAACCAAACACACTTCTCCCTCACACAACTAGATAGCTACAACTAGTAATATCTTGCTTGTCTAATCCAAAATAGTATACTCACACTCAGCCAAAACTCTAACTGTAACTATGACTCTCACACTAGTTTGTGCTTGGGAAGAAGGGAAGTTTATATAGGAAACATGGATGGGAGATGGATCCTCTTCTCATGGGACAAGGACTTATCCCTTGAGGTAGTTCCATCATTATAGGGGAAAGGAGCCCAAACTGTCATCCTCGACCCCATCCGGCCAAACCATTTACCAAACTTCAGTTACGGAGCTTCTAGAGCTAGAAGCTTCAGCTCTAATTTAAAAAACTTTCCATAATAGGATTGGCGTGACTGAAACACAATTCAGTCGCTCCGGTCGGCGCGAGGAGTAGTGTTAATCTCTGCACATCAGCCCGAGGGAGACAAAGGCCATTGGTGTTGGTCTTGTAAACTGGGCAAAAGAGAAGTTTCAGGGGAAATGGTGCAAAAGGGAAATGATCTGCTCATGGAGAGGGACATAATGGGAGTTTCTCCATGAAGGCAAGTCATGCGAGGTTCACTGTAGAGGTCCTCCAGGATCAAGGAATGGGGATTACAGGGACAGTGACAAAATGTTGTGTAACAGAGGCTAATGACAAAGGTTGATGCAAACCTGTGGCCCACACGTCTAAGACCTTGGGAATACTAGGACATTCTCGAAGAAGGTGGTCACCCTTACATAATATGCAAGGGAATTTTACTTTCAGAGGCTGGCTGGAAGATTTTTCTTAAATAGTTGCATCAGTAGCAATGGTTGCTTGGTTTCCCCCTTTCTTATTTTGCTTCTCCTTCTTCGTCCTCTTCTTCTTCTTCTTAGCTTCCTCGTTACTAGAATCCAAACTTTCACCAGGTGAAGAGGAAGAACGGGGTGAAGAAATAGGCGAAGAAGGCAAGGGGTCAACTTCAGGATAAACATGAGATTGATGTTATTCAGGTGGATGAGAACTCGGTTGAAAAGCAGTTTGGACACTCGGAATCACCAATGTTGAAAATAACCAAACTAGCATACCAATGTTGAATCCAAGAAGGGACAACGTTGCCATATAGGGAGCACCAACATTTCCAAAAGAAGGAAAAGGGCTAGGACTCCCGTTAAGGGGGTTTCCTTGGTTGGTAGACTTGAGAAATGTTGCCATTGGTATCAACCTAAGATCTACTAAGGAGTATTTCCCTGGGAAGGATGTTTTTTTGCGGTTAATTAATTGATTTTATAAATTTAACAAAAATAAATTAAAAAGGGGTAATCTAGCCAAAAGAGTTTACCAAGTATCCGTGAACCGCTATATACACCTTAGCCGAAGCCAACGACTTAACTTACAACGACCAATGTTACCGAATGTTGTGTTCGGTGTATCACGTTTACAAGGCAAAAGACTCAGTTACCTATGGCTAAAGGATAGAAACCTAATGGGGTCTCCCAATATATACTCGACGGTACGAGGAGAACAATTTTGTGTTAGTGTTGTCTAATGCATAACCGTTCGGTGAGAGTGTTCCCATATACTTGCCATATTGAAGTGCTTCCGATATACCCGAAAGTATTGGAGAACATTCGATATACTTTTGTATTGGAACAAGATTTCACCCCCAGATACAATGCATACAGTTAATGACAGTTGTTAGGCTTATAGACGTTGGAACACACCTCTAACCTAGGCCTCTAAATGTTTTCGCTAAGTTCCAAATTCTCCTTAGGTTAATTGAGGTAAATTTTAAGTTTATCTTCAATCAAGTTTTGGTTTTAAGGCTTAAAACGATGTCACCTAAATCCCCTAAGATGCATCTATACGCGAAAAGGAAATTTTCCATTTCATTGTGATCTGAAAATGGGGCGCTTAGGCTTCTTGTCTAACTTACAAGAACCTCTCCCACTTCCAAAACTTTAAATAGTCCCAAGTCTTATTGATTAACCAATGCAAAATTAATAAGTGCTTGATATTAAGGTGTATGCTAGTATTTGTTTTAAATTGTTCAGGTGTTGTAAATTAATGTGCTGAAACTGATATATAAATACATACAACAGTAAATAATGCAGTAGTAAAACAAGCACATAAGATAGCAATTTAATCTGGAGTTCACCCAAAACTCTTGGGCTACGTCTCCTTGAGCTCTAGTCAACTTGACTAGGCTCTCTGGGATTATGGCAGGTCCTTTTACAAGCTCTTGGCTCAACTCTTACTGTTTTAGACAGAAACAGTGGATTCAGACACCATGTCATTCCCTGGCTCTTAAAGCTCTGGCTCTTGGCTTTTGGTTCTGGCTCTTGGCTTTGACTCTGGCTCTTCGGCTCTGGCTCTGGCTCTGGCTCTGGCTCTTCGGCTCTGGCTTCTTTGGCCCTCTATCAGTTTACAGCTCTCTTGGATTTTCACTTGACTTCCAAGTGACTCCCTTGGTTGTTCTTTTTCCTTCTGCGTTGCCTCTTTCTGCTCTTTTTCACCTTAGCTTCCTGCTTTGGCTTCGCTTTCAGCAACAACCCCCAACAACCTTCAACTACCCTTGTCTTTGTCGTTCTGTGGCTTTTAAAGCCAAATTGGCGCTATCGGTTCATTTTCCGTCTTGGATTTCTGTCTCCCGGCCTCTGTCCACTCGAATCCCTCTTCTAAGTATTAGCAATCATGGCATAACGCCTTTTGGGGAGGTGGCCACCTGTTCTGCAACGGAAGAGTCCATCTGGCCGTTGAAATCCCTGAAACAACCATTCTCTGGTTATACAGAGAAATGCCTTCAAACTCGGGAAAATACACCACAACATAGTCTTTCGAACTTCAAACATTCATAAATCCCCACTATATTCCTAACGAGTCCACCCTCAATCGCTATCGCATATCACAACTGCCTGTTCCATGGCTTCCCCTTTGTATTTTTTAAATACATTAAAATATCACAAAAATCCTATAACAATGGCTTTAGCCAGATTCAAAATAATATATATTTTTATTCGCAACCCTTTCGTGTCCGGGTTTCATCACATCGACACTTTCCTTCATTTTTCGTTTATGAAATGAAATATGTGAAAATACATAGAAAATGTGTTTGGGCAGATTTCAAAATTTATGGCATATCGTTTTAGAATTTTATCGGGTCCGGCCCTTTTATCGACATCAGGGGTCGACGATCGCAGTCACAAGTCACACGGCCCGGGGATCCTTCCCTTTTGGGATCGCCAACAGTGATCCGCTGATATTGGCGATCGCAGTCACACTATCGCATCGGTTCGGGGTCTTTGCCTTATGGGTGCATATGCCTGCCTCCGACCCGATCCGCCGATCCGATCATCAGAGATCGTTTATCGGGGGTCCCTTCTGCCCAACCTTAAGTCCTTCTCTTTGCCTTATGCGATGTGATTTCCTCAAATAGCCTTTTAGGCCATTTTTAATGGAATTTGCCCCTTTTTCAAAGGATAAAGGGAAACTTCTTTCTGCGATAACTTCTTCGTATGATGTCCATTTTTGCCCATTCAAGTTGCTGCAGATTCAAAACGAGATGATCTCTGCAATGGGGCTATTTCTGAGGGCAGCCTGTGACTTTCTTTTTCCTCTGATTTACAAAGGATTTGTGCCATTTGGCATCTTTTACCTCTTATATGAAGTCTTTTAGGCTTAGAGGTTTATCCGGGATCCATTTTTGGATCACGCCTTCCCACTAAAAGAACTTTTGGTCTCCAAAAGACTGATATACTGATCTAAATGGTAAATGATAGTGACTCACCCTCTTCTTTCAGCCTCCCCACACTTGCTTTGCATAGTGCCTCTGAACCAAAGTTTTTGACCACTTCCCTTCTTGGATGGGTTGGCCTTCCGGGGAAGAACTGTCTTCCTCCTTGCCCTCCTGCAAAACTTATGTTGAACTGGTCATAGAAGGTGGTTTGAACTTCTTTGCCTTGATCATTGATCCAAGGTGGCTCAAACAAATTTGAATTACATCTGTTCAACTAAAACTTTCATTTGTACCTGTTTGACAAGCTGTCAACAACAACTGTTAACAACAACAGAAATACAGACAACAACTGGATGGCCTAAACTCCCGCTTCAACAAAAGAAATAGATTTCACATCTTGTGAACACCTCCATGTCTTACATCTACATACAAATTATGGACTAGACAGCAAGCCCACAAAACATGCCTTTAAAACAAATGACCCTTCAAGTCAAGCATGTAGAAAATGACCATTAGGACTCCTTTCAAAAGATGAACATTTCATCACTATCTCCATCTTGGAGACCAATTTAACTTTTCCCAAGTCAACATGGCATCACATGCATGTTTACAACAAAGCAATCAACCCTTCAAGTTAATTACACATACATGTTCAAATACAAGGAAAAACATCAACATCCCTGTGTTCATGCATCTCATGCTTATGCATGCATTTCATCCTTCATCTTTCACTTAAGCACACTGTACTTTTGAAGCCAAAATGAAATATAATGTTGCAGCAACAAAGTGAGTCTCCTACTCAACCTTTTTCCATTCACCATCTTGGTAGGAACCTACAACTTTCATCTCATCAACAAGGAAATGCAAATAGATACATCAATAGACATGCAATCCTTAATTGGAAAGGAACTCTAACCATTTCTTACCAATCCAGTTCAAAGGTCTTTCCTTTGTCTGCACATTAGCATCAACATGTGAATCATTTTGAAGCACATCATCCATGGAAACGTCCTTTCCATTTCTGCCATCTTCTCTTTCCACCTTCTTCAACTTTTGTAGAAGCATTGTTGGATTCAGAGTCTAACACATTTCAGCAAGATGCCCTTCCTTATGGCAGTAAGTGCAACACGTGCATCCTCTTGACAGCATGATTTGCCTTGTCCAATGGACCTTTGGCTCTTTTCTTCTTTCCTTCAAAAGTTTCCTGTATGTGGCCATTCTTTTACAACATCTAGAAACATGATGGTTATCCAAACCACTAAAGGAACATGTAACTATTTTCCCACGCTTATGTGGAAATTTACCATGCTTTACAAAATCAAAAGGAATATGATTAGAACCAGATTTATACCTGCCTCTTTCACCTTTATTGCCTTCATGAGGAGGTGAAGCAAATGAAGAAGTGGCTCCCTTTGGAACACCATAAATCTCTTCAAGGCTGTTAGAGTTTCCACAACTCTCTGGTCCAGTGTGAGCTTCTGAACACCTGCATCTTGCAAATGATATTTCAAGACATTGCATTCCTCTTGAATACAACTTTCATACTCTGTAATGCAACCCCTTCTTGGAGCTATTTCAATGGCCTTCATGGCAGCTTTGGAACTCTCTCCATAAGACTGTCCATAGCCAATACCCAAATACTTAGGACTTTCTTCAACCATTATTGGTTCAACAATACCTTGTGCAAGCTTTCCCAAGCCCTTTCCTTCATAACCCATCTTGGACATTAGCTTGGAACCTATGCCTCTAGTATGTTTTTCAAAAGAACCAATATAAGCATTCTTAGAAGAATTTGAAGACAAAATGGAATGGTTTACCTCTTCTTCAAGCTAATACTTGACCAAGGCTTCTTGGGCAACAAAGAGCTATGGTCATGCATCCTATTCAGGTTCATATTTGCAATATGAAGTTGCCTCTTCATTTCCTACAATTTGTTAGAAAGCATCTGCTTCTCTTCCTTCATGGAGTTCAACAGCTCTCTAAGTATGCTGCTCTTTTTTCCATCCTCATACATTTCTCTCACCTTGTCCATCATGATGAACAAGTCCTGCTTCAAATCTCCATCAAAGAGTCTTGTGGGGAAGAAGGAAGAATTCGAGGATACACTTGAGGAAGTTGTCATTATGCCAATGAACAAAGAACTTCAAACAAGATTAATAAAGAGCTTATTTCAGCAACCTTTTACAACAAACCTCTTATGCTTTAAGGACTGCCTTGAGGTCCTTGGGATAGAAGAATGTCGTCAGCCCTTCTTCCTATTTGTCCTTACCAGACTGAGCTATCAGTAGCTTTCCCTTTACCTCTGCAAATTCAGAAAATAGTCAGTCTGCAAAACAAGCATACAATCAGCCTCTTGCTGTTCAAACACCTTTCAGACAAGCAGTCTTTGCTTTGTCAATCAAGCATTCTGTTTTAACCTTCTTTGAAGTTTGGGTTAACCAAACTTAGGCTTTGATACCACCTGATATGAAAATGAGGCACTTAGGCTTCTTTTCTAACTTACAAGAACCTCTCCCACTTCCAAAGCTTTAAATAATCCCAAGTCTTATTGATTAACCAATGCGGAATTAATAAGTGCTTGATAGTAAGGTGTATGCTGGTATTTGTTTTAAATTGTTCAGGTGCTATAAATTAATGTGCTGAAACTGATATATAAATACATACAACAGTAAATAATGCAGCAATAAAACAAGCACATATGACAACAATTTATTCTGGAGTTCACCCAAAACTCTTGGGCTATGTCTCCTTGAGCTCTAGTAAACTTGACTAGGCTCTCTGGGATTATGGCAGGTCCTTTTACAAGCTCTTGGCTCAACTCCTACTATTTTACACAGAAACAGTGGGTTCAGACACCATGTCATTCCCTGACTCTTGAAGCTCTGGCTCTTGGCTCTGACTCTTGGCTCTGGCTCTTGGCTCTAGCTCCTGGCTCTTGGTTCTGGCTCTTGGCTCTGACTCTGGCTCTTCGACTCTAGCTCTGGCTCTAGCTCTTCGACTCTGGCTTCTTTGGCACTCTATCAGTTTACAGCTCTCTTGGATTTTCACTTGACTTCCAAGTGACTCCCTTGGTTGTTCTTTTTCCTTCTGCGCTGCCTCTTTCTTCTCTTTTTCGCCTTAGCTTCCTTCTTTGGCTTTGCTTTTAGCAACAACCCCCAACAACCTTAAACTACCCTTGTCTCTGTCATTCTGTGGCTTTTTAAGCCAAATCGACGTTGTCGGTTCATTTTCCCTCTCAGCTTTCTGTCTCTCGGCCTCTGTCCACTCGAATCCCTCTTCTAAGCATTAGCAATCATGGCATAATGCCTTTTGGGGAGGTGGCCATCGGTTCTGCAACGAAAGAGCCCATCTGGTCGTTGAAATCCCTGAAACAACCATTCCTAGTTACACATAGAAATGCCTTCAAACTCGGGAAAATACGCCACAAAACAGTCTTTCGGACTTCAAACATTCATAAATCCCCACTATATTCCTATCGGGTCCACCCTCAATCGCTATCGCATATCACAACTGCCCATTCCATGGCTTCCTCTTTGTATTTTTTAAATACATTAAAATATCACAAAAATCCCGTAACAATGGCTTTAGCCGGATTCGAAATAATATATATTTTCATTCGCAACCCTTTCGGGTCCGGGTTTCATCGCATCGGTGCTTTCCTTCGCTTTTCTTTTATTAAATGAAATATGCGAAAATACATAGAAAATGCCTTTGGACGGATTTCAAAATTTATGGCATATCGTTTTAGAATTTTATCAGGTCCGGCCCTTTTATCAGCGTCGGGGTTCAACAATCGTCGATTACGGATATCTACGATCATCGATCGTCGATCACCGATATCGACGATCGTAGTCGCAAGCCACACGGCCCGGGGGTCCTTCCCTTTTGGGATCGCCAACAGCGATCCGCCGATATCGGAAATCACAGTCGCACTATCGCATCGGCCTGGGGCCTTTGCCTTATGGGTGCATATGCCTACCTCCGACCCGATCCGCCGATCCAATCATCAGAGATCGCTAATCGGGGGTCCCTTCCGCCCGACCTTAAGTCCTCCTCTTTGCCTTATGCGATGTGATTTCCTCAAATAGCCTTTTAGGCCATTTTTAATGGAATTTGCCCCTTTTTCAAAGGATAAAGGGAAACTTCTTCCTGCGATAACTTCTTCGTCTGAAGTCTGTTTTCGCCCATTCAAGTTGCAGCAGATTCAGAATGAGACGATCTCTGCAATGGGGCTATTTCTGAGAGCAGTCTGCGACTTTCATTTTCCTCTGATTTACAAAGGATTTGTGCCATTTGGCATCTTTTACCTCTTATATGAAGTCTTTTAGACTTGAGGTTTATCCAGGATCCATTTTTGGATCACAATGAAATCTAGACTAACCAAGGGAAGAAATTTCAATCAATAATGCATCAAACAAAATGCATCATGAAAAATACCTTCCACTAACTTTCACTTCTGTCTTCCAAATGCAATGCCAAAAGTAAAAATGGTTTCCACTTTTCACTATCCTAAATGCAACTTTTTCGAAAGAAAAATGATTTTACTTTACAAAGATGCACTTATATGAATTATGTTTTTCTTTTCGTTTTGAATGATTTGATGCACCTAATACAGTTTTTAGCTTTCAATCACCGAAAAATGTGATCTATTTTCAATGATGAATCTCAAAAAATAACTTTTCAATGCAACTAATCTAATGCATTTTCACGAAAAGTAAATTTTGAAAAATAAGCTAAAACAAATGCAAAATGATGTTTTCAATGATTTCCACAAAAAACAACACTCAATCAATCAGCAAAAATAGCATCTCAATGACACCAACAAGCAGCAAGTGATGACCAATTGACTAGAAACCCTAGAACTCAATCAGATTTCACTTCAAAGCCAATGAGACAAATTTTGCAAATTAATCAAGGCAATCAATCAAAAACACTGACAAATCCAAGCATATAGGATGGGAAAAGACCTCAGGGGCCAACACACACTTGATTCTAAAGAAGAAACCGTAAAACTTCTCACATCCAAGGATCAAAACTACTTTAGATAGCAAAACCCATGTTGATTGGGTTATCAACGCTACTTTGCATAACCAAACCTGCGTTGGTCAAGGTCATGAGCACTACTTTATATAGCAAAAGTAGTGATGATTTTCAGCACGAGCAAATAGTGAAGAATCTTTTTTTCAGCGAGACTGCAAAGGTAAAAACTTGTGCTTCTAGCGTGCATGTCACTAATAAAACTCGCACTAAGCAAGGAATATGGGAAAAAAAAAAAATATTTCAAAAATCACTCCAGACTTAGCACTCTAAGGCAGCAATAAGTGATTATGCAGACATCTACTGAATCAATCTAACAGAGAACCGGATGGTTGGTCAAACTAATCAAAGGATCAAATTGAAGAAATATATGGAAAGGTTATAGCTTCCCCAGTGGAGTCACCATATTTTTGTCTAGGGAATCCTCTCTGCAAACAGAGATGGTCCCTCTAGCACAATGAGTGGGACTAGCAACCTACGTGACAATCTACTAGACACTTTCCTAAGTTTCAATTGAAATAGGAGAAGAGGAAGATGTCCTACCTTGTTCTGATGCTATATCGTCCTCCTTTGTTGAAGACCTCAAATCGTTTACGCCACGGGCTTGGTCCTACTACTCACAGCATTTGAATGCCCGCACAAGAGATCAAAGACACAACGAAGCATACAAGTACAAATAACATAATCGAATGTAACCTACTTAACAGATCAAGGAGCATTAAGATAAATGATGCATCAACACAAAAATTTATGGAAAATGAACCAGCAGTTGTATATATTAATATAAAAAGGAGGAAGCATACAACCAAGCCTTAATGTCAATAAGCTCTCCTTGAGTGAATGTCCAAGTTCAAGATCAAGCTCTCCAAGCACTCCTTCTCCAAGCCAAATGAGTAGCAAATAGGAACAATCTCAGCATGAGGATGAAAATAGACAAAGACCAACCATTTGGGAATGGGAAAAGATGAATATATAGGCAGGGAAAGGGAGTTACGATCTCTCCAAAGATAGGAGAATGCCCTCATCTCAAGGAGGTAGCTCATAAGGATAATACCAAAGGTCCAAGTTGAGAGAACTCTACCTCATCCACGCAAAACAACTTCCAACTCGTCGTTATAGAAGCCTCTAGATCACGAAGCTTCTTGTCCTCTTTGGGAAAAATTTCCTTTTAGGGATCATCGTGGGTATCCAAGCCAAAAGCATGTTCGCAGCACGAGGCTAGTGAATTGCAGCTAGCAACCAGAACAGGTTGCCAATGTTAGGGGAGCGATGATCCTCAAATTAGGGTTTTAGAGCCCTTTTCTTCAAGGGAAGCTCAAGGAATTTTTCCATCAGTGTTTTAATGATGATCTGAGTTGTATATCTAGATAGGTACTCTGCATGATTGCCATGTTTCAGGCACTTTGGGGTATGTCACAGGGAAGTGCAGGAGGTGTGACAAAATACTGTGTAATAGGTAGTACAGGTGTTCATCAGAGAGATAGTAAGATTGCATGGTGTTCCAAAGAAGATTTTGTTAGACAGGGATCAAAATTTCACTTCCAAGTTTTGGAAGGAGTTGTTTGCAGGCTTGGGTACAAAGTTGGCCTTCAATATGGGTTATCATCTGCAAACATACGGATAGACAGAGAGGGTCAACAGGATTTTCAAGGATATGTTGAGGATGTACGTGACGCACCAGCAGAATAAATGGGAGGAGTATCTTCCATTGGTTGAGTTTTTATATAACAATGGTTATCAGGAGTCAGTGAGGGTGAGTCCTTTCGAGGCATTGTATGGATGGAGTTGTAACACTCCCATCAGCTGGAGTGATCTAGTGAACAAGGTACTTATTGGGTTCAACATGTTGGTAGACATGGAGCAGGAAATGTAGGTTATAAAGGATAATATAAAGGCATCATAGGATAGATAGAATATTTATGTGGCTCAGCACAGGGTGTTCAAGAAGTTTTAGGTTGGGGAGCATGTGTATTTCCGCATCAAGCCCAAGAAAATATCTTTGAGGATTGGTTCATGTGCCAAGTTGGCACCACGGTATCGTGGGCCTTTCGATATCCTTGAGAGGATTGGACCAGGGGCATATCGACTTGCACTGCCTCCAACAGTGAAAGCCGATGATGTTTTCCATATTTCATTGCTTAAGAAGTATATAAAGGATGTTGATCATGTTATTGATTGGTTTGTATTGCAGGTGGAACAAGAAGGAGAGTTTGGTCAGAGCCTCAGTGCATATTGCAGCAGAAACATCTCATGCTTAGGAACAGAGCCATAGAGCGAGTTAAAGTGTAGTGGAAGAACTTTGGGCTTGAAGAAGCTACATGGGAGACGACGGATGAGATGCGGGCCATGTATCCTTCATTTTTTGTCAGTTGAGGCAAAGAAGTTTTGGTTTGATGTTGGTATATGTTTGGTATATGTATTGCAATGTTTGGTATATGTATGTATATGTATATGGATGTAAATACTTCCATGAGCTAAGTTATAAAGCTCCAATAAGAGGTATGAGTGTCACATTATTATGGTTGTTATATTGTCATGATGTTTTTCTTTTGAGCAGGTCTTTCATTGTAAATACTGCAATGAGCTAAGTTATAAAGCTTCGTGGGTAGTATGTTTTCTTTTCAGCAGTTTTGCTAAGGTTATGGTGTGGTTTAACACTCAGGACGGTGTTCCCTAGGGGGGGGTTCTGTAACAACCCTAGTGAAAATTTCATGTAATAAAAGTTAATTAAGGCAAAATAAGACCATGGTTAAGGGACACTTATTCCAAGATTAATGTTGGGCAAGACATCATAGGGGGTTTATGGCTAAGGAAAATTGCAAAGGCAATGACTAAGGCTTTGGAAAGGCAAAATATCATTTTTGGCACATTTATTTGTGAAAATAAAGGAAAATAAGAAAAAAGGAAGGTAAAAGGTCACATGTTGCATGCGAGGAGGAAATTGAAGGAAAGAAATGGAAAATGAAGAAATTAGAGGCCTCATTAATAAAAAGGCTTCTGAGAATAATTGGGCAAGATTTTTTCTAACCTTTTGTTAATTCAAGTTTGGAGCTTTTTCATTATTCTCTCTCTCACACACTCTTGGTCACTTAGATTTTTCTTGGAGCACTTTAGCTTTGGATCAAGGAAGTAAAATCAAGCAAAGGGAAGGGAAGGAAAGCAAGGAGCAAGGAAGAAGAGAAGGATCAGGCAACTTCAGTAGGAATACTTGAAGCTAACTTTTTTGCATGTGTGATTTTCTAGTTGGTTTGGACATGCATGGCTTTGCATGTTGGTGTATGGTTCTCTTGTTGTAAGTGGCATGGTTTTTTCGGGTTATGATGGTGGCCTGGGTGTAGGCAATAAAGACAACTTCTCAAATCTGGCTACAATTTCTTCAATATCTGGCTAAATTTCTCCTTCTGCATCAATTGGCGTATCAGTCATCTACTATTATCCTGACAGCCTCATGGGTTTTTTTTCTTAATCACCCCAACCCAGGAACTGTAATTCCATAGGAATTACACTAAAACACTATCGGCGGGCTTTTGAATGGATTTAATGAAATTAGTGTAAATTTCACTATCGGCGCTTTAAAATGAGGAAACTGCGTTTAAACACAAAATACACAGTCGACGGGGCTTTTGTTCCAAAGGAACAGAAATGCACTATCGGCGCTTTAAAACATTGTCCTGGCTTATAAATAGTCTTCGTGTTAATTCCGAAGAATTACACTATCGACGCTTTAAAATTCAAAGAATTGTGTATTACGCCAATAACACTATCAGCGCTTTAATCAGCCCTTCCAACTCTCCTTCCTCCGATGCGATAACACATAGTGTTATCGAAGATGGCAATCGACGATTCCACTATTCCAGGGCTTGGCTCCTCCCACACCGAACTTGCGATGCGATACACCTTGCAGACCCGATAATTTATACACTCTTCTATATAGTGTTTCGGGTCCGGACTGTCGAGGTTTTGGACTTCCCAAAGGAACTTCCCACTCCACTTGCGATTCTCCGACGCGATAATGATTCGGACCCAATATGGGTATGAACCAAATTCAATAGAATTTCAGGTCCGGAACTCTGCTCCGGCTAAGTATTTTCATGATTTCTTATGTAAAACAGAGTTTTGGCCACGAAACTCTATATAGCAATTAAGAAGCCAGAACCATCAATATGAAGGAAACACAGTTTAAGGGCTCCAACCGCCGCGTTAATTGGAAATTCAAATCCAAATCATTGTTACAAAACTCAGAAGAAAATAATCGAACTGATACATGCATAAAAATAACAGTTTAACAGAGAACCATTAATTAGATGCACAGAAAGAGTTTTTGCAGATGATAATGCTTCCGGCCCCCTCTAACTCAGAGCGTCCCATTATTTTATTTTATAAATAATAGATAAGCCCTCTCGGTCCTTATCCATAAGAAAGCATGGCTTTTACATCGATTTAAATCAATTATGCATAAAGCTTATTATCGCTTATCCATACGCGATTATTACATCATGCTTTTATTCTTATTTCTATCCTTATCTTAAACTAAAAAATCATGGAAACTGCTAGCTAAAGGACCCCACTCCTTTGCCTGTAGATTTTTTTGGATTTTTGGAATAAGTTTGAAGATTTCCCCTCCAAGTCACATGGTCCTGCGTCAGACTCCTTAGGACAAAATTCTTCATGGGCTCCTGTCCATGAGTTCATCTACAAAACTACCCAGTTTCTGTAGCATGTCTTCTGTAACCCAAGTAGCTTCAGTGGTTGGCATATCCTTCCATTTTACCAAATACTGGAAGTACTCTTGTCCCCTTGTTTTCTTAACCATCTTCTTGTCCAGAATTATTTATGGCTGCAAATTCTTTGTTGTGGGTAATTGTTTTAACCAGTCAATCTCTTGGGTCTCTTGATCTTGTGATGTATCATCTGCAGTTTCACCTTCATACTTGTACAGGTCTGCAACATTAAAAATTGGTGATATTCCAACATCAAGGCGTAACTCAATCTCATAGGAATTTGCAGAAAATTTCCTCAACACTCTGCACGGTCCAATTTTTTTTAACTTCAATTTGTTATACTCCCTCCTTAGAAACCTCTCCTTTCAGAGATGTGTTAAAACTAGATCTCCAACTTCAAATTTCACCTCTCTTCTTCTCATGTTTGCTCTGGTCTTGTACTTGATGTTGCTATCCTACAACTGTTGTTTCACTTGTTCATATATTGCTTGCATTTCTGAAGCAAAATCTTCACCCTCTGCACTTCTCATCTCATCTTTTCCCAAGTTTCTTAACTCAGTTACTCCTCTTGGGTGCATTCCATAAACAATATGGAATGGACTCTATCCTGTTCTCCAGTTAGGTGATTAATTAGATGCATATTCAGTTTGTGCTAACACTTGATCCCATTTCTTTGGATTTTCTACAGTAAGGCTCCTTAAAAGATTGCCCAAACTCCTATTCACAACTTCAATCTATCCATCAGTTTGTGGATGATAGGCAGAACTGAAACTTAATTTAGTTCCCAATTTCTTCCATAGTGTCCTCCAGAAATGTCCAACAAATTTGGAATCCCTGTCTTGTTACACTAAAAAATGTCACCATGGCTATTTACAGTTAGCATGGCTCTATCAACAGTCATGCTATCCTCTTAGGCAAGTCTTATGCCTCTGCTCTCCATGTCAAACTCCAAAAAGAGAGAAAGTCTTTATAAAATGTATTTATCTCTGGGTACGCAGGTTCTCTCAACCTTACCTGCGGGTACGCACCCAATGTTCACAAAAGCTGCGTACTTGTACGCTCTGTATGTAAAGGGGCAGGTGCGTCCCCCTGTAAAGGTCAAAATGCGCAAGTTTCATCTTTAAAAAGTTACTTGTGATCATTTCTAGAGCATTCTAGAAGGTTGTTCGACGTGTATTGAGCGCCTCCAGATGGTTCATGTACCCCTACCAAAGAGGAACTTATCCCATCAATGAGGGAGCTATCCCATCCAAAAAGGGGATTATCCCATTGATGGTGGACCTGAATAACTTCCTCTAGACCACTATAAATACAGGCATTGGGCCAGAAGGAGGGGAGGTTGGAAGCTAAACATTTCTAAGGGTAAATGCTGCTGGAATTAAGACTCCCATTTAGAAGCTTGTGAGGAGAGATTACCATCTTTGCTTGTTCTATTTGGAAGTGGGTGAGCTTTGTCAAAGTAAAGGAGAACTCTTGATGGACCCTGGGAGGGACTTGCACAACACCAAGGCTCAGGTTGTAATTGTTCCTTTTGTTTCCTATTAATGCAAATGAGTCCATTCTTCTCAATAACTTGTTATTTATGAGTTGTTTCATGTACTCCTTGGTCTATGTGTTAAATATGTTTTATTTTATGAGATTATCAAGTGCTATTTAATCGTTTGATTGTTAGTGGATGCAGGTTTCAAAGTGAAGGAGGAGCTCATCCGGATCAGTGAGGCTGGATTGCTACAACAGCGTTGGATTACAGATAGGATCTAAACACTTGATTTCTTATATAGTAAATGCATGTTTAGAGAAGGATTGCTCTTGTTTGTCTTGTTTGTCACTAGAGAGTCTTAGGCTCCTAGGGAGGTTGGTTGTGTCCGCACTATCGACTCTTTCCGCCTGACAAATTGGCGACTCCACTGGGGAATCCATTGATGTGAAAGTATTTTCCTTTGAATGCAACTTTGATCTGAGAAAAGTCATTTATTTGCTGGTTTTTGGCTCTGTGACTTTGTTTTTGGGTGGGTTAGCTTAGGGTTAGATTGAATTTAGTTTTTCTTGGTTTTTTCAGTAGGACGCACCCTTTGAGTATTGCACAGTGCGTACTTGTACGCACTGTTGCTGTGTGCACAGAGCGGGCCCGCTCCTGGCTTAACTGGTTGCCTGCGTCCCCTGCTAAAAATTAAGAAATTTCCATTTTTTGCATTTTTTCTCTTAGATTTTGCTTTTTCTTAGTTTTTACTACCCAGATCCATTAGTCTCTTATCAAAGATCTTCACCTGAACTTGTTTCGATAGCATTGAGTGTTTTAGTGGATTTCATAGAAGTTTAAGCCCTAGGGTTTGATTTTTGAGTAGGTCTTGTAGTGACTTTGGCGGTAGAAGTTGTCAAGCCTTAGATCTCTCTGGTTTTGTCAGCATTCTTAGAAGTCAGACCTGTCATAAAGTCTACCTGTGAGATCAACTTACCTTTGAGTGGTCTCTTTGGCAAATTTCGAAGTACTTGTTGATTGAGTATTGAATTCCATTTTACAAAAAGAACAAAAAGATTTGAGTTTTGTTTTGACTGGTCTTTTGATTCTGCATTAGCTGGTCCTTGACTTGATTGTGGTCAAGTAAAACAACCTAGAATCATCTTTGTAGGCTTTTGCCTCGTTAGGTTGGCTTAGAGTAAATTTCTTTTTGATTTGCTTGTGAGTCAAGTTTTCATAGATTTTATAGCTTTTGAGATTGATTTTCGTTAAAATAGATTTATATGCTTTATTAAATAAGAGAAAATACAAAAACATCTCCTTTGAAAAGTTTTGTTTCAAGTAGCTTTGAGGGATTTTTGAAAGAAAAAGAGTTTTTCGTGCACGTAAGGAGTGGTCATGTTTGTATGCTTCAAAAGATAAAGAGAATTGTTTCTTTGATTGTCTTTACTAAGAAAGTTGTTTTCTATAAAATTTGTATTTCTCAACTCTCTTAGTTAGGAATTTCATTGAAAGAGAAAAGTAGCGTAAATCATCTTAGGTGCATCTTTGTAGTGGTTTGAGTCGAGTCTACACACCATTGGTTTCACATCCGCTACCTTTTGTCTTTAAGAAAAACCATAAAATTAACGCTTAAAGTAAAATCAACGTAGTAACTTTTATTTACTAGGGCTCTGAAACACCAATTTAGATCAGGCTAGTGTCTTGGAGTAGGTGAGTAATTAACTCTCCAAGACAACAAAACCAAACAAGTAGCTTATCTTGTGATAGAATAAATCCAATTGTCTCATTTGTACTCTGGGAAAGCTCCTCTTAAAGGAGAAGCACGAGCTCGTGTCCGAACCAGTGAGGGGATCAATCCCCCTCGTTGGGAACGACGCCAGACACGCACGTATTACAAACGGTAAACCTCGGATTAACCATTGTCGAGGAGCCAGGGGTCACTTGTCGATAAACCTTGGATTATTGTCAAGGAACCGGCAAGGGGATTGAGCTTGATACTCTGCCCTTGCGTGCTATCGGAGTGTAGACTGTTCCCCCAGGTGCATTTGTTGCGGTTGGTAACCTTAGTGACCATTATCTTTAGGATTCTACCGAGGTGACGGTGGAGGGAAGATCCCACTGTACCTGGAGCAGATGTCGGCTAGACTCACTTGGATTTTCCGGGGGGTTCACTTCACTCGAGACGGTTAAAGTGGAGGAACTTGTGCCGGTCTATTCATTAAGCAGGTTGCCGGGGTAACTGTTCCACCCGCCACTTCTGTACTGAATCCGGCGATGTTGGGTTTCATCTCCAACTAGCGTTTTCGGTCTGGAAGGCTACTGTTTGTGCTTAGTTTGACGCCCTAGATTCTTTAGGCATGTGATTCAAATTTGTTTGGTTCTTTAGAGACTTTAGGTGGTTTTGATTTGAAATTTTACTTTGTTTTCGTGTGTAGTAGTTAAAAGTTTTTAACTGTGGCGGAATTACCGAGACAGTCCCGTAGACTTCGGGGCCAGTCTCCTGAAGTTGTTTCTGTGGCCGAATTGTTGAGGAGATCCCGTAGACTTTGGGGTGAACCTCCTCGAGACGACCCCAGTAATCTAGAAGGTTTGAAGGTCCTTGTAACTCCTCCTAGTGGCAGTAGAGTAGGTTCACCTGAAGAAGGAGAATCTTCCTTGGTAGTCCATTCAGATTACCAAGGTCTAGAGACAGGTTATAATCCCGAAGTTGTTACAGTTTCTGAGCTTGTTGGTAGTTTTTCGTCTACTAGTGATACAGGCGAAGAACCTGAAATATCTGAACCTGTTACTCCGACTTCTAGTGTTCCAGATTCACCAAGAGTAGAACAAGTTATCACCGAAAATCTTCCTACTGGTCTGATTGCTATCGAAGAACTTGCTCCAGAGGAAGAAATAGGCGTCTCTAACCTTGAAGATCAACTTACTATTGATCTCAGGGAGCGTGAATCTATCTTTTACAGTCCTCCTAGAAGTACTACTTGGTACCTTTCGTTAACCAATTATTTAGACAACTCAGGGGTAGGTTTTTCTACACCTCGTACTCCTTTTCCACTTGGAGGTATTTATACTCCTGTAAATATGTCTGGTCAGTCTTCCGTGTTTACTCAAACTCCTGAATCTTTCTTACACGGCGGTCCTTCTGTTCCCACTGGGTATCAATCACTTTCTGGTACCTTTGCGGGGGCATCTCCTCAACCCATTGATCATGGGTTATTAGCTGGAAACAATGGTAATATACCATTGGGTGTAGGAGACATTTACATGATGTCAGGTTCAGTTCCCGTTTCCCAACCTCAAGGTGGCCAATTACCGCCTGGGGGGCAGCCTCAGTTAACGCCTGGGGGGCAGCCTCAGTTAACGCCTGGGGGGCAACCTCAAGGTACACAAATCGTGTCTGGGGGCAACCTCAAGGTCAGTATGTACCTATGGTGCAATACATGCCTCAAGGTCAACCCCAGCCTCAATATGTACCCCAGGGTCAACCTCAGTATCAATATTTACCTCAAGGGTATCAACCCCAAGGGTATCAACCCCAAGGGTATCAACCTCAAGGGTATCAACCTCAAGGTCAAGGTCAACCCCAGTACCGGTATTTACCTCAAGGTTATCAACCTCAAGGTCAATACTCGGGTCAAGGTTATCAACCACCTCAAGGTCAGTCATATGTTCAAGGTATGGGAACTGCACCTTTCAATTATCAATCCTATCCTCAATCCGGTTATGGATCTCAGTATCCTCAACCTGTTACGGGTCAATACCCCGGAATGTTAGTGTGGGATCCATCACAGGGTCAACAGGTGTTGCAGCCAAGTATACAGTTGGTACCTCAAGCTGGACAACCCGTAGATTCTGGTCCACCCCAGCAACTGCAACCTGTCCAGTCAAATGTTCAAACTTCTGTAACTTCGGTAGTTACTCAGCCGCCAATTGCACCTAGTACTCCATCTCAAACGGCTGCTGCAACTACCGCTACATCTGCCACACTTACTTCTGGAGTATCGACAGCTCCGGTTTCTACTGTCTCTGTAACCACTCCTCAAACATCTTTACCGTTGTCTGGATCTACGATTCAAACCACGGTCCAGATGCCTACAGGTCAACCTGGTATAAGTACGGTTGTCACTACTCAACCTCAATTTGTTCAACAACCGTACCAGGGACAGTACCAACATGGGCAAGCTGTCCAACAGCTGGTTTACCAGTATCAACCGTATCCTGGGTACACTTATCAACAACCTCAACAACCCCAGTACGGTCCGGTTAATCCTGGTTTTCCAGGAGGATATAATATCCCTAATGCGACTCCTGTTCCTAGTTATCCTGGATATCCTCCTCCTGGGACTGGTCTTGTGACCCAGAGTTTTAGAGATCCTAACCGGCAGTTACCGTTTATCGCAACTTTGGATTTACCAAACTTGACGCGCCTAACGAACGATCCAATTCAATATCTTCCGTTCTGGCCGCCAATGCCAAATAAGTTGCCCAGTGATATACCCAAGTTCGAAGGTAAGTCTGGAGAGGATCCGTCCAATCATGTGATGACTTACCACCTCTGGTGTGCTTCAAATTCTATCTCGGATGATTCGATCCGCTTACGTCTTTTCCAGCGTACACTCATTGGTCTCGCGGCCAAATGGTACATTGAGTTACCACGGGCCTCTTTTTACAATTTCAGCCAGTTAGCTACCTCGTTCTTAACTCACTTTCAGTTGCCGGTCAGATACGATAACGGCACGGAGTTATTAACTTCACTAAAACAATCAACGTCCACATATATTTCTGATCACATTCATGAGTGGAGACGTCGAAGAAGGCTAGTGAAAGTTTTTATTCCGGACCAAATCTTAGCTGAATGGTTTGTTAAATCATTATTACCAAAGATTATTAAAGATGTAGCTAAGGCCGGAGTAGTTACTGAGGAGCAAGTCATTGCTCAGGCACAGTACCTTGACTTAGTTTACACTCAGTCAGGTACGTTACACGAGAAGATTCCAGATCTTCCAAAGTCGAATCAAATCGCTGCTGCTCCTTCGGGATCTCATGCCGCTGATGGTATGATTGGTATTGTGAATACAAAGAGTAAGAAGAAGTCTTCCAAGGCTTCAACTACTCCTATAATCACTTTGCCCGATTCCTCGACAGGAGAGTCTTCTCCTGAACTTACCGCCGATATTCACGCTATAGAGTCATCTACGGCCAAATCAAAAAACGGTGGAAAGAAGAAAGGAAAGAAGAAGGCTAAAGCAGACAAGGCTCCGAAGGAGAAAACGGAAAAGTCGGAAACCAATGACGAAAAGCGCAAACCTCGATATCCTTGTCTTATTTGTGAAGAGGATCATTTTAAGAGAGATTGCCCTCATCGGGCCGAGGTTGTGAAAATAGTCAAAGGTTCTCCCACTCCTGCTGTGTTAAAAGATCCATTTCCAAAGCAGGAAAGTAAGATGATAGGTTCTTCCTCGACTGCCAGTGAAGAACCCATTTTGATGATGTCTCATGTGAGGATTGCGACTCGATCGCAAGATTATGGTAGTAAGAATCCTGTTGATGGTAAGGAAGCAGAATCTTCTCATTCTAATCCATCAACCTCAGCTCCTGGTTCCGATCCACTACAGATCGAAAAACCTAACCCGGACTTAGTAATCAAACCGCCCGCCAAGGGTGTACTTCGAAGGTCTGCTTTCAATCCACATGCGAGAGCAGCCCAGAATTACAACATTGTTGAGGACTTAGCTGTTTCACCCTCAGCAATGTCGGCTTTAGAAGTGCTGCAATCATGCCCAGCACAACGAAAATTACTTTTGTCGGCTATCGGAGCTGTTGATGTTCAGGATCCGAACCTGATAATCTTCGATCTAGAAAATAGTACACCGCGTCTACCCCATCAAATGGCTTTCCAAATTCCAGTGATAGTAAAAAACAGGCCTATTCATCGGACTGTGATTGATGAGGGAGCTTCTACGTGTATTATGTCGATTCAATGTTGGAGATCGCTTGGTTCTCCTTCGTTGAACCAATCCCCGATCCCTTAAGGCCTTTGATGGCCGTGGGTTCCGTCCGTTTGGTATTCTACAGGAATTGCCTATAGGGGTAGAAGGTAAAACCGTTAGTCTGGATGTGGAGGTGGTTGATGCCCCTCTAGACTACAACCTTCTTTTGGGTCGAAGTTGGTCATATGCTATGACAGCAGTCGTTTCATCGGTCTTCAGAGTAATAAAGTTTCCATATAACGGTAAGATCGTGACCATTGATCAGCTGTCATACTTTTCATCCGACCCAGCCTCTTCAGAGAGTATCCAGCATGTCGGTAAGACGACAATCCCTTATAGGGACGTTGGCGTAGGTTTAGTTAAAGATTCCGGTTTACTGGGAACTTTTCCTTTCCCTCCAATCAACGCAGACCCTTCATTTGCATCAATTCATATGATTACATCAGACAACATTATTTATGATGATCCTTGGATTGTCCCATCTGAATCTGAGATAGACTCATTCGGTGATGCTATGCCTTTGAGTCCATATGAAATTGCTTATGAAGCCGTCATGTCTTTTACCGACTCGCGTTCAACCGAGCTCGACCAAATGAATGTGGTCAGTGAAGAATCACTTTTCACATCAACCTTAGAACGGATAGCGTTTCCTGAAGTCGTGTCATCTGACGAACAACTTCGCGAAATCCTAAGTGTAGACGATCTACCATGGGAAGATCTCCATCACAGATCTTCGTTTTTACCTAAGGATGATGCTTTTGACAATGATTTTTCATCTATCTTTACCGCTGAATATGTCAAAGACGCTCAGAATCCAACGAAACATTCTGATTCAGAGTTGAATTTAGGGAATATTTCTCGCACTATTCCCATTGATATTTCAGTGAAGCACGGAATTGAGGAAAACATTCATATAGGTGCCTCATGTACAGAAGATGAAATCCAAACTTACAAGGCCCTATTCCAAGAATTCCGCGATGTGTTTGCCTGGTCTTACGAGGAAATGTCGGGAATCGATCCTGCCATTGTTGTTCATGAAATAAAGACCTACCCGGATGCTAAACCCGTCCGGCAACGGTTGCGTCAGATTCACCCTCGGAAAGCGGCTGCGATTAAAGCAGAAGTCGAGAAGTTGTTGAAAGCAGGTTTCATTTATCCAATCCCGTTAACGGATTGGGTATCGAATATTGTTCCGGTCAACAAGAAACAAGGACAATAAGAATCTGTATCGACTATAGGGATATAAATCGAGCTTGTCCAAAAGACAACTATCCTACGCCTTATATCGATCAAATTATTGATGATTGTGCCGGAAGTGAAATGTTTTCCTTCATGGATGGTTTTTCGGGCTATAATCAAATCAATATTCTACCTGCCGACCAACCAAAAACGGCATTCATTTGTCCATGGGGGACATTTGCTTATTGCAAATTACCTTTTGGGCTTAAGAATGCCGGGGCCACTTTTCAACGGGCGATGTCTTATGCATTTCATGACATCAAGCACATTGTGCAACCGTACCTCGATGATTTGCCTGCTCATTCTTTACACCGAGTTGATCACCTTGTCCACTTACGAGCAATCTTTATGAGGTGTAGGCATTATCGAATTCGGTTGAATCCCCACAAGTGTGTTTTCTGTATAGAGACGGGTCGATTGCTGGGATTTGTTGTTTCAAAAGCCGGCATTCGCGTCGATCCCTCAAAGGTCGAAGCTATCATCAAATTGCCTCCTCCTTCGAGTTTGCGCCAACTCCAAAGTTTGCAAGGGAAAGCGAACTTTTTACGCCGATTCATTCCAAATTACGCCGAGGTCACTAAAGGTTTTACACGGTTGTTGAAACAGAACACTCAATTCTTTTGGGACGAGATTGCCCAACAATCTTTTGATGCACTTAAACACGCGTTGACCCATGCACCGTTGTTGCATCCTCCCAACTACAACCAGGACTACTTCTTATACCTCGCAGCTTCGCATTCCACCATTGGAATGGTGTTAGTTCAAGAAGATGAATTCAGAGCGGAACATGTGATATATTATCTTAGTAGGACATTAAACCCCACTGAGCTAAAATATTCGCATGTGGAGAAATTGGCCCTGGCAGCCGTTCAAGCTGTCCAGCGTTTTCGTCACTACATTCTTCTCCGTAAAACTACAGTCATTTCGGATTGCAACCCTATGATTTATATTTTGACAAAACAACTACTAGGGGGCAAGTACTCTAAATGGATCGTTATCCTGCAAGAGTTCGACTTGGAGTTTGAGAAGTCCAAGTCTAAGAAATCCTTAGTTTTTGCGGAATTGATGTGTGATTTCTCGCATGCTGACACAGAAACTGTGGCAGAGGAGTCCATTGCGGACGAATCTTTGTTTCTTATCAGTACTTTAGATTCGTGGTACGGGGATATAATCATCTATCTCCAAACCCAAACCTTTCGGCCTGAAGCTTCAAAGTAACAACGTCGAAAAATTCGGTTTCAATCCCAGCAATACAAGATTATTGGAGATACACTTTATCGCCGGGGCAGACAGTTTTTTTTTTCGACGTTGTTTAACTCACGAAGAGGCTGAGAGGGTTTTGAATGATTGTCACTCTGGAGCATGTGGCGGTCATATGTCTGGGTATGCCACAGCTCAGAAGGTGTTGCGCGCTGGCTATTTCTGGCCGTCCATGTTTAAAGATTGTATCATTGCGGTCCGGAAGTGCCACAACTGTCAAGTGTTTGATCGCAAGATGCGCGCACCACCTGCTCCCCTCCACCCTATAATTGTCGTTGGTCCATTCGCCAAATGGGGTATCGATTTTATTACTTGTAACCCTCACTCGGCCGAGGGGCATGCGTATATCATCCTCGCGGTTGATTATTTTACTAAATGGGCCGAGGCGATGCCTACATTCGACGCAAGCGGAAAAACAGCTGCAGTTTTCGTATTCAATCATATTATAACTAGGTTTGGTGTCCCACAAGCAATCATCACTGACCATGGGAGCCATTTTCGAAACATCATGATGACTGAGCTTACAAGCCAGCTTGGTTTGCGCCACGATAGCTCTACTCCTTATTATCCGCAAGCCAACGGTTTGGTTGAGTCTATCAACAAAGTTCTGGTTATCATGATCCGACGAACCATTGGTATTCATCAGTCGAATTGGCACAACATGTTATTTTCAGCGCTATGGGCATACCGAACCTCAGTGAAAACTTCAACAGGGTTCACTCCTTTCCAGCTAGTTTATGGCTTGGAAGCTGTGTTACCCATTGAATGCGAAATCCCATCACTTCAAATGGCTGTCGAATTACTTCCAGCTACTTCCGAAGAGGAGAAGCGTTTATTATACTTAGCTAAATTAGATGAGACTCGACGTGACGCTGCATTGGCAATCGAGACTCACGCGAAGCGAATGAAAGCTCAGTATGATAGAAATGTGACCCCTCGAAGTTTTTCAGAGGGAGACCTAGTGCTATTATATGATCAAGCTAACGATAAGCTAGGTGCTGGAAAATTCGTTCCTATGTGGCATGGACCCTACATTGTAAAGCGAAAACTAGCAAAAGGGGCCTATGAGCTGGTAGATTTTGATGGGGACTCTTTGGGTAAACCCAGAAATGGACTTTACCTAAAGAGGTATTATGCTTAAATGGTGGGTATGGAGAATTTTTAGTTAGGTTAGGTTTTCTTTCTAGCTAGTATGTTTGTTAGTTTAGTCAGTGTGCTTAGTTTAGAAAGTGTGTTTTTTGTCGTTATTCTGGCTTATCTTGGTTTTACTCTTGATATTGCAGATGTCGACGCCTCTCCAAACATACATTGATTTGCTGATGGTGCTTGTCGTAGTACACGGAATATCTCTTCCGCGGCTTGGGTTATCTATTCGCCCTCTGACGAGTTAGTTTCTATGCATGGGGTAAGCCTCGGTCAAACGACGAACAACATTGCAGAATACAGTGCAGTGGTTGAATTATTATCTGAATCTATTTCATTTGGAATTCGACGTTTGATAGTGAGGTTAGATTCTGAACTTGTTGTATTACAGCTTAATAGAGTATATGCCATTAGAAATCCTGTGTTATTAAGGTTGTTTTTGAGAGTGCGTCTCTTGGAACGTGAATTTGATTACATTGAATATCAGCATATTCCAAGGTCTTTAAATACATTAGCAGATGCAATTGCTTCTCGAATGTTGGACAGACATTTACGATAATCATGCAAGTAAATTTAAAAACATTTCATCACATATGTTAAACAAGATAAGCCGGTAATAATGATATATATATAGATAGGAGTGTGTCAAAAAATATACATCGTCTTCGATCATAGGTTGAAAAACACCTTATGATCGGCAAAAATGATAAGTACAAAAAGCCAAAAATGTCATATGTGTCTACAAAAGTGACTAGCCAATCACTGGTGGTGCTCTCTATACGAGACCACTGCCCGTGCTACCCTACACAAGAACCTCCTAAAAGGTCCTGGGACTGCGACCACATAGCGCTGAAGTCGAATGGGAATGTCATCTATGGTGGTCTCTGGTATATCCGCCGTCAGACGCTCTAGATCCTATTCCAGCTCGGCCAAGGTCTCTGCGGCCGCATCCTGTGGGGCTGGTGCTGGTACAGCTGGTGCTCTCCTCTCAAAAGGCCGGAGGTTGGCTGGGCGCTGTGGACCAACATCTGCATTTTGAAAATTTTTACTGTCAGTTTTGAGACGATATATATAAAAAAAAAAAAAAAAATAGATAAATTTAAAACTTGTGAAAAATAAAGTACCTCTGTCGTCCCATTGTTCTCCCTGTGGAAGAACCATGTCCGGATCACCTCAAAAATCTACTCCGGCATACGGAAAGTCCTGGATCGCAAAAACTTGGTCCTCTAACCAGTGAAAATAACCAGCAGGGAATCGAACAACTGCCGCGCCCTCGTCAGGATGCCGGGCCATCACCGTAACCCATCGTATCAGCTTTGGCTCCCGAGGACCCAAGATATCAACAGTGAGATGCTGAGGGATCAGCATCGGAACTCTCTCTAAGGCAAAGCTCACAACTAGAGGCCCATATCCAAAGGTCTTCAGTTGTCCGTTCTTTTCCCTAGTCAGTTGGCCCTTCATATTGGCCGACACAGCATCACACCAGTTGAAAATGGTGCCATGGAAACAGTCAATCGCCATCCGCATTTGGGATCCGGTGGCAATATGTAAAGCGGCTGCGCCGCAAATTCTGGTAACCGTGAAAGCTATAACCATGAGTTCACGCCGAGAGATGTATTTTATTTCTATGCCTTTCGCATGGTGTTGATTGGGTATGCACCAATCTGCCCGGAGACTAGCAAGGGATTGGCCACCCGGCCTAGTCCCGGCTAGATTGAGTTGCTCGCCCCTATTTGGCAAGCCAGTGAGAAAGTATATGTCAGAGGGATCTATCTCGAGCTGGTGCCCTCCGATGTAAAAGCATTGCTCATGAATGTTCCATCTCTCAACCAGCCACTCCAAGAATCTCACCTGAGCCCCCATAGTCTGCATGCTTTTAGGGCATCATGGAAGGTTGGTGACCAATTGCGGCTAAATCAATGTCCTCGTGCTCTCTTTCTCTCCAATCCAACATGGTGAGTGCCCTACACACCAAGAAATAAAGGTTAGAATTAATTTTGGAAAATTTGAATGGTTGTTTTTGGGGTTTGGGGTTTCAAATTCCGCCCTTCGCGGGGAATGCACCCCGCGTTTAGGACACAGAGCGCCGGGACGCAGCTGGCCTGAAGGTGGGCTGCGTACCCCGACCTTTTTCCTGTGTAGGAAAAGGTCGGGGGACGCAGGTCACCCTTAGGGCACCTGCGTACCCCGCAGAGCGGTTTTTAAAACCTAAAACCCCCCAAAAACCAAAACTAAAACCTAAAACAAAATTTTAATCGGATGAAATTGAAGAGGAGGATGTTGTGAAATACCTGGAAGAGACGGCGTTCGATTCTGACGGTCGGATTCTCCGCAACGACCACGGGAAGTTTCTTGCCAAAAGCCCTTTTCAACCTCACAACAGTAAAATGGTAAAAATGACATGGTAAAAAGTCTTTTTATAGGTTTTTTGGATGAATGAATGCTAGGTTTTTTATTTTTCACCATGGAAGGATATTTTTCAATGTATTTTTGCCTATCTTAAACAGGTATGAGTAATGTGTCGTTTTTGTGCAGGACAAAGGGATTTAGAGGGAAAATTGTCATTTTTCACGAACCAAAATATCAGAGTCATCTTTTAAGCCCTTTTCTGACTCCTAAAATATGAAAAGATTGCCGAGCGTTTCTTTTACACTCGTTAAAACGGAATTAAAAGACGGTCCCCTTATAGCCCTTTTCTGACCGTAAAAACAGGAAAAGGTTGCCGGGTTTTTGTCGTTTCAAACTCGATACTGGAAATAAAACGACGTGTCCTTGATCGCTTTTTACTTTTCATGTCAGTGGCACTAATTATGAAAGTACTCCTTGGTCGCAAGATCAATCGGTTCCCCTAGGTATTATTTTATACTTTTTCGGGCTTGAGGGACACAAATCTACGAAAAAGTTCAACTTGGAGTCTTCTTAAGTTTTTCAGACTCTCTAAAATTGAAAAACGCCGAGTTTCTCCTATACTGGGCTCGTAAAACGTTTCACAGTAAAGGACCCGTTCAATTACAAACCTGAACGAACCACTCCTTCCTAGGGTTCGAATCAAAACTAGGTTGGACTCATCCGAAGGATGAGCTTATAATCAAGCATATGTTATCCTCCTCAAGCTTGTTAAAAATAAAGAGCTACTTGCCAGAAATGGTGGGGGAAAAGAGAGAAGAATGAGCCTATTTGTTATCTTTTGTCTTAGAAGAAACTTTATTACCACTCTTGGACACGACATTTTTTATTCACCTGGGTTGGGAAATCCTTTACCTCACAGTTGATCAAACCACTTTGAAAGTCTTCAGCCGGGTTTCGGGGATTAACTTTGAGTCATTCATCACCAAGCCATCTGTCGTGTCGTTATGTGTTCAAGAGGTCTGCAAGAAAAACTTTCATCTGCAAAATACTTGTCATCCATTTGACCATCCCTGAGTCAGTCCTTACAGCAACATTTCTTCAACTTGAACAATGATTTCGTGTTGTGGGCTTGCCTGCAACGGATCGCTTTCTATCGACATCAACACATTATCTAGAGAGATGACTTAGAAATCGTCAGTACCTTGAAGTCTGCATGCATCAATGGCAGGTTTCTCGCCTTTGACGTCAGTTTACATCATTGACTTTCGATCAAAGGATTCCGTGAAATGTTCGACATCAACTCATTCATTCACATCTCATGGATTGTACTGGGTACTTTGAGAACCATTGACATTACTGGTGGTCTCTCTCACACTTGTTAACAGTTTACATCATCGACTGGTAATCAAGTGGTTTCTACCATGTTCGACATCAACTCATTTATTCGCATGGCTAGAATCGTACCAATTCGGGAAGTAGAAATGAAGACCCTGGATCTAGTTTCCACCATCCAGGCTGCGAGGAGTTTTGTATTCATTATCTAAGTAGACTAATCATAAACAGATGGTTGCGCCCATACTGTGTCTACAAAAGTCTATGATTATGATGTACTACAAGATCATTCCTGTATCAGAGTAGTTAGTCTGTTAGTTAAAGTTTTGATCTGAGAATGGGAATGCCTACCTCAGTGATGATATAATCGTATACATGTATTTTGTGTTGAAAATTGCAGGTTCTGACCAGGCTCTCCATGAGATAATCCTTGAAATGATAAAGCGCTTCACCCTTCCTAGATAATACAAAACCCTAATCTATTAAAGGCTTCGCACTTTAAGGGGCAATCTGTTACACTAAAAAATGTCACCATGGCTATTTACAGTTAGCATGGCTCTATCAACAGTCATGCTATCCTCTTAGGCAAGTCTTATGCCTCTACTCTCCATGTCAAACTCCAAAAAGAGAGAAAGTCTTTATAAATGTATTTATCTCTGGGTACGCAGGTTCTCTCAACCTTACCTGCGGGTACGCACCCAATGTTCACAAAAGCTGCGTACTTGTACGCTCTGTATGTAAAGGGGCAGGTGCGTCCCCCTGTAAAGGTCAAAATGCGCAAGTTTCATCTTTAAAAAGTTACTTGTGGTCATTTCTAGAGCATTCTAGAAGGTTGTTCGACGTGTATTGAGCGCCTCCAGATGGTTCATGTACCCCTACCAAAGAGGAACTTATCCCATCAATGAGGGAGTTATCCCATCCAAAAAGGGGATTATCCCATTGATGGTGGACCTGAATAACTTCCTCTAGACCACTATAAATACAGGCATTGGGCCAGAAGGAGGGGAGGTTGGAAGCTAAACATTTCTAAGGGTAAATGCTGCTGGAATTAGGACTCCCATTTAGAAGCTTGTGAGGAGAGATTACCATCTTTGCTTGTTCTATTTGGAAGTGGGTGAGCTTTGTCAAAGTAAAGGAGAACTCTTGATGGACCCTGGGAGGGACTTGCACAACACCAAGGCTCAGGTTGTAATTGTTCCTTTTGTTTTTTATTAATGCAAATGAGTCCATTCTTCTCAATAACTTGTTATTTATGAGTTGTTTCATGTACTCCTTGGTCTATGTGTTAAATATGTTTTATTTTATGAGATTATCAAGTGCTATTTAATCGTTTGATTGTTAGTGGATGCAGGTTTCAAAGTGAAGGAGGAGCTCATCCGGATCAGTGAGGTTGGATTTCTACAACAGCGTTGGATTACAGGTAGGATCTAAACACTTGATTTCTTATATAGTAAATGCATGTTTAGAGAAGGATTGCTCTTGTTTGTCTTGTTTGTCACTAGAGAGTCTTAGGCTCCTAGGGAGGTTGGTTGTGTCCGCACTATCGACTCTTTCCGCCTGACATGTCTGAGACAATACTCTTAGGCAACCCATGCAATATTACAACCTCCCTAAAAAAAAAATTAGCAATGTGAGAAGCATCACTAGTCTTATAACATGGAATAAAGTGTGCCATTTTTGAAAATCTTTCCACTACAACAAAAATTGGATCATTACATCTTTGAGTCTTTGGTAAACCCAAAACAAAATCCATACTTACCATATCCCAAGGCCTATCTGGAATTGGTAATGGAATATACAAACCTGTGTTTTGGCTCCTTCCCTTTATATATTGACAGAATTTGCAAGTTCTCACATACTTCTCCACTTCATATTTCATTTTCAGCCAGAAATAAAATCTGTTTAGCTTCTCATATGTCTTCTTTACACCAAAATTTCCTGCAAATCCTCCACTATGTTTTTCTTTGATTAAATTCTCCCTCATTGAACAGTTTGGTATGCACAGCTGATATTTCTTAAACCACAGTCAATCTTGTAAGAAGTAATCCAGCCATTTACTCCTATCCATCAAAACGGGATTTTTACAAGCTTCAAATGCCTCTTTAAAATCTAGATCTGTTTCATACAATTCTTTAAGAAAATCAAAACCCAACACTTGGATTTGACTCTCTTGAAATAATACATTCCTCCTACTTAAGGCATCTGCAACTTTGTTTGATTGGTCATTTATATGCTTCAAAAAAAAATGGAAACCTTGAAGATACTCTACCCATTTGGCATGTTTCTGGCTAAGATTTGGCTACTGCATAATATACTGTAGTGCATGGTTATCTAAATAAAGTATGAACTCCTTTGACATTAGATAATGCCTCCATTTCTTCAATGACTACACAACTGCATAGAACTCCTTATCATAAGAAGAATACTTCTTTTTGGAATCATTTATCTTTTCACTAAAGTAGGCTATAGGTCTATCTTCCTGGCTTAATACACCTCCAATAGCTTCTCCGCTGGCATCACACTTCACTTGGAAAGGCTTACTAAAATCAGGTAAAACCAAAATAGGCTTTTCAAAGATTTTCTTCTTTAACAGCTGAAAAAATTTTCTGCTTCAGCAGTCCATCTAAATGGTTGTTTGCCCTTCTTTACGGTCTGAATAATAGGTGCATTAATCTTACTAAAATTCTTGATCAATTTTCTATAAAAGCTAGCAAGACCATGAAAACTTCTTACCTCAAAAACACTCTTGGGTGAAGGCCACTCCATGATTGCTTTTATCTTCTCTGGATCCATCTTCAACCCTTCAGCAGAAATAACAAAACCCAAGTACACTAGCTCCTCTTTCATGAATGAACACTTCTTCAAATTCAGCAATAATTTCTCCTATTGTAGCCTTTGTAAGACATAATTCAAATGCCTCATATGCTCCTCCTTAGACCTGCTGTAAACTAATATATCGTCCAGATATACTATTACAAATTTACCAATAAAATCCTTAAAAACTTCATTCATGAGTCTCATAAATGTACTTGGTGCATTTGACAACCCACAAGGCATTACTCTCCACTCATACAATCCCTCATTTGTCTTAAAAGTGGTTTTCCACTCATCCCCTTCTCTTATCCTTATCTGATGATACCCACTTTTAAGATCTAGTTTTGAAAAATACTTTGCTCCATTAAAGCAATCCATTAAATCTTCAATTCTAGGCAAAGGAAATCTATACCTGATTGTGATTTTATTGATGGCTTTTGAATCTGTACACATTCTCCAGCCTCCATCTTTCTTTGGACTCAACACTGTTGGCATTGCACAAGGACTCAACCTTTCTTTGATCAACCCTTTGCCAAGCAATTATTGCACCTGTTTCCTAACCTCTTCATTTTCTGTAGGAGTCATTCTGTAAGTTTCTTTGCTAGGTATACTTGCTCCAGGAATCAAATCTATATGATGGCTAATTCTCCTAACAGGTGGCAACTCATTTGGCAAATCATCCACATTAATATCACAATATTTCTCCAACATTTCTTGAATTTCAATGGGTAAATCAGAAACTTTAATAGAAGTCATTATTACCTTGGGCTTGCAAATTACAGCAAAATTTACCTCATTCTCTTCAATCTGCTTCAGGTACTCCTTTCCTCCTAGTAACAGAGTTTGTGGATCAGTCTTCTTTCTTGGTACATCTTCTTCTTGTAGAGGCAACAACGTATGATTGACACCATCCTTTCCATACTTATAGGTGTTTCTTTTCCCATCATGCATGGCTCCTCTGTCATATTGCCAAGGTCTTCCAAGAAATATGTGACACACATCCATTGGCATCACATCATGTACAATTTTATCTTTATACTTGCCCACCTGAAATTCTACTTCACACTGTTCATTCACTAACAATTGATGTCCCTTTTGCAACTATGAAACCTTGTAAGGTGTTGGATGTTTCATCGTCTTCAGCTTCAATTTCTCCACCACTTTTGTAGAGACCAAATTATCAGTGCTACCACTATCAATGATCATATGACAACATTTCCCTTGAACTTTACACACTGTTCTGAATAAAGTCTTTCTTTGTGATGGTTCAACTATCTCCTTTGCTAGCTTGTGCAAAACTTTATTAACTACCAAAGATTCTCCTCTCTCTGGTATATTTTCTTCTTTTGTCACTGTTGTTGCTAGTGCTTCTCCCTCAACTGGAGCAACAATTGCATTCATTTGGCTTGTTCCTGCATTCTCTGGGCACTCAAAAGCTCTGTGTCCCATCTTGTTACATCTGTAACATCTTAATTCTCTTCCTCTTCCTCTGCCTCCTCTTCCTCTAGAAAAACTCCCTCTGCCTCTTGCATCACCTCCTATGGGTGCATGCTGGGTTGATATGTTGCTAGCTCCATCTTTAGGTGCCATCTTCCTCTACCACCTTGACTTTCCCTTCCTCGGAAAGTACCTCTCCCTCTGGCAGACTTCTTCCTCATGAGTTTTTCTTCAGCTTTCAGTGCTATCTGATAAGCTTCCTCTATTGTTTTATGAGAAAGTAGACTTATCTCATCTTGAATGTCCATCCTAAGGCCATTTACATATCTAGCCACCTTCTCATCTGTATCCTGGGCTTCTCCAGCTCTTATGCTTACCTTGTAGAATTCCTCTGTGTATTCTTTCACTGCCATAGATCTCTGTCTAAGATTTTGCATCTGTCTGAACAAAGTATGTTGATAATTACTTGGTAAAAACTTACCTCTTAGGTTTTCTACCATTCTGCTCCAATTCTTGATAGGTTGTTTGCCAAGTCTCTTTCTTTCTGCCTGCACACCATCCAACCAAAGCTTTGCATGGCCTTTTAACTTGGTGACAGCAAACTTGACTTTCTTCTCATCTTCTATTTCTTCATAGTCGAAGAATTTCTCCATGCCATTAATCCAGTCTATCAATTCTTCTGGATTCAGTCCTCCTTCATATATTTGAACCTCAATCTTTGGCCTAGCTGTGGATCTCAACACTGACTGGAAGAATCTCATCTCAGGGGTAACTGCTACACCTTCCTCTGTAGCTTCAACCTCAAGTTCACTAACATCTCCATCATCTATATTTTTGCTTGTTGTTAATGCACCCAATCTAGCTTGCATCTGTTGCACAGCTTCCATCACTTCAGCATTTGCAACAGGCCGTCCTCTTCCACAATGTCCTCATCCTCTTCCAAATCTGAAAGCCATATTAACTTCAATTCAATTTCAACTAGTTGCTCTAATACCACTAATGGTGGCCTGGATGCAGGCAATAAAGACAACCTCTCAAATCTAGCTATAATTTCTTCAATATCTGGCTGAATTTCTCCTTCTGCATCAATTGGCGTATCAGTCATCTATTGTTAACCTGACAACCTCATGGGTTTTTTTCTTAATCACCCCAACCCTTGTTATCAGCCACAATTTATAAACAGAGCCTTTTGTTCCTATCGGAACTGTAATTCCATAGGAATTACACTAAAACACTATCAGCGGGCTTTTGAATGGATTTAATGAAATTAGTGTAAATTTCACTATCGGCACTTTAAAATGAGGAAACTGTGTTTAAACACAAAATACATAGTCGACGGGGCTTTTGTTCCAAAGGAACATAAATGCACTATCGACACTTTAAAACACTGTCGTGGCTTATAAATAGTCTTCGTGTTAATTCCAAAGAATTACACTATCGGCGCTTTAAAATTCAAAAAATTGTGTATCACACCAATAACACTATCGGCGCTTTAATCATCCCTTCCAACTCTCCTTCCTCCGATGTGATAACACAGTGTTATCAGAGATGGCAATCGACGATTCCACTATTCCAGGGCTTGGCTCCTCCCACACCGAACTTGCAATGCGATACACATTGTGGACCCGATAACTTATACACTCTTCTCTATAGTGTTTCGGGTCCGGACTATCGAGGTTTCGAACTTCGGCGGTTCCAAAGGACCTTCCCACTCCACTTGCGATTCTCCGATGCGATAATGGTTTGGACCCGATACGGGTATGAACCAAATTCAATAGAATTTCAAGTCCGGAACTCTGCTCCAGCTACGTATTTTCACAATTTCATGTGTAAAATAGAGTTTTGGCCGCGGAACTCTATACAGCAATTAAGAAGCCAGAACGGTCAATATCAAGGAAACACAGGTTAAGGGCTCCAACCACCGCATTAATTGGAAATTCAAAGCCATATCATTGTTACAAAACTCAGAAGAAAAGAACCGAACTGATACACGAATAAAAATAATAGTTTAACAGAGAACCATCAATCAAATGCACAGAAAGAGTTTTTGCAGATGATAATGATTCCGGCCCCCTCTAACTCAGAGCGTCCCGTTATTTTATTTTATAATTAATAGATAAGCCCTTTCGGTCCTTATCCATACAAAAGCATGTCTTTTACATCGATTTAAAGCAATTATGCATAAAGCTTATTATCGCTTATCCCTAGGCGATTATTACATAATGCTTTTATTCTTAATTATATCCCTATCTTAAACTAAAAAATCATGGAAACTACTGGCTAAAGGACCCCACTCCTTTGCCTGTAGATTTTTTTGTATTTTGGAATAAGTTTGAATATTTTCCCTCAAGCCACATGCTCCTGCATCATATGACAACGGTTTTCAGCCTAACCTTGCATTTTTCCGAATGTCATGGTATGTCGAGATGTTTATCTCAGTTTTGAGCTTTGGTTTACTAGATGGATTTCATAATCCAGGGTGGAGGTGGTCTCAAGTTTCATTCCCAAAGGTATAGGAATCCATTGACCAGTTTTGGTGGGATACACAGTAAAGCTTGATGTAGAAGTCTCGGTTTAGGGCCTAGTGATCAGGGTTTGGATTGTGGTAAAGCTTGAGAGACTGGTCTCAATTTATGGCCTAGTGATATGGGATTTCATTGTGGTAAAGCCTAAGAGACAAGGAGACGAAAAATTCCTCAAGGATAGTGATGGATTCTAGATGGCATTCCAAGTTCGGTTCAGTTGTGATTGGAGCATTGGTTTTGGTGTGATAATGGTTCGGTGAGGGTGGAGGTGGTTTAACCTCTTGATTCCTTGGTTGTTCTATGAGATCCCACAGTCATGCGTGGAATATGGCACGGGGGTGACTGGTTGAAAGAGAGATTTGGTTCAGCCATGTTTATTGTCGGGTGGTACGTGGAAGTCCTAAACCTGATCAGATTTACCTATGATTAATAAAAGCTAAGTTCTCTTACTTTTGTACTTGATTATATGTGGATTTAATGGTTGTCATATCTCTGATATTTATATGGTTTAATGTTGGCTATAAGCATGTTTATGTGACTGGCTGATGTCATGGTTATTTAATGTATTTACTTGTAATTGTTAAATAGATGGATGCAAGACCTAATTGATGATATAATAGTCTAATGGAGAAGGAGGTGATCCTTCTGGTTATGTTTCATAAGTTCTTTCAATCATTTATGCTCTGTCTTGTATCCTAGACTGTAGGTTGCATTGATGCCAAGTGTTTGACAAAATGTCAGTCACGGTTGGGGATGCTTGGGCCTAGTCTTGAGGTTGATTTTGATTTATCAGCATTGTTATCATGTCTTTGATGGATTATGAAGGTTGTAGCAAGTTCTGGGCAAAGGCCGAGATTCTGGGCTAGAAAAGTGGCTCAAATCTTGGAGTCGCTAGTACAGGTCAACTGAGAAAAGTCCATAGTCGCTGGAACAGAGGCCTATGAGAGTGAATTTGAGTTGATGGGCATTTTCTTGCCTATAGCATGAGAGTGACTGTGGGTTAAGAGGCTTAAAATATTAGTGGGACCAGGGACAGGATGTCGGAGTGGATGACATGTCTCTGTAGAAAATCTGTGTAGGTTAACCCGATAATGCAATATAAATCAAAGCAGAATACTATAACCTACTTCTACTATCAATTTGCAGAAGCTTAAAGATCGAGCTGAACAATATAACCAGAAGAATAAGAATCAATGGCATAATACACATGAAAATACTTTGAGGAAAGCCCCAACTAAAAACCCCAAACTATTGTATTATCATACATGGTGGAAATACATAGGAATTATACAAAACCTTAGCTCTCACAACTAGCCAGCTCTCAGTACAATCCTCACAGATGCTCACAAGCAGTCTTGGCTTCTCTCCAACCTTCCTCTCTTCCCTCCAAGCTCCTATTTCCTTGTGTTGTTCCTTATGGATGATTAGCCTATTACCAAGTGGATGATCAACCTTCAAAACTGTGCAATCCTCAAGGATAAATCCTTGACTACATGCATGACTTTTCTCCATGAGAAAACACATGCAACTGATAGTACACTGTCCTTGAACATTTATCTCAAATGGGTCTTTCTCAGAATAGACATGCATGAGTTTCTGATGAGGGAATCTTCAGTTAACTAGAGTAACACTAGTTGAGTGCATTAATGCATCAACTGACTGTTAACTCACTATTAGTTCCTCAAACAGTTTGGAACTAATTTAACTGGACTTAACTTAGTAAATTGAGTTAACTAATTACAACTCAATCTTATCTCCTTAATTTAAGGGATAATTCTTGCATGACTTCAAAAAGACTTCTAACTTGAATTTCTCCAACTAATTAATTTAAAATAAATTAATAATTATTTCCAAGTAGCTGTTAAGACTAAATTCGATTTTAATTCACAATTTAATTCAAGGACAAATTAAATTGGAATATTCTTGTTTCCATATTTCAACACTCCCTCTCAACAAGAAATGGATTATCTGCCACCCCGATCTTGTCTCTAGGAACTCGAATTTACACTTTCACAATGCCTTTGTCAAAATGTCAGCATCTTGCTCCTTTGTCGAAATATACTGCAGCAACATGATCCTCTCAACCTGTGAAAAGCCACATGCAACAAATATTTCCTTATGCTTCTCCACATTACCATCAGCAACTTGCTTTACCTTGTAAAGCCAACGAGAACTCACAACGGACTTGTTCTCCGGTCTCGGAACCACGTCCCAAACATTGTTACAAACTATGGAGTCATACTCCTCCACCATAGCATCAACCCAAATCAGTTACTACACTGCTTCCTCAAAGGAAAATGGCTCGGTCTCAACACATTCCCCAGCAAGAGCCATGTATCCAGTGTACCTCTCAGGTGACCTCTCCTGTCTACGCTGAGAAGATGGTGCTCCCACATTCTCTCTCGCATCCTTCAACAATTTGCAAGCTTCTCTTGTGCGCTTCCGTCCATCTCTGGAAGACTCTGCTTGAGTGGAAGTCTCCACTCCTAGAACCTCTGCATGCAGCTACTCCGCATCAGTCTGAGGCTCCTCCTCCTTAGGAACCAACAGTTCCTCCACAGCATGTAGTTGGAGCTCCCTCTCAGGGGAAACTCGCATGGCCATCTACTCATCAAACTTGAGATCTCTGCGAACCATTGTCCTCCGACTGGTAGGCAAGTACACACGATAGTTGTGAGGTGTATCAGTGTACTCCATAAATATCCCCACCTCTGCTGGCGGCTCAAGCTTCTTTCATGCATCCTTTGTCACATGGCAATATACCGATGAGCCAAAGATCCTGAAGTGAACCACATCTGGTCTCTTACCAGAGAAAGCTTCCTTGTCTTCATCCCAAATATGTGATGCGGACTTCTATTCTACAAATAGACCATTGTGTTGCATGCCTCAGCCCATAAGTGAAGTGGTAGGCCTTGGTCATGCAGCACTGCTCGTGTTGCCCCTACAATAGTTCTGTTCTTCCTCTCGGCCACCCCATTCTGCTGTGGGTTATGAGGTGCTGTCAACTCTCGTTTAATTCCTTCCACTGCACAAAAGTCCTTAAACTCTTGAGAGACATATTCTCCACCGTTGTCGCTTCTCAAGGCCTTGATCTTCTTCCCTGACTCTTTCTCGACCAAAGCTTTGAACTCACAAAACTTTGTGAAAGTTTGGTCCTTCTTTTGCATGAAATAAATCCAACATTTACGAGAATAGTCATCAATGAAAATCACATAATACCTTTGCTTCGTTGTGGATGCCGTTGAGAATGGTCCACACAAATCAGTATGAACTCGCTCTAAGATAGCCTCTGCTCGACTATCTCGATCAATAAAGGAAGACTTGGTGTACTTTCCCAAGGTACAACCTTTGCATGTGTCAACTTGCTCAAGTTTACCTTTAGAAAGTCCTATAGATATCTGTTGCATTATCTTCAAAGCCCCATGATGCAAATGGCCCAATCACCTGTGCCACAACTCGCTAATGTCTTGGCTTTGCACCAATTCTGCTTTCGTACTCAATGCTACACAATCATCTACCTCTAGTTTATAGAGATTCTTCACCCGAATCCCTATCCTCTTGGTCTGACCCATGGCTATGTGTCTTAGGAACGCCTTTCCTTTACTAAAGACAACATCGTATCCTTTGTCCTCCAACATCGCGACTGATACCAAGTTCTTCTTCAGTCTAGGCACATACATCGCATTTGTAAAGGTGAGAGGAGCTCTATGCTCCTTCTGAAAAGCAACCGTGCCCACTCCTGAAACACTATACCTTACGTCATCACCCATCTCTATGCACATCTTGAGGTATTTCTCTTCCAAGGCACTGAATAAATTTTTATCACCTATCATGTGGAATGAGGCTTCACTGTCAAGATACCAGACACAACCCATCATCGATGACACCATGCATGCGATGAGGGTAAAGTCCATTTCAAATTGAGAGGCTAATGACTCACCTTCTGATCCTTCCAAGGATCCCTTCTTGGACTTCTTTGATGGGCAATTAGTCGCATAATGTCCCATCTTGTGACAATTAAAGCATCTTACTTTAGACATGTCACCCTTCTTCCCTCCATGAGAAGAATTCAATTTTAAATGGGAAGCCTCCCCATCCCCTTTCCTTGCCTTACTTGCTAAGGCCAGATTTTCTTCATCATCATTCTTGGATGAAGAACCATCTCATGTGCTCCTCCTGATCTCCTCCTACATAAGATCCGACCATAGTCGTTCCCAATTCGGCAGTTTGTCCCTTCCATTCATAGAGTCCTGGTAGCTATTCCAACTCTTTGGAAGGCCAAGGAGAGCAAGGCTCACCATATCATCATCGGCAGTAGTTATTCCCACACTGCGAAGCTCATCTCTGCAGGTTGTGAGCTTGTTCAGATATGTGGAAATAGTATCGCCCTTCTCCATCTTAATTCTTCGAAGCTTATCCTTGAGCGTCAATTTCCTCTGTTTGCTACTGTTCTAGTAGAGGTCCTTCAATGTCTTACACACCGAAAATGAAGTATCCTTCGCACGGAGACTCGAGACAATATGGTCTCTAACTCCCTCAAGGATGATCTGTCTCGCCTTCGCCACACACTTCTTCCACTCAGCCAACTCTTGTGCATTAGTTGAAGCTAGCTTTGGGATTTCTTGATCAATGAATTTCTTCAAGCCATTGTCTTCTAATACAGCCTCCATTCTATCTTTCCATGTTATGTAATTTGAGCTACCTTCCAAGGCATACTCGAGTCTCAAGCCATAGAACACCATTGGCCAACCTTGAAGTATCATATGAATTCTATTTGCACCTGCAACCCCGAACTTCATACTTCGAATTCTCTTCTCAGTATACTGTTCAGAGCTCTGATACCATGTAGAAAATCTGTGTAGGTTAACCCGATAATGCAATATAAATCAAAGCAAAATATTATAACCTACTTCTACTATCAATTTGCAGAAGCTTAAAGATTGAGCTGAACAATATAACCTGAAGAAGAAGAATCAATGGCACAATACACATGAAAATACTTTTAGGAAAGCCTCAGCTAAAAACCCCACACTATTGTATTATCATATATGTTGGAAATAGATAGGAATTATACAAAGCCTTAGCTCTCACAGCTAGCCAACTCTCAGTACAATCCTCACAGATGCTCATACGCAATCTTGGCTTCTCTCCGGCCTTCCTCTCTGCCCTCCAAGCTCCTATTTCCTTGCATTGTTCCTTATGGATGATTAGCCTATTACCAAGTGGATGATCAACCTTCAAAACTGCGCAATCCTCAAGGATAAATCCTTGACTGCATGCATGACGTTTCTCCATGAGAAAACACATGCAACTGATAGTACACTGTCCTTGAACATTTATCTCAACTGGGTCTTTCTCATAATAGACATGCAGGAGTTTCTGATGAGGGAATATTCAGTTAACTAGAGTAGCACTAATTGAGTGCATTAATGCATCAACTGACTGTTAACTCACTATTAGTTCCTCAAACAGTTTGGAACTAATTTAAATGGACTTAACTCAGTAAACTGAGTTAACTAATTACAACTCAAATATAACTCAATCTTATCTCCTTAATTTAAGGGATAACTCTTGCATGACTTCAGAAAGACTTCTAACTTTAATTTCTCCAACTAATTAATTTAAAATTAATTAATTAATTATTCCCAAGTAGCTGTTAAGACTAAATTTGATTTTAAAGACAACTGTACAATTTCTCTACGCGCACGTTTTGTAGCTGAACCCTGAGGCCTGCACGCAGCGCGCCCTGCAAACTGCGATCCTGCCCGCTCTCGGCCTTTCCGAACCCTGCGGTCTTCTGCATGCAGTGGTTGGGCCGTTGCATGGACCAATCTGCTGGATTCTAACCCTTCCGCTCCTGGAGTTTGAATCTATGGAGGGGTTGGGCTCTCCTCAGGTGGTTCCCCCGCCTCCCCCGCCGAGATCGCCAGCTGAGGCCTTCTCCCAGCTCCTGGCTGGTCTCCCAAAGAAGAAAACAGCAGAAGCAGCGAAGTTTGTTAAAAAAACTAGATGATATTCCGGTGATCTCTCTTCCTCCAGAAACCCCGATCCAAGTTGCTCTGTCGTTAGTTGAACAGACTCTCATCGGCCAGTTCACAGGACTATGGCCATCTCCAAAATCCACCGAGAGTTGGGTCAACAGAAACTGTGCGCCGCTAATCAAAGAAAATGTCACCTCATATTTCCTGGGGAGAGGATTCTTCCTCTTCGAATTCACATCAAAGGAAGACAAGGACCTGATCTTCCAAAACGGCCCCTACCTCATGGGCCCTCAGGGTTTGTACCTAAACAACTGGATCCCGGACTTTGATCCGACAGTTGATGTACCCAAAGCAGTCCCAGTATGGCTCAGACTACCAAATCTTCCAGTGCACTGTTGGAATTGGGACTCACTGAGACATATTGGAAATGCCTTGGGGAAGTTCATAGACCGAGCAAATAACAAAGATCAATATGACTCTGCCAGGATCTGCGTAGAGGTTAATCTGGAGGTGGGATTACGAGAGGCCATCACAATAAAGGTCGGAAGTTGGATGCATCTACAGAAACTGGATTATGAACAACTGCCCTTTAAAAGACGAAAATGTCATGTTTATGGACATTTCGCCAGAGATTTCCTGACCAACAATGAGCCTATGCAAGGGAAGGAGGACGGATGGAACCAAGTCAAGAGATCCAAATCTCACCCTAAGAATCAGAAACCGGGAGGCCCTAACGACAAAGGACCTCACCAGACTACTGCTCACCAGATCCTGACCAAGACTGCGCCTGAAAACAAGTTTGACCCTCTGAGCTCGCAAACAAAGGGCACCCAGGAGATCGAGCTACAAAAGGAGATAGAAATGACTCAGGAGACCGAGGTCCATAAAACAGCTCCTTCAGGAAAAGGTACCCCCTCAGCCTCCCCAAAAGGAGCCAACACTGAAGATCCCAAAGATAAGATTTTAGAAGAGGAGGAAGAAGAACAGGAATCTGAAGAATCAGAAGAGGAAGGGGAAATAGGAGAGTCCCAAACCTCAGTAAGAAGATCTACAAGAGGTCAGAAAACGGACAGAGAAAAAAGGGAGCAGGAGACCTACAAAGAAAAACTTCAGGGCAGCCAACCAACCTTGGAAAAACTGCTAGCTCCAAAGTCAAAGATGCTGAAAAGCCATATCCAAGGCTCCAAGGGAGCCCACCAGAAACACAAATAATGAAGATCATCTGCTGGAACTGTAGAGGTATGGGGAGTAAAGCTAAGGAAGAAGCTATCAGAAATTTAATCAGAACAGAGACCCCAGACATACTTCTCGTCCAGTAGACAAAGCTGGAAAACATAGTCTTCCTCCAAACAAGCAAGAAACTCTGGTACAAAAGTGAAGCAAGAGCAATCTCTACCCGGGGAGCCTCAGGAGGAATCGGCACTTTATGGAACATGAGCAAATTTGTAGTCCTATTTGAGGCTAGAAATACCCATTGGTTGCTGCTGAAAATGCAGAACCTAGACACCAAGGAAATTTTTTGTCTTTTTAATGTTTACTCTCCAGTCAATGTTGGGGAAAAAAAGAACTGTTGGGACTCCATAAGACAACAAGCAGATTTGACAAACATGGAGAATATTATTATAGCCGGGGACCTCAATCTCATTCTCCATTCATCCGAAAAAATGGGAGGCAGCATAGTACGTGATCCAGTAAGGGAATGGGTGGAGGACATTTTGCAGGACTGGGACATGCTGGATATCAAATCCTCTTCCGGTAAGTACTCTTGGTCCAATAAAAGATTATGCCCTGGTCATATTGCTGCCAGGCTAGATAGATTCTTTATTCAAAGCTCCTTCTTGTTGCTATGCCTAGAACCAAGAATGCATATTCTTTCTAATAGCATTTCGGACCATAAGCCCATTAAGCTAGAGCTTCTAGCTCATCTTGATTTGGGACCTATCCCATTTCGCTTTAGCCCGCTCTGGATTAAGGAACCAAACTTCATGCAAATTGTCAAGGATTGTTGGAATCAGTCAGTCAAAGGTTCGTCTTTCTATATATGGGAAGAAAAGCTCAGAAGGGTAAAAGGAGCTCTTAAAAGATGGGCTAAAACCTTGTCTAATCCGGATACAAACAGAAAATCCTTGAAAGCCTCGCTTGACTCCCATCAAAAGAGCATGGAGAAGGACACAATTACTAAGGAGGTGCTAGATCACGAATCACATCTCCAGCAGTGCTACCACAAGGCTTGCTTAGCTGAAGAAGAATATTGGAGATTAAAATCCAGCAATCTCTGGCTCAAAGCAGGGGATAGGAACACTGCCTACTTTCACAAACAAGCCCAGGCAAGGAAATGTTTTAACACCATCTCGGAGATCAAAGAGGATAATGACATTCATAAGGATTTTGATTATATAAAAAAAGGAGCATTTTTACACTTTCAAAGCTTGTATAGTGAGGACAAGGATCCGAATCAATACTAAAATTTGCTAGATGTTATACCCTCTGTAATATCTCAGCGAACAAAGGAAACTCTTGAGGCCAAAATCACTAAAGAGGAAGTGGAAAAAGCCCTCTTTGATATTGACTCGGATAAGGCCCCTGGGCTGGATGGCTTCTCAGCCAGATTTCTCCAAGTTTGCTGGCCGATTATAGAAAAGGATCTGCTCAAAATAGTGCAAAAATATCAAAACACTCAGAAAATAGGAGGCAGCACAAACTTTGCCTTCTTAGCCCTTATCAAGGAGAAAGGCGCCAACATCTTCAACAGATTTCGTCCGATTTCCCTATGTAATACTGGATACAATTTAATCACCAAAATAATTGCAAATAGAATGAAGCCCATCCTTCCCAAAATAATCCCTGAGAACCAAGGAGGCTTCATTCAAGGAAGGCAGATCGTGGACAACTTCATTCTCGTCCAAGAGGCAATTCACTCAAGTCTTCTCCGAAAAGAACAAGGTATGGCAATTAAACTTGATTTAGCCAATGCATTTGATCGAGTAAATCATAGTTTTCTCTTAAATGTTATGAGCAAATTTGGATTTGGAGAAAATTTCATTAAATGGATCCGGGCATGCATCTCGGAGCCATGGATCGCCCCTCTAGTGAATGGAAGAGCCACTGATTTTTTCAAATCTTCGAGAGGACTTAGACAGGGGTGTCCTCTGTCCCCTCTGTTGTTTGTCATCCAAGATTCTGTCCTCAGCTTCCTGTTAAACAAAAAGTTGCAAGATCAAGACATCAACGGGGTGTGCATTGCAAGAGGAGCAAAAAACATAAATCATGCCTTGTTTGCGGACGACACACTATTACTGGAACCTGCCACACTCTCTTCTGCTTCAAAATTCAAAGTGGTTTTGGATGACTTCAGTAAGGCCACAGGTAGTGCTGTAAATCAGAGAAAATGCCACATATACAGCTGGAACATTACCCCAAGGGTGTTATCTGATATTTCTAGATGCCTGGGCTTTGCAGCCTCTTCCTCCTGGTATTCTTTTAAATACTTGGGATTACCTATTCACCATAAGAAGCCTACAAGCAAAGACTGGCTCCCACAGTTGGAAAAATTCAAGTCAAAAATACAAGCCTGGGGCTACTCTTGGCTAAATACTGCTGGAAAATCAGTTTTAATTAAATCAGTGCTTCATAGTCTCCCTTTATTCCAATTCACTGGACTCCTTGCTCCAGCAAACATCATAAAAAAAATGGAAGAATATATTAGGAGGTTCTTCTGGAAGGGAGGAAAAAAAAAAAAATTCCTCTTATCAGCTGGGAAATCATTACCAAGTCTTTGTGGGAGGGTGGCTTAAAGTTTAAAAATATCTGCCAACAGACTGTGCCAATGGCAGCAAAGATCATATGGAAAATCATTGCACCCAATCCGGGTTGGGCTCAAGTCGCTCTCTGGAAAAAATACTTCAGGGGATCCCACACCAGATGTCTGGATAATGTCATTCAAAGACCTAACTCGGCATTCCTGAGGCTGCATTCTAAGGCTGCCCCTTTAATAACAATGCACTCATATTGGATTCCAGGTAATGGTAAAAAGGTCAGCATTTGGATTGATAGAATCATGAATAAATATCCAGTTGAAAGCAGAGCCTCCATCAACACGTTGCGTAGCTGGATGGACAGAGAGGGTCTACAAACGTTGTGGGATATCTCACTTTGGAACAATGATACCTAGGCAGGTTGGAAACATATCGATGTGCCGAAGCAACTGTCAAACGAATGGGACACGTTACTGGATTGTTTGCACGGAATGGCGCCCACTCATAAGAGGAAAAGAGATCAGAAAGGATGGGGAACGAGCACCAGAGGCTACACAGTTTCCCTGGGGTATAACAAACTGAATGAGCAACCATATGTTCCCCCCAATCCAGCTCCATGGCGAGGTGTATGGTGCACTCCTTCACTGCCCAAAATCGATTTCTTTGCCTGGCATCTCTGTCACACCAAAATATTGACCTATGACATTCTACAGAAGAAAGGTTTCTACGGTCCCTCCATCTGCTCATTGTGAAGTGAGAACACAAAGTCAGCAACTCACTTGTTTCTTGAGTGTAACTTCTCCAAACAGGTATGGACTTCACTTATTCAAAATCCGGACCCGAATTTCAAGCTCCCTGGCACCATGGCGGATCTCTTTCCAAACTGGGCAACCAGTTACCCTGGCCCAGCTCCTAAAAATAAGACCATCAAAACAGTGTGGGCAGTCCTCCCTAAGATCATAAGCTGGGAGATATGGCTTGAATGCAACAGAGGAATCTTCAGGAATACAAAGCAGAACCATAAGATTTTGGAAAAAAAAATCAAATGCCAAATCAAGGAGTGCTTGGCTGATATAAAAGATGACTCCAACCTGAGTCAACAGGACATCATTTGGGGATCAATTCTAGGCCTTCAATTCCATCCAACAATAAGAAACACCCCTATCATTAAAGACTGGCAGATAAGGAATTCTGAAAGTAATTTTCAAGGTTGGATCAAACGCAAGCAAGACATTCCCTCTTTTTTGACGGGGCAGCAAAGGGTAAGCCGGGCAAAGCTGGAGCATGAGGTGTTGTTTTAAGTCCAATAGGAGAAAAATTCCATTCCTATGCCTAGGGTCTTGGATATTCTTCCAGCATTCAAGCGGAGGCCTTAGCCCTCCTTCAAGGTCTTAAGAGCCTCAAATAATTAAACATAAAAGAAGCCAACGTTATAGGAGATTCTCAGATCATCATAAATGCAATGGCTACCAAATCCCCAGCTCTGGACCTTAATCTAGCAAGACTGGTAACCAGAATCAAAGGCTTGGAAATCTATTTCAGGATTTGAGATATTATCATGTGCTGAGAACCCATAATAAAGAGGCGGACAGAGAACCCAACAAAGTTTTCCTCCTCTCTGCCGGAACCAAGGTGAAAGACGGAAAAGAAACATGGGAACCCATCCCATAATCTGATTGCTGCCATGTTCTGCTGTTGGATACTAAATAAATTTGTCTGCATCTTCAAGTGGGGGAAAATCACTGAAATTGATTCCATGGACTCTTTAGCAAGAAAGAATTCTGCAAGCTCCAGCTGCATACTTAGTCACTGCAGTGAGCAGAAACAGGGCAAAGAGATTTCCTATGTAATAAGTTTTTCGGCATTCAGGCCAAGTTGAATACAAACAATCCATAACCGTTTCTGTTAAAAAAAAAAAGACTAAATTTGCTTTTAATTCACAATTTAATTCAAGGACAAATTAAATTGGAATATTCTTGTTGCCATATTTCAACAGTCTCCTAGGGGTGTAATTGCTGATGTGGATGGGTTTGTTTGATGAGTTCCATAGATTCCATTTCCTTAAGGTCACCAAGGAGATTGAATCCCTTATAGTAACCTCTCTCATCACATGTTTGCCTGGTTGGTTGGATGCTTGGGTGGACCTGGGAGGAGGGGGTGTTACAATGATGTTTTTCTTTTAAGTAGGTATTTCATTGTAAATACTGCAACGGGCTAAGTTATAAAGCTCCATGGGTAGTATGTTTTCTTTTTAGCGATTTTGTTGAGGTCTTGGTGTGGTTTAACACCGAGGATGGTGTTCCCAAAGGGGGATGGTTTTGTAACAACCTTGGTGAAAAGTTCATGTAATAAAATTTAATAAAGGAAAAATAAGACCACGTTTAAGGGACACTTATTCCAAGCTGAATGTTGGGCAAAGATATCCTAGTGGGCATCACTCGATGTGTTTTTGGCTAAGGAAATTAGCAAAGGCTAAGGAAAAGGCATTTTTAACACATTTATTTTTGAAAATAAAGGAAATTAGGAGAAAAGTAAGGTGAAAGGTAATAGGTTGCATGTGAGGAGGAAAATGAAGGAAAATAATGGAAAATGAAGAAAATAGAGGCCTCATTAATAAAAATGCTTCTAAATCAGTTGGTAACCTTTTGTCAGTTCAAGTTTTAGAGCTCTCTTATTGTTCTCTGCCTCTCTCACTCTTGGTCATTTAGAGTTTTCTTGGAGCACTATAGCTTTGGATCAAGGAAGGAAAAGTAACCAAAGGGAAAGGAAGGAAAGCAAGGATAATGTAAGGAAGAGCATGATCAGACAGCTTTAGTAGGAATACTTTCAGGTAACATATTACATTTATGATTTCCTCACTAGTTTTGACATGCATGGCTTTGCATGTTGGTGTATGGTTCTCTTGTTATCGGTGGCATGGTTTTGTTGGGTTATAACAGTGGTTTTTAGCATAGCCTTGCCTTTTACCAGATGCCATGGTATGTGGGGATGTTTATCTCAGTTTTAAGCTTTGGTTTGCTAGATGAATTTCGGAATCCGGGGTGAAGGTGATCTCAAGGTTCATTCCCAAAGGCCTAGGAATCCCTTAACTGATTTTGGTGGGATACACGTAAAGCCTGAGGGAGAAGTCTTAGTTTAGGGCCTAGTGATCCGGGTTTGGATTGCAGTAAATCCTGAGACACTGGTCTCGGTTTAGGGCCCAGTGATCCGGGATTGGATTGCAGTAAAGCTTGAGAGACAAGGAGATGGAAAATTCCTCAAGGATAGTGATGGATTTTGGAAGGCATTCCAAGTTTGGTTCGGTTGTGATCAGAGCACCGGTTTTGGTGCAATCACGGTTTGGTGGGGGTGGAGGTGGTTTAACCTCTAAATTCCCTTGGTTATTTTTGGATTGGTTTATACATGAGATCCCACATTCATGCTTGGAATATGGCACAGGGGTGACTAGCTGAAAGAAAGATTTGGTTCAGCCATGTCTACGGTTGGGTGGTACGTGGAAGTCTAGATCTCGGTCAAATTTTCCTATGATTAATGAAATCTAAGTTCTCTTGCTTTTGCACTTGTTTATATGTGGATTTAATGGTTGTTATATCTATGTTATTTACATGGTTTTATGTTGGTTATAAGCTTGGTTAATTGACTGGTTCATGTCATGGTTATCTCATGTATTTACTTGTAATTGTTAAATTGATGGATGCAAGACCTAATTGATGTTATAACAGTTCAATGGAGAAGGTGGTGATCCTTCTTGTCATGTTTCATAAGAGTTTTCAGTCATTCATGCTCTATCTTGTATCCTAGAACTGTAGATTGCATTGATGCTAAGTGTTTGATGAAATGTTAATCTCAATTGGGGATGGTCATGCCTAGTCCCGAGGTTGATTTTTGGTTTAGTAGTCTTGTCACCATGTCTTTGATGGATTCTAAAAGTTATAACAATTTCTGGGAAGTGGCCAGGATTCTGGGCTAGAAAAGTGCCTTAAATTCCGTAGACGCTGGCACAGGTCTGCTGGGAAAAGTCCCTAGACGCTAGCTTGTAGGCCTGTGAGAGCTTCCAGAGTTCCCTAGACACTGGCATGCCTATAGCGTGAGAGCTTCCAGAGGTCTAAAAGATCAGTTGGACCTAGGGGCAAGATGCCTAAGTGGCTGAGATGTCTCCTGAGGGTGTTGTTGTTGATGTGGAAGGTATGGTTGATGTGTTCCGTCGATCCCTTTTCCTTAAGGCCACCAAGGAGGTTGAATCCCTTCAAAGTGGCCTCCCTCATCGCATTTTTACCCCGGTTGGCTGGTTACTTTGGTAGATGTGGGAGGAGGGTGGTTACATTCCTTTCTCCAGTTTCTAGCAAGAGGTGTGTCCATAGGCTTACAATTCTCCATGTGAAATCTTTGAAGTGTATCAGAGGCATACCTCCCCCGAGACACAAACAATTCACCATCACCTTACCATACTTACAGCCTGAGGAAGTAATGGATTAATCCCATGTCTTTGATCTCAAATTCCCTTGCAAGATCCTCTTTGCAAGAGCAGATCAACTACTCATCACCTGTCAATATTAAATCATCAACATACAAAATAAGAAGAAGCAACTTACAATCCACCACAATGTGATAGACGTTTGCATATGCTTCACGTTTGGTGAATCCCAATCCACCGAGATAATTGTTGATCCGAGTGTACCATGCTCGGGGCAGCTGTTTGAGACCATACAATTCTTTCTTGAGTTTGCATACATGTGAATCCCTATCATGTGTCTTAAATCCTTCTAGCTGGTCTATGTAAATTTCCTCCTCAAAAAGACCATTGAGAAAGGTTATCTTCACATCCATCTAGTGGATCTTCCACTCCATCTACGCAGCTAATGCAAGAATTGATCTGATGGAGGAATACCTTTCCACAAGGGAAAACGTTTCCTCATAGTCAACTCCCTCTACTTGAGAAAATCCTTTCATGTTGGGTCCCTGTAATACTAGTGATTACCCCATTACTATTGTAGTTGCATCCATTATTAATATTGTTGTGCCCCTATTATCCCCATATTTTTATTACTCTGCCCCATAGGATCCCTCTATTGTTATTTTTGTGGCTTTATATTATTATTGTTAGGTCGGCTGCATTATATTGTGACTCCTTAGACTCCTATATATAGAAAGGAGGTTTTGTCATTTGAATCATCCAAGAATTGTTCATTTATGTAATGTAAAGGAGGTTGCCCCCTCGAAGAGGCTGAATTCTAAGGCGTTGATCTATCTTTTCTATCTTTTCTTGAGCTAGTTTCATAACATTTGGTATCAGAGCTTTGGATTCTAGGGTTTCACTACTCCAAATAGGTCATCGTGGAATTTTCGCTATAACTTTTTTTCTGTGACATTTCAGAAGCTAAAAAAAAAACCCATTTGAGAAGACATCGCGCTGAACCTTAGGTCCAAATTTCAGAGCTTTTTGAGCTATATTTGCGGAGATATGATCTGAGGAAGTTGGTATTTTTGCAGACTCCTGAATTACATTCCAAACAGGTGACTTGGGGAAAATCGTCATAACATTCTCTCTGAGCATCGGATTGAAATTTCGTAAGAAGTTACAAAAAGAGGATGGATTTTAGTTTCTTGTAGATATTTTTCAGAGCCAAAGGTCGAAACAATGACTCGTGGCATGTCGTACAAGCTCACTCTACTGAACTAGTCTATAATCAAGTCACTGTGGGAGATTTCGCATAACTCTTCCTTGGAGAATCCAATTTGGGTCAGACTAGTGGCATTGGAAAGAGGACACAAAGGGATACTATAGATCACAACTTCAAAATTGGATGATCAGAAAGTACAGAGATACATCAGAGGCAATATCGAGCTCCTACAAAGTGAAAAAAGGTGTGTAGATTTTTTTAAATTTTTGCTTAAGCTTGGTTTGAAAATTTATTTTGAAGGAATTCAAAGGGAATAGTAGAGAATTATTATCGGTAACTGATGCCCCGAGGAAAGAAAATGAAAACACCTAGTAAGCAACCTAAAAGCTCTAGCATGAATCATGAAGAAGAGGAAGAAATGCTACATGATATATCAAAATTACAAGAACAAGTGCAACAAATGTCACTCTCACAAAAGCTAACAGAAGCTAAGATAAATGACGTGGAATCTAAGATAAAGGGCATGGAAGCTAATATGGATGATTTGAAGACAGATTTGAAGAGAGACATGGAAGATTTGAAGATAGATTTGAAGACAAACATGGCAGATTTGAAGACAGACATGGCAGATTTGAAGACAGATTTGACAAATTTTCTACAATAAATACTTACTAATGGTGAAAAGGTAGTAAAGGAAACTCATGATGCAAACAAAAGAAATGTTAATCATGATTTCTTAGACTCTAATGTGGGATCGAAGACCCACCATATTTCAAAAATCGATATGAGGAAGTTTGATGGCAAGGATCCCGCAACATGGATATTACAGATGGAGCAATTTTTCGATCTCAATAATGTGCAAAACACACAAAAGGTACGTATTGCAACTTTACATTTGGAACCAAATCAGTTTGTATGGTATCAATGGCTTTGCTCTCATAAACAAATTATCACTTGGGAAATTTTTACAGAAGAATTGACAGCACATTATGAGGATACAAAAAGCAACACTTTTTTTAGCCAATTGATAAGTCTCAAACAAAAAGGGTTCAATAATGGAGCACATTGAGGAGTTCCAAAAATTGAACATAAGGGTAAAAAATATTCCAGAGGAGCATAGGATTGATGTGTTCATAGGGACTTTAAAGGATAATATCAAACATGATGTTCGCCTTTGGGAACCTGATTCATTAGAGAAGGCATTCAGGTTAGCAAGAAAAATAGAAAGCAAAATTATGGCAACCAGGAAGCATACCACTCACAACTATAAAGATGGAAGTTTTGTTGCCCCTAGTCTTCCACAACCTATAAGGTTGACACCACAACAATTGGAAGAAAAAAAGAGAAAAAGGGCTTTGTTACAGTTGTGATAGCAAATACACTAAAGGTCATAAGTGTGCTGAGAAGAAATTATTCTACATAGATTGCGAAGAGGAAGAAGAAAAGGAGCAAGAAAGGTCAAAAGAAGAGGATATACTCCAGGAACAAAGCCTAGATAAAGAAGAAATGAATCTGACCATATCTTGTAATGCATTGGTGGGAATTACCACTCCTCAAACCATCAAGATAGAAGGACAAATCAAGAAGAAAAAGGTAATAGTGTTGATTGATTTGGAAGTACCCACAATTTTATTCATTGTAAGGTAGCAAAATAATTGAATTGCTTCTTATATCTAGCACCAGAGTGTCAAGTGATGGTTGCAAATGGAAGAACAATAAATTTCTCTGGAAAGTGCCATAATATCAAGCTATCGATGGGAGAATATGTATTGACTAGCCCAATGCTTTCCATTCCAATGGGAGGTGCTGATGTTGTACTAGGAGTCCAATGGCTACAATCCTTGGCTACAATAGATTTTAATTTTCAAGAACTTTTCATGAAATTTTATGTGGAAGGAAGGGAAGTTGAATTAAGGGGTATTGTAGGGAAACCGGGAAAGATAATTAGCTCTAACGGTACGACAAAGCTTCTAAAAAGGGAACAAAGGGGTGTAATTTCACAATTATGTTCGCTAGATGTTTCCACATTGCAATCATCTATTTCTCCAAATCTCCAAAAAATCTTGGACAATCATTCCAAGGTATTTGAGACTCCCAAAGGTCTCCCACCTATTCATGATCATGATCATGCTATTCATCTGATTCCAGGAAGTGTTCCTCCAAACATCAGGCCGTACAGATATCCCTATGCCCAAAAGAGTGAAATTGAACGTATGGTTGCAGAAATGCTAGAGGCTAGTATAATTCAACCGAGTCAAAGTTCTTTCTTTGCTCCAGTAGTATTAGTGCACAAGAAGGATGGATCATGGCACATGTGTCCGGATTATAGGGAGCTCAACAAGCTCACTATTAAAGATGAGTTTCCCATTCCCTTCATTGATGAATTACTGGATGAATTGCATCGATCAATTTACTTCACCAAGTTGGATCTTCGTTCAGGATATCATCAAATCATAATGAAGGTTGAAGACACTCCAAAAACAACATTTAGAACTCATGAGGGTCATTATGAATTTTTGGTCATGCCTTTTGGCCATACCAATGCACCTTCAACATTTCAAGGTTTGATGAATTCCATTTTCAAAACATTCCTTAGAAAATTTGTGTTAGTATTTTTTGATGATATACTAATATACAGCAAGTCTTAGAAGGATCATGTTGAACATGTTGATAGGGTGCTACAACTGTTGGAGGAGAAACAATTATATGCAAAAAGATCCAAATGTTTCTTTGGAGTACAAGAGGTGGAATATCTAGGTCATATTGTATCTCATGAAGGAGTTAAGGTAGTCTCTAGCAAAATTAAAGCCATCAAGGAATGGAAAATCCCCACATCCATAAAGCATCTGCGAGGATTTCTCGGGTTGACTAGGTATTATCGCAAGTTTGTTAAGAATTAAGGGAGACTAGTAGCACCTCTAACAACATTATTGAAGAAAGATGCATTTTCATGGACTCCAAAAGCAACAAAGGCCTTCGAACATCTTAAAGAGGCAATGTGCCAAGCACCGGTCTTAGCTACACCAAACTTCACAAAAACCTTTATTGTGGAATGTGATGCTTCAGGAAATGGAATTGGTGCTGTTTTAATGCAAGATGAAAGACCCATTGCTTTTGAAAGTCGTCCAATCAAGGGAAAGTTTTTACACAAAGCTATTTATGAGAAGGAAATGTTGGCAATACTCCATGCACTTAAGAAATGGCGACCCTACCTAATGGGAAGACACTTCAAGGTAAAAACGGATCATGATAGCCTTAAATACTTTTTAGAAGAAAGATTATCCTCTGAAGAGCAACAAAAGTGGGTCACAAAGATGTTTGGTTATGACTTTGAAATCATCTACAAAAAAGGGAAGCAAAATGTGGTGGCAGATGCACTCTCAAGAAAGGATGAGGATGTGGAAGCATTGTTGTGCGCCATTTCTATTATCCAACCAGATTGGATAAACGAAGAAAGAGAGGAATGGAAGAATGACGAAGAAGTGTGGGCACTTGTCAGGCCAGGGTAACTCCAGAATAAGCAGAAGAAAAACTGATTGCTTAATTCATTAGCTAACTATCATTTATATACATAAAATGGGACGGATCAGTTCATCTTCTTGATGACTGTTCGCGTTCCAGTTCACCCAACCGTTGAAGATTAGGTGTGAACATTCCCCCCCTTAATCTGAAGGGATGTTGGTGAGTCCAAGCATCGTTCTGAATCTTTCAAGCTTTTCTCTTCCAAGCGCTTTGGTGAAGATGTCTGCAATTTTCTCATTTGTGGAACAATGACGGAGATGGATTGTTTTAGCCTCAACATGACGTCGGATCAGATGATATTTAGTATTGATGTGCTTAGTACGATCATGGAACTTTGGGTTCTTGGCCAACTTTATTGCAGAGGTGTTATCAATCATGAGTGGAGTTGATTGTACTTGTTTTACCTGCAAATCTTCAAGAATTTTCCTGAGCCACACAATTTCTTTCGTTGCTTCAGCTGTTGCCACGTATTCTGCTTCTGTTGCAGAATCTGTTGGAACTGATTGTTTGCGTGATCTCCAGGAGACAGCTCCTGATCCAAGACTCATAGCATATCCTGAACTAGATACCCCAGTTTCTTTGTCTCCATCGAAGTCTGAATCAGAGTATCCAATCAAGCTGAAGTCATCCACCTATGTATACTTGATTCCAAGGTCTTGAGTTCCATTCAAGTACCTTAGAACTCTTTTTGCAGCAGACCAATGTCCCTCACAAGGCTTTTGCATAAACCTGGAAAGGATTCCAACAGCAAATGAAATGTCTGGTCTGGTAGTAGTGAGGTAGATGAGACTTCCTACAAGCTGTCTATACTTTGTTGCATCCTCAAATTCCTTTCCTTCAATAGATGTGAGCTTCAAGTTTTGTTCCATTGGAGTAGAAAGAGGATTGCACTCTGTCATGCCAAATCTGTTTAACAAATCTCCAATGTATTTCTTTTGAGAAAGAAATATGGATTTTGGATGTTGGGTTACTTCAATGCCAAGATAGTAATGAACATAGCCCAAATCAGTCATTTCAAAACTTTTTCCTAATTCTTTCTTTATGGATGCAATATAGCTTTCATTGTTCCCTGTCATTAAAAGATCATCTACATATACCACAAGATATACAACTGTTTTGCCAACTTTCTTGACAAATAAAGTTGCATCATCAAGATCAAAATGTTTGAAGTTGAGTTTCAGAAGATGCTCAGTTAGTTTTTCATACCAGGCTCGTGGTGCTTGTTTGAGGCCATACAAGGACTTCACAAGTTTGCATACTTTGTGTTCATGTCCTTTCACAGCAAATCCTTCAGGCTAGGACATAAAAACATTCTCTTTTAGATCTCCATTCAAGAATGCAGTTTTTACATCCATTTGATGGACTTTCCAACCGTTCTGAGCAGCTAGTGCAAAGAGTGTCCGGATGGTGGCCCATTTTGCTGTGGGGGAAAAAGTTTCCTCATAATCAACCCCTTCCTTCTGTGCAAAACCTTTTGCCACAAGCCTAGCTTTGTGCTTGTCAAGTGAGCCATCAGCTTTGTACTTGTTCTTGTAGACCCACTTGCAACCAATTGGTTTGGTTCCAAATGGAGGATCAACCAGCTTCCAAGTGCCATTTTTTATGAGGGCATCATACTCCTTCTGCATCACTTCTTTCCATTCATCATGAGAAGCAGCTTCTTTGAAGGAAGTTGGTTCAAAATCTGTAGACAAGTTCAATTCACAATCATAAGTAACATCCATATCAACAGGTGAATTAGAGTTATCTACATCACCTCCATCTTGTCGGTTTGTATTTCTGGTTCCTGTTTTTCCAATTTCATCAGGATGAACACTTTCAAGTGTCTTTGTCAGCCACTTTGGGGGACCTTTCTGAGATGGTCCAGACTGCTCTGTTGATTGAGTTAGGACTGAATCAAGATTGAGTCTCCCAATTCTATCAATTACATCACTTAAAGCATCATCCGTTGTTGGAGTTTCATGCAGAGGAGATTGTTCTTCAGAAGAAGATTCCACATGTTGTTCTAGGATAGGAATCCCCCCTTCAAGATGTGGAATCTGATTATCAAATTATTGAAATGATTTTGTTTTTGCGAATCTGTCCAATCGATCAAGTTACCGCTCAACAACATTGTCAGATTTGGATGATTCGAGAAAAATGACATCTCTACATAAAACAAACTTTTTATTTACTTCATCATAGAGGTGGTATGCTTTAGATGTGTTTGAATACCCCAGGAAGATGCACTTACGACTTCTAGCACCAAGTTTGTTTCTATGTACCTTTGGTATTAAAGCATAACAGGTGGAACCAAAAATCCTGAGATGTTTTACCGAAGGAACATGTCCATACCACAATTCATAAGGAGTCTTGTTTCTTATAGTACTAGATGGACATCTATTCTTTATATATGCAGCACATAGAACAGCATCAGCCCAAAACATTATCTTTACATTTTTGAAGAAAAGCATGGATCGTACCATATTCAAGATTGTTCTGTTCATTCTTTCAGCGACACCATTCTGTTGAGGATTATAAGGCACAGTTGTTTGATGTTTAATCCCATGTTGGCGAAGATAGTGTTCAAATTCATTTGATGTATATTCTTTTCCACTATCAGTGCGAATAGACCCAATATGAGATTGTGCATCATTTTCAATCCATTTATGAAAATTCTTGAATGTTTGAAAAGCATCAGATTTGTTCTTCAATAAATAAACCCAACACATTCTGGTGTAATCATTAGTAAATGTCATGATATATTTATTTCCATTTGCAGAAGGAACAGGCATTGGACCACATAAATCTGAATGAATGAGTTCAAGCTTCCTATGTGCTCTTGAATGTGAATCATGAAAAGACTGTTTGCTATGCTTTCCTAGAATGCAAGCATCACATTGCTTATGTTTTCTAGGAATTGCAGGCAAATCAGCAACAGAATTTTTCTTCAACAAGTGGAGACTATCATAGTTTAAATGTCCAAATCTAGCATGCCATAATAAACTTGACGGAAGTGTACCTTCTTCATGATGAGAAATATATGAGAAATGTTGTGTATGAGCAGAGGTTCCTTGCAGTTTAAGAAGTCTTTCTTCTTCTATACCCCTCATGACAAGTGAGTGGTCAGATGTCTTTCTTACCTCAAGCTTTCCATCAAACATATGAATGGAGTGACCTTGCTGGCGGATGTGGACCAGGGACAGCAAGTTTCTCTTGAGTTGTGGGAGATATAGAACATGATCCAGAAGAAAGTCTGGAAGACCAGGCAGTTTAAGCCTGATTCTGCCAAGCCCTGATGGCTTGATTTTTGACTGATCTGCAAAGTATACTGCTCCATCAACATTGTCAGTGAAATCTTCAAAAAAATCTTTCCTATGAGTCATATGACAGGTTGCTCCTGAATCAAGCAACCAGTCATTTTTCGAAGAAGCAAGTGAAGCATTAAACAAATCTTCATTTACTCCAATGTTACATTGTGCCTCAATATAGTGAGCGGATTCAGGTGCTTTACCTTTGTCTGTGTCATCAGTTTTACCTTTCTGCTAGTTTCTTCTCTGCTCAATTTTGTCCCATGGTAGCTTGCATGTAGAAGCATCATGTGATCCATTTCGTTTGCAGCGAATGCAATGCAGATCTGCCTTTTCTCCTTGATAATGTATGCCCCCCCTGCCTCTGAAGTATCTTCCTCTTCCTCTTCATCCACCTCTTCCTCTTGTAGAATCTTGAGCAGGGTGCTTTTCTTTATGAGCAAGGCAAACAGTCTCTTCAGAAGATTCAGGGACTGTCTTCTTTCCAAAAGCTTTCTCTCTTTCAGCAAACTTTTTCACAAGAGACTCAAAGGTTATGTCTTTAAGATTTCCATTTGCTTGTAAGGACTCAAGATAATTGGAGTAGTGTTGTTGGGAAAAGTATCCAATACGGAATGACCCTATCCCACTCTAAGGATGATAGTACCTCAGCAACAATCGAAGCAAAGCTATCTAAGATTCTTCTTTATGAAAGTAAAATAGGGGAGAAAGAGATCCACTAACCGATGTCTTTCGCTAATGGTTGATCCAATCTTCTCTCCTTGCTGCTTGCTCCCAGCTTCTTGCTCTTTCACTGGCCCAGCTACACCAACATCCTGCAAAATGGCAAGAGAGGGAAACTACAAGAAGCATACATTCATAATTGATTCAAGGATTAGAATAAATCAAATACACAAGCATAACAATACATCATTGAGACACATGTATATAGAAGAACCTCAAATGCTTTATTAATGGAAGAAGTAAAGTTTAGGAAGTGATACAACCATAAAAGGCCCAATCCAGCATCACCTCCCAGCAGAAAGAAATCTCCTCTTCACCTCCTTCAAAGCAAATCACCCAATAGTTCTAAACTCAAACCAACAGCACTTCCTTACATTCACAAGATTCCAGCCTCCCTAGACCTCATGAGAGAGATCTATATATAGGGTTTTAGAGAAAGGATGAGTCAGCTTGAAGCTGGTATGAAGCTGACTAGTGTCCTCTCCCACTTCAGTTATTCTTCAGTTCTTGAGTCCACTTGGAGGTTCTTGCTTCCACTTGGAGATCTAGACCCTCTTACTCATCACCAGTCGAATTCCCTGATCCAAGTGTCATTTTGGAAGCTTCCTGGGCATTGACACTTTGAGGAATGACTGTGCCACATGTCCCAACTCGCCCAGCGCAGGTAGCCTTCTTTGCAGTTGACATTCAGCGCAGGTAGACAGTGGAGCAGTTGACATTCAGCGCAGATGCTCAGTGGAGCAGTTGACATGATCCAGAATTAGCTTGTTTTTGAGTGTTTTCAGGTGGAGAACTGCTATTCAGTGCTGTGGTTTGCTGACCTTGTTCCTCTAGGGGTAGGAACAACATGTTTAGGGACTTTGGATCCCTTAGATTATGGACATTTCATGCTTCATGTTGTAAGGCACAAAAATGTCTATAACAGTTGCCCCCTAAAGTATGAGGTCGGTTATTGGGTGAAATGCTTTATCAGGAGGATCCGAAGTTCATTCAATCGCTGAGAGGTGACCTGTAATAAAATACAATACAATACATTATTTTTCATTCTGCTTTCATGATCTAGCTGAGGCGGGCATTCCCATGCTCAGCTTTATAAATTCATTTTGGTACATAGAACAGATGATCGTCTGATAGTAGACTGATAATTCTCTGTTGAAATTATCATCCTTTGAGTAGGATGATCATCTGCTGCAATGATGTACATATCAAATGTCTTTATATTTCCTGAATATATATCGCAGCCCGGATGGATGAAATTAGATCCGGGGTCTTCAAACTCATTCGATCTTCACTCTAAGTACAAGTCGATCCATGTGAGAATTGCGCTGAAGTCGAACATGGAAAGGCATCGCTTGATTACCGGTCAATGATGTAAACCGTTAACAAGCGCGAGAGGAATCACCGATAATGATAATGACCCTCAAGGTACTGCAGTACAATTCACGTGGTGTGAATATAGGACTTGGCGTCGAACACCACGCAAAGTCTTCTGGTCGAAGGTCATTGATGTATACCTGTCGCTGGAAGTGAGAAACTTGCCATTGAGGCATGCAAGCTTCAAAGTACTGAGGGGGTTGTTCCTAGATCAACTTCTTGGATAATGAGCTGAAGTCGACAAGAAGCGATCCGTCAAAGGAGGGCCTTAATGAATCCCACATCAGTGACACGGAACGGAGCTAATGACTTTAATGGAGGTGAAAACAATCTGTGACATATGATTCAGGGTGGCGGTCATGGATGGATGAAGGATAATGTATGGTAGTGGATGGGACACGGTTGACTCTTTCTGAACAACATCTCTTGAACATATAACGACACTGATGCGATGGATCGGTAGCATTACCCCAAATGTGGATGGTTTGGCGAGACCATGGTGATGAGACCGGTGAATGAAACAACCCAACCCGATGTGATACGGAGGAAAAGTGTCATGTTCAAGAGCGACTTGCTACCATTAAAGCTTTGAGGTTCTCCCAATTTTTCCCCAGTCATTTCTGACCAGTACCTCTTTATTTTTGTCAAGCTTGAGGAGGAGAACATATGCTTGTTCTATAACCTGCCCTTCGGGCAAGCCCATCGCTATGTTTTAACGAGCCTAGCGATAGGGAAACTCGTTCTCGTCTAAAGACAAGTTTGTCGCTATTTAATCATTTTAACGAGTCTAACGACAAGGAAAACTCGGTCCTTTTCATTTTTAGAGAGTCTGAAAAGGTACATAAAGTTAACTCCAAAATTCCTTTTTCGTCATCTAATCCCTTAAGTCCGAAAAAGTATAAAACAATACAGAAGGGATGAGTTTTCGATAACTTTAACGAGCCGAATAAAACAAGCGCTCGACCTTTTTGTGCAATAATCCCTCAGGTCCAAAAAGATTAAAATCTAGAGGAGGGATAGCTCTTCCGGTCAATTTAACGAGCTGGAAGGCCAAAACTCGGCAATCTTTTCATATTTTACGAGTCAGTTGAAAAGAGCTCAAAGAAGACTCGTCTTTTGAGGAACGAGTGATAAACAGGGATAGCAGCAGATTCCAGGTACAGGTTGGAATTTTCCAATCACGGCAGTGTCACAAGGATGGCTAGGTGAAATCACTCTTCGCAGTTGTTCCTCAAAATGGGTAAACAATCATGTGGAGGTGAACGATCGGCCAAATGATGGTGGAGGGGGCAGGTGCAAACACGACCAAGGCTTTTTAACGGCTGATAAATTTACGATCACAGAGGTTATTTACCGGAATAGGTTCATTTTTATTTAAAAATGAGCTTAAACTCTGGGGGAAACATTGCTCACTGCTTTTATTTATTTTTTAACGAGCATGAAGACCGCGTTAAAACTGCTCGGATCTTGCGTTTATTTTTTAACGAGCATGAACTTTATGCTAAAACTGCTCGAAAATACCAGTCATAAGATAAGAAATGTCTCCTGTGAGATCTCTATTTTTTAAGGAGTTTCATCTTCACTAAGCTTTACTCCATCTCATCCTTTCTTTATGTAAGTTCGGAAACGGTTAATCCCAAAAACAGATAAATAACCGCTCTTAGCTTGCACTCCAAAAGGTTTGCATGCCCCCAGCTATAAAGTACAATTTCAAGGCTGCCCCTACTTATCCGTCAAAACATTTGTTTTAAAGGGTGAGGCTTACCTCTTTCAGGTTACCCAAAGATTGTCTCGTTAATCTTTCAAACAAGACACTTCCTCGGCAACGCCTACCGAAATAGACAAGGGTGAATGACTGTTGTCAAACACGTAACTTTGACAAAAGAATCCTATTCTAGAACAACCCCTCTTCCAACCACGGACGGGGTACGGACTAGTCATATTCTCCCGCGGAAATTCTATCTTATACCCAAGGTTTTCTCTGCCCAAAGCAGACCAGGATGCATGCCCCCTGGGTTCCAGTCCCATCTTTCCGAATCACTCGCACTCATCGGGAAGGAGGACTGGGGGTGGAGACATTTCTTGATTGAATAGACCATTCAGGGTTGGTATGTGACAATTTGCGATGCGTGATCCCGGAAATGAAAGTTGGTCTACGAGCTTGACCACCCTTCCTTCGTGTGGAAAACACATTACTCTAAAGAGTTAGGAGACTATTGCTCCCATGCAATATATATAGTCTCGTCCAAGGAGTAGGTTATAATCCAAGGGTCCTTGAACGACCATCACGTTCATTTGAACGGTCTTCCCTTTCAATGTAACAGGCACATTGGGGAGGATCCCTAATGGTCGACTGGTTCCTTTATCGAAGCCCGAGATATTTCTTATCTCAAGCAAAAGCGCCGGGGAACCCAGTGCTTTCCAAGCAATAGAGGAAAGGATACTCACAGATGCCCCTTCATCAATGATAGTGCCAGCCATTACCATTCTGTATATTTGGACTATGATTCTGAATGGTATACTGGCTGGCAACCGGGGTCTGCCTAGTTGATTCCAATCAAAGGATACAACCAGGTTGCTTGGTGGTGGGACCAAATACACGGTCGGATACGACCCTGACGATGTTCCTTCCTGTGATAAAGGAATGGGCGCATTGCCCTGACGCTCATTAGAGTCTGTGTTGATGAAAAGAATCTGGATGGTGTCATCCTTATTCTCTTCAGTGAGGGTGTCATTTGAAGATGAATCTTCAGTGACGGTGTCATTTGAGGATGAAACCTCTGAAAGGAGAACCGGGTCAACTGTCGTTTCGACCTTTGGACTTTTGTCCGGTCTGGAGTCAGTAGGGACAATCTTCCAAAACTCTCTTCGCTTCGTCTAAGAAGGGACAACGGTGGATGGCGTGATCGCCTTCACACAGTCTGCAGGGGGATCTTGCTCCCCTCTTTGTCTTGAACCTTCACTTTCGCTGGTTGACGGTAAGCATTCAACATGGCTATCAGAGGTTGATGCTCCCGAACTGTGCAAACGAGGGGACCAGTCCCTTAGTATCCGGGGAATACAGGGACAATCTCTATGGAAGTGGTCTCCTCTACATATGACACATGGCGATTTAGGCCCGGTCTGTGCTGTGTGTGGATTTCTGTCAGATGTCTTTTGCTTGCCCCCAGTTGCCTTAGGCTCCTTCTTCTTCTTCTCTTTCTTCTTCTTCTCCTTCTTCTCCATGGGAGCTTGGCTTTTGTCGGCTCTACCTTGCGAAGATGAAGGATTGGAGGAAGAGTTATAGGAAGTAGAAGGCTGGTGGGAAGCTCTAGACTGATCTAACTGTTGACTCGACTGTTCAGGAACCATGGTGTTCTGAACTACATTGGTTGAGAATAGCCAAATTGGCAGGCCAATTGTCAGTCCTGGAAGCGACAATGTGGCCATGTGGGGCGCACCAACTTCTCCCCAAGAGGAGAAAGGACTAGGATTTCCATCATGTGGAATTCCTTGGTTGGGGCGTTCCATGTTCTCAACCTACAGATCAACGCAGGAATAGAAGGTGATTATGTTCCGTTTAAAATAAATTTTATAACGACGCTTTAGACACAACTTGCTTTTTCACTTTTTAAGAGTCGAGAAAAAGCTAAAGATGACTCTAGTCTCCTTCGATGTTTTAACGAGCCCGAAGTGACAAATGCTCGGATGGACTTTTTCAGTTATAGAGTTTGAAAAAGGCCAAAAGAAACTACTCTGGAGTTCTAGGCAGAGGGTGTGCCAAACTTTTCGCAAAACCACAGAATACGTTTTACGGTACGAGTGGTCGATCTTCGTGAATGCTGTGTTCACTGCATTGCGATCAGTAGGGCGGCCGACACGGCTTCCTATGGATAAAGGCTTTGTTCCTATAGGGGTCTCCCAATATATACGCGACGGTACGTGGGAGCACAAGTCCGTATTGATACTTATCGCTTCACCGTGGAGGAATCACCCAACCACTCAACGCTAAGATATCACTTTTAACGACGCCGGAACACGTCTCTAGCTTAGAACTCTATGTGTTTGCGTTATGTTTCAATGCGTTGTTATGTAAATTCAATTCATTTTAAGTTGATCTTGTTTAGCAGTTTGCCTTTATGGATCACCACGAGATGTATAATACAACTTCCTAAATGCAGTCTAAGATGATAAGAAAGCTTTTCAATCTTTCAACTTTGAAAATCTTAACTACTGAGGGAAAAGAAAGACATCATCTTTTCACACAGATCATAGAGCACACACTAATGCACTTTTCCCTAAATCAACATACAAGCTGTCAAAATGCTCATGCACAATGCAGGTATTTCTTTTCTCTTTCTTAATGTTGATGTATTACAGAAAGAAAGTTGTTGTATAATTTTGAATTCAATTTCAAGTGAAAGCAAACAAGCTTTGTCCAAAATCAAAAGACACCTTAAGATTCACTTGTTTCGACACTAGAAATATATAAATTCAAACCATATGACGAAAGCAAAAGCTCAATCAGCTATGAACAGCAAACAAACTAACTCTTAAGATCAAAACGACACTTATCACATGTCTAGATCTAAGAGGCCACAGCAAGACTAGTTCACTTTTCATTATGGGAAACTGCAAATGATATAAGAAATACACAAAGAAAAAATACAGTTTCTTTATACAACCGAGGCGGAATAGAGGCAAGGAAAGTTGGTTTCAGATAGGCACATTGACTGATAACAGGCTGCAAAAACAAGGATGAAAACAGGGCAATAAACAGCAGGGAACCCTAGTAGCACAAGGCAAAACTGGTTCAGCGCAGGTAGTACACTGTCAGTTTGACATTCAGCGCAGGTAGCCCCTTCGGGAACTGCGATGAAATGCAAACTGCCTTCACAGTGCCTGCAATGAAGAGATAACCTTTCGTTTTTCTCAGTTTCCAGGTTACAGATTGCTCAAAAATTCACAGTTTTTGGCCAAATCAGAAGCTGTCAATCAAGTACACACTAAAGGGTAATTAGGAGGATGAAAAGCTATCACTGAGAGTTGTTCAGAGTCCTTGTGGATCAGCTCTTCAAATCATAAACATGCCCAGAAATTGAGCTAGAGTAGCTGCCCTCTACTTTGCATTTGAAAGATCCAAATGCAGTTCGATTCGGTACTCCCTGTGTTTAGGAAATGAATAGCAAAAACACAAACAACCAACAAGATACGATCCCCAGCGGAGTCGCCAATTTGTTGTTGGGAAAAGTATCCAATACGGAATGACCCTATCCCACTCTAAGGGTGATAGTACCTCAGCAACAATCGAAGCAAAGCTATCTAAGATTTATTCTTTATGAAAGTAAAATAGGGGAGAAAGAGATCCACTAACCGATGTCTTTCGCTAATGGTTGATCCAATCTTCTCTCCTTGCTGCTTGCTCCCAGCTTCTTGCTCTTTCACTGGCCCAGCTACACCAACATCCTGCAAAATGGCAAGAGAGGGAAACTACAAGAAGCATACATTCATAATTGATTCAAGGATTAGAATAAATCAAATACACAAGCATAACAATACATCATTGAGACACATGTATATAGAAGAACCTCAAATGCTTTATTAATGGAAGAAGTAAAGTTCAGGAAGTGATACAACCATAAAAGGCCCAATCCAGCATCACCTCCCAGCAGAAAGAAATCTCCTCTTCACCTCCTTCAAAGCAAATCACCCAATAGTTCTAAACTCAAACCAACAGCACTTCCTTACATTCACAAGATTCCAGCCTCCCTAGACCTCATGAGAGAGATCTATATATAGGGTTTTGGAGAAAGGATGAGTCAGCTTGAAGCTGGTATGAAGCTGACTAGTGTCCTCTCCCACTTCAGTTATTCTTCAGTTCTTGAGTCCACTTGGAGGTTCTTGCTTCCACTTGGAGATCTAGACCCTCTTACTCATCACCAGTCGAATTCCCTGATCCAAGTGTCATTTTGGAAGCTTCCTCGGCATTGACACTTTGAGGAATGACTGTGCCACATGTCCCAACTCGCCCAACGCAGGTAGCCTTCTTTGCAGTTGACATTCAGCGCAGGTAGACAGTGGAGCAGTTGACATTCAGCGCAGATGCTCAGTGGAGCAGTTGACATGATCCAGAATTAGCTTGTTTTTGAGTGTTTTCAGGTGGAGAACTGCTATTCAGTGTTGTGATTTGCTGACCTTGTTCCTCTAGGGGTAGGAACAACATGTTTAGGGACTTTGGATCCCTTAGATTATGGACATTTCATGCTTCATGCTGTAAGGCACAAAAATGTCTATAACAGTTGCCCCCTAAAGTATGAGGTCGGTTATCGGGTGAAATGCTTTATCAGGAGGATCCGAAGTTCATTCAATCGCTGAGAGGTGACCTGTAATAAAATACAATACAATACATTATTTTTCATTCTTCTTTCATGATCTAGCTGAGGCGGGCATTCCCATGCTCAGCTTTATAAATTCATTTTGGTACATAGAACAGACGATCGTCTGATAGTAGACTGATAATTCTCTGCTGAAATTATCATCCTTTGAGTAGGATGATCATCTGCTGCAATGATGTACATATCAAATGTCTTTATATTTCCTGAATATATATCGCAGCCCGGATGGATGAAATTAGATCCGGGGTCTTCAAACTCGTTCGATCTTCACTCTAAGTACAAGTCGATCCATGTGAGAATTGCGCTGAAGTCGAACATGGAAAGGCATCGCTTGATTACCGGTCAATGATGTAAACCGTTAACAAGCGCGAGAGGAATCACCGATAATGATAATGACCCTCAAGGTACTGCAGTACAATTCACGTGGTGTGAATATAGGACTTGGCGTCGAACACCACGCAAAGTCTTCTGGTCGAAGGTCATTGATGTATACCTGTCGCCGGAAGTGAGAAACTTGCCATTGAGGCATGCAAGCTTCAAAGTACTGAGGGGGTTGTTCCTAGATCAACTTCTTGGATAATGAGCTGAAGTCGACAAGAAGCGATCCGTCAAAGGAGGGCCTTAATGAATCCCACATCAGTGACACGGAACGGAGCTAATGACTTTAATGGAGGTGAAAACAATCTGTGACATATGATTCAGGGTGGCGGTCATGGATGGATGAAGGATAATGTATGGCAGTGGATGGGACACGGTTGACTCTTTCTGAACAACATCTCTTGAACATATAACGACACTGATGCGATGGATCGGTAGCATTACCCCAAATGTGGATGGTTTGGCGAGACCATGGTGATGAGACCGGTGAATGAAACAACCCAACCCGATGTGATACGGAGGAAAAGTGTCATGTTCAAGAGCGACTTGCTACCATTAAAGCTTTGAGGTTCTCCCAATTTTTCCCAGTCATTTCTGACCAGTACCTCTTTATTTTTGTCAAGCTTGAGGAGGATAACATATGCTTGTTCTATAACCTACCCTTCGAGCAAGCCCATCGCTATGTTTTAACGAGCCTAGCGATAGGGAAACTCGTTCTCGTCTAAAGACAAGTTTGTCGCTATTTAATCATTTTAACGAGTCTAACGACAAGGAAAACTCGGTCCTTTTCATTTTTAGAGAGTCTGAAAAGGTACAGAAAGTTAACTCCAAAATTCCTTTTTCGTCATCTAATCCCTTAAGTCCGAAAAAGTATAAAACAATACAGAAGGGATGAGTTTTTGATAACTTTAACGAGCCGAATAAAACAAGCGCTCGACCTTTTTGTGCAATAATCCCTCAGGTCCAAAAAGATTAAAATCTAGAGGAGGGATAGCTCTTCCGGTCACTTTAACGAGCTGGAAGGCCAAAACTCGGCAATCTTTTCATATTTTACGAGTCAGTTGAAAAGAGCTCAAAGAAGACTCGTCTTTTGAGGAACGAGTGATAAACAGGGATAGCAGCAGATTCCAGGTACAGGTTGGAATTTTCCAATCACGGCAGTGTCACAAGGATGGCTAGGTGAAATCACTCTTCGCAGTTGTTCCTCAAAATGGGTAAACAATCATGTGGAGGTGAACGATCGGCCAAATGACGGTGGAGGGGGCAGGTGCAAACACGACCAAGGCTTTTTAACGGCTGATAAATTTACGATCACAGAGGTTATTTACCGGAATAGGTTCATTTTTTATTTAAAAATGAGCTTAAACTCTGGGGGAAACATTGCTCACTGCTTTTATTTATTTTTTAACGAGCATGAAGACCGCGTTAAAACTGCTCGGATCTTGCGTTTATTTTTTAACGAGCATGAACTTTATGCTAAAACTGCTCGAAAATACCAGTCATAAGATAAGAAATGTCTCCTGTGAGATCTCTATTTTTTAAGGAGTTTCATCTTCACTAAGCTTTACTCCATCTCATCCTTTCTTTATGTAAGTTCGGAAACGGCTAATCCCAAAAACAGATAAATAACCGCTCTTAGCTTGCACTCCAAAAGGTTTGCATGCCCCCAGGTATAAAGTACAATTTCAAGGCTGCCCCTACTTATCCGTCAAAACATTTGTTTTAAAGGGTGAGGCTTACCTCTTTCAGGTTACCCAAAGATTGTCTCGTTAATCTTTCAAACAAGACACTTCCTCAGCAACGCCTACCGTAATAGACAAGGGTGAATGACTGATGTCAAACACGTAACTTTGACAAAAGAATCCTATTCTAGAACAACCCCTCTTCCAACCACGGACGGGGTACGGACTAGTCATATTCTCCCGCGGAAATTCTATCTTATACCCAAGGTTTTCTCTGCCCAAAGCAGACCAGGATGCATGCCCCCTGGGTTCCAGTCCCATCTTTCCGAATCACTCGCACTCATCGGGAAGGAGGACTGGGGGTGGAGACATTTCTTGATTGAATAGACCATTCAGGGTTGGTATGTGACTATTTGCGATGCGTGATCCGGAAATGAAAGTTGGTCTACGAGCTTGACCACCCTTCCTTCGTGTGGAAAACACATTACTCTAAAGAGTGAGGAGACTATTGCTCCCATGCAATATATATAGTCTCGTCCAAGGAGTAGGTTATAATCCAAGGGTCCTTGAACGACCATCACGTCCATTTGAACGGTCTTCCCTTTCAATGTAACAGGCACATTGGGGAGGATCCCTAATGGTCGACTGGTTCCTTTATCGAAGCCCGAGAGATTTCTTATCTCAGGCAAAAGCGCCGGGGAACCCAGTGCTTTCCAAGCAATAGAGGAAAGGATACTCACAGATGCCCCTTCATCAATGATAGTGCCAGCCATTACCATTCTGTATATTTGGACTATGATTCTGAATGGTATACTGGCTGGCAACCGGGGTCTGCCTAGTTGATTCCAATCAAAGGATACAACCAGGTTGCTTGGTGGTGGGACCGAATACACGGTCTTATACGACCCTGACGATGTTCCTTCCTGCGATAAAGGAATGGGCGCATTGCCCTGACGCTCATCAGAGTCTGCGTTGATGAAAAGAATCTGGATGGTGTCATCCTTATTCTCTTCAGTGAGGGTGTCATTTGAAGATGAATCTTCAGTGACGGTGTCATTTGAGGATGAAACCTCTGAAGGGAGAACCGGGTCAACTGCCGTTTCGACCTTTGGACTTTCGTCCAGTCTGGATTCAGTAGGTTCATTTTCAATGGCTAACGCTTCAGCCGACCACTTGAGCGGGCCAGCTGTGTTCTCAACCAACGAAGGACTTGGCACGAGTTTTTTGTATCCAGGAGGAAGTCTCAACGGTGAAACCGGACGATCTTCCAAAACTCTCTTCGCTTCGTCTAAGAAGGGACAACGGTGGATGGCATGATCGCCTTCACACAGTCTGCAGGGGGATCTTGCTCCCCCTCTTTGTCTTGAACCTTCACTTTCGCTGGTTGACGGTAAGCATTCAACATGGCTATCAGAGGTTGATGCTCCCGAACTGTGCAAACGAGGGGACCAGTCCCTTAGTATCCGGGGAATACAGGGACAATCTCTATGGAAGTGGTCTCCTCTACATATGACACATGGCGATTTAGGCCCGGTCTGTGCTGTGTGTGGATTTCTGTCAGATGTCTTTTGCTTGCCCCCAGTCGCCTAAGGCTCCTTCTTCTTCTTCTCTTTCTTCTTCTTCTCCTTCTTCTCCATGGGAGCTTGGCTTTTGCCGGCTCTACCTTGCGAAGATGAAGGATTGGAGGAAGAGTTATAGGAAGTAGAAGGCTAGTGGGCAGCTCTAGACTGATCTAACTGTTGACTCGACTGTTCAGGAACCATGGTGTTCTGAACTACATTGGTTGAGAATAGCCAAATTGGCAGGCCAATTGTCAGTCCTGGAAGCGACAATGTGGCCATGTGGGGCGCACCAACTTCTCCCCAAGAGGAGAAAGGACTAGGATTTCCATCATGTGGAATTCCTTGGTTGGGGCGTTCCATGTTCTTAACCTACAGATCAACGCAGGAATAGAAGGTGATTATGTTCGTTTAAAATAAATTTTATAACGACGCTTTAGACACAACTTGCTTTTTCACTTTTTAAGAGTCGAGAAAAAGCTAAAGATGACTCTAGTCTCCTTCGATGTTTTAACGAGCCCGAAGTGACAAATGCTCGGATGGACTTTTTCAGTTATAGAGTTTGAAAAAGGCCAAAAGAAACTACTCTGGAGTTCTAGGCAAAGGGTGTGCCAAACTTTTCGCAAAACCACAGAATACGTTTTACGGTACGAGTGGTCGATCTTCGTGAATGTTTTGTTCACTGCATTGCGATCAATAGGGCGGCCGACACGGCTTCCTATGGATAAAGGCTTTGTTCCTATAGGGGTCTCCCAATATATACGCGACGGTACGTGGGAGCACAAGTCCGTATTGATACTTATCGCTTCACCGTGGAGGAATCACCCAACCACTCAACGCTAAGATATCACGTTTAACGACGCCGGAACACGTCTCTAGCTTAGACCTCTATGTGTTTGCGTTATGTTTCAATGCGTTGTTATGTAAATTCAATTCATTTTAAGTTGATCTTGTTTAGCAGTTTGCCTTTATGGATCACCACGAGATGTATAATACAACTTCCTAAATGCAGTCTAAGATGATAAGCAAGCTTTTCAATCTTTCAACTTTGAAAATCTTAACTACTGAGGGAAAAGAAAGACATCATCTTTTCACACAGATCATAGAGCACACACTAATGCACTTTTCCCTAAATCAACATACAAGCTGTCAAAATGCTCATGCACAATGCAGGTATTTCTTTTCTCTTTCTTAATGTTTATATATTACAAAAAGAAAGTTGTTGTATAATTTTGAATTCAATTTCAAGTGAAAGCAAACAAGCTTTGTCCAAAATCAAAAGACACCTTAAGATTCACTTGTTTCGACACTAGAAATATATAAATTCAAACCATATGACGAAAGCAAAAGCTCAATCAGCTATGAACAGCAAACAAACTAACTCTTAAGATCAAAACGACACTTATCACAGGTCTAGATCTAAGAGGCCACAGCAAGACTAGTTCACTTTTCGTTATGGGAAACTGCAAATGATATAAGAAATACACAAAGAAAAAATACAGTTTCTTTATACAACCGAGGCGGAATAGAGGCAAGGAAAGTTGGTTTCAGATAGGCACATTTACTGATAACAGGCTGCAAAAACAAGGATGAAAACAGGGCAATAAACAGCAGGGAACCCTAGTAGCACAAGGCAAAACTGGTTCAGCGCAGGTAGTACACTGTCAGTTTGACATTCAGCGCAGGTAGCCCCTTCGGGACCTACGATGAAATGCAGACTGCCTTCACAGTGCGTGCAATGAAGAGATAAACTTTCGTTTTTCTCAGCTTCCAGGTTACAGATTGCTCAAAAATTCACAGTTTTTGGCCAAATCAGAAGCTATCAATCAAGTACACACTAAAGGGTAATTAGGAGGATGAAAAGCTATCACTAAGAGCTGTTCGGAGTCCTTGTGGATCAGCTCTTCAAATCATAAACATGCCCAGAAACTGAGCTAGAGTAGCTGCCCTCTACTTTGCATTTGAAAGATCCAAATGCAGTTCGATTCGGTACTCCCTGTGTTTAGGAAATGAATAGCAAAAACACAAACAACCAACAAGATACGATCCCCAGCGGAGTCGCCAATTTGTTGTTGGGAAAATTATCCAATACGGAATGACCCTATCCCACTCTAAGGGTGATAGTACCTCAGCAACAATCGAAGCAAAGCTATCTAAGATTTCTTCTTTATGAAAGTAAAATAGGGGAGAAAGAGATCCACTAACCGATGTCTTTCGCTAATGGTTGATCCAATCTTCTCTCCTTGCTGCTTGCTCCCAGCTTCTTGCTCTTTCACTGGCCCAGCTACACCAAGATCCTGCAAAATGGCAAGAGAGGGAAACTACAAGAAGCATACATTCATAATTGATTCAAGGATTAGAATAAATCAAATACACAAGCATAACAATACATCATTGAGACACATGTATATAGAAGAACCTCAAATGCTTTATTAATGGAAGAAGTAAAGTTCAGGAAGTGATACAACCATAAAAGGCCCAATCCAGCATCACCTCCCAGCAGAAAGAAATCTCCTCTTCACCTCCTTCAAAGCAAATCACCCAATAGTTCTAAACTCAAACCAACAGCACTTCCTTACATTCACAAGATTCCAGCCTCCCTAGACCTCATGAGAGAGATCTATATATAGGGTTTTGGAGAAAGGATGAGTCAGCTTGAAGCTGGTATGAAGCTGGCTAGTGTCCTCTCCCACTTCAGTTATTCTTCAGTTCTTGAGTCCACTTGGAGGTTCTTGCTTCCACTTGCAGATCTAGACCCTCTTACTCATCACCAGTCGAATTCCCTGATCCAAATGTCATTTTGGAAGCTTCCTGGGCATTGACACTTTGAGGAATGACTGTGCCACATGTCCCAACTCGCCCAGCGCAGGTAGCCTTCTTTGCAGTTGACATTTAGCGCAGGTAGACAGTGGAGCAGTTGACATTCAGCGCAGATGCTCAGTGGAGCAGTTGACATGATCCAGAATTAGCTTGTTTTTGAGTGTTTTCAGGTGGAGAACTGCTATTCAGTGCTGTGGTTTGCTGACCTTGTTCCTCTAGGGGTAGGAACAACATGTTTAGGGACTTTGGATCCCTTAGATTATGGACATTTCATGCTTCATGCTGTAAGGCACAAAAATGTCTATAACAAGTAGGTAGGATAGAGTGCTTTGAGAAAGGAAATAAGAGAGATATCCAGCTCAACCTTAGTGGATTTAATATCATGCATTATAGACTTTATTTCAGATGCAAGAGCAAGGGGATCATTATTTTTTAGTTCAAGAGTGAAGAGTTTAATCATGAGCTGAACAACTTCAAGTGCAGAATGTGAATCATAGAGTTCTTTCAGCTTTTGTAAAGCTTCAAAGGCAGTGGAATAGGATGAAATATGACGACTTACTTCTTCATTTACAGATGCTGCGATCAATGCATAGGTTTTGCTGTTCTTGTTTTCCCAAATGACAAGTTCTTTATCTGATGTAGGCTGCACAGGGTATTTGTCTTCTTCTCCGACACACACTCCTTTCCACAACTCATTGTAGATGAGGGTGTGTTTTACCATCCGAGACCATTCAGAATAGTTCTCCTTGCCAGTGAGAACTATTCCTACCATAGAAATGATTGAATGCATTCTGTAAAAAAAATACTTCTGCTAAAAAACTTCTGCTGATAAGAAATTTCTGCTGATAAAAAACCTTCTACTGATGTACAGTGAAATTGTACTCAAAAAAGGGCAAATACTTTACTGTTTCTTCAAAGCCCTCCAAAGATCCTCATAAATTCATAAAAAATTTAAATGTATTGTAAATACACCAGCATGCAATCAACGCACATACAATCTCAGTTGCAACGTATATAAATTCAACGCACAACAACATGGACCATCATATACCATTCAAGGCAGCAGAATCTATTACTGTAAACGCACTTGTTTTTCTACAAGTCCGAAAGGACTTCTCCACAGAACCAAATCACCACAGGATCAAAATCTAAAAGATATCCTCGCAACACCTAATCACCACATGATCAAATTTTGAGGAAGACTATTGCACATCCAAGCCTTACTACTGATCCAACAACTTAATGTACGCATTTTTCATAAATTTCACACAGGAAGATGGGTAGTCAAAGGTTCATACAGCCACATGTACAGTGTTAAGTTGACTTGACTTTTGTTGTCAACACACTGCATCTCTGCGCCATTCAACTGTTCTTGAACAAAAGTGACATCAATTCATTCACATGCACTCTACCCAATAACTATTTCTTCCTCACACAAAAACGACTTCTCAAATTCTGCCAGCCTCAACTCGCAGATTCCATCACTCCACAAAATACAAACTGCGTCTCATACGAGATGAAAGAAACAATATATATGTCAGACAATACAGCCACAGGTTCGAAGCAGATTCGAGACTTTTCAATAGTTTGAAAATTAACTAGGTCGTAAGTCCAAAACTTTTCCACAGGTGACAGGTCTGAGACTCCAACAAATGACAAATCTGAACAAATTCTTTACAGGTGAAAGGTCTGAGACCATCGATTCAAACCAAATACATTGACCTTGGCAAACCATCGATTCAAACCAAATACATTGACCTTGGCAAACCACAAAAGGCTTACGGGGCTTATCTCGGGGTTTCCTCATCAGAACGTCTCAGTAGGCCGTCTCTTCGGCTTCTTGAATGGACGAGATACTCGCTTAGAGCGTCGGTCGAGGTACCGTCAGTCGAACTATTTCTGGACAGCAGCTCCCAAGGGGCCGAGAACTTCAGCCACGACAAATTTCTAAAATGTGGAGCCTCCGGTGTAAAATGGTATTCGATTAATATAAAATCGAGTGCGCCTTAACACTAACTCTGATAACAGGTATGGCGTTTTCGAGGCAGCGGGATTCAATGCAAGGCTCTCAGAATGTTGGTGAACTCACGAGGAACTCAATGAGGTGCAGAGAACGATTTTGGATAGAGAACGATTTCAGAATTCGGTCACGAGGAACTCAATGAGGTGCAGAGAATCACGCAGAGGAATGTTGGAACGGTTTTGGACAGAGCAGGTGTGGCAGATTGACATAGTCGTTTGAGGACAGAGCGCTGGCAGAGGCAGAGGCATTACAATGAATGCAATTACACTAGAGGAGAGAGCGCTGGCAGAGGCAGAGGAGTTACAAGGCACACTAGAAAAAAAGGGACCTGGGACCTGTGCTCTGATACCATGTCAGGCCAGGGTAACTCCAGAATAAGCAGAAGAAAAACTGATTGCTTAATTCATTAGCTAACTATCATTTATATACATAAAATGGGACGGATCAGTTCATCTTCTTGATGACTGTTTGCGTTCCAGTTCACCCAACCGTTGAAGATTAGGTGTGAACAACACTTATTCGAAAGTTACAACAAGATTCCAGTACCTTTGATACATTTAGCTGGCAAAATGATTCTTTATGGTACAAAGATCGCTTATACCTTTGTAAGAATTCCCAACTAAAACAAAAGATTCTCATGGAATTGCACACTTCTCCCTTAGGAGGGCACTCAGGATTTTTAAAAACTTACCACAGGGTTAAGAAGGAATTTTTTTGGGATGGCCTTAAATCATATATTCAAAAATTTGTGGCGGAATGTTTGGTTTGCCAACAAAATGAAGTTGAAACAATTAAGGCATCGGGTCTATTACAACCTTTATCCATTCTAAGCCAACGTTGGGAGGAGGTTTCAATGGATTTTATCACAGGTTGACCCAAGTCTGAGGGAAAGAGTGTCATCATGGTGGTAGTTGACAGACTTACCAAGTATACACACTTTTGTGCATTATCACATCCATTTAAAGGCAGTACAGTCTCTACTGCATTTATGGAAATAATTCAAAAGCTACATGGAAACCCAAAGGTTATTGTAAGTGAGAGAGATCCCATTTTCACTGGAAATTTTTGGACAGAATTATTTTCTTGTCTTAGTACTCAATTAGCTCATAGCTCATCTTATCATCCTCAATCTGATGGGCAAACTGAGATAGTAAACAAATGTTTGGAAGGATATCTTCGTTGCTTTGTATCTGATAAACAGACACAATCGGTCAAATGGTTGCCTCTGGCTGAATGGTGGTATAACACTTCCTTCCATACAGCAACAAAAATGACCCCATTTATGGCACTTTATGGATATCAGCCACCATCCATCACATCATATTTAAGAGAAAATTCTAAGGTTCAAGCAGTGGAACATCACATCAAACATCAACAACAAGTCCTCCAACTCTTAAAGGATAACCTCGTGTTGGCACAGAATAGAATGAAACAACAGGTAGATCAACATCGCAGCGAAAGAAGTTTTGATGTAGGTGATTGGGTATTCGTACGGCTACAACCATATAAGCAAATGTCCCTCAAGCAAGCTAAGAAGGATAATAAATTATCACCAAAGTATTATGGTTCGTACAAGGTGTTGCAAAAGATTGGTACTATGGCATACAAATTGGAGCTTCCTGCAACTTCTCGATTGTACCCAGTTTTCCATGTTTCATGTTTAAAGAAGGTTATAGGCGACAAGCTCCCAGTTCAAACAATATTTCCAGAACTTCACGAGGAAGGAAAAATTATATTGGAACCGGAAGCAGTCACAGAAATAAGAACTTGACAGCTACGAAATCGATCAATTTCGAAGTATCTTATCAAGTGGAAGAACTTATCCGCTGAAGATTCCACATGGGAGGATGAGAATTTTATACAGAAGCATCTAGAACTACTCAAGCGTTGAGGACAACACTTTTTTGAAGGAGAGGGGCATGTTGGGTCCCTGTAATATTAGTGATCACCCCATTACTATTGTAGTTGCATCCCTTATTAATATTGTTGTGCCCCTATTATCCCCATATTGTTATTACTATGCCCCATAGAATCCCTCTATTGTTATTTTTGTGGCTTTATATTATTATTGTTAGGTTGGCTGGGTTATATTGTGACTCCTTAGACTCCTATATATAGAAAGGAGGTTTTGTCATTTGAATCATCCAAGAATTGTTCATTTATGTAATGTAAAGGAGGTTGCCCCCTCGAAGAGGCTGAATTCTAAGGTGTTGATCTATCTTTTCTATCTTATCTTGAGTTGGTTTCATAACGTTTCACCACAAATGTGGCCTTGTACTTCTCGATGCTCCCATCAGTTGCATGCTTCACTTTGGAGATCCATCTGGAACCAACCATTGATTTCCCTTATGGTCTCAACACCACTTCCATACACTATTCTTCATGATGGATTCACATTCTTCCACCATGGAATCAACCCAAATAGGTTGAGAAACTGCTTTCTCAAATGAAGAAGGCTCTGACTCAATGAGCTTTATCATGAGAGCCATGTAACCAGTGTACCTCTCAGGTGACCTCCTATGTTTGTGTACTGATGTAGGGGCTCCCACATTCTCCCTAGCATCCTGCAACAATCTATCAACTTCTTTGGTTCTCTTTCTCCATTCTCTGGATGTTTCTAGTTGAGTGGGTGTCTTCTCTCAGCCTCTTCTCTGCTCCTCCATTTATGGTTGCTCCACAACTTCCTGAAGCTCATCCTAAGGCTCCTCCTTTGTAGCTAGAAGCTCTTGCTCCAGTGGGATACTCAGGTCTCGTTCTAGAGAGAATCTCATAGCCTTCTCCTCATCAAACTTGACATCTCTCCTCACAATTGTCATTCTCAGTGAAGGTAAATACACCTAATAATTGTGTGGAGTTATGGTTTATCCTACGAAAACTCCCAACTTTGTTGTAGCCTCAAGTTTATTCCTCAAATCCTTAGATACATGACAATAAAATGAAGCTCCAAAAATTATGAAATGAGACAAATTAGGCTTTCTCCTAGAGAAACCTTCCTTCAGTGTGATCATACCAAGTATTATATGAGGAAGCTGGTTTTGCAAGTAAAATGTTGTGTTACATGTTTCTGCCCATAGATGCAAAGGCAACCCCTGATTATGTAGCATAACTCTTGTAGCTACAACTATGCTCTTGTTCTTCCTCTCAACTACCCCATTTTACAGTGGGTTATGGGGTGCTATCAGTTCTCTTCGAATACCTTCTTTGGCATAGAAATCCTTGAAGGCATTCGAAACAAATTCACCTCCATTTTCACTCCTAAGAGCCTTCACCTTCTTCCCAGTCTCCTTCTCAACTAATGCCTTAAATTCTACAAATTTGGAAAACACTTCATCCTTTTTCCTCATGAATAAAATCCAATATTTTCTAGATAAATCATCAATAAAAATTGCATAGTACTTATGTTTTGTTGTGGAGGATGTAGAGAAGGGTCCACAAACATCAGAGTGGAATCGCTCCAAGATTGCATCTACTCTACTATCTCGGCCATGGAAGGTAGATTTGACATATTTCCCCAATGTGAAACCCTTGCAGACATCTTTTTGGTCAAGGGAGCCTTTAGGGAGACCGATGGTAATTTGTTGCATGATTTTTAAGGCACCATGGTGTAGATGACCTAATCTTCTATGTTAGATTTCTCCAACATCTCAACTCTGCCCTTTTTCAACCTTGCTACTTAATGCAATGCAATCTCCCACCTCAAGTTTGTATAGTTCTTCACTCAAACTCCAATTTTCTTCACTTTCCCAATAGTTATGTGTCTTGGAAAGGATTTCCCTTTACTGAAAATAACATCATAGCCTTTATCCTCCAATACTGCTACAAAGATCAAGTTCTTATTCATCCCAGGTACAAACATAACATCTTTGAGGCGAAGAGGGGAGGCTTTCTCCCTCTCAAAGGTGACAGTACCAATTATTGTAACAATGTACCTCTTGTCATCCCCCAGTTCAATATGCATATAGAGATCCTTCTCCTCTAGGCTACTGAAAAATTTCTTATATCTTGTCATATGGAACAAGGCACCTGAATCAAGGTACCACAAACTCCCCATAACAATGTTTCCCATGCATGCTATTAGGGTGAAATTTAATTCAAATTTTGAAGTTAGTGCTTCACCTCCTACTCCTCCTGAAGGGTTCTTGTTAGAATTCTTGTGCAGACATTTTGTTGCATAGTGCCCGTATTCCTGGCAATTTTATCTTGCTCAAGTCTTTCTTCTTGCCATTATTTTGGTTGGATTTAGGTTTTCTTTGGGTCTTCTTTCCTTTTCCCTTCTTCCCCTTCCCAACTAAGGCAAAATGATCTTCATCCTTTCCTCTGGATGATACTCCACCCCTGGTATTTCTCATGATCTCTTCTTGAACCAAATCGAACCACAACCTTTCCCAATTTGGTAATTTTTCTCTTCCATTCACAGGGTCATGTTAATTGTGCCAGGATTTTGGAATGCCTATAAGAGCTAAGCTCACCATATCATCTTCTGCAAAATTATCCCCAACCTCTCCAAGCTCATCTCGAACTTAAGTGAATCTAGAGAGATATTGTGGAATGGTATCATTTTTCTGCATCCTAATGTTTTGAAGTTTGTCTTTGAAGGCTAATTTTCTATGGTCACTGTTATTTTCGAATAGCTCAGTCAATGCCTTCCACATAGCAAATGGTGTTTCTTTTCCATGGATTTTTGAGACCACATGGTCTCTCACACCTTCTAGAAGAATTATCTTGGCCTTTGCAACATTCTTCTTCCATTGGGCTAATTGCTTTGCATCAAACTATTGGGGTTTCACAATGTCAGTTTTAACATATTCTAACACACAATTATCATCAAGTGTTGCTTCCATTAAGTCCTTCCAAGCTATGAATTTCAAGCTACCCTCCTAGGCATACTCTAATCTCAACCCGTTAAAAGACATTCTCTCGAATATGAAGAAAAGCTGCTACACTTAAGCTGCAAATTAAAAATTAATGAGGGACAAATCCAAAATACGAGTTCTAATGTGATTTCAGGGCTCTGATACCATGTAGAAATTTGAAGAAATTGAAACTGCTCAAGAAATCAAACTAAAATCAAGAGACAAAATTTTTTCTACTAATTACAATTGCATGCTCCATCTCTGACCATCACATGTTTCTGCCCATAGATGCAATGACAACCCCTGATTACGTAGCATAACTCTTGTAGCTACAACTATGCTCTTGTTCTTCCTCTCAGCTACCCCATTTTACTGTGGGTTATGGGGTGCTATCAGTTCTCTTCGAATACCTTCCTTGGCACATAAATATTTGAAGGCATTCAAAACAAATTCACCTCCATTGTCACTCCTAAGAGCCTTCACCTTATTCCCAGTCTCCTTCTCAACTAATGCCTTAAATTCTACAAATTTGGAAAACACTTCATCCTTTTCCTCATGAAGAAAATCCAACATTTTCTAGAAAAATCATCAATAAAAATTACATAGTACTTATGTTTTGTTGTGGAGGCTGTAGAGAAGGGTCCACAAACATCATAGTGGACTCACTCCAAGATTGCATCTACTCTGCTATCTCGGCCATGGAAGGTGGATTTGACATATTTCCCCAATGTGCAACCCTTGCATACATCTTGTTGGTCAAGGGAGCCTTTAGGGAGACCGATGGTAATTTGTTGCATGATTTTTAAGGCACCATGGTGTAGATGACCTAATCTCTTGTGCTAGAGTTCTCCAACATCTCAAATCTACCCTTTTTATGCCTTGCTACTTAATGCAGTGCAATCTCCCACCTCAATTTTGTATAGGTTCTTCACTCGAACTCCAATTTTCTTCACTTGCCCAATAGCTATGTGTCTCAGAAAGGAATTCCCTTTACTAAAAATAACAACATAGCCTTTATCCTTCAATAATGATATAGAGATCAAGTTCTTCTTCATCCCAAGTAAAACATAACATATTTGAGGTGAAGAGGGGAGGCTTTCTCCCTCTCAAAGGTGACAATACCAATTCTTGTAACATTATACATCCTGTCATCCCCCAATTCAATATGCATTTGGAGATCCTTCTCCTCTAAGCTACTGAAAAATTCCATGTACCTTGTCATATGGAACGAGGCACTAGAATCAAGGTACCACGCACTCCCCATAACAATGTTGCCCATGCATGCTATTAGGGTGAAGTGTAATTCAAATTTTGAAGATAGTGCTTCACCTCCTGCCCCTCCTGAAGGTTGCTTCTTAGAATTCTTGTGCATACATTTTGTTGCATAGTGCCCGCATTCGTGGCAGTGGGGACATTTTATCTTGCTCAAGTTTTTCTTCTTGCAATTATTTTGGTTGGATTTAGGTTTGCTTTGGGTCTTCTTTCCTTTTCCCTTCTCCCCCTTCCAACTAAGGCAAAATTCTCTTCATCCTTTGCTTTAGATGATACTCCATCTTTGGTATTTCTCATGATCTCTTCTTGAACCAAATTAGACCACAACCTTTCCCAATTTGGCAATTTTTATTTTCCATTCATAGGGTCCTGTTAGTCGTGCCATGATTTTGGAAGGCCTAGAAGAGCTAGGCTCACTAGATCACCTTCTGCAACATTCTCCCCAACCCCTCCAAGCTCATCTCGAACTTGAGTGAATTTGGAGAGATATTGTGGAATGGTATCATTTTTCTGCATCCTAATGTTTTGAAGTTTGTCTTTCAGGGCTAATTTTCTATGGTCACTACTATTTTCGAATAGCTCAATCAATGCCTTCCACATAGCAAATGGTGCTTCTTTTCCATGGAGATTTGAGACCACATCGTCTCTCACACCTTCTAGAAGAATTCTCGTGGCCTTTGCAACATCCTTCTTCCATTGGGCTAATTTCTTTGCATCAGGCTGCTGGGGTTTCACAATGTCAATTTTTGTTAGGGTCCCACCCTAACCCCCTTATTTATGTCTTGGGATCACGTCATAGTCAAGAGTCAATAAAGCCCATATTAATAGTTGTAAGTGGTTAACCCGCAATTAATGACGGGACCACAGTTAGTTGCAAATGGGCGGAAGTATTAGATAGATGGTAAATGGGCGGTAGTATTAGATAGATGGTATTAATAAAACCCACGATATTGGCCCGTGTTATTGCATGTATGAGTCATATATAAAGGATAGAGACTCCCTGCGAGGAGCGTCGTGTCTTGTTTTGTAATCGAGCTCTGCTCTATTGGAGGTTGCCCCCTCGAAGAGGCCTGTGAACATTTCTCTCTGAATAATAAAATCATTGCTATTCTGTGCTCTGGGTATATTTTCTTCGCATATTTTGTGTTCTCGGTATCTTTTCTTCACAAATTCTATGTTTGGGTATTACTTTGCAGGTTAAGAGCATAACAAGTGGTATCAGAGCACTTTCAGGGCTCGGTGGGATCTCCAAATTTTAGCAAAAAAAAATTTTGGCTAGAGACGTGTTCCGGCGTCTTTAAACCACGGGATCTGTCGTTAAGCGCATAAACCTGCGGATTTGGGGAGGCATGCACGCAGGAAATACAAGAGGTGGTCACGTCTGTTGGACTCCCTTGTAACCCCTATGGGTACCCCTTCGAGTAGTAGCGCATTAGACAGAACCGCGCACGGACTGTCTTCCATGTACCCTCTGGGTATATAGGAAGCCCCCTAGCTCCCTTGAAACCTCGCCATAGATAAACATTTGGCCATCTTGTGGCTACAGTACACCGAGAACAGCACTCGGAGAGATTACTCGCCCGTACGATAGGGTAGTCGGGTTGTACGGCTAAGGGTACGGTCGATCCTCCTTAGTTAGAGCCCTGAAACATTGGGCCGAGTACTACTGTCAGACCCTTATGTATATTGCGATCTGTAGCACCTGACACTCCTCAAGACCATAGTTCCCTTTCTATCGGGGGATCACACATCACCTATTCCAGATCAGCAAGGGCAGCAGCAGTAGACATCAGTCCCGCAGCTCCATCAGATCAGCAGCAGTAGTTGTTCCACCATTCAGATCTCTCAGATCCACCCGATCGGAGTAGTTGTGAAGGGTTCCTGTCCCTGGATATAATTTTCACAGGACTTTTGGCGGCATTGACATTCTGAGGATTTGGCGACTGCAGTATTGATCAGGAAGGAGTAAAACTCCGTTAGGAGTTTTCCAAAAAAAAAAAAAAAAAAGTTTGAGATCTTCCGGGGCGCTTATTGGTGACCTAGCCCATCAGAATCAGGACGACGAGCTGAGCAAGGTGGTACCATTCAATTTCTTAGTAAAATTTTTTTAGGCGGTCCCAATTTTTGTCCTCAGGTTGGTGTATGGTAGAAACTCGCACCGAAGCGATGGCCAATGAAAGGATCGACAAAATTGAAGAGCATGTGCACTCCCTCCAATCGGCGGTGAAGCTTATCGAACTTGAGCTTAAAGGAATAAGTAACCAGATACATGATGCACTCCCAAAGGGCAAGGAGCCAACCCACGAGGAGGCGTATAATGGCCATGAATACCATGAGGGTGAGTCTAGCCACTCTCATCAAGTCTGGCACACCCATCCACCACCTAGTCAGCGACCTCCCAAATTGGATATGCATAAATTTGACGGTTCTCACACGTCCGCATGGCTAGCACAAATGGAGCAGTATTTCCAATTGAATCATATCATAGATGAGGGGACTAAGCTTATGGTGGGCACCATGTACTTGGACAATGAACGATGGAAACGGAAGGAATGGCATCAGCGTTGCAATGGACAGTTTCGGGATTGGGCCCAATTTGCCAAAACTCTTCGCAGTCGCTTTGAACAGGAAGACTCTTTCTTGGGGCGTCTCACTAAGCTCCGACAGACGGGTACAGTGGAGGAATATATTACTACTTTTGAAGCCTTAGCCTTCCGCACTAGGGGTCTCACAGATGAGTTCTACATGGAATGCTTTATCAGCGGTCTTAAAGAAGCCATCAAAGCTCAGGTTCTACTCCACCACCCTCCCACATGGACAGAGGCTTGCCAGGTAGCCCGTAAGGTGGAACGTGCATTAACAGCCCAATCCAGCCGCCCCAACTTCCCCGCTAAAGGTCGTCCCTCACAGGCTCCCAATACGACTCAGACACTTAAGATTCAAAAGGTGTCACCTGCGGAAATGGCCGAAAGAAGGAAGCAAGGACTATGTTACTACTGTGATGAAAAATATTCCCCGGGTCATAAATGCAAAGAGCACAAGTTTTTTCAAATAGATGCCACTGACTACAGCTCCACCGAGGAAGATCCACCACTTGAGGAACCGGAGGAGATCGAAGAAGATAACCAAAAGGAAATTGTATCTGATGAACCAATTATTTCGCTAAATGCATTGGCAGGAATTTCTTCCCCTCAAACTCTCAAAATCAAGGGTTTTCTTAAACATCGCCTAGTAGTAGTCTTGATTGATAGTGGAAGTACCCATAATTTCATCCATCAAAAGATCGCTGAAGCAGCACATTGTTTCGTCCGGGCAGTTTCTAACTTCCAAGTCCAAATTGTAGATGGGGGCACAATGAAATGTGAAGGTCGCTGTGAAAATGTCAAAATTCAAATGGGGGATTATCAATTGAAAACCCACATGTTTGCAATACGCATGGGGGGTTGCGACATTGTCCTAGGCGCGGAATGGCTCCACACTCTTGGGCCAATCACAATGGATTTCCAGGAGTTATATATGAGTTTTAAGCAGAACAACTCCACACATACCCTCCGTGGACTACAGGCGGGAGCCCCCTCTATCATCAGCTCGCATAGGATGGAAAAATTGTTAAAAAAGGGAAATCATGGAGTGGTAGCTAAATTTAATGCCATCCAGGTAGTAGACACCATGTCTCCGCCAATTCATCCTGAGATGCAACAGATTTTAAATAAACATCGGACGGTCTTTGACAAGCCTCATGGGCTTCCACCCTTGCGAGTGGAACATGATCATAGCATCACATTGGTTCCAGGGGCCCAACCCCCAAATGTGCGGCCATACAGATATCCGTTCACCCAAAAGAATGAAATAGAAAAAATCATCAAGGAATTGTTGGAAGCAGGTGTCATTCGTCCCAGCATTAGTCCTTATTCATCCCCAGTGGTCATGGTCCTCAAGAAAGATGGGGAGTGGCGGATGTGTCCCGACTTCAGGGCCCTCAATAAGTTAACAGTCAAAGATAAATTTCCCATCCCAGTGGTTGACGATTTGTTGGACGAACTCAATGGGGCTCAATTCTTCACTAAGTTGGATCTTCGCTCAGGCTATCACCAAATTCGCATGAAGGAAGTCGACATTCCCAAGACAGCTTTCAGAACTCATGAAGGCCATTATGAGTTCCTCATCATGCCATTTGGTCTCTGTAATGCCCCCCTCTACTTTTCAGAGCCTTATGAATCACCTCCTCAAACCATATCTCAGAAAATTTGTCCTTGTCTTCTTCGATGACATCCTCATCTATAGTGGCACTTGGGCGGCACATCTTCAGCATGTAGATCTACTCTTGCAACTGCTCCGAACGCATAAATTATTTGTCAAGATGTCTAAGTGTTCGTTTGGCATGGAAGAAGTTGAGTATTTGGGCCACATTGTGGGGCATGAAGGTGTCAAGGTGGACCCCAAAAAGATCCAGGCAATGCAAGAATGGCCTCAACCTAAGACCTTGAAAAGCTTGAGAGGATTTTTGGGTCTCACAGGCTATTATCATAAATTTGTCCGCAACTATGGCCGCATAGCGAAGCCCCTAACGCAACTCCTAAAGAAAAATTCCTTCTTCTAGAACGAGGAAGCACAACAAGCATTTACCGCTCTCAAAACCGCCATGTGTTCCACTCCTGTCTTAGCACTACCGGACTTCACCAAATCATTTGTCATTGAATGTGATGCTTCGGGAACAGGTATTGGAGCGGTATTAATGCAGGAAGGGTGACCATTGGCCTTCACCAGCCAACAACTAAGTGGGAAGAATTTGGGCCAATCTACCTACGAGAAGGAAATGATGGCCATCTTACATGCAGTCGAGACCTGGCGACCTTACTTGTTGGGGCGACGTTTCCAAATCCGCACAGATCATCACAGTCTTAAATATTTTTTCGAGCAACGCCTATCTTCCCCACAACAAAATAAATGGTTAGCCAAAATTCTGGGATATGATTATGAGATCATTTACAAAAAAGGGAAAGACAACAGGGTAGCAGATGCATTGCTGCACCAATTTGAGGAGGAAAGTACTATGCTCGCAATTTCCCTCCCCATTCCCAACTGGATTGAAGAGGCTCGCAGGGAATGGTTTTCACATCCCGGGCTCTCCCAACTCATTTCTCAATTGCAGGTAGATCCTAATTCCAGCAAGGGCTACTCGTGGCAGAATGATATTCTTCGCTACAAGGACAGAGTCGTAATATCGGCAACATCCACCCTCAAAAGTCGCATTTTGGCAGAATTTCACTCATCTCCCATTGCAGGACATTCGGGCTTTCAGAAGATGTATGCTCGCACCAGAAGATCATTTTTTTGGGCCGGCATGAAACAGGACATCCTTACTTTCGTAGAAGAATGTGACGTCTGTCAACGCCACAAAGGGGAAACCGTCAACACACCAGGCACATTACAACCATTGCCCATTCCGGCGTCAATTTGGACAGAGGTCTCCATGGATTTCATTACAGGTCTTCCAAAGTCTGGGAACAAGTCAGTCATCATGGTGGTTGTGGACCGACTGTCGAAGTATGCTCATTTCTGCGCCCTACCCCACCCATTTACACCAACCTTGGTTGCTCAAACTTTCATGGATCAGATCTTCAAATTGCATGGCATGCCCACTTCTATTGTGTCCGACCGTGACCCAATCTTCACCAGTAATTTTTGGCAGGAGCTCTTCAGAATACAAGGCACTCAACTCAAACTCAGTACTTCATATCATCCGCAAACAGCTGGTCAAACCGAAGCCGTCAACAAATGTCTAGAAACCTACCTTAGGTGTTTCACTTCAGAAAAGCAACACCTTTGGGTACAGTGGTTACCTCTAGCGGAGTGGTGGTATAACACCAACTATCATGCCACCACCAAAATGACTCCCTATGAAGCAGTCTATGGACAACTTCCGCCTTCCCCTACTTCTTATCTCACGGGGTGCTCCAAAGTACAAGCCGTGGATCAAATCCTACAACACCGCGCAACCATGCTTGCCCATCTGCGCGAGAATCTTCATCAAGCTCAGAACCGTATGAAGCAACAGGCTAACCAACATCGCTCAGAGCGCCAATTTCAAGAAGGGGATCAGGTCTTTTTGAGGCTGCAACCATATAAGCAAACATCACTCAAAGACAAGGGTTGTCAAAAGCTCTCCCCAAAATTCTACGGACCATACCAAGTACTTCAGCGCATTGGAGAAGTGGCTTACAAGTTGGCTTTGCCACCTACAGCAAAAATCCACCTAGTTTTCCATGTATCGTGCCTTAAGAAAGTGATTGGGAACAATTGCCGAGTTCAAACTAGTCTACCTGAATTGGACGAAGAAGGGTCAATCTGGCTTCAACCTGAACAGGTTCTAGACACACGAGACAAGCACCTGCGCGGCCGCATGATTAAGGAGGTCCTCGTCAAATGGAAAGACACCTCTCCGGAAGATGCAACTTGGGAACCAGCCACTATTCTTCAGCAGTTTCCGCAGCTTCAGCCTTGAGGACAAGGCTAGTCTTAAGGGGGAGGGCATGTTAGGGTCCCACCCTAACCCCCTTATTTATGTCTTGGGATCATGTCATAGTCAAGAGTCAATAAAGCCCATATTAATATTTGTAAGTGGTTAACCCGCAATTAATGACGGGACCACAGTTAGTTGCAAATGGGCGGTAGTATTAGATAGATGGTATTAATAAAACCCACGATATTGGCCCGTGGTATTGCATGTATGAGTCATATATAAAGGATAGAGACTCCTTGCGAGGAGCGTCGTGTCTTGTTTTGTAATCGAGCTCTGCTCTATTGGAGGTTGCCCCCTCGAAGAGGCCTGTGAACATTTCTCTCTGAATAATAAAATCATTGCTATTCTGTGCTCTGGGTATATTTTCTTCGCATATTTTGTGTTCTCGGTATCTTTTCTTCGCAAATTCTATGTTTGGGTATTACTTTGCAGGTTAAGAGCATAACAATTTTAACATATTCTAACACACCATTATCATCAAGTACTGCTTCCATTACGTCCTTCTAGGCTATGAATTTCGAGCTACCCTCCTAGGCATACTCCAATCTCAACCCGTTAAGACATTCTCTAGAATATGAAGAAAAGCTGCTACACTGAAGCTGCAAATTCAAAATTCCTGAGGGACAAATTCAAAATATTGGTTCTAATGTGATTTCATGGTTTTGATACCATGTAGAAATTTGAAGAAATTGCAACATCTCAAGAAATTTAACTGAAATCAAGAGACACAAATTCTACTCTACTAATTTGAGGAATTAAAATCGCAATTTAGTACAACATGCATAAACATGCAACAAGCAAAACCACAAGTACACAACGATTTCTAAGGGAACCCAACTAGGAAAAACCCTTCAAGCCTCTTTGCATTAATCAGTTGCATAGAGAAACTATTACAATTTCATGCTCCATCTCTGAGCACCACCTGAAAAAGAAAAATTGTTCTCTCTGTTGAATGAGGACCTTTGGCCAACACTTAACCAATTTTTGCCTCTTCCAGCCTCCTATTTACTAGCACAATTCTGAGCTAATTCAAGCTCCTACACAATAGGTAAGTCCCTATTTCCTTTCACAATTCCCAAGGAATTGACCTCTTGAATGCATGCAAATCTGTACACTCAACTAATATACAATTAATTTGACACTAACCTTTGTCTCCTCCTCTCCAGTTGAGAAAATCAAATTCCATGCATGTATGGGCTATTTTAGGTTGATTGATCAGGTAACTGACAAATCTCTGAGTTAGACTGTTGTCTCACTGCACAATTGACCTTCAACTAACTCTATTAATGGTTAGAGGTTAGTTAACTGAGTACAACTGAAAATCACTGGACTAGATTGCTAAAATTTAGCAATCAACACATGCAAGACTGAACTCGAAGCCCACTAACTCAAATTTGCTGATCTAACTAAGTGACAAGAACAATGTCACACTAGTTAACTGCCTCCAAGTTGTCCCTTTGATGTGGAAATTCAAATTACTGAATTTGACTAAGGCTAAAGTCAAATTGAGCCTTTCTTGCTACACTTTCTAACACCAATAATTGATATGGAGTTATGTCTGTCTTTGAAAGAGAGAGCCACTTGTAATGATCCACTTTTCCCTTGAACTAAATAACCTCTCCTTGAACTCATTTAGTTTTCCCATGGTTGATGGTTGTTGGGGGTCAAGCTTCATGTCTCCTTAGAAGTAATGAAAAACATAACGAAGGCCTAGTTTCTTTTAAGTAAAGGTCGATGGAAGGTGACAAAAAAAAAAAAAAATCTCTCCATGGTGATGCCTTCAAAAATCATTTTAATGAAACATCTAAGTGATTTTCTGTAGTACGTTAGTGCATATTAACCATGTCTTGAATGACTACTATTGCTCATGTTAAGGACAAGAGTGTAAGTGAATGGCATAAGTAGAAGGGGGAGGAGAATGACCACTTGCTTAATACGTGTCAAAAACCATGAAAGATTTATATCCATGCTTCTCCCATGTAATCTTTTCATTATGAGATTAATATAACTAATTATTATGGTTTCCATAGGGTCAAGCCTTTGGAAACTCCTTAATCTTCAATGCAAAGATGTCCCTCCTTAACAATTGCTTTGCCATTTTCTTGTTTGTCTGTCCAAGCACTATAACTCCTTAGTGCATGGTTCAAAGATATAGTTGCAAAGCAGGGATAAATCAATGAGACATGAGAAATGATACATGCTAAGAAAGGTGAATACCCTCAATGATCATTATTAACAATTAAATATTATTTTTGTGATGATTTTATTTGATAATAATAGTAATAATAATCTAATTTTAAGGTCACGGTCAAGGCAAACATAAAATTGGGAACACATGTTCTTAACCATTAAGACCACTCATATGATGTTAAATAATCGACTAGTTTATTTTAGACTAGGCGAACACTTATCATATTATCTTTTGGTTAGGTGATTAAACACATTACATTAGATATTTAGTGTAATGCCAAAATTTTCACCATAAATTTAGGTATTCTACTTGCTAAAACTATGAATTTTAATAATTATAATGAAGCTCTAAATACCCATTTATGAATTTTAATAATTATAATGAAGCTCTAAATACCCATTTCACACAGATACAACATAGTTGTCGACATACAAACATAATGACATTAAATGTCCAAATTCGTGGCATGCAAATACTTTCTTTACCATATTAAAACACAATAACCATTTTTTCCTATAGAGTACATACTTTTTGTAGAACTTCCCACTGTAGATCACTTGATAATGCAATATACTAAAGAAAAATACTTGATCTACTTCTACAAAAAAACTTGTGGAAGCTTAATCGATTTTGAGCAAGATCAAATAGAAGACATATAACAGAGAATGAGAAATCAATCACACGTGAACACGGAAGGATACTCTGGGGAAAGCCTAAGCTAAAAACCCCGACCTTTGTATTATCATACAAGTGGAAATATCTTCAGATTACACAAATCTTTAGCTCACAAGCTATCCAGCTCTCAGTACAATCCCTCAATGCTGCTCATAGACTGAATAGACACTACATATGCGTTCCTCCAATCCTCCAAGCCTCCTATTTCCTTGCGTAGTTTGTCCTGGGTCCTCTGGCTGCCACCTGTGTGAATTCACCTCTCGCACAACTCACCAAACTCAGAAGTAACTGCGCAATCTCCAAGGAATGAATTCCTTCTGCATGCAAGAGATATCTTCAACGGAATATTCCTGCAATTGACAGTACACTATCCCATCATCTGATCTCAACTGGGTCTCTCACTGAACTGACATGCATGAGTTATTTATGAGAGAATATTCAATTATCTGAAGTACAGTAGTTACATGCATGCATGCATTAACTAACTGAACTCACAATCAGTTCCACAAACTGTTGGAACTAATCTAACTGGACTTAACTCCGTTAACTAAGCTAACTAAGTACAACTCAAAGTACAACTCATCCTTATCACTTTAATTAAGGGATAACTTCCTCAATCAAAGGGAAAATTGTTGCATGTCTTCACATAGACTTCATGTTTGATTTTCTCCAACTAATTAACTCAAGATGAATTAATTAATTATTTTTCAAACAGCTGCTAAGATCAAATTCGAATTTTAATTCTCAACTTTAGTTCAGGGACTAACTAAAATTGGAATGTATCCCAAAATGCTACTTATAGAAATGCTATTTTTAGCACTTCTATATTTAACATTTCTTGTTGCTATTTTCAACACTTTTATAGAATTTCAAAATAACACTATAATAAATATTTTAATTGAAAAATTATAAATTATGATAACGTACTTCATACGTTTACACTTTTTAATAAACTCCTTTTTTATGGTCAACCCCTCCCCATAAATAAATAACCCAATAAAAACTAAACCCCTCACAACCTCAACACTCACCTATCAAAATGAAAAAATAAAAGACACCCCTCTCCATAAATAAACAAGGGCAACTGCGTAGCAGTAGTCCCTGTCGTATTGCCTGTAAACAATAAAAAATATTATTATTTGTGAATCTAAACCTCTGTTTTGATCAACATTTTGGGGAAAACCATTCCCATGTGTCTTTGAAATTGAAATGTGCTGCTTTGCAAGATCTGTTTAACAGTGCTTTCTATCTCCATATAATTTTATTCTTGGACATTGAAGTTTGATTCATTTCGAATGATATTTATATTGTTTTATCTTATGTTATGTTCTTCAATGCAAAGCAATTCTCAGACAAGGAAGATGTTTTAGCCTTTGATTCTTATGGAGTCCGGTGTTGACATGTACATTATTGTGAATATTGGCTTCTTTCTAAATCTGTTTGATTGCTTATTTTTTTGTCCTGCAGCCAACAAGATTAAACCTAGGATTCATATAACCTAGAAGAGGGTTCAAGGATATATTGTGAGAAATCAGTAGAGATGGCATTTGTGTCAACTAACATGGATGAAAGATTGGCTAACATTATCTATAATCAACAACTACAAGAGAAACAAGCATTGAGTGAGTTATTAGACAGTTATTCAGTTTCAGCCATGAACCTATCTATGTAAGAACCTATAAGCCAAAGCCATTCTCACCTTATATCCCAATGAGCTAAAAATCAATCTGAGATCTTATGCTAAAACAATGCAATACATAGAGCATGGCATGATCTAGGATATATTATCTGCAAAAGAAAGCACTGAAAAATATTAATAAAATTATTAGATGAGGAAAATCATACAAGGCCAAAAAATTGCAAGGATGTAACAAGCATGTTGTAAATAATCAAGCAAAATTAATTGTTATTTTTCCATGTACAAGGAGCATTGTCAAGTTTGCTAGATTTTCCTTGAAAATTCAATCTATAATAACTCTCTCCCTACCAACTGTATTTTGATGGCATGCTTTGCCATTTTTCTAATTCTCTGTCATGAAATTTCTGGCCTTGACATTTCTTACCTACTAAAAGACAAGAAGTTTTTTCCACTCAACATTTATTCTAAAATTCACGAGATCATCTTAATACCTGCATGGCCTTTGCTTCTTGCAGCTATTCTAATGAGTCAATTACTGATATTAGTAGCTATGGTAGCGATGGCATTCATCGCTGATGTTTAAAATATGTGAGTGAGTGGTGCAATATATGTCAACTCTGTGATTTGTTGTAGCAAGATGAGGAAGAGGAAAGTAATCAATTGGTACATAGGCTTGATGACACCTTCTATCAATTTTGCCACTGATGTGGTGGAGGCAAGTTTTTTACTATTTCCTTGGTACATTTTAGAATTGCCTTACATAAAGGCTCATGTAATAATTTCAAGGTTTTATTTGAACAAATACTTCTTAGATCAAAAGCTTCCTTTTGCTCCTTGAGTATTGAAAAAATCCTTGGGGTTGAAGGTTGGACTTGAGCTTGTTTTTCTGTGGCCCTATTATTTTGTCTCATCAAAGACACCTCCAAGTGCAAATGATTTAAACATTGATTCAAGACATCAATAAGATCATTGTCATTTGCATAGTTACAATATCATTGTCTTCATCAACATATGTTATAACAAACTGTGCAGATGGATTGAATTGGAAAAGCTCACAGATTTACATCTTAGCCCAGCCAGGGAGAGGTCTAGAATACCACCTTCCATTGGAAGCTGTTACAGATCCATTTGGGCACATCAACCCCATATTACAGATCGATACTATTAGGGCCCATCAACCCCTAGTGCAGTTGTTACATGCCCTAAAGAAGTTAGTCATCAGAATGCCTCACTTCCCAAGAAGTTCCATCACTGAAAACATCCAAAAAACTACCTCTAAGAAGATCAGCGCAGGTAGGCCTTCATTAGGGTGCGCTGCAATGCAATCCATACACTGACAGGATGTTATGTAGCGCACTTGGTCCCTCTTTGGACTGCGCTGAGCAAATTTGAGCAAAATTCCGTGAGGGTTTGAAGATTCCTTATCCATTGGAAGCCTCTAGAAGTTTCTCAATGCCACCTACACCTTTGAGTTCGCATTTGGATGAGAAAGGGAATTAGGAAACATCAATCCCCTATCCCTTCTTCTATGGAACTAATTTCTAAATTTAGAAAGATATTCATTATCACCATTGATGGCATAACCTCCTTCACTCACCTATAAAAAGATCACTCATCTAAGAGATCAGGGGCTGAAAAATATTGAGTTGTAAGGAGATGCTGGTGATATGAGATTAGAATTGAGTGCAAGTATTGTAATAGTGTTGGAGTGTCTTGCTTGTCATGAGGTGAAGAGGGATTGAATTGGAAGAGTGTCACTAGATCGAGCACATATGGGTTGTAATCTTTCCTCTTATCAATAAAGTTTTCAAGACTTTTTCCTTATGCTTGTGTTATATGTTAATGCTTTCATATGTATATCATGTTCTCGATTCCATGTTATTTATAAGCAATAGATCATTATCATTTGCCTTGATGGGTTTTTGTTTCTGTGTTTGTGCAGGTACTTTCCAAGCAGCTTAAGTACGGAAAGGAGCAGCAAGATCGGTCAAGGGAGACAAGGAGCTAGCGAAAACTACAAGTAGGTTTCTCTTATCTCTTGTTTCATCTGTTGGTTATAGAAAAGGTAGAGATTACTGTGTCTATTGTTTCTAGACCTGCTACTATATCTAGAGGGTTAGGCGTTTGTCCAAGAACACTAAATATTCCCGAAACAAATTGGCGACTCCACTTGGGAACGTTTATCCATCTTAGTAGCTTATCAACCTCTTAAGACATTTCTACATATTGTACTTGTGGTCGTTTATTGATTTTAGTCCTCTTTCATTGAAAATTGAGTCGAAACTGTGACAAAATTTCCTTCAGAATTGCTTACTGTCATCAGCGCAGTCTGATGAAGGACACAGTGCGCTGCAGTGCACTTCCCGCATAGGTTCAGTGCAATTCATCGCACTGTCTCTAACTGTTGCTTGCGCTGATCCCTTTAGGGTCAGTTTCCCATCTAGGAACTGAAAGTTTTTGCCAATTTTCTCTTGTTTGAATGAGTTGCTGAATGTCAATGATGTTTTGTCTCTGAAAATAGCTTTTCATCTCCTTAATTTGGCCCTATTTAGATTGGATTTTTGGATGTTTTTTATGTATTTGTTTTATCATTTGCAATCCACTGTCAAAAGGTAGTTTTGATCAATTGTTTTGTCGATAGAAAAGTGTCGTAAAATCGTCATTTTCTTCGAAAAATGAAGTGTCGTAAAGTCTTCCTTCATAAATAATCGATTGATTTATTTGTGCATTTGATTTGTATTTTCTTTTAAAGTGTCGAAAATCTTAATTTATTTAAAATTGAAAGTGTTGTACAGTCTTCCTTTCCCTTTTAAAAGAAATTGTCACAAATCGTCATTTTTTATGAAAAGAGTTCTGAATCATTTGTGCATTAGTTTTTCTTATTACATCATTCACATTAAGAGAAACTGAAAAGAAATACATGCAATTTGCATTTTAGAGTTTGATTTTGTGTGTTCAAAAGGAATGGTCTAGGAATTGCATTAGTTTGTGCTCTTTTTTGCTTGTTCAAAAAGTACTTGTATGCTCTATCCCTCATAGCAAGGATTTTCATTGCTGAAATTAAATGGAAAGAGTGCTTCTCATTCTATTTGCATTCTTAGGAATTTTGGAAAACATCTCATGGTGAACCTTCAAAGGCAAATTTTAAGCAAGATCAACCTAAAATTTACATCAATTAATCTAATAACGCATTGGAACTTAACGAAAAACATCTAGAGGTCTAGGCTAGAGACATGTTCCAGTGTCTTTAAACCCAGTGGTTGTCGCGTTCACTGAGGTTGGATGATTCCTCCTCTCTGATTTGAAAAGTACTAGTACGGACTTGTGCTCCCTGTACCATCGATTATATGGTGGGAGACCCCAATAGATTGAAATCCTTTATCCCTAGGAAGCCGAGTCTGCCGCCTTACCGATCGCAACGCACCGAACACAGCATTCAAGAAGATTGACTGCCATATGTAAAGTCCTTAGTCATTTCTCTTTCATTTATCACCAAGGTGTATATTGCAGTTTTGTGATTTTTCTGGTAAACCCTCTTGTCTAGAATCTCCATAGCAGTCACTTTCGTTCCTTTTCGACTCTTTAAAAGTAAAAGGATCATCTGAGCACTTGTCCTTTCAGGCTCATTAAACATCGAAGGCGACTAGAGTCATCTTTTGCTTTTTCTCGACTCTTTAAAAATGAAAAAGCGAAGTTGTGTTCTAGTGTCGTAAAAATTAATTGATCGTGAATAACATCCTCATTCCTTAGTTGATTTTAAGTTGATAGAATCAATCAACAATCATGGAGGAACATCAACCCAAACCCCGTCGTTCGCGGAGAACAGCAAGCCAACCGCCTTTGCCTCCCGAAGCGACACCAATTCGGACAAAGCGGTCTCGTTTAACTGAGTCTAGTACATCAAGAACTCCTAGTTCTTCATCTAGATTACCTGAAACATTTGTTTCAGTAGCTACAGAGACTCCAGTTACTCCGACTATTTCTGGTACATTCGTTCCTAAAGAAGAATTTTCACAATTACCTGAGGACATTAGCACTGATCCTAGTGAAACGGTAACCGAGGTTGTCCAACAACAAGTTGATACTCAACTTGAAACTGTTCAACCCGAAAGTGCTTCTGAACTTGAAACAACTCAACCAGGAGTTGGTCCAGAATCTATCCTAGTTCAAATAGAAGTTACATCTGAACCTGAAATTGTTCAAGAACCTCCCTTTGAAACTGTTGTTCATTTACCTGAACATCTGGACTTTGAATTTCAACATTCAGAAGTTGTTACCCCTCAGACATCAGTTGTTGTTGAAACTACACTTCCATCAACACCAGAAATCTTTTACGGACCTGACGGTCAAGTTCTTCCACCAGATTTGATTGCCATAGAGGAGGAATTAGTAGAAGATTAAACACCTGGAACCCCGTTTCATTTTGGAATTGGGCTTAATCTTTATCCTACTACTCCTTATTATTTTGTTTCATTCGATCAAGTACCCGTCGAATCTTTAGGACAACTTTTGGGCCAGTTAACTATGGTTGAACAACCGTTAACATCCCAGACTGTATCATTTGATGAAGCTGCAACAGAATCTTCTATTGTAACTCCTTCAATGTTTTCTACCACACCTGAGTCGCACTTGTATGGTGAATCGTCCGTCTCGGTTGGTTACCAATCATTGTCTGGAACCCACTCAGGGGTTGCTTCTGCACCATGGTCATCACCCATGTCCTCAACTGAAATTCTACCTGGTTCTTCTCTAATGGGAACTCAACAGTTTGATCCTGCACATCAGTATCATGCTGGGAAATCTGGTCAACAAAGACCTGTGTATCCATTAAATACTAGATTACCACCATATGGAGAGCAATATGCTTATTCATCGTATCTTCCTTATTCCGAAGGATAACCATATGGTAGTTTCCCACAATATTCAAGTCGAACTGGAATTAGAGTTTGTCAATGGAACCCAGTAATGCCAACTCAACCAAGGCTTGTGTATCCAACACAACCAATTAAAACTGTGTCATCTATTCCTACTACACCTGTTGTTACTATTGTGCCACAGTCACAAGCTCAAATTGTTGTATCTCAACCAGTACAAACTGATCCTTCTCCCTTGCAACCACAAGTTTCAAGTCAAGAGGTTCAAGTTTCTCAAGTTGTTATACAACAACCACTTGTTTCTGGAGCTCAACAACAACCTCAGGTTAGTATCCCTTTATTTGGATTGACCTAGGCTTACACTGGTATAGTTGATTCACAACGTGGTCAACCTTTCATTGTTGGGAAACAATAGTTGGCTCAACAATAGTGGCTGCCACAATTCCAACAACCCCAATTCCAACAGTTCCTACCTCAGTTTGGACTTGGTTCACAAGCTCAACTTGGTTTTGGTCAATATAAAGCTTACCAAGGTCCTGCGTAATAAAGCTTTGCAGGTTATGGACAACCACAAATTCAATATGGTTATCAACAACCACCTTATACTAGTTTTGTTCAACAACCATACTAAGGTTACCAAATGCAGATGCCCTACGATGGTCTGCAAAGACCTATTTCACAGGCAATTCCGTCATATCCTGGGTATGCTCAACCTGACTTGAATCGATAGTTGCCATTCATAGCAACTTTAGAATTATCAGATTTAAACCGGCTCACCAATGATCCAATCGCATATGTACCTTGGTGGCCAGTAATTCCGCATAAGTTACCATATGATATTCTGAAGTTTAAAGAAAATCCTGGAGAAGACCCATCGAATCATGTTATGACCTTTCATTTATGGTGTTCATCCAACACTTTGAATGATGATTTGATCAGACTTCATCTTTTCCAAAGAACGCTTACTGGTCCAGCTACTAAATGGCACATTGAATTACCAAGAGATTCTTTCGATAAATTCACCACTTTAGCCACAACCTTTTTGACCCACTTCGAGTTACCTATCAGATACAAGATTGAAGCGGAGCTCTTGACCAACTTTAAACAGACTACCTCCACCCATATATTAGATCATATTCATGAGTGGTGGCGTCGTCGTTAAATGGTTAAGACATACATTCCCGATCAGCTTCTAGCTGAGTGGTTCATAAAGTCCTTGTTGCCATCAATCACCGAGGATGTGGCAAAATGTGGAGTTGTCACAGAAGAGCAAGTTATCACTCGTGCCCAATACTTGGATTTGATTTACACACAATCTAGCACGCTCTATGATAAAATCCCCAATGCACCTAGACCAACTTACACTATTCCACCACCCCCACAATCGAGTAAGGACTCTCATGTCGGCGACGGTGTGATCGGTTCTTCAAGCACAAAGGCAATGGGAAGACCATCTGGTCAAACTCTTTCTATTTCCAATCAAGCTAAAAATGCATCAGAAAACACTCATGCCTCAGAGATTAATGTCGTGTCATATGACAAAGGCAAATATCCAAAGCAGCCAGGAGGTAAGAAAAAGGGGAAGAATAATAAAAAGAAACAAGAAAATTCCACTCCAGAGAAATCATTTGATTCCCCTACCGTGGCCAGGAAGCCTTATTATCCATGTCTGATATGTAATGACGAGCATTATACAAGAGATTATCCACATCGCTCTAAAGTCTCTAAATTTTTAAAGACTTCAACCACATCAGCAGTGTTGATAGATTCGTTCCCAACCCCGGAGACACATTTGGTTGCAACTGACCATGCTTCCACATCCCAAGTACTCATGTTATCCATCACAAATCCACAAAACGATGTTTTGGTGTCAACAAGAAACAAAGATTATGGAAATATGTCGTCGTCGAATAACCAGGCCACTGATCAACCAGTACTTCGACTTCGACTTCATCAGAAGTTATTCCACCAATTGTACTTGAATTGACGATAAAGCCACCAAAGGGAGTTGTGCACAAATCAACATTCAATCCTCGTGCTCGAGCAGCTCAAAACTATAACAGAGTGGAAGATCTAGCTCAATCACCTTCCGTTATGTCGACACTCGAGGTGTTGCAAAATTGTCCCTCCCAAAACAAGCTTTATTGTCAACAATAGGTGGACTGGATCCTATGGATTCAAATCTTGTGATTTTTAACCATGCGGGATATTCACCACAATTACTGATGCAATTAGCTTTCCTAATACAAGTAAAAGCTCTCAATAAAAATGTTCACTGAACTATTATTGGTGAGGGGGCATCTACTTGCATTATGTCCATGAGCTGCTGGAAAACACTTGGTTCACCGCCATTGTCACGATCACCAACTAGATTAAAAGCCTTTGATGGAACAACATATACTCCATATGGGATTTTGAGTAACCTGCAAATCGAACTAGGGGGCAAGACAATTACTGTTGACATTGAGGTAGTTGACGAACTCCTCAATTACAATAGTTTACTAGGAAGGCCTTGGGTATATGCTATGGCTGCTGTCGTTTCCATGTACTTTCGTGCAATTGCATTTCCTTTCAAGGGTGGAATCACAGTCATTGATCAGCTAGCCTTCTTTTCCAATAGTTCACAGGCTACGAGAAGCATTTTGTTGATACACAGAAACCCAGTGTCACTTCAAAGTGTTGGAGTAGGTCTCCTTAAAGATCCTTCCTTGATGGGCACTTTTACCCTCCTGCCACCATCTGGTTTGGCGGAAGTGGCAAGAGTAGAGACTTGCAACATGATTTATTCTACATCATCTGATTTTATGAAGATTTACAACTACTTTGAAATTGATGGTCATAGCGAGGCATTGTCGCTAAGCCCCATTGAATCATCATAGCAATCAATTTTTCGGGCTTGTGTGGCAAACCCTAATCCACACTCAACAATTGTATGGGTAGATAGATCGTTAGAATATGGTACCTCTTCGGATCCTTTTTCACGTATACATTCTACGGATGAAGGAATCGTCCAATCAATGATGATAGGAGAGACACTGTGGGAGGATTATCATCATCGTTCCCACCTGCTAGATGACAATGAAGATTATTCAAATGAACTAAATAACCTATTGATCGTTGATTTTTTGTCAAATTCTGTAAACGCTGTAGATTCTGAGCGTAATTTGTCCAACATAGAAGAAACGATTTCTATAAACATTTCGACCAAGCCTAACATTGTAGAAAACATTCATGTTGGCAAATCCTGTTCTCCATTAGAACTTGATAATTATTGTGCTCTTTTTTGTAAATTTCGAGATATCTTTGCATGGTTTTATGAGGAGATGTCGAGCATTGACTCAAGTATTGTTGAACATGAGATTAAAATGTACCCTAATGTCAAACTAGTATGACAGCGGCTTCGACCTGTTCATCCTAAGAAAGTTATTGCCATTAAAGCAGAGGTTGAAAAACTTTTGTGTGCTGGCTTCATTTTCCCTGTACCTCTTACTGATTGGGTATCTAATATTGTTCCAGTGATGAAAAAACAAGGGACAATTCGAGTGTGCGTCGATTATAGGGATGTAGACCAAGCATGTCCAAAAGACAATTATCCTACACCTTTTATTGACCAGATTATTGAAGAATGTACCGGATGTGAAATCTTTTCATTCATGGATGGATTTTATGGCTACAATCAAATCAATATCCGCCCACAAGACCAATAAAAAATAGCTTTTATATGTCCGTGGGGCACATTCGCTTATCGAAAGCTACCTTTTGGTTTGAATAATGCAGGGGCTACATTTCAGAGGGCAATGAATTATGCTTTCCATGACATCAAGCACATTGTTCAACCTTATCTTGATAATTTGCTTGCTCATTCACGAAAAAAGACTGATCACCCGCAACATTTGAGAGCAATATTCTTATGATGTCAACACTACAAGATAAGATTCAATCCACACAAATGTGTGTTTTGTGTTGGCTTTGGTCGATTTCTTGGATTCGTAGTTTCGAAAGATGGAATTTGACTTGATCCCATTAAGGTTCAGGGAATCCTTGACTTGCCTCCACCTTTAAACTTGTTACAGATATAGAGACTTCAAGGGAAGGCAAATTTTCTGAGGAGGTTCATTCCAAACTATGTTGAATTAGCTAAAGGTTATACATATCTATTGAAGAAAGGGGTACCCTTCCATTGGGACCAAGTTGCAAGCTTCTTTTGATGCTCTCAAAGATTCCCTGATTAGAGCATCATTAATGTATGCCCCAAAATATCAAAAAGACTTTTACTTGTATCTCGTCGTTGCAGATACAACCATTGGTATGGTTTTAGTTCAAGAAGAAAGTGGAACTGAAAATCCTATTTACTATTTGAGTCGTAATCTCAACGATGCAGAAAGTAAGTATTCACATGTCGAAAAGTTAGCCTTGGCAACCGTTCAAGCTGTGCAGAGATTTCGTCATTACATCCTCCTCCGCAAAACTACCATTATAGCAGACTGCAACCGTATGACATACATTTTGTCACATCAATTTCTGGGGGGCAAGTATTCTAAATGGATAGTTATCTTGCAGGAGTTTGATTTGGAATTCATCAAATCTAAATCAAAGAAATCTCTTGTCTTTGTTGAGTTACTTTGCGATCTTCCCTCATCCTCCAATGATTTAACATCAGAAGCATCAATCTTGGATGAGTCTCTGTTTCTTATCTCGTCAAGTGATCCATGGTATGGAGATATATTGGTATATCTCCAGACCCAAGCTTTTCAGCCTAATACCTCTCGCTTTGAACAACGACGTACTCGATACCAAGCCAAAGATTATCTGATCATTGGTGATACACTTTATCGTCGTGGTGTCGATACAATCTTACGTAGGTGCCTTACTCATGAGGAGGCCGAAAAAGATTTGAATGAGTTTCGTTCAGGTGCTTGTGGGGGGAATTTATATGGTTATGCAACTGCATAGAAAATTCTACGTGCTGGTTACTTCTGGCCAACCATATTCAAAGATTGCATTCTTGCTGTCAGAAGTTGTCATGCTTGCCAAATATTTGACCGTAAAACCAGATTACCACCTGCAACACTGCATCCAGTCGCAAAATGGGGCATTGACTTCATGACATGTAACCCCACCTCGGCTGGGAGGCATGGGTATATTATAATCGCCATTGACTATTTTACCAAATGGGCTGAGGTGATACCAACATTGAAAAACAATGGCGAAACAGCTGCTCTATTTTTTTTCAACCATGTGGTTTCCAGGTTTGGTGTACCACAAGCTATAGTTACAGATCATGGGTCGCATTTTCACAATCACAGGATGGTCGAATTAACTGCCAAATTAGGATTGTCCACATGATAGTTCTACTCCATACTACCTGCAAGCTAATGGACAAGTTGAAGCTATCAACAAAGTCCTTAAGTGCACGTTGCAAAGAATGATTGGAGTTCATAAAAGGAATTGGTATTTAATCCTGTACTCGGCTTTGTGGGCATATCGAACCTCGGTGAGAAATGCGACCGAATTTACGCCTTTTTAGTTGGTGTATGGTTTGGAAGCAATCTTACCAATTCAATGTGAAATATCGTCTCTCAAACTCGCGATTGACCTGCAACCTGACACTTCTGAAGAAGAAGCGTGTTTCTTGGAGTTAATCCATCTGGATCAAACCCTTCATGATGTTGCAGTGGCTAACGAGGCGCATGAAAAACACATCAAGGCGCAATATGACAAAAATGTTAAGCCTCGTGTCTTCTTAGAAGGTGACCTGATCTTGCCTTACGATCAGGATTCTGATAAACTTGGAGCGGGAAAATTTGAACCGCTATGGATGGGCCCTTATATTGTTAAACGTATGTTGATGAAAGGTGCCTACGAGTTAGTGGACTATGATGGGATTCCATTGTCGCAGCCCCAAAACAGGTTGTACCTTAAATGTTACTATGCTTAGTTGACTGTAGTAAAACTCACTGTATATATGCTTTGATTACATTTGTGTGTGTGTTTATTTTAGAGTTTTTATTTGGTTAGGTAATCCACTTCGCATTTGTTGTAGATGTCAAACTTTTTGGAACCATTTGTTGGTTATGCCGATGGAGCTAGTCATAGTACGAAAAATTTATCTTCTGCAGCATGGGCCATTTTTGCTCCAAGCGGTAAGTTAGTGAGTTTTAGAGGAATATGTATTGGACGATCGACAAACAATACCACTGAGTATAGCGCATTGATTGAAATCCTCTCTGATGCCATTTCACTTGGCATACACCGAATCATCATTAGGCTAGACTCACAACTTGTTGTACTACAACTTACTGGCATCTATACCGTCCGAAACCCAACGATTCATCGCATGTTCCTTAGAGTTCGTATTTTGGAAAGGTATTTTGAGTTTATCCAATATCAGCATATTTCAGGAAATCTAAACACATTAACTGACTCTCTAGCGAATTATGTGTTAAATAGACATTTGCGACATATGTAAAGTAAACATTTTCAATTCACATCATCATTTGAATAGGATTGCATCACTTAACCATAATAAAACTCTAAAAGTCAAATAGATAGCTGTATATAAGTTTTTACAAATAGCTTATGTCCAAGACAAAAATTGGTCATCTAACCCAAAAAACTCAAAAATGTATGCAGAAAATATCCAAGTAGACTAGTGTTGCTCATGATAATAGGTCACAGCTTGTGCTATCATGCGTAGGAGTCTCATCCAACAACTCGACATGCCAATGGTATGGCGCTGCAACCACATAGGTAACTCCTCGATCCGGACATCCAGAATACCTAAGGTCAAACCCTCTCTATGATCTTGTAGCTCGGGCAATGTCTCTATTAAATCCAAGTCTCAGAGAACTGCTCTCCCAACAGCTCTCTGTACTGGCGCACCTGCCTCCCGTTGGTGTCCCACAGGTCGAACATATCCAACATCTGCATGCATATAAAAAATGTTTGTTTAGTCTTGGCAATAATAAAAAAACACAAAAAAGTATAAACTTTAAAAAGAAAAACACTTTGGTCAAACAATTTACCAATAGCACTCCACTGCGCTCCAACCAGTAACATCAGATCTGAATCACCATGGAAATCTATTCCTGAATATGGATATTTTGCGAAGGTCATATCCTGTCGGTCAAACCACTCAAAGAAAGCAGGGGTAAACAAGATCAATGACTGGCGAGCATGCCTAGCCATAAGATCTACCCACCTCAACATCTGTGGGTCTCTAGATCCATGTACTCCCAATGAGATGTGTTGTGGCTGCATGAGTGGAATTCTCTCCAAGGCAAAAGAAATCAAGATAGACCCATAGCCAAAAAAATTTGTCTTTCCATTCTTTACCTTGGTTAGTTGTTCTTTCATGGATGAAAGAACTGCCTCACACCAGTTGAACACCTTTGGCTCCAAGCACTCTAAAGCATACTGCATATATGACCTATTTGCCAAGTGTAAAGTTGCGTTGCCAGCCAGTTTGGCGAGGGTAAAAAGGATTGTTCTCAACGGTAAATCACTAACATCCCTGATGTTGATCTTTCCGTCTCTGCTAGGTTGAGCTCCTTCCCGGTAGAACTGTCGTATATAATCTCTCACTGATTCACCTCCTCTGGTAAATCTTGATAATGAGATGGGGGCACCTCGCCTCGACAGTCCAGTCAGAAAGTAAATATCATTGATGGTAAAGGGGATCACTTTGCCCCTAATGTGAAAAACCTGATCGGTAGGATCCCAAGAACGAACAAGGTACTGTAAAAGTTCAATTTGTTGCCGCATGCTGGATAATCGAAAATACTTCAGTAACCCACAATTCCTTAGGGCATCATAGTTCCGTGATTATTTAGGCCAATCATGTCTTGTTCTTCATGCTCTCGTTCTCTCCATATAATCACCATTTTGATCCGATGAATGTTTGAAATGCAACCATTAGACAAATTAGGATCCATTTTTTGCAAAAAATAGTTGAAAATTTGGGAGAAAACAGCTGTCAAAATTTGGTTTTTGCGCCCATCACACCCCTCCATTAGAGACAGTGCGCTGCAATGCATACTACCTTCTAGGTGTATGCAATGCAGCACACCTTTCGATATTGAAAGGGTGCACTGATCCAAAGTGCGCAAAATGAAATCCTAGGGGCCTCAAAAACCATTTTGTTTGCTTAAAACTAAAAATAAATGGAATAAAATGGAAGAGAACAGGGATAGCTCCTACCTAGTTCGGATGGCACGAGAAACAATCCATTGAATCCTCCGCAATCAGCTAGTGAACTTTGAGGTGAAAAACTGCTCCAGAGCACCAAAGTCAAAGGGTAAAAGTGAAATGGTGAAAATGAATAATAAAACTTGTTTTTATGTTTATTTCTTGCATATTAATCGAGTAAATGTTAGTTTTTATTCATTTTATCCATGAACATGTATTTTTAATCCTCTTTGATGGAGTTTTGAGCAAGTTTAACAGCTAAAAGCAGAATTCAATGTGCTCAAGTGTAAATTGAACATCTTTGACCACAAAGCAAACTTTTGTTTTTTTTTTCGAGCTTTGTTAAAAATGAAAAGAAACCCCCTTAGAGTCCTCTTTAAACTCTTTTTAGACTCTCTAAATATGAAAAGATTGTCGAGCGCTTGTCTATTCCAGCTCGTTAAAGGATTGGAAACGACATCTCTCTTGTATTATTTTATGCTTTTTCGGACTTGAGAGATTATTTTATGAAAAAGAACTTATGGAGTTTCCTTTTCGTCCCTTTTCAAACTCTTTAAACATGAAAAGGACCGAGTTGTCTTTGTTGTTAAACTCGTTAAAAACATCAAATAGCGACAAGTTTGTCCATCTAGACACGGCCGAGTTTCACCTTCGCTAGACTCGTTAAAGCATCAAATAGCGATGGATTCACCCGAAGGGTGAAATTATACAAAATCAAATGTTATCCTCCTCAAGCTTGATAAAAAATAAAGAGGTACTAGTCAGTAATGACTGGGGAAAAACGGAAAAAGCCGAGAAAACTTATGATAGCAAGTCGCTCTTGAACATGACACTTTCACTTCATCTCCGTGATTATTTGGGTTGGGTTATCTGCTTGATGGTTATCACACCGTTGGTCTATCATACCATCCATTACTTGGTTTTGGGTCAATGCTGCCAATTCATTTAGTGTCGCCGATATGTTCAAGAGAAGTCATTCAGTTCAAACTTCATCCTTTGCAATACCGTAAACCTTCATTTTCATGACCGCCATTCCTGAACCTTTGTGTCATCAGTCGTTTTCCATCTCCAAAATCATTTATCTCATTTCGTGTCATAGATGTGGGATACATCAAGGCCCTCCTGCGACGAGTTGCTTCTTGTCGACATCAACACATCATCCAAGAATTTGATTTAGAAACACCCCTTCAGTACCTTGAAGCTTGCATACATCAATGGCAAGTCTCGCTTCCGACGATAGACATCAATGGCCTTCGACCGAAAGAATTTGTATGGTGTTCAACATCAAATCATTTATTCACACCATGCAAAATGTATTGTAGTACCTTGAGGGTAATTAACATTATCGGTGATCCCTCTTGCGTCTGTTAACGACTTACATCATTAGCTGGTAATCAGACGATGCCTTTCCATGTTCGACTTCAAAACATCTATTCACATGGTTAGACTTGTACTTGAGCAAAAGATTGAACGAGATTGAAGACCTCAGATCTAGTTTCATCCATCCGGGCTGCGGTATTTTCAGGAGTACTAAATCAAATGTACAATGGCCTTACATTCATGGTCAACCATTCATGGGTCTATATCTATAGATGACTATATTTGTACATGTAATGAAAGTTTATAAGTTGAGCATGGGTATGCCTTCCCTCGACTAGATCATGAGAAAAATCAAATTATCATGAAATATGTATTGTAATTGATGCAGGTCACCTTCCGTTTCGAAACCTCCTCTCCTCGTGATAAAGCATTTCACCCGATATATATATATATATATATATATATATATATACGACTTCATGCTTTAGGGGGCAACTATTATAGATCCATTTGGGCACATCAACCCCAAATTACAGATCGATACTATTAGGACCCATCAACCCCTAGTGCAGTTGTTACATGCCCTAAAGAAGTTAGTCATCAGAATGCCTCACTTCCCAAGAAGCTCCATCACTGAAAACATCCAAAAAACTACCTCTAAGAAGATCAGCGCAGGTAAGCCTTCATTAGGGTACGCTGCAATGCAAACCATGCACTGACAGGGTGCTATGCAATGCACTTGGTCCCTGTTTGGCCTGCGCTGAGTGAATTTGAGCAAACTTCCGTGAGGGTTTGAAGTTTCCTTATCCATTGGAAGCCTCTAGAAGTTTCTCAATGCCACCTACACCTTTGAGTTCGCATTTGGATGAGAAAGGGAATTAGTAAACATCAATCCCCTATCCCTTCTTCCATGGAACGATTTCTAAATTTAGAAAGACATTCATTATCACCATTGATGGCATAACCTACTTCACTCACCTATAAAAAGATCACTCATCTAAGAGATCAGGGGCTGAAAAATATTGAGTGGTAAGGAGATGCTGGTGATATGAGATTAGAATTGAGTGCAAGTATTGTAATAGTGTTGGAGTGTCTTGCTTGTCATGAGGTGAAGAGGAAGAGTGTCACTTGATCGAGCACATATGGGTTGTAATCTTTCCTCTTACCAATAAAGTTTTTAGGACTTTTTCCTTATGCTTGTGTTATATGTTAATGCTTTCATATGTATATCATGTTCTCGATTCCATGTTATTTATAAGCAATAGATCATTATCATTTGCCTTGATGGGTTTTTGTTTCTGTGTTTGTGCAGGTACTTTCCAAGCGACTTAAGTACGGAAAGGAGCAACAAGATCAGTCAAGGGAGACAAGGAGCTAGTGAAAACTACAAGTAGGTTTCTCTTCTCTCTTGTTTTATCTGTTTATTATAGAAAAGGTAGAGATTACTTTGTCTATTGTTTCTAGACCTGCTACTAGATCTAGAGGGTTAGGCGTTTATCCAAGAACACTAAATATTCCCGAAACAGAAGCACATTGAATCTCTTGAGAGAAGTGTTATATTTTACTTGCATGAAAATAAAGGCAACAAAGGAAAATGTAATTCATGAGATTAACCACTCAACGTTTCTTTGCTACCTAGGTTAAGAGCATTACAAAGAACAATCATGAACACATTATGTTTAATCATGCTTGCAAAGATAAAAATGTCTAGTTTTCTTTGGATAGAAGCTAAAATCCAAAAACAGCATGCCAGCAAAGATAAAAATGTGTAGTTTTATTCAGATGATACCTAAAAAAAAGGAAGATTTTCATGAAAGGACTAAAGTGGAGGCTCAGTTACACAGGCGATGGTTTTGCACACATTTAAATCCCCTAGAGAAAAGATATTTACAAATTAAATTGAAAGGTGAAAATTATTGTAAGGAACACAACTTTCGTTTACTTTAATCATAACAAAACTAGCGAGGAAATATTCTTTCCAAAAAACAAAAAAAAATCCACGTTTTGCTATAAACCACTACTGTCAGACTTTTTTCAAAGTCCTAAGTCTTGCCGAATCACTGCTGAAAAGAGTAAATTCTACAGACTCTTATGTCATACTCCCTCTCCCCATATTCCTCTTAAACTATCCAAACTATAAATTTTTTAATATTTTATTTTTACAATGAATCTCCTCAGAGAAGTGTTATATTTTAGTATTTTACCTGCATGAAAATTAAGGCAGAAGAGAATGTAATTCATGAGATTAACCAGTCAATGTTTCTTTCCTACCTAGGTTAAGAGCATTGCAAAGAACAACTAGGAACAAATTATGTTTAATCATAGCTGCAAAGACAAAAATTTCCATACAGAACCTAAAATCCCAAAAGAAGAAAAAAAATAAATCGTTAAAGGACTAAAGCGGAGTCTCATTTACACAGGGGATGGTTTTGCACACATTTAAACCCCCCTAAGAAAAGATATAAAAAAATAAATTAAAAGGTACAAATTACTGTGATGAACAAAACTTTCGTTTAATTTAATTATATCAAAACCAACCAGGAAATATTATTTCAAAAATAAAAAACAACATGCACATTCTACTATAAATTAGTGCTGTCAGATCCTTTTTAGACTCCTCAATCTCGCCAAGTGTTGCCAAATCATCGCTAAAAAGAGTTAATTCTACAGACTCTTCTGTTATACTCCGCACTCCATAGACTCCTCTAAAACTCTCCATACCATATTTTCAATTTGTTGCAGCAAGATGAGGAAGAGGAAAGTGATCAACTGGCACGCATGCAACATAGATCCAATAGTGAAGAATCGGTAGAGTCTTCAGCTGCAAGAAGACAACAATCTAGAATTTTGAATCGGTGGGTTGCATGCCAAGCTGAGGAGATGATAACCACCATGGAAAAGCAAGCGTGAGAATTGAAGCTTCTATCTCTTGCTTGTTTGCATACTGTATCAACTAGGAATTCTTCATTCCTTAGGGAGTCCTCATCTTTTAGAGTGGTGCAAAGTGTTGAAAGTCTGAGTGCTAGGGAATCCTCCCTTGTGCAAATGTGGAGGAATTTGTGTTGAAAATGCAACAAGATGACGAAGCTTAGTGAAAAGAAGTCGCCTTCACTAAGTGGGCCTGCAGGCTATTTTTGGCGCAAAGTCTATTTTTAGACTATGTCTATTTTTAGACATATGGATCATGGTCTATGAGTTGCAGTATGTTATTTGTGGATGATTGGTCATGTTGGTAAAAATAGATGTACTTCTATTTTTAGACATATGGGAAGGTTTCTATTTTTAGACCGCGAGGCTAAAAATAGAACAGTCGAATATTATTGTCTCATAATAATATTTAGACTATAAACATTATCTTGTCCTCTTGGAGCACTTCAGTTTGAGCTACAGATGTGGCACATGCATCTGTAAGAAGGAAATACGCTTTTCTTGTGGGTCAGTTGAGCTATTGCATGCAGGACATCAGTGAGAACTCATGTGGTTGAGTTTGGTGGAGTTGATTGTGGAGTTGATGGAGTTGTGTTCAATTTGACTTGGTTGAACTAGTTGTATTTTAGTCTAACTAAAGAATACTCTAGTGACGAGTTGTGTGAATTAAATTATAAATTAATTCACTAATTATTAACTCATAAAGCAACTGAAGAATACATCAGTTAACTCAATGCATGTACAATTCAGTGGAGACAGGTGTTAGAGGTTGAGATTGCTATCAGTTGTGACTATAGATGTGACTATAGTTGTGCATGAGATTTGCACATGCATGGATGGAGATTGCCAATGATGGCTTGTGTAGTATGCCAAGGGAATTCGTTTTTACAGAGTGAATGATTTTCTCTTGCAGATTGCGTAGTGGAGGCAGGCAAAGCAATGGAGGAGATTTGAGCTGTGATTGATCAGATCTGAGCTAGTTTTGTGTGTAACAGGTGGAGATAGTACTGAGTACTTGTGAGGAGTATTGTACTATGTATTGTTACATGTTCTCTATCATTATAATATACAGATAGTGTGGGGTTTTCAGCTGTATGCTTTCCCCAGGTTACATACTGTGTTAATGTGTGCATGTGATTGATGTTTCATTGTTTTTGATGCTGCTAAATTGATGATCAACGTAGAGGAGATTATATATTGTGCGTGTATTCCGCAATAGTGTATAATCGGGATAATCTCTGTGAATAAGTACTTAATTATTCAAAATTTCTACATGGTATCAGAGCTGTTGATCATCAAATCTACTATTCAGAAAGTGTTTACATTTTATTTCTTCAGGCAGAGTCTGTAATCGGGCCAGGTAGCCTCTGGATTCATCCTTCCTTTGGAAGGTGAGATATCCGGTAAAAGCCCATACAATCAATCTTTGTACGAGAAATACTTTGTTCTCACAAATTCTAGATCAGAGGCGGTTGAGTTTGGAGCTAGTGGAATTCGAATTTGCAGCAGTGTTTTCTTGGTATCAAAGTGGCAATGTCTTTCAACGGATTGCGATTGGAGTATGCTCTTGAGGGCAGCTCGAACTATATTGCATGGAAGGACAGGATGGAGGCGGTGTTAGATGATAATGGGCTGAAGGATTTCATAGAGGCTGAGGTCCCAAAGCCTACTGATATTGTGCAAGTTGATGCTTAGTAAAAGAAGACAGCAAAGTGTCGAAGGATTCTGTTGGAGGGCGTGAAGGATCACATTGTGTCCAGCCAGCATGGAAAGGCTTCTCCATACTTGATGTGGAAAGCGTTGACAGATCTATTCCAAAGCAAGAGCGATCAGAGGAAGCTGGCGCTCAAAGATAAACTCAGAAACATTAAATGCGAGAAGGGAGACAATATGACCAAGCATCTCACGAAGTTCACTCAGTGCAGGGATGAGCTGGGAAGTGTGGGGATGACTGTCGATGATGAGGACTTGGTGAGCTTGGCTCTCCTTGGTCTTCCGAAGAGTTGGCATTCCTATCAGGACACTGTCAATGGTTGGGAGAAATTGCTAGGATGGGAGAGACTTTGGTCAGATCTTGTGCAGGAGGAGATCAGGCGGAATACTAGGGACGGATCTTCATCAAAGGGACCTGATGAAGAAATTTCGCTTTGGCTGCCAAAGCAAAGAAGGGGAAGAGCAAGAAAGCTTCTCAATCCGGTGCGAAAGGCAAGAAGTAGGATATGTCCCAGGTGAAGTGCTTTCACTGTCACCAGCACAGACACTATGCCACTAATTGTCCGCAGAAGAAGAAGAACAAGCAAGCTGCTAGATCTGCAGTAGGAGAGGCTCTAGCCTCGCAGTTTGAGCTTGATTTTTCATTGATCGCATGCTTGGTTTCAAGTGTGATGGGATAGGTATGGTTCTTGGATAGTGGTGTGTCTTTTCACATGACAGGAGATCGAGATTTGTTTTCTGATCTGGAGGAGAAAGATCTTGGAGTGCACATCGAGATGGGCGATGATGGTAGATACAGTGCGACCGGTATCGGTACCATTTCTTTGAGAGGGAGTCTGGTAAACCCTTCGTATTGAAGGAAGTGATGCATGTTCCAGGATTGAAGAAGAATCTTATCTTTGTGGCGATGTTAGAAGACAAGGGATATGATTTTGTTTTCAGCGAGGGAAAGGCCTTCCTGCGCAGTAAGACAACTGGAGAAACCCGGAAAATAGGGGTTCGAGTCAGGAACCTTTATCAGTTGCATGTAGATGGCTTCGCAGCAATGGCATGCAAGGCAGAAGGATTGGTGAGCTGAGATGATGGCGAGCTGTGGCACACGAGATTGGGTCACCTTCACCATGGAGCCGTGAAGATACTGCAATAGATCACTACAGGGCTTCCTAAAGGCACTCTTGCATAGTCAGATCAGTGCAAGGGGTGTACTTTGGGAAAGTTTGTGAAAGCCACCTTTCACGAGAAGGATAGTTGTGCCACGACGATCCTTGAGAGAATTCACACAGACGTGTGTGGACCTTTCTCAGTAGCTTCGACAGCAAAACACAGGTATTATGTGATATTTGTTGATGATTTCTCTCGAAAGTGTTGGATCTTCTTCATGCAGAAGAAGAGCGAAACATACTCTAAGTTCTGTGAGTTCAAAGCACTGGTCGAGAAGGAGTCGGGGAAGAAGGTGAATGCTCTTAGGAGCGACAATGGTGGTGAATACATCTCTGGCGAGTTTAAGGACTTTTACAGTGCAGAAGGGATTCGAAGAGAGCTCATAACTCCCCATAACCCACAGTAGAACGAGGTTGCTGAGCAGAAGAACAGAACGATCATGGGTGCTGCACGGGCGATGTTGCATGATCAGGGCCTACCCCTTCACTTGTGGGCGGAAGCATGCAATACTGCAGTATATGTGCAAAACAGTTTTCCTCACAAGAAACTTGGCATGAGTACACCTGAGGAGGCTTATTCTGGTAAGAAGCCTGATCTTTCTCATTTGAGGATTTTTGGTGCTAACATTTACATGCATGTGACGAAGGATGCCAAGAAGAAGTTGGAGCCGACCACAGAGGTTGGGATATTTGTGGGGTACACTGATACGCCCCACAACTATTGTGTGTATTTGCCAGACAATGGCAAAACTGTTGTGCGACGGGATATAAAATTTCAGGAGGAGAAAGCCATGAAGTATTCGCTTGAGAGGAAGCCACACTTGCATGCAGATGAGGAGCTATTAGTTCCTAAAGATTAGCTTTAGGACGTGGAACAACCACATGACGAAGTTTATGGAGTGGAAGAGACCACTCATGCAGCGCCAACCATCAGAGGGTGAAAGCGCTTGATAGAAGCTGAGTGATTGGCTCAAGATGTAGAGAAGGTTTTAGGACCACCTACAGCTCAACATAGACAGAGACAGTCACCCGCTCGGTACACTGGATACATGGCTCTTGTGAGCAAATGTGTTGTGACTGAGCCATCCTCTTTCGAGGAAGCTGTGGAGGATCCCGCATGGGTAGATCCCATGGTGGAAGAGTATGATTCGATTGTCAGAAACAGTGCATGGGAGATTGTCCCAAGACCGAAAGGGAAATCAGTGGTGGGTTCGAGATCGATCTACAAAGTTAAGCAGGCAGCTGACGGGAGTGTGGAGAAGTACAAGGCAAGATTTGTTGCCCGAGGCTTTTCACAGATAGAGGGGATCGATTATGAGGAGACCTTTGCACCGGTCACAAGGTATTCTTCCATACAGACGATTCTTGCTCTCTTAGCACAGATGGGATGGCACATTCATCAGATGGATGTGAAGACTGCGTTCCTCAATGAAGTCATTGAGGAGGAGGTGTACATTGAGCAACCCGAAGGTTTCGAGATCTTCAGCAGGGAGTCGCATGTGTGCAGGCTCAAGAGAGCGTTGTATGGCTTGAAACAAGCACCAAGTGCTTGGTACACACGGATAGACAGTTATTTCACCGGAATTGGATTCTCCAAGAGTGAGGCGAATCCAAACCTATACCAGATTGTGGTGGAGGGTAAGTTGCTTATCATTGTACTTTATGTAAATGATTTGATTCTAACAGGTGATGAGTTGTTGATACTTTCATGCAAAGATGATCTTGCTAAGGAGGTTGAGATGAAGGACTTGGGCCTCCTTCATTATTTCATGGGATTGGAAATCTGGTATCGCAGTGATGGACTATTTGTTTCTCAGGGTAAGTATGCTCGGGAGGTACTGGAGAAGTTCAACATGCATGGCTACAAGCCTGTTGATACTTCTCTTCCTGGAGGTTGGAGGAAGGAGGATGCCACTTCAACAGAAGAAGTGGATGCCACTGTTTATCGACAGTTGGTGGGGTCACTTATGTATCTGGTCAATACACGACCCAATATATGCTATGCTATTAAACAGCTTTCACAAGCTATGGTTAAGCCAACCAAGCTCTTCTGGAAGGCTAGCAAGCATGTATTGCGTTATTTGAGAGGCACATTGGGATATGGTTTGTGGTACAGACGGGAGGATGAGGTGAAGCTATGTGGCTTCACGGATGCAGATTGGGCAGGTAGCCCAACGGACAGAAAGAGCACATCAGGAGGGGTCTTCAATATCGGGTCGACAGCAGTTTCTTGGTACAGCAGGAAGCAGAAATCCGTGGCACTCAGTTCATCAAAGGCCGAGTATATGGCAGCAAGTTTGGCTGCATGCGAGGCTATATGGATGAGGAAGATCCTAGTCAGGTTGTCCGGTTCTCACTTGGAGCCTACAGTGATTTACTGTGATAACCAGAGTTGCATTAAACTCTCGGCTAATCTAGTATTTCATGATAGATCCAAGCACATTGACATCAAGTACCATCATATCAGAGATTGTGTGCAGCGGAGAGTCATGTTGCTTTCATACATTCCAACGGAGGATCAGGATGCTGATATCTTGATGAAGGCGCTCACCAGGAGCAAATTTGAATACCACCGAGGCAGGATAGGGGTTGCTAATAATCCATATCTTGTTGAGAGGGAGTGTTGAAAATGCAACAAGATGATGGAGCTTAGTGAAAAGAAGTCGCCTTCACTAAGTTGGCCCGCAGGCTATTTTTGGCGCAAAGTCTATTTTTAGACATATGGATCATGGTCTATGAGTTGCAGTATGTTATTTGTGGATAATTGGTCATGTTGGTAAAAATAGATGGACTTCTATTTTTAGACATATGGGCAGGTTTCTATTTTTAGACTGCCAGGCTAAAAATAGAACAGTCGAATATTATTGTCTCATAATAATATTTAGACTATAAACATTATCTTATCCTCTTGGAGCACTTCAGTTTGAGCTACAGATGTGGCACATGCAGCTGTCAGAAGGAAATACACTTTTCTTGTGGGTCAGTTGAGCTATTGCATGCAGGACATCAGTTAGAACTCATGTGGTTGAGTTTGGTGGAGTTGATTGTGGAGTTGATGGAGTTGTGTTCAGATTGACTTGGTTGAACTAGTTGTATATTAGTCTAACTAAAGAATACTCTAGTGATGAGTTGTGTGAATTAAATTATAAATTAATTCACTAATTATTAACTCATAAAGCAACTGAAGAATACATCAGTTAACTCAGTGCATGTACAGTTTAGTGGAGACAGGTGTTAGAGGTTGAGATTGCTATCAGTTGTGACTATAGATGTGACTATAGTTGTGCATGAGATTTGCACATGCATGGATGGAGATTGCCAATGATGGCTTGCGTAGTATACCAAGGGAATTCGTTTTTACAGAGTGAATGATTTCTCTTGCAGATTGCGTAGTGGAGGCAGGCAAAGCAGTGGAGGAGATTTGAGCTGTGATTGATCAGATCTGAGCTAGTTTTGTGTGTAAAAGGTGGAGATAGTACTGAGTACTTGTGAGGAGTATTGTACTATGTATTGTTACATGTTCTCTATCATTATAATATACAGATAGTGTGGGGTTTTCAGCTATATGCTTTCCCCGGGTTACATATCGTGTTAATGTGTGCATGCGGTTGATGTTTCATTGTTTTTGATGCTGCTAAATTGATGATCAACGTAGAGGAGATTATGTATTGTGCATGTATTCCACAATAGTGATTAATCAGGATAATCTCTGTGAATAAGTACTTAATTATTCAAAATTTCTACAAGTTGGAAGGTGAATCATGAGTTAATTCCTCAAGAGACGGGACAAGGACAAGAATGGTTCAGTCTGAGACTTACGAATGCAGGAGAGAAGGGGCAGAAAGCCAAGAATTCTACCAAGTTAGTGATTTAGAGGAAAGAGAGGACAGGTCAGTCACCAACATTCTAAATGAAAATGCTCCTGTGACTCAGTCAAATGAGCACAAAGAAAATTCTGAAGGTGTCAGTTATCATTCTGAGTCTGGACGGAGAGATGTAAATAATCAAACTAACAATGAAGTGTACAGAGGATGTGAAGAGGTCCAAATAAACAGACAAAATGGCCATAGTGAACCCAAACCCCTTGTTCGCATTCATGTTATGAACCAGCGCCGCCCAGTGATATATTGGGTAGTCAGTTAGTGTTGAGAGTTCACGTCGATCCTAGTGTTGATGCCGTTATGGTACTCGATGCTTAGCTTTAATTTATATCACGTCCTAGTTAAAGGTCTAATCTTTCGTCCCAATACAATCCAATCTCACGTACCCATGAGATCTAATCTATCATCTCCCATGTTATCTAACTTCGACCCTCGAAATAACTTAAACCCTTGAAATCACTTAAGAAATAACTCAGGTTACTCTATTTGATTTATTATGCATTACCTGTGATGCACCCGTTTAGGAAGTTGCTGAGTTGATTGTCATATAATGAAATATATAATGTAAACTTTGAGATATTCTTAGATAATGGTTGAACATATCTGATAACATAAATAGACAGAATGGCCATAGTGAGCGGCATAGGAGAGAGAAATTTGTTGACCTTGAAGAAGGGGAGAGCGAAAGTGTAAGGCAAATTGTACAAAGATGGATGACCGAAAGCAGGATGATGGGTCATACACCCAATAATAATGACCATAGAGCACTTTGTCATGGTGGAATTGAACATGAGTGAGTGAGAGAGCTATATTAGGAATGAACACGCATGATAGGGCAACAATAGTGATCAAGTGCTCAAAAAATAACTCAAAATTTATAATTTTCAGATTGGTGTGGAACTAGATGATTGTGTAGTGCTCGTCATCCTGAATCCGATGCAACTCATTTCGCGTGAAACGAACTTTGTATGACTCTAGAAACGAATTCTATTCACTTTCTCAAATAGGAAAATTTTCAAAAAAATGGACAGTGCAGTTAGCAGTTCATACCATTGACATGGCGCTCACTGGGCAGGTTATGTGGCCGTTGACTTGGTCAACATGCTCCTTGGTGAATCACCAGGTGACAAGTGGCATTCATCTATTGGTTGAAATTATGTGGTTTTGATTGGTTGGTGGGGTGGCCAACCATAGGCGGACACATGGCCCAACTGGAGGCCTCTATGTGGCAGCCTGGGAGGCCACCAAAAACTTGTTTATAGTCTGGGTGGAGGTAGCGGGGGTCGAACCTGCGACCTCCCAACACACAACAACAACTGTTACCAATATGCCACTGGGGTGTTTCTTAACCCCTATATTCACGCGGATTATTTAAAGTGTTATGGTGCAGAGTTCAGAGGTTGGGCCAACCTGCGGTTACGTAACCGCTCATGTGACCACCGCGACAAAGGAGTGGGGGCCTGACCAGTGGGGGTAGGTTGTTGGCCTTAGCCCCAGGCATGTGGCCCCCCACGTGGCCTCAATTTTCAGATCTTAAGCATTAGCAGGCATTTTAACTGTTTGACAATTTCGCCCAGAATTGTAGGATGATGCCAGATTTTGGGGAATTTGCAGTGCGATTAGTAGAAGATTGGAAAAGGCCATAACTTCTTCAATTTTGGACCAAATTAGGAGCAAAAAGAGGCTACACATGGTCTTTTGGGCATTCTAGAGCCATTGGAACATGTTTCAGAGAATTATAAGCATTGTAAACTGATGTATTCACACTTGTGAGCATAATAGAGAGGGCCAAGCCATTGGAAGCCGGACCTAGGAGACGTAGCCCAGGAGGGTGAACTCCTTTATCACGTGCTGCTGTGATACTGTTTATGGTGGTGTTTATGTCTGTCATTTGTTGTTGTTCAGTCATTTGTTTATGTAAATTTGCACATAAAAATTACATAAAAAACACTCAAAAACCCATGTTTTAACTTGTAAACAATCTCACAAATCCTCAAGCATATGTAATATAATATGAAAGGAAATTTTAGCACAACAAAACTAATTTTCTTAATCATAACAAATAGGATACCTCAGGAAATACACTACAACATTTTCAAAGGTCAAATTGAAATTGGCGAAGAGAGAAGGGTTCCATTGCCCTTAAAAATCTATTCTCATAAGAAAAACATATGCAAAACTCTTTACGGTTGACAAATTAAAAAATATGCAAAAAATTCACAATAACAGTAGTTCCAAGATTTCAAGGGTTGCGAGCCCAACAATCACAACCTAATATAGAGAGGCAACATGTTACAAGGACAATAAAACTTCAGGACAACCAGCAACACGACTCAGGCCATACATAGTGCAAAAGTGTGCAAAAGCTGGAGGAAATGCATCAGGTGCAGAGTAAAAATGTTGAGGTGAATAACATGTTTTCCTATTTTCATAGTAAAACTTCATTAACTATGAAGAACGACCAAAATATTAAATATATTAATAGAAATATTAAATACATTAATAGGCCATATGCATAAAACGTTTTAAGAAATACAATTTAAAAAACATTCGGGTCATGGAATAGAACACCAGGCGGCCATTGGGAGACCCAACTACAGTGGAACACATGCATGCATTACACACGGTCTTGAATAGTCATTGTGGATAGTCTCCAAGAGAGCCACGAGCCATCCATATTCATCTCACCTGTAACAAATGCATCCAAACTCATAAGAGATGCGTTCAAACAAATGCCCTTGCCTGTAAGAATGTAAGAAAGGATGAGATATATCGCCATCGCTTGTAACAAATGTGTCTGAACTCATAAGAATTCGAACTCATAAGAATAAAGGACAAGATATAACGTTGTTGACCACCCTTCGCCAGAGCCTTTCGCTTTAGAATAAATAGGTGCATGTATCCAAAGATTTGCATTACATAGTAAAACACTATTATGTCTACCTCTATTGATGGGTAGAGGCATAGGATTCAATACTAGGCTATTTTTAGCATGGGTATGCAATTTGAATGGCCGGGCCAAACGCGACAGGAAATCGCGACTCATATTGGAGGCAAAGAAGGCCAAGATCAATGACAATTAAAATCCATCCAGGAAATAAGAAAGAACAGTGTCAGTGATAAAGCATTAAAGCCTCTACCCCAAAGAAAAAGCTATAGACAAGGAAAGAGGGCAAAGTTTTAGGCTGAAAGATGGCCAACCAGGTCTTTTGGTTATTGGAGTAATTTCGCAACTCAAAACATAAATTCATATTCTTCAACCAAGCCTCAGGCCAGTTAGGTTTTTGGGTTTCTCAACAAGGGCTATATTTATCTCCCTCAATTAAAATTTCGTACTAAACTCTTCGCCTTTATATCTAACAGGTTAGTAATGATGGAAAGTGGTAATATAATTGATTAAGGTGGTAATAAAATTGATTAGACTAGCTTGTACATGATGACTCTTTGCTTGTATTACTCTTATTAAGTAGATATAACAATGGTAATACATAATGTTTATTCATAGAATACAAAAATTGGAGCTTGCTTACTGTGTTTGGGATTGTTTGGTGGGCTAGATGCAAGGACTGCAAAGATGCTCTTGTTATTATTTACAAAATCTTACACCCATACACCCTTTCTTCTTAGTAGCGTTTGTTACCCACAAAAGCTTTCTTATCAATAGCATTTGTTACATGCAAAAGCTCACAGCCTTTCATCTGAGCAGCGTCTGCAAAATCTTACATTCTTGCTTCTTAACAATGTTTCGTTTAGTCGAGTCCTTGCTCCTGGATTGAGGCTTGAGAAGGATGACTACCTTATATATGGCGCTTGACTGCATAGGCCATATGAAAGTGATGGATTCCATTTCTTCTAAGCAATGTCATCAAAATCTTACACCCTTTTTTCTGAACTACACCCTTTCTTCTGAACAATGTTCCATTTAGTCGATTCCTTGCTGCTACTGCACTGAGGCTTGAGAAGGACGACTACCTTATCTATGGCACTTGCCTACATAGGCCATATGAAAGTTGTGAATTCTATTAAGTGAGAAAGGGTAGCTATGAATTCTCAGTGAGAAAGGGTATCTAGTTGGTCTGGTAAGGTATATCTATGAAGAATACTTTCATGTTATATTTGGTGGCAAGTGGCGAGAAATTGCCAAGTGGTAGCTAGCACCTTAAGAGGTAGCAACTAGATAGTTAGCGGTGAGGAGATGAGAAACTTTGCCTAAAATGCAAACACGTTAATATAATTTTTATATTACATAAAATAAAATAAGTGGTTACCATATTTTCTACACTTAGGATAAATTATAACTTGCCACAACATTTCTGCATTGGAATAAGTGAAGAGTGCGATAAGAGGTCTTTTTTTCCAGCCAAAAATTTTCATAAAAATTGTCATTCTAAAATTTTAGTATCATAATGATAATGCGAATTTCTTTTAATTAACGAATATGAATTAATTAATAAGCGTCAACAATCTACCGATCACTATAATCCTGGTGAAAGCAAAGACAAATAAAAACTAAACCCCTCAACACTCATATATCAAAATGAAACATACAAAATTAAAAAACTTTACCACTAAAACGCACGGTCAAGTCTTAAAAAGTGAAAAGCCACATTTTCCTATGTTGTGGCTCGATTTTTTCCTTGACAAATCTGAAGGTCAGAGGGGTTGCGTATGTCGTCTCATTTGGCTCCAACTAAATTCAAAAGAGCGCCAAAACGGCCTTTCCATGTGACTATACTCTCAGATTTAATGTGACCTGGCCATTGCCTTTCTATAAATGAGAATTGAAACCCTTGTTGCTGCTATATGACAAATCGGTGGAAGAGCAAGCATAGTAGGGTTCCGGCGCTAGTTCTGCCATGCCTCAGCTTTGAAAACGATGGATTCTTCAGACAGAATGCTGGTTTGTGATGCTGGGTGCAATTGTCGCTATTTTCCTTCGCTGTATTCTTCAGACAGAATGCTGGTTTATGATGCTTGATGCAGTTGTCGCTATTTTCCTTCGCTGTGTTTTCTCTTGATGTATGTAGTTGTAAGCATCTTTAATTAGGTGGTTTGCGTTCGATTCAAAGCAAGTCACTTATACGCAGATGCAAAATTGCTGAAAGCCCTTTGAAGGCGGATCGTCTAAAATGCTATGCGGTTATCTGGCATAGCATTTTCAGTCGCTTGAAGGGTATATTTCATTCATTCCACTATCCAATCCAATAGCCGGCTAAACTAATGATAGGTGTTGTTCAGTCCTGGGAGTCGGTGGAATCCCTTCCAGAAAGGGGGCTTTGTTTCAGAGTATCCATAGCCTTGGTTCGGGAAGGGTAAATTTCTGTCTACTTTCAAACTCTAAATGGTGGCCGCAAGGGGGTTTTGTTTCAGAGTATTCATAGCGTTGCTTTCAAACCCTAAATGGTGGCCGCAAGGGGGTTTTGTTTCAGAGTATTCATAGCGTTGCTTTCAAACCCTAAATGGTGGCCGCAGTCTTTTACCTACCTGCAACGGCTGATGGTGTGTATATCTCTTAATCCGTAAAATTCCTTTTTATCTCCTCTTATTTATTTACATATTTGAAAATGTAATTTACTGCAGCTAGGGTTTATCCAAAACTGTGGAGAACACACTCGGTGATGCTGATCACAGGAGTAGGGCACATGACCATCGATTTCATAGGAATATTTGCATCAATCAAGTACTTCCAAAACAATAAGGCCCGTGCCATCTGTATAGTGTAAGTTCTATTGTTTTTTTCCTTGTAATTTTTACTACCCATTGGTTTATTTATTGGGGTTTTTTTTGGTTTCAGTCCGTTAAGTGATTAATTTTCAGCATTTCAAACGCCCTGAACTAGCTCATAATATAGGCCCAAGAACAAATGCTTTTTCCTTGCTGTATTTTTTTGGTTCTTCAAGCACCCTGAACAGTCCGTAATATGGCCCAAAAACAAATGCTGTTTCCCTGGTATTGTTTTTAAGTTGATATCAATGTCGTTTGCATTTTTAAAATTTTTGAAGTTTAAATCAATAATCTGTTTGTATTTTTTCAAAGGGCATATGAAGTTGGGTTCTGTTTCAGTTGGTGTCCGTCTTGATATTGAACCGAAAATATTTATTCAATTCAGCATTGTTGTCATCAAAAGTATAGAAAATTTTAATAGGCTATATCAATATTGTGTTTTTATTTTTATGAAGGTTATATTAAGTTGGGTTCTGTTTCGGTTGGTGTCAGTCTTATATTGAACCGAAAAATGTTTATTCAATTCAGCATTGTTGTCATGAAAAGTGTAGAAAATTTTAATAGGCCATATCAATATTGTGATTGTATTTTTTCGAAGCTTATATTTTTTAGAGAGGCCCTGGAGATTGAAAAAAGGCCGATCAATCTTAATAGGGATGATGGCTGGAAGATTAGCAGTTGTTGGGTCCCAGCCTTGTCTTCCTAGCCTCCTCTTTCCCCTTTTGTTAGGTCTTAGTGTTTCTGTCTTTCCCCTCCTCCAGTTCTGTTTTTGGTGGGTTTTTCATGGAGTGCAGGAGTTAGTAATATGTTGTTTCGAGCTAATTAAGGTATTAACCTTATCCCAGGGGGTATATTTAAATTTGATTAGATTATTTACTTGGACTGGTTCCCTATTTATTGATAAGTAATAACGGGTTAATATTAATAAAAAATTTAGTAATAAATATTGATATAAATTACTAATTTAGATTATGGATTTACATAATAATGATTTAACTAGAATACGTATTTAATATCAGAAATATATATTATTAGGTAAATATAGATTATTTAGTAAACTTAAATTATTGTATGAACTTATTATTTTAATTTCGAATGGGCCATCACATTAAAATAATTAATAAAAATGATTTATTTTGGAGAGGATCTTGGACCTTAATTTTAATAATTCACAGTGACCTATTGTAACTATATTTTAATACTATTTATTCTATTTAGATAATTTTTGGAATAATAATAATAATAATTTATCATTATTCAGTTTACCATAATTTACCATTGGACCTTGTGATTTAAACAATTATTATTAAATAATTATACAGTTACCTATTATAACTAAATTCTAAGAATAATAATAATTTAATACTATTTATTTAAATAATTTAAAGATAATAATCAAATTTAGGTTTTTCATTAAATATTTATTATTAACTAATAATAATAAATTATTAGCTTCTATTATTAGTAAAATCTAGGGTTTGACTTTGATCCTCAGGTCAAAATTAGCCGTTGCAATATAGCCGTTGGAATCTCTGCACACTCTATTTAATCAAGCTAAACCAGATCAGTTTGTCAACTTGTCCTGACGATGAACCACACTGGTTGGTTCGAAACGCGTCGACAAATGATTGATTATGTGATTTTGCCGAAGATTTTTTAGACAAAGTTGGGTTCTGTTTCAGTTGGTTTCAGTCTTGATATTCAAGCGAAAAATATTTTATTCAATTCAGCATTGTTGTCATCAAAATTGTAGAAAATTTTAATAGGCTTAATGGAAGAATTAGTTTAACCATGTAACCCTAGCCATTAACTCTCACTCTCAACCCCTTTCATAAAATTTGAACTTTTATAAATTCAAATTTATTCATAAAAGTTTGAACTTAAAACTAATAAATTCATTAAACCCCTTAAAAATTTGAATAAAAGTTTGAACTTAAAACCTAATAAATTCATTAAACCCCTTAAAAATTTGAACGTAAAACCTAATAAATATTCATTAAACCCCTTAAAAATTTGAACGTAAAACTTAATAAATATTCATTAAACCCCTTAAAAATTTGAACGTAAAACCTAATAAATATTCATTAAACCCCTAGCCATTAACTCTCACTCTCCACCCCTTTCATAAAATTAACTTTTATAAATTCAAACTTATTCATAAAAGTTTGAACTTGAAACCTAATAAATTCATTAAACCCCTTAAAAATTTGAATAAAAGTTTGAACTTAAAACCTAATAAATTCATTAAACCCCTTAAAAATATGAACTTAAACTAATAAATTCATTAAACCCTTTATTTGAACTTAAAACCTAATAAATTTATTAAACCCCTTAAAAATTTGAACTTAAAACTTAATAATTTGAACTTAGGTTTTAATAAATTCATTAAACTCCTTAAAAATTTCAACTTAATCTAATAAATTCATTAAACCCCAAATTCATTAAACCCCTTATTTGAACTTAAAACCTGATAAATTTATTAAACCCAGTGAAAATTTGAACTTAAAACTTAATAATTTGAACTTGGGTTTTAAAAATTCATTAAATCTCTTAAAAATTTGAACTTAAACTAATAAATTCATTAAACCCCTTATTTGAACTTAAAACCTAATAAATTTATTAAACCCCTTCAAAATTTGAACTTAAAACTTAATAATTTGAACTTATTCATAAAAGTTTGAACTTCAAACCTAATAAATTCATTGAAACCCTTAATAATTTGAACTTAAAACCTAATAAATTCGTTGAACCCCTTAATAATTTGAACTTAAAACCTAATAAATTCATTAAATGCCACGGAAATCAACTTATCTAAATCTAAATCTCAGATTTGGACTTCAGACCTGATAATGAAATTAGATCTCACCGTGACGTTACAACTACTTGCGTACTTTCTTTCTTGTGGCTGTGGATGTGACAACTACTTTAAGATAAAAAGTATATACTTTCATCAAGCTGCACATTCTTAAAAAGTATATACTGTCATCAAGCTACACATTAAACCTCTTTCACTATCTGTTGCAGATTAAACTGTCTTTATTAAAGTGGTTCTTCAATAATTACAACATGATGCAAAAGAGTGGGCTTATTAATGTGACACATGCAAAGGGGCCATAAAAATATGCTTCATTAACGAAGGAAACTATATTTATTAACGAATGAAACTTGGATTACATCAATGTAATACAATTTAGTAAGCTTTCAAAATCACTATTTTAACAAGCCGGATAATTACATGGTAGCATAGTCATTGCTTCTTTTGGTAAATAATGGTATGCTTGCGTGATTAAGGTAGTACAGGGCTTGTGTTTTGTGTTTAGTCAACTGGGTTTTTCTACGTGACAACACCTCCTATCTCCGCAATTTGATGTGATGGATACTGGCTGTTCAACCTCACCTCTTATCTCCACAAATTAATGTGATGGATATTGACTGTTGACCTTTCTGCATTTTGTTGATTTGTTCACCCATGTATTTCAAAATGCATTTTGTTGATTTGTTCACCCATGTATTTCAAAATTTATTCATGGATTACACAATGGTTTAGAGAAAATATTATTAAACACTTGAATGATGTTTTGGTTACATGTCGATCTGTTCAATAAATCTTTAAGAGATTTACATTTACTGGCAGATGAGGTTTGGTTAAACATGAGATTAAGCTTTAATTACTTTTAAAGTATACATTAAATCTTAATTAATTTTATTTTTTTTGTTTAAGAGGTTTATCGAGTTTATGGAAGAAGGCTACCTAGGTGGAGGAATTGCCATCACAAGTGCTTGGAATCTGGCCAAACGAGTGTCAAGAAATTTGGCAGTAGCAGAGTTTGAAATAGAAGTAGATTCAATGCTATCAAAAACATCTGTGGCATCTAAAATATTGAAATTTGATAACTATAACTTGGATTTGCAAAATCCCTACCAGATTTTATGAAATTTTTTATGATTTTTTTTTTCAAAATTTAGGTCAAACCTAAAATATTGAAATTTGATAACTATAACTTGGATTTGCAAAATCCCTACCAGATTTTATGAAAATTTTTAAAATTTTTATGATTTTTTTTTTCAAAATTTAGGGCAAAAAGGTAGGTTGGTTAGACTACAGCGAAAAAATGTCAAAAAGAATGTGAAAGATGACATTTCACACTTTTTAATTAACACGGGCCTTAACAATAATAGTAATGAGACTCCAGAGACGAAAAAAATCTAGCAAGTAACATGGATTTTATTGTCACGGAGTGTTATATAGGGTACTGCATGAGTTATTGGCACGCGTGATGAAGGTGCAAGACGATAATTGAATATGTTAATTGCTGGGAACTTTCTTGTCAGGGGAGATGTCGCTAATGGCTTGATTTTAAATTAATTTTTTTTTTTCTTGGTTGTCTTTTTTTGAAATACTATATTAAAAATACTATATTAAAAAGACTGTCATAGAGGATGGGAAAAAGATTGTTGTGTGACGATGCTTTTGAGGCTCAAAATTATTTTTGGTTTGTTTGCAATATTTCAAAAGGGTTATGATCATGGATTTATACATGTAAAATAAAATGAAGGGTTTTGAAATTAACTTTAATATAGGAAATGGAAATAAAAATGACCAGTGGCCCCATTTTTTATTAGTATTTTTATACAAAATGGCAAGGTTTTTTATGCAAAAGATATAAAAAAAACAATTTATTGGAATTGTTTTTTTTATAAAAAAAACAATTCATTGAATTGTTTGTTTATTTGTTTATTTGTGTTTTTTTAACCAGTATGAAAAAAACATGATTTATATTAATATAAGGGATATTTACATAATAGGGTTATTATAAAGAGTAATATCATGTTCTGTAGCTTGAGAATTTTGCTATAAGAAACGATTAGGGCCATCAAGGCCATTATAAAAGCATAGAAAACTCAATTCTTTGGATCATGATTCGGATCAGAAAGATAGACTGATAGTGAGGAGCCAAAAAACACACATATATACTGGATCCATCACCCATAAGAGTTAGGGGATAGACAACATACCTATATGTGAAAGTAGAAGGCGATTGATTACAAGGGAAGAACTAGGTACCTCGAATGGAGAAATTTTCTATTAAATATATAGTCTTGTATTTGTACCTCCATTTTCCATATACTAGGATCTATTGCAAGGCCCTTCTTTGATAAGTTGTCTGCTAGAGAATTCAGAGACTTGTCCACATGGCTGATAGTAAAAGACAGATCACTGTTCCATAACATTTTTATCCTATTAATCCATCATGAAAGTATGGGATTCTTGTTTATTAGCTTCCCTGAAGCCAAACCTATTATATTTTTAGAATCCCCATATATCTGCAACAATTGGATATTTAGGAAGGAGGAAAACTGTAAAAGGCCCACTAAAGCCATTGCCTTCGCCTTATTGTTTGTTCCACAACCACCATGCCAATATATAGAGTAATGTAGATCTTCGGACATCGATATAAAAACACCACATGCACACATGCCTCTTTGTGCAGCTCCATCAAAAAATGCCCTTGGATAACCCATCGACCGCATTGTATGGATGCCTGGAATGTGTGATTTGCCTGAAGACAATTTTTTAGGAATAGAAAGATACATCGAAGTGATCTGTTCTAACAGAGGCAAATTTGTATCTTTCCCCTCACGGAATATGGCATTGTTCCTTTTCTTCCAAACTGTCCAGAAGAGCAATAGAGGAATTGATCTATGAGAGACTTTCTGCGAGCTCCACCAGCATATTGCCACTTGGACATCTGAGTGATCCACTAGACGAAAACCAAAGAAAACTGCAAGATCCTTCCACAACTGATAAGTATATCTGCAAGTGAGAAAAATATGATTGCTGTTATCTTCCCCATTTTTACAAAGAAGGCATATACTAGGACCAGACCAATTCTTTTTTTGGAGATTCTCCCAGGTTAGAATTTTGTTATGAAATACAAGCCAGGAAAAATGGATTATTTTGTTAGGCACCCCAGTATTCCACAATGTTGTGGGAAAGATGAATTGAAATGGGAGCGGAGTCGACCTTGCCAGAACTAGATAGATATCTTTGACCTTTAATTCATCCCAACTCTTAACACCTCTCCATGTAAGATGATCCTTTCCATCAGAATTGCATATTCCAGAGCCCCTTATTGTTATCATAATACTGGTCCACTGTTGTGCATAAACTTGACTAAGGCCCAAAGAATGAAAATTCTTCCATATAGGAATGCCCCCCTGCCAATCTTCAATTAGTTGATTCCAAAAAAGATCCCAGATCTATGCAGAGCCATAATGATAGATTGTGGGATGTTAAAATCCTCCCCCAGACCAATGATATGATCATAGCCTATAAACACATCTTTCCCATTTTGGATATTCTAGAATAAATTCTTAAGGAAGAAGGTTTCAATTTTTCCAAATTGCTGATCCTTGTAATTTTCCAATTGTACCTTTTCTATACTAGAAAGTAAGGTCTTTATTCTCCATGTACTTCTTTTTGATAGTGGCACTCCAAAAAGTGTCCCCATTAATACACATCCAAATAGATTTACATAAGAGGGCCTTACCAAAGTTCCTTATATTTATGATGCCCCATCCTCTTAGGATTTTTGGAAGGGAGATTTTTGAAACACTGGTCAGATGATATTTGCATTTATGTTTACCTCCTATTCATATAAAATTTGCCATAAGCCTATTGAAATTAGCAATGATACTAGAGGAAAAATAGAATAAGTGGGCCCATATACAGTGATCTGAGCTAGAACAGATTGGGCAAGAACCGCTCTGCCCGCAATGGAAATGCATTTGAGCTCCCATCCTTCAACTCTTTTATAAAACCTCAGTGCTCGACGCGAGGCCGTCATTGTGATAAGAATGCCTGATCCATCGAAACTCCAGCCTTGTGTCTTTAACCAAAAACCAGTGCTGTTAACAAGACTCCAGTAGAAACTCCAAAACGGAGGATGTTCTCAATCTCTCTAAATGGAAAAGAAAAACTTTCTAAACTTTGACAGAGAACAGCCATGACAAAGGATAACGCTTACTCTTTGGCTATACTCCAGAGTGTTAAACAAAGAGGTAAGATCCTCTCCACCAAGGAAAATTTTAAGAAGCCCCCCTAAATTTACATGTATAATAAATAGGCGAATCTCCATGGTATATAGGAAAAATGGAAGGCGATTTTATCAATAATATGATATGTATATATAATTTTTTGGCGAATCTCTTATCAGGAATGACGAATATTTTACTCAATTATAAAATCTAAATCATTGCATTTCTTTAAAATATTTTTTGAAATCAAAATTACTGATATTTGATATTTTCGGGGTTAGTAGATCTAGAGTAAAGATGGATTTATGCTGGTTTAATTCCCTCATTTAAATAGGCTACATTCCAGGTGAATACCATGGGTCAATACCATGTGCCATTTTGGTGAATACCATGGGTCAATACCATGTGCCATTTTTATTTTTATTAATACTAATATTATGGTTAATAATGTTTTTTTGCATGGTATTAATAACAATCTAGTCCATGGTATTTCTCCCATAGTATTTTTCCCATAGGTTTCACCTAAATGTAACACATTTTTTTTAGTGTTCGTAAATATAAGGTGACTTATGGAGTAAATATAAAAAAGTGTTTTATTTGTTTACCATACCTCTCGTTTATTTATATTTTTATTAATTTACCATACCTCTTTTACAAATATGGTATTTGGCCCATAGGATTCACTTAAATAAAATCTCTTTCTTGAGCCTTCATAAAGATAGACTAAATATAAAAAGAGGTTTTGTTTATTTACCATGCGTCTAGTTTATTTATATTTTTATTTATTTACCATACCTTTTGAGTAAGTATAAAGAAACATTTTATTTATTTACCATACCTCCACTTTACTTATATTTTTATTTGTTTACACCCTTGCATGTATATAAGGTGACTTATGGAGTAAATATAATTTATTTATTTATTTATTTACCATACTTTTCATACTTCTCAAGGGCTAAATTTACTTTTTTTACCCTCTCCCTTAAAAGAAGGTGGGCTATTTGAGGTGATTTGTAAAAGTGTACTATGATACAAAATAATTGCCCACTAAAAATTTAAAATCTCTTAAATTTGAAAGGGCGAACATTCGCCCCTAAAATCACCCCTACTCTCCACCCTACCAGGGACGAAAAAGGAAACTTGCTTGAGACAAAAATAGACAGATTTAAACTGGTAAAGTGACTACCTGCAGACTAGACTCGTGTCGGATGTCTTAGACGCGTGGAGGAAAAGGCAAAATGGATTGTAGGTGGGTTTTGCTAGTCTCGATAAAAGCAAAGCGACTCAGAGCGGGAAACTAAAAGGCGAGCTAAACGCCAAATGCATATTAATGTGACATGAAACGTCTCACCTGTAAAACATGGACACATGTTGAACAACAAGCTATTGGTTGAAGCCACGCGCAAGGACATGGTTCATGGCAATGGGCCACGTGCAGTGACATGATTCATGGTTGAGGGCCACATGCAGTGACATGGTTCATGGCTAAGGGCCATGCGCAGAGCAACTGAGACATTATCAATTCAATTGTTAAATTTGAACTTCAATTCAATTTGAATTTTCACACAATGTTAGCACTATACAATCATTAATATGCATAGAAGTTCCCATTTGGTAGTAGTTGTAGCAGTTAGATTCGATGGATGTTTGTTTGATGTGTTGAAAATAGTCGGGAGGAAGGTTTCTTGATTTGTGCTTTAATCAAATGGACATCAATAGATTCTTCCTTAGCATGCTTAAATTCCTATAAGTTAGGAATCAATTCACATAAGTTGGGAATTAAGTCTTATAAGTTAGGAGCTAATTCCTATAAATTAGGCTGGATTCCTAAGATTTGGGATAAATCCTTGCAAATTAGGACAAATTCCTATAATTTAAGATGAGTTCTTGAAAGTTGGGGCGAGTTATGAAGCATTTAACTAATGTGTTAAAGTGGAAGGTTGAGTTTTTCTCTTGTAGTGAGTTGAATTGGGAAAAGGGTGAGTGATTGAATCTCAAGTTCTAGGATTGAGATTAGGTGAGTTGCATCAGTTAGTTTAATTAAGTTATGTTGAGAAATCAATAGGGCTACAATTGAAGATAATTGCTTGTGATATTCTTTTTTTTTGTATGACTTAACTTCTCTTATTATTATAATGTTCTTATCATCAAACAACTACCAAAATATGAAGATCAATAGAACAATTGGACACGATCTACGTTGCAAGCTAGGGTCAAAACCTTTTTTCAGAGAGGAAAACCCACACAAGTCTCCACTTCTTAAAGAATCTTCAAATGACGAATTCCAAAGACCCATAGACCTAAGACCAAGACCCTTCCAAGACCAAGTCAACTTTCTTGAGGATGTGCTTCTCTTCACCATGTCAAACCAAGTCAAATCTCTTTTAAATGCACAACTTTGGGCCCCAAAAACAAACTTCGGTCCACATTAACAAATTGTCTTTCAAGAACAAACTTTGTCTGTCATTGGAGTCTTGCAACTTCGGCCTTCCAGTGATTTGCTGCAACTTTGCATGTGTGGTTGATTTTGGGCTCTTTAGGCTTCCTTCTTCCTTTGTTTGAGTTGCTTTTTGATTAAAGGCTTGTAGATGATTGACTTCTTGACTTCAAATTTTGTCCCTCTTCTTGTAGTTGAGAAAATTTGTCCTTGTAGTTGTAGAAACTCTAGCCTCACATGTGAGAGATGGAGAAAAAAAATTGAAATTTGTCTTTTCTTCCTCCTTGACCTTCGCTTGCCTTCTTGCTTCGTCCTTTTTTCGTTGATCGAATGAATGAGTGGGTCTTGAAATGAGGTTGAATTTCAAGGAGGACAAATAGCCCTAATTAGGTTGACTCCTTGATTGCTAGGCTGACTTGGTCTTGGAGGGATATTTTGACACTTTTCACTCGAAATAAATATTTTCGACTTGTTACAAAATGCCCAAAAGGGTCTAATACATATAACAATGACTCTTATGACTCACTGACTCTTAAGACAAAACCTAGAAGCACACAATGGGTGCTTTGACCTAGAACAAATTAAATTTGAGCACTAAATCCATGTTATAAAAATAACACTAATAATTTTATTTTTCATTTACATCAAATAAATAAGATCAAGAGTCCATAAAATATTATGAGGATTGAACCTAGTTACAAATTTCAACTAGGCAAGTCTTTAATCACAAAATCAATTCTTAAAATATAATTTGCTAGATTTAGCCATTCGAAAACCTTATAAGGAGGAATTAAGTCACAATTGTAATCATAATTTTATGCACTAGTTTGTATGTGAGCTTGCGAGAGAAAGCCGTCCCAAGAGGAGCTTATGCGAATTATTGAAGGATATTAGTTCTTGCAGGGAATGAACTAGCATCCTTATTTAATAGGAGCACATATTGGACTAGAAAATAGGGATTTTGGAGGAGAGTAATAGGCCTCCAGAAGTGCGCAAGAATTCACGGAGAAAGATCAAGGTTACTTGCAGGTGTTTCAAGCTTTTAGATATAACAAAGAAATAAAATTGGTTTCTATTGAGATGGAGTTGTATTGTAAGCAATCCATTGCTCTAAATTTCTTATCAATAAAATTCTCAAGCAAGCAGAGGGTTTTCTTAGTTGGGTTCCCTAGAAAAATTATGTTGTTGAACCGTGTGATATTGTATTTATTTATGTTTCTATTTCACTGCAAAATAATTTCAGAAATTTTATGTCTATATGAAAAGAAGTCGGTTTTTGATTGTTCATATCAGTAGTTGCAAAATTTCTTGGGAATTCTACATGATGTCATGGATTGTGGTATCATGTTTAAACAATGTGTATGTTGAAACTAGATATCAAGTAAGGCCAAGCCAGGTTAACATAGTATTGGGGATCAAGCAACCCATCGGGGTGCTTGACACAATTAATATAAGTTGTCCATTGTTATTCTGTTCCACTTGAATCAACAACTTTTAGATGTTCTTTATTGTTGATGCATGTAACTACCACAAAGGTTACATGTCAACATCTTATCCATATTGTTTGTTCGCGTGATATAATGAAAGCGTCTTCTTATTGTGTCGCATTATACCAAATGATCCTCGCACACAATTAGCTAGATGGCGCTTGCGTAACATTAGTGTTAACACTTACAATTAAAGCATTAATCCATGTATTTTAAGTATTAACATGGGTATTTAAGGGTAATCAACTTTAGTGTAGTTAATGTGTAGATTCGGGGTCATTTCATGTTTAAATGAGATTAACTGCCACTTTTGTTCAGCAAAGGTTCAAGTGTGTGATATTTTTAGACTTTAATGGCAAGTATTATAAAAACGTAAGTGTATGTACTCGAGTAGTGGTGAAATGATAATGTATTTATGACTTGAGATCATTGAAAATCTACCAAATTTTGCTAGTAGTTTTTCTTTGTTCATACTGTAGAGTTCCCACATTGTTACGTTGATTAGGCCAAAAACATGGAGAGACGGGCTAAATATGCTCAAAGTTGCAGAAGATACATGGAGCAAGAATCCAAATGCAGGCAGTTTTATTGTTAATGTTGTATTGAAAGCAATAGTTGACAGGTTTGTTTGGTCAAACATATATGAAGAAGAAATTGTAACAGGTTCTTCTCTTCTAAACATAATCCGAGTCCAAATGGATCAATACAAGCCAAGTAAATATGGACTTGTTCAGATTCTAAAAGTGAATGGAAGGCAAAGCCTAAGTATTCTTGTCTTAGTGATGCATGAAGAAGCATTTGACAACCTATGCCACTAAATAAACCCAGAGTCTCTACGATATCAAACGCTGAAGTTCAACATACATAAGAGTATGAAACATAAAGTTAATTGATGTTTATAAGAAAATCATCACTTACAAATGTTCTCTTTACTACAAGAACATTTAAGGTCCTCTGTCTTATTTTCTTAGTTAGGAGCTTGTTGTGAATGAGGATGACGAAGAAACTAAGAGACCTTTCCAATGAAATGGGAAAATAGGTATCTAGCTATGATTGTAGCTTTGAAGGAATTAGATAGCGACAATGGTAGCAAAACATATCAATTATTCAAGGGTAGCAATCATAAAGGCTATCAAATTACAGATTGGAGTGACAACAACTCTAAAATTTCTTTGAAGGAATATGTAAGTATGTTTGAAGTATTGTTTGCTTACCTCATACATATAATAAGATAATGTTTTGAGTGATAAGAGAGCAAACCTACACTTGGAAAAAAGTTTCAGAAACAAGGGAATTAAGGTGGTTGCCCTAAGAGTTGTAAATCTAGATCATGATACAATGTGTTAAAAGCCACTTGAAAAATATTGGTTAATTTCAAAGCCATTTGTCAACAATCACGCACTTGGTGAAACGATTATAAAAAATTGCTAGCTATTCTGTAGCCAATGTTAAGCATTGTCCAATTCAAACTCTCCATATGGACATAACAAGATGCTTGACCATCAAATGATGACAAAATTGACATGCAATTGCATACAATCTTGTATTTTTAGTTTCATTTTTGAATTTATTAGCATGAAATGGGAAACAGACTTTCATTTTGTGGAACTATTTAAAGGATAGAGGATACCCAGAAAATGATTCCCATTTTTTGTATTTAGCGCAATTTTTATGTAGACAAAATCACATAAAATGTATTGGAGCATCAATTGCATCATGATCACTCCAATATGCACATGAAATATTGAGATGACATTGTTGAACAAGAAAATTTGTCAAATTTAATCAATTATGGATTTTGTTTGTTTAGAACAAAGTCATTTTTTATTTCTTGTAATTGTTTTGATTACTTGTATTTTAGCAATTGTTTAGTCTTTTGATAGTTATTGGATTTTATGTTTTTCTCCTATGCAAATAAGTATTACATGAAGACAATTTGATATGTTGAAATTGAATTTGAAAAAATTCATTATTTGATGGTGGAAAGTTTGCATGTTAGATGTTTATCATGTATTTCGTGGATTAGTATATATAACTTCAAAGGGATTTGTATATGTTTATGACTACCTGCATTATAGTTACATTAATGGAGGACAACTTTGTGTGCAATTTTTATCTGGTTTTCAAAACTCCACAAGTGAGCTTTGCAAGCTTTGAAAATTGTTTTATTTGTATCATATTCTTGTATTCTTTTCCATACAGTTTACTTGGTTCCGTATTTGTTTCTTCATACTCCATTTCTTTATTATTCATGTGATTGAATAATTCATTTACTAGAAGACTTGTGTTATATAAATTTATATAAAGAAAAACAAATGAAAAAAATTAAAAGCTTATGCATTTGAAAAATTTAACTAAACCTACAAAATGTTTTTTAAACTGACATTTTCTTTATAGAAAAGATCCAATTGCATAAAACAATGTAAACTTTGAAATGAGAATTGATATTGTTACCCGTTTCGTGGAGATATCAAAAAAATGACTTGATTTTGAGAAGGGGTGATGCAGAACACGTTTTTTTTTTGGAGTATAGTTTTTAGCAATTTTTATTTTTTTTGTTATGTACATTACGTTTTAGAATGGTAGTGATTTTTATGTTGATTTGAAAAAGTGGCGATTTTGCACATTTTTTTTAAAAGTCTTATTTTTTGACTTTATATTTTCTAATGTATGAAATGTAAATAATTAGTTTCTAAATTTAACAATTTTTGAAGTGGTTTTCTTCATATATATATATATATATATATATTTTAGCAGTAGTGAAGTTTTTAATGTTTTGCATATTTAAAAAAGTCGATATTTTGAATTTTTGATATTCTACATATTTATACATAGTTAATTAATTTTTCAATGCACATGAAATAATTGTCTCTAAAAAAAATAATTTTTAACAATTGACATAAAAATAACAATTTTTAACATAAATATAACTCAAAAACTACACATTTTTGATAATTTTATTTTTGTTAGAAATGACATGTCGAAATCACAATTTTTATAGGAAAATTTTAACTAAAAATGGTTAAATAATTTTTTTTTTAATGAATTTAATGTCAAAAAAAATAATAATTTTTTTTCAAAAAAATAATGATATAAAAATTAATGCAAAAATCATATAATACAAATATTAATTGAGTGCTTATTTTTCTCATAAAATGTAAAGTCAAATCATTACAAGTATAACTAATTAATAATTACAAAAATGAGCTAGTTTTCCACACAACTTAAATTTAATCAACAATATCACGTAATTCAAACTCTTCATCATCTAGAGTTTCATCATGGTTTTTTTCTACAATATTTTGTTAATTTTCTTCTTTTAATGGATTTTTGATATTTGTGAATCTTTCGATGTATGCTTTTCCAATCATTCCATGTAATGGTGGTAGTGGTTCCTTTCCCTTTTTTGATACATGTGATTTATTGAAGTCTCTTTTCTACAACCCAATTGTTTGCATTACAGTTGGAAGAAATTGAAGAGCATTAATTCTTTGCTGCAAAAAATTGCACTGTATTGGATCTTTTTCAATGGCAATGCAATTTTTTCATTTTTGAAAGCAACATGCTAGTGTTGTACTTAATTATTAGCACAAAAAAAATAATGAAGTAAATTAGTACAATGACATTAATTAAGAAATAAGATATTGAAATTCAATTCTATATAATAAAATTTATATGAGCCAGAAAATAAGTTCAAAACTCAATCTCCTTCATTTGAACATATGTCTATAAGATAAATAATGTCTATAAGATAGATAATAAATAATTATGGTTTTTGATAAATGTTAACTATCTCTCTTTTTGGTTTTTTGTCTTCATATATTAGTTTTCTCACAGCATTATCATAAGTCGGTGCTTGGCTATGACTATTTCTATCTATTCGATTAAAAATCATAGACATATAGCTATCATTTTTTGTCCAACTATCAATATGAATGAACTCACAATCATTTATAAATGGTTGATTTTCACGGTTAAGAAGATTTGACTTTTCTTGTAACATGAAATAGTAAAAGTTCAATTAACTTGTACATAAATGATTTTTTTAATATTAATAAAATATGCATTTTAAACGTCTTATCATGTAAGTTGCATCATTGAGTTTGTTTTCCCCTTGAAGCTTGATAATAACATTATTAATTGTGTTTGAATGAAATGTAACAAATCTCTATAATGGTGATGATGTGACTTCTAGAAATCCTGCCACCATTTTATTAAGAGCTTAATAAGTATAAGGGTCACTATCATAGTCAATGTTTGGAATATTTAAACTATGGGGAATATTTGCAATAATTAAAGCATAATCCCTTTTAGGTATGAATTTAGCAATGTTTTCACAATCGCCTTGTATTATTTGATATTAAATAGTGTCAAACCCATTCCAAATGTAATGAGTAAGAGTTGGATCAAGTTCAACATTCTTAGGACGTTGTTTTTTTAGTCTTTTGATTTTAATTTTTTCAATAAAGATTTTGAAACTATCTGGTGTTCCATTTGCATAATTCCTCATTTTTAATAAAATAAACAAATATGTGTAAATTATAAAATAAAAATAGTATACAAATGAATAAAAATGACTGTATAAATCGATATACATTTTTAAATGCAAGATATTTTTTTTTAATGTTGATGTAGAACTTGAATTTGGATAGTTGCATACAACATCATCCCAATTATCTTCATTCAACAATTTAATCATTTGTTCTTGAATTTTCATGTAAACTTTGTAATTGTATAGATAAAGTAAAAAAATTAATATAATGATATGTATAACAAATATTACCAAGAACAATATGTTATATTTAAAAAAAATTTATAATCTAGAAATAAGTAAAAATAATTCAACAAACTTACTTTTGAAATTTTTTAGACATTTTTTTCAATGATAACTACTTTGACCTCACATGAGATAATATTGTTTAGACATGTTTTTCATCCTTCACTCTTTGCAATGCTCTCCAAGGTGTGATAGTCATATATTCTGGAAGTTGTTTTATTTTACAACTTGATTAAATGTTGATACATATTAATGGTTTAGACCTTTTGACCTTCTCGTTTTTAATGCCAATGTTATTTTACATGCTAAAAATCTCATTAATCAATTTCTATATTTTTTCAGTTTTAAATGCCAACTAGAAAATGTTATCAATATTTCTGAATAAATCAATATTTACTTTCTCACTTTTTGAATTGATTTTCTCTTCAATTTGATAGTCTATTTCCATACAACATTCATTTTGGAAATCTATAGTGACATTTAGCTTATCTCCACCACAATTTTCTTCAAATTCACTATGAATAAATCTAATCCTTTGGATGAAAGTTATAGACATCTTATATTCATTATCTGAGTTATGATACCATGCCACTAACTTTGCATTTGTATCTGATAAATTAGCATAAATGATACATTTCATTGTTTCAAAACGTGGGTTATTGGGATATTCTTCTATCAATTGTCTTTGAGCTTCTACAGAATGGTTCCCCTCAAGCACATAATAATTGCATTCAAAACTTTTTGATTTATCAAATGCTTCTTTGTTGGGAACTTGAACCGGATCAACAAGAAGCACATAATTAATTACATGAGCATATGGATTGTACTTCATCAAATTCTTCAAGTTGTGGATATGTAGATGGTGTGGCTTTTTGATTTGATATTTACATTATCTTTCACTTGCCTTATAGATTTGTTTGACATTAAGCTGAAATGTACGACCACCTTCAATTAAGTTTTTCTTTGTCAATTTTGTCAAATGGCATTTTGTTTTGTTTTAATAATGCCATTTTCTAAATCAGCACATGGTGTGATGATTTCTCTGCTTTCTTTTGAAATTTCACTAGGTTCTTGATCGTTGGTAATGATTACTTCAGAGTGTTCAACTTTAATTTTCTTTCTCATAACATTCTCATCATTCACTAGAACAAATTTATTCTTGGGCATTGTTACTTTTGGTTTTTTACGACTTTCTCCTTTCTAACATCAGTTCCAATGTCATCATCAGTAATGACAACATATTCTTCAGTCAGTTTTAACTTCCTCATCTTCAAAAGTAACTTATTTACCTTTGCTAGATTTATTTATTAGAGACTTTTTTTGTTTTGATCCCTTGGATGTAGTTTTGTAGTATCATGAATTACTACATTTTTCTTGTTTACCATATCTTTTTTTAACACCGAGTAGAAATTGCTGACAACTTTCATAATATCATGCTCTATGAAATGAATGCCTCCCAACATAACAACTTTCAACAAAATTCTGCGAAACAAAATATCATATGTCAATAAAAACAAAGTTATAAAAATATAGTGAGATAGTTACAAGAACGCAAAACACAAATATAAATAACAATTCTTGTGATATTTTGTGTCATCTCATTTACGATTTGTTTACACAACTTTGTAGATACCTCTCTTCTGTCATACAATGAATATGTTAACTGGTATTTAATTTTTTCATGTAACTTGAGCGGTTTTGTAAGTATGTAAACAACTTCACTGTCCAGTGTTGAACACATGTCTATGACTTTTCTGAGCACCTCATAAATCCCATTATCGTTAAGTATATCAACATATAGATATATCTGCACATCTTGGCTTTCTCTTTCTTTCACATATCAAACATTTGTTGGAAGTTTCACTTTTTTTTATTTCTTCCAGTATGAAATCATCTTTTTCTCGTTTGCGGCACTTGAAAGATTTGTAGTCATCAGCTCAGCTGGGTTCGTTCAACATTGTTTTTTGAAGATCCACTTTTAAAAGTCTTTGGTCCAGAAAGATTCATAGAAATATTCTTTGATGCCATTTTTCCTGAAAAAACACATAAATTAATTAACCACAAAATAATAATAACTTAAATCAACAAAAAAAAAAATGATAATTAATTTCATAAAACATAACAATTTTAAAAAATAAAAAAATAAATAACAAATTTAAAAAATATATCGCCTTGCCACCCCACCTTGGAAATCAGTCGGCCAACCAAGCCGGCAGTTCGGCCCAGTGTCCCTACCCCACCCTGGCGGCCCAACAACTGCGCCCCCTCTCGACCCCCAGCCCCACTTGACCCCAGCAGCCCAATGGCCTGTCGCTCGGGTTCGCTGTTGGGCTGCCGGGGTGGGGTGAGGGGCTAGGTCGTTAGGCCCCTGGGGTGGGGTGGTAGGCCACCGTGGCGGGCTGGCGACCAACCCCTGCTCCACCCCAGCGGACCAACGACTCGCCGGGGTGGCGAGCCATTAGGTCGCCGGGGTGGGGCACCCCTCACCCCACCGTGGCGACCCAACGGCCCGTCGGGGTGTGGTGGAGCCTGGCCGCCATCGCTCTGCCCCACCCCAGCGGCCCAACGACCCACTGGGGTGGCGTTTTGTTGGGCCGTCGGGGTGGGGTGGGGTGTCGGGTAGCCAGCGGCACCGCACCAAACCCATGGGCTCGTTTCACCGTCGGGAGCTTGATCGGGCCCACCACACACACTGTGGACGTAGTGGGTAAATCTGTTCTACAATTTTTTTAATTTTTAAAAGAAAATTAAACTTCATTAAACTTTTTTAATTTTAAAATTTGCAAAGTAGAAAAATTAACTAACCTTTTAAATGCAATAATCCTCCGTTGAATATGTTGTTGATAGCAATGTAGCTACTCCACAAATTCGCTTTAAGTTTTTTAACGAACCTTGGAAAATCTTGATGTGATGTGAGTAATAGTGATAATGAAATTTATTATATAGGTGAAATTATTGAATTGTTTTACCATACGGTTAATGTGAAATTAATTTGTTTTTATAAATTTTAACATGTTAATTTTGTTATGGCAATATAAGAAACTATGATAAAGTGAATATTATGGAATTGTTTTACAACACGACGAATGTGGGATTAATTTATTTTAGAAAGTATAATTAAAAAAAAAAAAAAAAACATTCAAGTGTAGTAAATATTATATTTACTATAGTTTAAGTATTAAATTAATTTAGGTAAAAGATTTAGCTCACAATTTTAAATTTAAAGATTTATTTCATAAAAAAATTTTAGTTAAAATTTTTCAATAAATTGTTGAAGAAAAAATGGAGCAAAATACATGAAACAAAATTTTTGGAGGAAAATTTTCATTTTGTAAGCTATATAATATCATTAGGAGAGTCTGCATTTGTATCATTCAACCTCTTCTAATTGAAAGGGATGGATTCTTTTGATAGTGAAGTTTCGCTTTGTGAAGCATCAACATTTTTGTCGCGTAACAACTCTATTCATGTTGATGAATATAACAGAAATTCTTCCACTCTGAATAGAGAGTCAATTCTTCCACTTAGTCCTAATCCTAAAGACTATGAGGGCAACACTGATGAAAGACGGGATGAAGAATTTCAAAGAAATAAAGAGTCACGGTTTCCACTTAGTCCTAATCTTAAGGATTATGAGAGCAACAGTGATGAAGAACATGATGAAGAATTTCAAAAGAATGGATTGTTATGATGTCCACTTAGTCCTAATCATATGGACTAGGAGAGCAGCAGTGATGAAGAGCATGATGACGAATTTCAAAAGAATGGAGTGTCACGGTGTCCACTTAGTCCTAATCCTATGGACTATGAGAGCAGCGATGATGAAGAGCAGCGATGATGAAGAGCATGATGACGAATTTCAAAAGAATGGAGTGTCACGGTGTCCACTTAGTTCTAATCCTATGGACTATGAGAGCGGCAGCGATGAAGAGCATGATGACGAATCTCAAAAAAATGGAGTGTCACGGTGTCCACTTAGTCCTAATGCTATGGACTATGACAGCAACAATGATGAAGAGCATCATGATGAATTTCAAAAGGATGGAGTGTCATAGTGTCCACTTAGTCCTAATCTTATGGAATATAAGATCAGTAGTGATGAAGAGCATGATGAAAAATTTCAAAAGAATGGAGTGTCACGGTGTCCACTTAGTCCTAATCCTATGGACTATGAGAGCAACAATGATGAATAATTTCAACTGAATAGAGTGTCATAGTGTCTATTTAGTCCTAATCCTATGGACTATGAAAGCAGCAGTAATGAAGAACATGATGAAGAATATCAAAAGAATGAAGTGTCACGGTGTCCACTTAGTCCTAATCCAATGGACTATGAGAGTAGCGGTGATGAAGAGCATGATGAAGAATTTCAACTGAATAGAGTGTCACAGTGTCCACTTAGTCATAATCCCATGGACTATGAAAGCAACAGTAATGAATAACATGATGAAGAATTTCAAATGAATAGAGTGTCACAATGTCCACTTAGTCCTAATCCTATGGACTATGAGAGCAACAATGATGAATAACATCATGAAGACTTTCAAATAAATAAAGAGTCACAATTTCCACTTAGTCATAATCCTAAGGACTATGAGAGCAACAGTGACGAAGGACAGGAAGAAGCACTTAGTCCTAATCCTAAGGACTATGAAAGTAGCAACGACAAATGATAAGATGTATAATTTTCAGTAAGTAAACAGTGACATTTTTGACATAGTCCTAATTCTATGGACTATGAGAGCAACACTGACAATGCACATGAGGAAGAATATCCAATAAATATCGAGTCAAATTATCCATGTAGTCCTAATTCTAAGGACTATGACAATAACACTGAAGAAGGGGAAGATGAAGAATATCCTCCAAGTTAGTATTTCAAAAGCACAACTGATCATAGTGAAGATAACATTCTTCAAAATGATGATGAAAATGCTTATACAAAAGATGATCCAATGATGGGGATGTTGCCAGGAAATATTGTATCGAAGAGTAGGAGTAGACCTTTTCATATCAATCCAAGATGTTCTAGTTATACAAGGGTAGAGTAGAATATCTGACGAGAAGAAGTTCTATCAATGCTCTTATTTCAAGTGAATGTTGTAAAAAAGATTACTTGAAACATATGGATTTCAAATTTGCATTAGAGAAAAGGAAGATATATTTGTCAATGAATAGAAGCATGCAAAATTCATATTTAGTTGGGTGCATGCAATCTACATTGTCTGGTTATGATTATCGTATTGGGTCTTTTTTATCTGTAGAGAGGCTTTCAAAATGTTTCATTTGATAGGTAATTTTCGTCTCTCGAGAATCCAAGAAAATTCAGAAAAGGATCCCACATTTCATTTAAAAGTACGTCATAAACAACAATTTGGGCCATTATCAAATACTGTAATGTCATGGATGAAAGATTTATTTTCAAAGCATGGAGAGTATGCCAAATAGAGAGACAATACATATTCCAGATAATTTTTCAAGACGAGAAATCTACAACTTATACAAAGAATATGTAGAAAGTTCTGAGGGACATGGTCGGTTTATTACATATCAATATTTTGTGAAGGTATGGAAGAAAGAATTCAACAATGTCCATATTCTTAAGAAGACAAGGATAGGGATTTGCAATACATGTGCTTCTCTTAAATAAAAAAGGGATACATGTGAAGGGTCAGAAAGAGTTAAGCATTCATAACTTTAACGTTTAAAATTGTATAGTTATCAATTATGAAAACGTATTTTTTAATGGCTTTCTTTTATGTTGTGTAGATTCCATTGCCAAAGAACTTCAGGAGCATTGCGAACAACAAACAAGTGAAAGGAAAAAGGTGTATAAGCATCGAAAGAAGTGTTATGATAATCCAAATAAAAATTTGGGTTTGATAATTGATGGTATGGACCAGAAGGAAACACTTTTCCCACATTTTGTTCGCACACCCAAACATTTACAGGAGGAAATTTTTATTTAGTATCACTTGGTCAGTGGTATGGTCTTCAATTGGAAAATGTTGTCAAGGGTGTACTTCACAGCTCCAAATATTCTTAATGATGCAAATCTGACAATAACCATAATTCATGATGTGTTTTCTCATTGGTCCTGTAATCTTCCCGAAGTTTTGTATCTACAATTGGACAACACTTGCCGTGAAAACAAAAAACATGTTGTTTTTGGATATCTAAACATGCTTGTTGAATACTGAGAATTGTTTAGAACGTAAAGGTTGGTTTCCTTCTTGTTGGGCACACTCATGACCATATTGATCAAAAGCTCAGTTATTTTTTCAGTCACATTGAGGAGGAAGGAAGTTGAGAGCTTGCCATCATTAATTGAATGTATTAAGAAATCATATATGCCAGAGCCTACTTTTGATGTGTTTGAAGAAACTGTTGACATGCGAAGGTTTATTCTAGGATTGCATGGTGAGGAGAAATCCATTGAACAACTTAATGACATTAGCTTCCAACATTAATTCTGTATCAAAAAAATTGATGGGAAAACACTAATATGGGGCAAGAAGTATTCAACTACTGCAGAATGTGCACTGTCATCAGGTTTGGAATTTTTGAAGTTCATTCCAGATCATCCAATATTTGCATCAAAAATATTGTTATTACAATCAGTTGGTGAAGTTCATAATGCACACAGACAGAATAGAGATATAAATTATTCTGATTGTCTAGAAGAAATTAAAATGTATTAGATATACATATGAGTACTTTGACATTGCTGATTCAGTTTGGTGGGAGTCATTTTTCAATAATCAAAGTGATATCATTTCAACAACAACAAATAAAGATATATATATGAAAAATCCATTTATTTGGCCACAAAATGTGTCAAATGAACATGAAATAAACATTGTTGAACAACAACAATCTCAAGGTATTATTAATTCTTCACAGGCAGAGGAAAGAGAGATGTATATTGGTTCTAGAAGATCTCATGCACAACGTGAAGCCATGGAAGACCTTTACAAGGGTTCAATACAGGATATTAAGGAGGGTTGCATGATCGCAGTGCTAGCAGATGGATATCCCAATGGCTATCCATTCTGGGTTGCTAAGGTTATAAAGGTCTTTACATAAAATGAAGATGTTACAGGTGTTTAAGTACATTGGTATGCCACAAATACAAACCCATTCAATGGTGTGTATAAGCCAGAGATGTTAGTTGACAAAAAAATTGGCGGAAAGAGAAAAAGAAAGGGTACAAATATAAATTGCCGCCGCATAGACCTTTTAAATTGGAGTTATTGACATACTTGTTTATGACTTCAATTTAACAAAGAGAGGAACTCTTCGCTTCAAGATGATATAGATTTTGAAAAGGTTGTTACAAGAAGGAACACTGTTGAGATGGGAGTTTGCTGAAACCAGTGGTAGATCAGAAGAATTTTGAAACCTGAAATGGTGGGCATGCATGTGGACTCAGATGGGGCACTAGTTGATGAAAGAGAAGAATATGGAACATCTTTATCTGCATCCAGTCATTCATTTGAAGATGTGAATTTTTATGGTGTGCAAGAAAATATGAGTGATTTTGAATAATTGTATAAGACAATTTATATAATTGATGTTTGCATCGTATCTTGAAATAAAATTTTTGATTTCCATATGGTGTTAAATCAAAAGTTATGAGTCATTTTTATGTTGTTGGATTATATTTTTTAATTATGATGATTTTTATTGTTTAGAATATCTATAATGCAACCATAAATTAGAGATATAATGTATGTTTCATTCAATATACAAATAATGATACTTTGATTAATTTAGTCATGTAATTTGTTCATAATGTCATGGTTGAAAATTTTTCAAATTTTTTTTGTATCTTTAATGTTATGGTTGAAAACAATTAGAATTTTAGTGATCTTTAGTGTGATGTTATTATATGTTTAACAACATGGATGAAAACTAATAGAATTTTAATGTGTTTCAAATCTCATTATTTTATTTTTATCGTCATTACTAAAACATGTTGAATTTATACTTAGGAAAGAAAAATGTTATTCTACCAAAAACATTAGTGTGTTTTTTCCCCTAAAAAACAACTGTTTTTTTTGCACATAAGAATTCAATTTTACTGGTATTTTTTAAAAATGTTGAAAATTGACCTTAAAAAAAACCGTTGTTCCAGTAGCAACACTTTTCGTTTTTAGGGTGTTTTTTGCACAATTTTTGCACGAAAATTTCGTTTTCACTACCATTTTTAAAACATGTTCAAAGTTGACCTTAAAAAGAAACCATCGTTCGAGTACACACTTTTCGTTTTTAGCACTGTTTTTGATGTTTTTTCGGGGTTTTTTGGCTATAGTTCCCGTTTCAAAGTTTACATTGTTATAAATCGCTATACAAAACAACAGATGTATGGAGTTGGAAATGTGTGTGGAATAAACGTTCTCTTACACATATTCAATATTTAAGGGTAGTAGTCATAAAAACTTTCAAATTATGGAATGGAGTGACAACAAAGTCAAAATTTCTATGAAGGAATATGTATGTATGAAGTACTATTTGCTTTCCTCGCATATATAAGAAGTTGATGTTTTGAGAAAAATAAGAGAGCAAACCTCCATATGAGAAATATTTTTGGAAGCAATGGAATTAAGGTGGTCGCCCGAGGACTTGCAAACCCAGATTAGGAAAGACTATGTTAAAAGCCACTTGAAATACTTGGTTAAATTGCAAAGTCATGCATTGACAATTAAGCACTCGATGAAATGATTATAAATAATTGCTAGCTATTTCGTAGCCAATGTTGAAAAAGCATTGTCCAAAGCAAACTCTTCATATGGGAATAATAACCTATTTAACCAATAGGATGATGCCTAAATCAACATGAAATTGCATAGAATCCTTAATTTTTAGTTTCATTTTGAATTATTAGCATGAAATGGGGAATGCACTTTCATTTTCTGGAACTATTTAAAGGATATATGATACCTAGAAAATGGTTCCAATTTTATCTATCTAGTGCACTACTTATGTAGATAGAATCACAAAATGTAGTGAAGCATCAAGTGCATCATGATCACTCTAGTATGAATGTGGAACATTGACATGACATTGTTGAACAAGAAAATTTGTCCAAATTCGATCAATTATGACTTGTTTTTTAGAACAAAGTCATTTGTTATTTCTTGTGATTGTTTTGATTACATATATTCTTGCAATTGTTTACTTTTTGATAGTCATCAGATTTCGTGTTTTTTTCCTAAGTACTACATGAAGACAATTTGATATGTTGAAATTGAATTTGCAAAATTCATTATTTGATGGTGGAAAGTTCGCATGCAAATGTTAGATACAAATAATCATCCTACTCATTAGATATTTATCACGTGTTTTGTGGATTAGCATATATAGTTTCAAATGGATTTGTATATGCATATGAATACTTGCATTGTAGGTTATGTTAATGGAGTACAACTTTGTTGTGTAATTTTTACTTGGTCTTCAATGAGATTGGCAGGCTTTGAAAATGGTTTTCTTCATATTCTTGTACGCTTTTCCACGCAATAAACTCAGTTAGTTGCCTGTTGGTTTCCTCATACTCTAATTTCCTTATTGATTATGTTATTGAATAATTCATCTACCAGAGACCTGTGTTATATAAATTTATATAAAGACAAACAATATGAAAAAAATCAAAAGGTTATGAATTTGAAAACTTTAACTAAAATTATATAAAAAAGGTTTTTTAAGGTGACAATTTTTTAGAAAAGATCCAACTGCAGAAGTAACTGTGCAGAACAATAGGTGTATGGAGTCAGGGATGTGTGCAAAACAAATTTTCTCCTACACATACCCCTCTTTTGCACATCTTTTATTCTACAAACTAAAAATATAATTCCTCTTGGCAAATAATTTTTTTTCTCGGTAAAAACTAAGTCTATTAAGAAAAAATATAGTGCAACCAGAAGTTACATCCAAGAGAAGCAAGAACATAGGCAGCCGGAAAGGATGGGCTATCCACCTCGGCTCCTAGAAGAAGAGAGAAGAACATAACAATAGGTAACTGGAAGAACAGAGTAGCAGAAGCCAAGCATAGGGTTCTACCCAACATGGGAAGAGTCAACTATGCGGCATTTTTCCCTTTCTTTTTTCCAACTTTGACCCATTCAGGAGGGGATTGCTGAGCTGGCATGATTTTCAAACTGAGCTGGGCAGACTGAGAGATTTCCTTGTTTGAATCCGAGGTAGAGGATTCATGATTTCTTTTCTGGGAAGTTGGCTGGACTGACAGATTTTCAGGCTCAGCCGAGGGCGGATTCTGTGTCCTCATAGCTGCCTCTCCTTCCTCATTCTCCTCCTCTTCATCTGAGCTGAAATCAAAATCGTCCATGGGCGGAGGGTCATGCGGCTTCCAGCTTTTGGATTTCTTCTTGGCTTCCTTCTTTTGGGCGGGTATTGAAGGACATGAGCTCTGTAGATGCCCTGTGTGGTGGCAGTTGCGACAACGGAAAGCTGTGTTCTCATAATCCAGATTCTGAGTCCAATGGAAGTCTCCGATTTTGATATTGATCTTGTCAGGGAGACCTTTGCTCATGTCTATTTCTGCACAGATTCTGGCATAGGTATATAAACCCTTTTCCCCTCTAGAAGTGTCTGTGTCTAGGAGGCGGCCTAGAGAGTTGTCGATCCCTTGGAATACAGCGAAGTGCCATAGATTCACGGGAGATTAGGAAGTCTGACCCAGATGGGGAGCTTGGTGATGATTGCTGTAGATGGATCGAAGTCTGGGAACCAGGGGGTGAGGAATAAACCTGCTGAGCCCCAAAACCATGGTCCTGCTTTTAAGGCCTTTTGGTAGTCCTCCTCAAAAGCAAACACTGTGATGAAAAAGCCCTTTGAACATAACAGAACCTTACAATTATTGGTCCAGTTAGAGTGAATCCACTGGTAGAGATCTGCTGTGCGTGGCCATAGCCCATTAAACCTGCAAATGATGCCATGCTCTGCAAACTGTTGGGTTTTCTCATCCAGCGTTGGGTGTGTTATTTCAATGGAGGGGGTTTCCTCTAGTTTGTCCACCAGAAAAGGTTTGGGAGCCTGTGCTGGTGGCACTGATTTCTCCTGCTTATGTGCATGGACAACATCTTTGTATGAAAATGCCTTGGCTGAAGAAGATTGTCCTGCAGCTCCCCCTCTCAAACGAAGGGCAAGAATAATGGAGGAATTTCTCTTAATGCTGTAAAAAGAAAGGGGGTAGAGATCCTCGAGTTGTTTACCTTCGTGTAGGAGTCGTTGAGCTGCAGATGGAATCCCCAGCTTGAGTTCCAGTGTGTGTTTGAGGTTCTGAACTAAATCCGATGAGCTCACCCACTGTAACCGGGTTTTGCCTGAGATGAGCTTGATTTGGATCTGAAATGAGGTAGAGAGGTCAGAGATTCGCATTCCCCTGCAGATTTGAGAAGCCGCGTGTTCTTCCAGAGTGGAATGTGTTCTTCTAAGAATCCCCGCATGAGGAGAACCAGAAAAGAAATCTGCGAGTTCGCCTTTGTCTGATGCGTATTCAAACTGAAGGGGGCGGCAGGTGCGTGAATCAACATTCGAGGGCCAAGAGCTGGCAGCCCCAAAGTCCCAAGCAGAGAAGTTAAGAGCGCTGGGGGCACGCGGAGGAGACTGGAGGGCGAGCCGTTCACTGATGTCTGAGAAAACCCTCGTTCCAGAACTGTAGCGCATATTACCATCATTTGCGAGGTCGAGCAGGAGCCCGAGAACGGCCGAGGGTCGGGGGCCGAGAGCGATCGAAGGCCTGGAGGCGGCGGCAAATCTGCTGTAGATCCTCAGGGGAACCTGCAATCCGTGGTTAAAGCATTCTTTACTCTTATTCTCCAGGCCAAGCCGAAGCCCGAAAGCTGCCGAACGCAGGGAGCCGAGAGCGGCCAGCGGCATGGGGGCTGCGGTTGGATTGCTAGGGTTTCTTCCAGCCATTCTCCCAGTCCGCCGTATGTTTTACATTCCTCTTGGCAAATACTTAATTAAGAAGCTCCAACATTATTGGATGACAGTAACATAACTCACTCCTCTAACTAAAATCTCAGGCAATTGTTCTTCTGCTTTGGTTCATAGTTAACTAGGTTCGTGGACATCGATGCCCAGAGGAAAATATGCGCTTAACTCGAATCAATTGTAAATGTCTATTTAGTTGAATCCATTATATTGCATAGTAACTCTCCGCACCCCCACCTTCATGAGGGTGGGAAAACTTCTATGGCTTAAATTTTCCCGCTTAACTACATTATTCGTTGTTTCTTAGATTTTCGATTGAAGTTCAATTAATTGAGCATCCCTCCTATGATCTAAAAAATGAAATTCGTGGTAAATTTTGCTGTTTTCATCTTTTAATTTCTGTTATAACTATTCTATTTTCTAGATTTTTCATTGTTCACATTCATTCTTGCTGTCTCAATTGTTTTTTCATATGCTCTTTTTGCTTTGATAATTGTTGCTCCAATTGTAGGATTTTAACAAATTTTCCTCAATAATTTTGACTAATTTGGTGACATGGATCATATTGGAATTTTCATTCGCTACAATGGAATAAGCCAATTCATGGACTCTTTGCTTTTCATTTAATTAAGGGCCATCCCAAAATATTTTCCCATGAGGTTTTATGGCTTCCTTTTGATTTTCACCTTTCTTTTCTTCTTTTTTAAATCACAACTTTCTTTTGAGGACTAAAATAGGGATCCAATGAGGAAATATATTCCATCTTAGTGGTGCACAAAGAGTTGATCACCATCTCTTCTTGTAAATTTCTACCAAGAAGTGTATTGATGGGACGTTTTATTATCACTTCGGACTTAATAAGTATCAACATGAGTGTAGAAAACCATCAACCAATGAAAAATATTATACCACGAAATATTTATAGTGACCAACCTAGATCCAACTTAACCCGGATCTATCAAGCACCGAGAGGGATCCAATCTCACGAGGTGCAAACCTCTTTTTTGAGTGCAAAACTTGAGGAAAGGTTTGCACCTAGAGATATTTGATCCCTCTCGGTGCTTGATAGATTTGGGTTAAGATGGATCTAGGTTGGTTATATATTACTATATAATATCTATATTCATATCTATGTTTCTCTTTCTTATGCCCTCTCTCTATCTCACACCCCAAACGTACACACTCTCTCTCCATATCTATATATCTCTCCTCCCTCCTCCTCTCTACCTCTCTCTCTTCCCCTTCTCTCCTTCCTTGTCTCTCCTTCTCTCTCCCCCCACTCTCCTCTCTCCCTCATACTCTCTCCATCACTCCCTTGTCACTTTCTCTCTCTCTCTCTCTACATTTCTCCCTCTTTCTTTCTTCTTCCTTCCCTTTCTCTCCCCTTCCAAATCCATCTCTCGCTCCTTCTCTATCTTAGTCCTACCTCTCCCTTCCTCTCCCACCTCCCTTTGTCTCCCGCCCCTCTCTCCCTCTCCCCTTCTCTCTCTCCCCTTCTCTCTCTCCCCTCCATCTATGTGGCTCCTCTCTCTCTCTTGCCCTTCTCTCCCTATCTCTCTCCCCTCCTCTTCTCTCTCTTCCCTCCTCTTCTCTCTCTCCATATCTCCCTTGTCACTCCCTCTCTCTCTCCACCTTTATCTCTCTATGTCTTTGTTCTTTCCTCCCTCTCTCTCCCCCTCCAACTCCATCTCTCTCTCTCTCTCCCTCTCTCCTTCTCTCTCTCCCCTCCCCTCTCTCTTCCTTCCTCTGACCTCCCTCTCTCCATCTCCTCGATCACTCTCTCTCCCTCTTTTTTTTTTCCCTGTCTCTCTCTTCCCTCATCACTCTCTCACTCTCTCTCAAACTGTTACTATATCCCTCCCTCTCTCCTTCTCTCCCCCCATCTCTCTCTCTTTTTTTTTGTATCTTTATCTCACCCCTAAACATACTCTCTCCCTCTCCATCTCTCCCTTGTCACTCCCTCTATCTCCACTTCTCACTCTCTATGTATTTATTCTTCCCTCCCTCTCTCCTCCCCCCTTGAAATTCCTCCCTCACATCCTTACTCTCTCTCCCTTTCTCTCCTACCTTCCTCTCTCTTCCCCCATCTCTCTCTCACTCTCTGCCCTCAAATCCTTTCACTATCTCCCTCCCTCTCTACTTCTCTCTCTCCTCCTCCATCTTTGTGTCTCCCTCTCCCTCTCTTACCCTTCTTTACATCTCTCACTCATCTCCCTCTCTCTCTCTCTTCATTCCTCCTCTCCCCTATCCTTAAGTTTACCTCCATCTCTCCCTTGTCACTCCCCCTATCCTTCCACCTCTATCACTGTATGCCTTTGTTCTTCCCTCCCATATATATCTAGATTTAATATATATCATGATATATTAATATATATTATAATATAACAAATTTAATATTGTATTAATCCAAAGTTATTAAATTTAATAATATTAATATTATAATACATTAATATGAATATCAATTTTAATAATAATAATAATAATATTTTAATATTAATATTAGAGTTAATAATGTTTTTTGTACGCTATTAATAATAATTTGGCCCATATGAGTCACCTAGATAAAACCTATTCTTTGAGTGTTAGTAAGTATAAAGAGTTTTATGGAGTAAATATAAAAAGAGGTTTTATTTATTTACCATGCTTCTAGTTTATTTATATTTATTTATCATATCTCTTTTATTTACCATGGTATTTGGCCCAAAGGCTTGGTATATAATTAGATGTTGATTTCTAATCCTATTTGATATATTTGATTTATTTATCAAAATTCTTTATACCTCTTTTATATTTATTTATTTACCATACCTATTTTATAAATATGGTATTTGTCCCATGGTATTTGGCCCATAGGCTTCACCTAAATAAAACATATTTTGTGAGTTTTCGTAAATATAAAGAAGTTTATAGAATAAATATAAAATGAGGTTTTATTTATTTACTATACCTCTAGTTTATTTATATTTTTATTTATTTACCGTACCTATAGTTTATTTTATTTTTATTTATTTACCATGCATTTGGAGTAAATATAAAAAAAAAAAACGTTTTATTTATTTACCATACCTTTAGTTTATTTATATTTATATTTATTTACCATTTCTTAAACCTCTTTATATTTTAAATTTATATTGTGTTTATACATATTAGTAATTAGATTTATTTTTAAATAGGGCCGACATTAGATTAAAAATGTTAAATGTTAAACATTACCTTTACATTTACATGTTTACATTTTTATGTGAGATCTACCCCATACTGGGCTGTAGAGTGCCTCTCGGTGCAATAACATGTGACTTAGTAGTTGATAGCATTTAATGAGAAATCATATGAGAAAGGACAAATGCGAGAAATAAATTTTGCAGAGTAGTGCCTATGCAGAAGAGGTGTTGCGCATGGTGGAATATATGAAAAAAAGTGTGTGGAGGTGAAAATTCATGTGAACATGTCGAAGCATAAATGTGTAGAAGAAAAAGTGTTGTGTGGTGGAAGGATGTATGGAGTCAAACACTATGCAAAGGAAAAAACCGATGGATGTGAATGGATGGCACATCCTTCTACTAAAATAGGTTGAAATGCTTTTATTCCCAATTTCTGTAAGGTAGGTGCTTGATTCAACAATACATGATGCCGTTGCATAACTTCTTTAAGTAATTCCAATACAATGGGTTTCTTATCTCGAATCATACTTTTAACAGTTGTTAGGTTGGGAGTAAGATGTCGTCCAATGAGAATATGAATTACAAATGCTTAAAAAAGCTCAAAATATTTTATATATTGAAAGAAATTAATGCATATGATGACTTGGATACATGTAACACAAACATAGAGCCGAAAAAAATAATTTTGATTTAAATTGATGCTAACTATATAATTGGAAGAACTTATTAAATTTGATAAATTCCACTTACAAATATTTCTAATGCTATTTGTGTGGTAAAATAATGTATGTAGTTGAAGACTTTGCGAAGTTAATGCATGTGCGAAGGTAAAGTTTATGCAAAAATAAACTATACAAAGGTAAAGTGATTTCTAACTTTGTTTTACCAATCATAGGGTTTGGTTTGGAAATTTGACAAAATGATAAGGCAATGCAAGAAATTCCATTGCACAAGCAAATGCAATATAACATAGTGACCTAGCTACAATTTTTTTTATAAACTCCATGCATCTAGAAACATGGAAAAAGAAACGTAGCATATGGATGAAAATCATGGAGCAGTAAACATATTTTTTAAGGTGTAAATAAGCATCTAATGATGATAAATATTATATCATGAAATATTTATATTAACGAGAAGTGATGTAGACACAATTTATAACATTGAGTAGGAAAGCGTGCGAGAAATGACAAATGCGAAAAAAAAAATTGTGAGGGGTAGTGCTTGTACGGAAGAAGTGGTGTATATGATAGAGATATATGGAAAGAAGTGGTGTACAAGATGGAGATATATGAAATAACTATGTGGAGGCGGGAATTGTTGTGTAGATGAATGATATACAGAGTTAAATACTTTGTGTATGCAAAGCATGTGTGCAGGAAAAGTCTATGAAGAAATAAACTACATGTAGAGGTAAAATGAGCTATGGTTCATTAAGCCCTGGTTTAGTTTGGCTATTGTTGTTTGGTAGGTTTGTTTAGCCATTCTTGTTATAGCCTTACTTTGATCGGGAAAGTCTAAATGCCCGCTACGACTATTGAGTGCTGCGAGGACGAACCAACATCCTTATGTTACACAATGATTGGCAGTCATCTATCAGCCTCTATAATCTATAATTAATGTATCCGTAGCTGTCATTAGCAGGCAGATTGGGCATGTAATGCTTGGATCGGAAAAATAAAATAAGATCAATAAATAAAGGAGGATGGGGGGGGGGGGTGGGCAGAAAAAGGTGCAAGCTAGAAGCGAATAAGGGGAAGATAATGGTGCAAGTTAGAAGCAGAAGATAAAGGTACAAGATATAAAAGCAGGGGGGAGGGGGATACCCTAATTAAATAAGGGAGGGCCGTGTATGAATCAGATTCTCTTTTATTTCCCGGACAAAAATCATATGATGCTTGAAAACATGTGCGGTAGTAAAAGGGTGAGTATCATTTGACTGCGTTAGCAATATTGCAAAAGCATGAAAAAACCAAAACATTTTATATATTAGAAGAAGTTAATGCATATTATTAACACTAATTATTTAATTGGAACAAGTGTAAATATTAAATAATGAAGTTATGATGAATAAATTAAATATAACTAGATATTATAAGAAGCGAATTAAGAGAACTATATGTTACCAACTATGCAGATCCTGCAATTTATATGAGGCGTCCATCTTTCAAAATCCCTTCCATCATTATGCATAAAATAAATTTAATAGGAAACAACAAATTTCATGTCCATTCTTTATACATTAATATAATCATACACAACAACCAACTTCATCAGAGTAGCAAGAACTCAATCCAAATTTAAATCCCAATAATGATAATCATCATTAAAATCTATGGTACACACGGAAAATACATTTGAGACCCAAAATTGTTCTTGAACCTTTATATTCATATTGTATTTTTTTTCAAAGCTCGATATGAAGAAAGAAAACTATGGTACAATTTCATAGAATTTGAAAATTTCATAGAAAGAAAACATGATGCAAAAAATAATATTATACAAGCAAACACGACATAACACAATGAGCTAGTTGGAAATATTTCTATAGACCTCATACATGTAAAAAAATGCAAAAATAAATATAATATATAGATCAAAGACATATATTAATGCTAAACATAATTTATTTGATATAAAAAACCATCAAACAATGATAAATATTGTAGGGTGAAAGATTTGTAATAAAAAGAAGTGGCGTAAAAGCTATTAATACCATTGATTAGGAAAGCGTGCGAAGGACAAACGCTGAGAAGTAATTATGCGAATTAGTGTGCAAATGGAACAAGTGATGTATGGGATGTAGGTACACCAAAGAACTATGCAGAGGCGAGAAAGCATGCATGCATGTAGAAGTGAGAATATGTGCCGAAGGGGAAGTGTTATGTCACAGAAGAATGTGCAGAGCCAAAGAATTGCTAAACCATGTGCGGAGGTAAAGAGGTAGATATAATTTGAATCCTTCTACAATATTATAGAAGCATAAATAAGTTCTTTCTTACACCTAATTGACGCGCGCAACACAAATATATAACAAAAGTAGTAAATTCAGTGTAAATTCACATTAATTATTTAATTGGAAGAATTTATTAAATTTGATTATTTGCATAAATTTAACCAAGTGTAAAGTCAACAATTAAAGTCTCCCTCATTTCTAATATCTATAGATCATTACCAATAAGTCTTCCTGCTTGAAAAATCTTAGACAATAACCAACACAACTACAGTAGCAAGAACTAAATTAGATTTAAATCTCAATCATCATAACCATGATTAAAATCAGTACTACACATAGAACACATTTGAGACCCAAAATTCCATTGAATCTTTATTTTCATATTGATCAATAATCGAACATTAGATATAATATAGAAGTTGGAAGTAAAATCTAGAAAAGTCATTGTCAATTAATGTTTTTTGGCCAACGCCAGACCTATACAAGATTTATGCAAAAACTTAATCTCAAATTTCTTGATAAAAATTGTCAACAAACTTAGAATTAGAATAGAGTAATCAGGGAACATAAAAATAGAACAACATTCCCACCAAAGCACTAGAACTAGAATTGAAGACAGAATTCAGAGCCCCTGATTTATGATGATCAACATTTTTATCCCGGAGATTTCTCATATCGGTAATGAGAATCTTTTTCTAGCTCATCCTACTAGATTACCCACTATGCCGCTTTTTCACATTCCCTCCTTATCTCTCCACAACTCCATTCCAGAAAATAGTTGCAAAGTTAAAGTCGTAAGTCATAGTTTCAAATATTGTATTATGGCCAAAATCAAAGTAAATGATACACTTCCATGTAAATAATAAATTATAAAGTTATGGCTAACAAATTAAGTAGAGTCAATAAATGATTATTTATTTGTGAAGAAAAGACATGTGCAGATGGAATCCATAATATAAAGGAACTTATATTTAGATATAAATGATATCTATTGTTTTTGATATTGACAATAATGTTCAGTGCTTGAAGCACTCGTTAAATTCCTAATACTTAATCGAAAAAGTAAATGCATCATTTCAAAAGGGACTGGGATTGGGTTCCCATGAACCATAATGTGAAGAAGGTACCTGAAAGAAAAACAACCGTGAATCCACAAAATGGCCTAAGGCATGATAGCACAATCAACAAAGTTGAATCATCAAATGCTGAAAATAAGAAAAGTAAATGCTTCCAGATTTAAAAATACTCAGAGCATGTGAAAGCATGGACTGTGATTGTTGAAGTGTTAATGGTCTTTCAGATTTAGGATTTCTTGGAGGGATTTCTCTAGCCCATTTTCATCATAGGAGCTTTAATCTATATTCCTATACATTAATTGAATATTTCCTCCTTAATTTCCAGAGCCTTTTCCTGCAATTGCGTTGTCATGACAAACTAATCTTAATTGTGAGAGATTTTTCAGCGAAAATCACATGGAGTACCATTTGTCGACGCGTTTCGAACCAACTAGTGTGGTTCATCGTCAGGGCAAGTTGAAGAAACAGATCCAGCTTAGCATGCTAAATAGTCTGAGCGGAGCCTCCAACAGCTAACTAGACCAACGACTAGTTTGACATTAGGACCGGGGTCAAAATTATTATATTAGTTTAATTAGTAAGATTTAGGACCAGTATCTATAAAAATAAATAAAATATTATCGAGGGTATTCAAGAAATATTATTAAAAATATAAGTTAGTTAGAATTTAGATAAATAAATGACCTTATAATATATGAAAAAATTAAATGCCTAAATAAAAATATATAAAGCAATATATAAAGCAATTATATTTAAAAGTATTATTAAAAATTAAAAGTTAATTAATAATTAAAAGGAAAATCAGGTGCATAAAGGACCTTATAATAACAAAATATAATAAAGAATATCAAAAGATGTTACGTTAGTTAGAAAATTAGTTAAAAATAATTAGATAAGATTTTAAATGGAAAATTAGTTATATAAAGGACCTTAAGGTAATATAAAATATATATAAAATTAATTGAAAAGAGAGCTAATTTCTAAGTATTACCAAAGTTAAAAGCTAATTGGTAAAAAGTGATGATAAACTAATAAAAAAAAATAAAAAATAAAAATAAAATAAAATAAAATAAAAGGGAAAATTAATTAAATAAAATAAAATAAATAAAAATCAGTTAAAAATAATGTCAGTTAAAAAAAAATAAAAAATAAATAAATAAAAAAAATAAAAATAAATAAACAAATAAATAAAAATAATAATAAAAATCAAATAACATAAAATAATAAATAAATAAAGAAATATAAATAATAAATAAATAAGTAAATAAATAAGTAAATAAATAAATAAGTAAAAATAAAAATAATAATAATTAAAAATAAAGATAAAAGAAAAAACTTAAAGAGGAGGGCGGAAAAACGACTAGGACGAGAGTGCAGGGACCCAACACCTACTGACTTTCCAGCCATCTTCTCTATTGAGATTGCTTGGTCTCTTTTCAATCTCAAGCGCTTCCTTATCTTATCTTGGTCTCTTTTATCTTTATTTTTAATTATTATTATTATTATTTTTACTTATTTATTTATTATTTATATTTCTTTATTTGTTTATTATTTTATGTTATTTGATTATTATTATTATTTTTATTTATTTATTTATTTTTTTAACTGACATTATTTTTAACTGATTTTTATTTATTTAATTTAATTAATTTTCCCTTTTATTTTATTTTTATTATTTATTTATTTTATTTTATTTATTTATTAGTTTATTATCACTTTTTACCAATTAGCTTTTAACTTTGATAATACTTAGAAATTAGCTCTCTTTTCAATTAATTATATATATATTTTATATTACCTTAAGGTCCTTTATATAACTAATTTTCCATTTAAATTCTAATCTAATTATTTTTAACTAATTTTCTAACTAACGTAACATCTTTTGATATTCTTTATTATATTCTGTTATTATAAGGTCCTTTATGCACCTAATTTTCCTTTTAATTATTAATTAACTTTTAATTTTTATTAATACTTTTAAATATAATTGCTTTATATATTTTTATTTAGGCATTTAATTTTTTCATATATTATAAGGTCATTTATTTATCTAAATTCTAACTAACTTATATTTTTAATAATATTTCTTGAATACCCTCGATAATATTTTATTTATTTTTATAGATACTGGTCCTAAATCTTACTAATTAAACTAATATAATAATTTTGACCTCGGTCCTAATGTCAAACTAGCCGTTGGTCTAGTTAGTTGTTGGAGGCTCCGCTCAGAATATTTAACATGCTAAGCTGGATTTGTTTCTTCAACTTGTCCTGACGATGAACCACACTAGTTGGTTCGAAACGCGTCGACAAATGGTACTCCATGTGATTTTCGCTGAAAAATCTTTCACAATCTTTGATATGGATCACAGAAGCCTGAACTCTATAAACTAATCTTAATTAACATTAGCAAAAATAATTAGCCATTTTCTAATTTCCTCAGTAAAATCAATTATATTATCAAACTCTACTCCCATTGACATTCTTAAGTTGTCCAATTCAACTATTAACATCCCTTTCGAAATTAATCCACAATTGTTTATCATGCATGGATCATGAAAACCTTCAACAATTTTTAGTGCCTTGAAAACGACATTACTTTTTCTATCTTCTTACATCCATAATTGATCTCCTCCAGCATCCTAATTTTGACACCCCATATAGCTTTTATCTTCTTCATTCTGTTAGATATTAAGAGGTCTTGATATTTTCTCTCTACATCCGTGAGTGAATCAACCTTATGAATAAATGTCGATAAATCATTATCTATGAAATATTTTTCCAACTGAAGATCAATTTTTTTTATAACTAAAACGGTTAATATATTTATAGATCAACGGTTGGGTCGTAGCCTAATCAACTGACATTACATGGAGGCTTGAGTTCACAAATCCTTACTACACCAAACAATCTTCCCTTCTTAGTATTGGGACTGTCCATCGAACCAAAATATTGAGTTAACTATTAAGTCATGTGAAGTCAGAGTATAACAATTCGTTGGATTTCATAGACCAACGGACAGGAACAATCCATGAAGGCATTTCACATCGGCAAATGTTGTCTATAAATTGGCGGCCTTAAGACTTAAAAGGATGCAATTTGCGATCCCCGATTAATCGCATCGGAGAAGAGATGTCGGACCAAAGACCATACCATTTAGCGATGTGATCGGCAGAACAATTCACATCGGGGCAAGTCAAGCGGAAAGGCCATACCTAATGGACAACCGATATGTCGATTTGCGATGAGCCGATCAAGCGAAGCATCGATAGGCGATGGGTTGGCGATCGGAGCAAATTTTGGTCTGTGCATCGCTGCTTTGTTTACAAAAGGGCAGCCTCAAGACTTGTAATGTTGCGATTTGCAATCCCCGAAAAGTCACATCGGGGAAAAGCTGTCGGCAACGTCAGAACATGGACCATACCGAATAGTGATGCGATTGGCGGAGCAAGTTGCATCGGAGCAAGTCAAGCAGAGCGGCATTAACAATTGGACAACTGAAATGTCGATTTGCGATTAATGGGAGAGCCGATCGAGCGGTGCGCCGATATTGATCGGGGAAAATTTTGATTGGCGCAGCGCTGTTGAGCTATGGTATGGCAATCCACATAGGCTCTTCTGAGTTTTTTTTGAAAAAACCTTGAGTCAGCCACCATCCCTCATTGGCTTTGATATCTGCCTCCTTGTTGAGCTGCGGAGGATGTGAAAAAAGGAGGAGGAGGTAAAATGAACCAGCAGGCCCCGTAGCCTCTGGAGAGTATTATTGAGAGTCAGATTGCTAAAATGCTCCTATGAGTTTAATGTCTTTATCAAGAGCTCTAAGTCCCAAAAGACCTGGAGAGCTTTGTGCCCATGCTCCTGTGCGATCTGGCAACCTTTAAGAAGCCCGAGAATTTCGGCCTGATTGTTTGTGCTCTGTCCAAGTCCCCAGCTGTAGCTATCAATTCAGGAGCCATCCTGAGAGTAGACCACACCGGTGACGGTTACCTTTCCCTACTGCCTCCACCAGGTTTGGAACTCTGCATCCAGAGTTCTAATGCGCCAATCAGGATTGAATATGGGGCGAGCAGGTGATTTCTTACTGTCCCGAACGAGATGGGTTCCCGCCAGCTTCGTTCCTCAGTTATGAGGTTGTCGTCTAACTTGCTGGAGTAGTTTCCAAGAGCTTCCATTAAGGATGCCTTAGCTCTGGCGACCACTGACAAGGGGGTGGACTTTACATTGTTGAATATCCAGTTATTTCGGGCGAGCCAGAGCTTCCAACAAATGAACTTGGGAATGGAGTGCCAGATCTGATTCCATAGTGATTTTACGTTGAGAGTCCTAGGGTACCTTGCAGTCCAGGTGGAGAAGAGATCCACGAATGTACACTGGATAGGGGTGGGTGCGTTGAGGCTGTGAAGGATGAGGGCCCATACCGATTGGGCAAAGGTACAACTTACAAAGAGGTGGTCCACGTTTTCAGATGCCGATATACAAAAAATGCACCAATGTGGCCCTATAATGCCTCTGTGGGCAAGATTTTCACCTGTCAACACTTTCCTATGAATGAGTAGCCGAGTAAAAAAATTCACCTTGGGGATTCCATATGCGTCCCATGTGCGCTGCCAGATGGAGGGGTTGAGAACTTGATTTTGCGTTGATTGCAAGGCTGCAAAGCCAAGTGCAATTGTGTAGACTCCTGTCTTCCCCCATCTCCATAGATCCGATGCATTTAAGTTAACAGGTGCCCAACCCTTCAACTTGTCGAAGAGAAGGTGCTTTTGATGAAGTAAATGTGCTGGCAGGTTGGGGAAGACCCAGTCCTCCCAATTCCCCTCACTGTCCCAAGCAGAAATGTCGGAAAGGCTAAGCAAGCCGTGCTGGGAGAGCCAGTCACAAAGATCAGCTAAATCCTCTGTATGTTTGAGGGGGGAATTTCCCATGATTTTATCTTGCCATATCGAAATATTTGCTCCATTTCCAGGCACCCTGTAAAGCTAGTTTTGGAAGGTGGCAAGCCCTTTTCTAAATAGGTTCCAAAGCGGCGTGCCTTTGGGAACACTGTCCACTTGGAGGTTTCTCAATGAGACTCCTTTGAAGTATTTATTCCGAAGTAATTGGCTGACCGGATGGTGTTTGTTGGAGTAGAGCCGCCAAAGGATTTTTCCACTTAAGGCAATGTTGGCCAGGCCAGGGTCTCTAATTTGGAGAACTGCTTCCAGCTTTGGTCATTTCACTATGTCCCAACTAACTAAATGAAATTTCCTCTCATGTCCTTTGCTTCCCTGCCGTAGGAAGTTTCTGAGCAGCTGTGAAATTTGATCCGTGATTGTCTTTGGAGCCAGGAGGAAGGAGGCTTGATAGATAGGGAGAGAGGAAAGGACAAACTTTATGAGGATTAGCTTACCAGTGTAGTTGAGCCACTATCCAACCCAAGTAGCTATCTTGGTTTTGATCTTGTTGATGGATTCAGTCCAGAGTGAGGCTCGGTTAGCCCCTAGGGTTAAAGGCAATCCCAGGTATTGTATTTTGTCCCAGGAGGCATAGCCCGGAAAGTCCAGGATTCTAGCTGTATTCCAACTGCAATTTTTATTTTATTAATAAGTGCTCCTGAAATGATACAGAAGCTTTGCAGGGTCCAAATGATTTCTTTTTCTATTCGTGTGGAAGCTCCTCCCAATAGTAGAGAATCATCTGCAAACAGGGCATGATTGATTGGTTCTATTCCAGTTGTTGGTCGGATGCCCGAGAGAGTACCTTTGTTTCTTTCCGCTATCAGTTTCCTACTCAAGGTGTCTGCCATTATAATGTACAGAAAGGGAGATAGCAAGCATCCTTGCCTTATCCCCCTTGAAGCTTGGAAATAAGAGGCAGGTCGACCATTTACCAGCAGGGCGATCTAAGGTTTGTCAGTGCAGGCCTTGATCAGGTTCACAAAAGTTGGGATGAAACCAAAGGAGAGAAGGAATTTGTAAAGAAATGATAGTTTTACCCGATTAAAGGCATTGGTCATATCCAAATTGATCAACATCCCTTGCTCCTTCCTCTGGTGACTGGAATGCATGGATTCCTGTACAAGTATCACATTATCCAAAATATGCCTTCTTGCTATGAACCCTCCTTGACTAGGAGAAATAAGCTTACTTAGTAGGGGTTTAATTATGTTTGCGAGCAATTTAACAAGAATTTTGTAAGAGATATTACATAGCGAGATGGGTCTAAATCTGTCAAAGGTAGCCGAATTCACTTCTTTGGGTATTAAGGTAAGGAAGGTGGATTTGGTGCAGCGTCCCACTTTTGCCTTTTTCTGAAAAGCCTTTGCCATTCTTAAGAGGTCCGATTTGATGATTATCCAACAAGCTCTGTAGAAATGTGCTGAGAAACCATCTGGGCCTGGGGCTTTGTCAGGCTCCATGTCCCATATTACATTGCTGATTTATTCCTCAGTGAAGGGCTTCATAAGATTTGAGTTATTCTCATCATTAACCAAGGAAGGGATCTGGGAGAGGAAGTCATTGGAGATCTCCTCATCTCCTGTAACATCCTCTCTATATAACTGCTAAAAGTGATTTTCAGCAGCTTCTTTAACTTGGGCAAAACCTTTGGCGACTGTACCATCTGCTAAGGTGATTTATGAAATGTGATTCTGGGAGAGGTGGGCTCTGAATTGCCTGTGGAAGAAGGCTGTGTTTCAGTCACCTGCTTTCAACCATAGGCTTCGAGACTTAAGCCGCCAAAATTCTTCTTCTTTTCTGAAGGAGCTGAAAGAAGCAAGTTGGATAACTTGTTCTTTCTCCAATTCTTGTGTGGTTATGTCTTTTCCCTCCATCTCCAACTGTAATTTTGCTAACTATTGGACAATTTCTTTTCTATATGTGGTGAAGGTGTTGGGAGGCGTTTTGACCCACTCTTTCAAAGCTGCTTTGGTTGCTTTCAATTTTTTCTCCCATACATAATTATGTGACCCGGTGGCTGTGATAGACCAGGCCTTGGCAACAACTTCCATAAATCCTTCCTTCTCTATCCACAAAGCGCTGAAGCGGAACGGTATAGGCCCCAGGTTTTCTTCCTTATCCAGTTGTAAGAGGATGGTTTATGGTCCATGGTGAGATTTGGTAGGATTCTCGATGACACTATTCTCTTTTTCATCAAAAGAGTGCTCTGCACTAGGAATCTGTCAGGCCGGGCTGAGATGTGTGCTGCCCCTATTCTGTTGTTGGTCCAAGTGTATCTCCCCTTCTTGGGTTTAAGATCCAGAAGGTCCAACTTTTGAATTATGTCTTCCACAAGGGGTAGCAATGGATCTCTGCTATTGTTACCCCCTCTTTTTTCTTTTGGTTCAAGAACGATGTTTAGATCTCCTGCGATTACAATGTTAATGGGAGAATAGCTATCTACAAAATCGAGAAGTGTTTGCCAACACTCTTTTTTCTCAACGTAAAGAACAAGAACATAAATATTAAACAGGGAAAAATTGAGCTTACTTGCTTTATGTCGAAGCTCGGTGTAAATTCAATGTTGAGTCTTAAAGGAGTTTTCCAGCCGGAACAGTTCCTCCATCCAGACTGTGGCAAGTCCTCCTGAGGTTCCCCTTGCGCTTACGACCATCCCAGATTTGTCTTCCAGTTCGTTCTGCTTAAATCTAGAAGGGTTCCCCTTCAATTTTTGTCTCTTGGAGCATGAGGATCTCTAGGGTTTCTATTTTCATGAGATCTTTAATAGCTGCTGCCTTCATTGGATTCCCCAAGCCTCTACAGTTCCAAGAGACTATGCGCATTATTTAATTGCGGTAGTGTAGGAGAGGCCTTCTTTTGGTGGCTGTGCTTTGGTATTTTGACTTATGGACATTTCTAGAGTGGATTGACTTCCTTGCATTTTTTGCCTCTCTGCTTCTTCCTCTCTTGCATCTTTGAGGGATTTCCTCCTTGCCCGCTTCGAGGGCCTTTCAAATGTCTCCTCTTCTGATGAGCCTGTCAATTCCAAGGGCTTCTTTCTTATCATGTCTGCATAAGAGGATGGTGAAGAGTCTCTTTCTGGGGAGTTGGTTTGGGCAGGGGGAACCCCTGCGTTTCCTTGCTCGTTTAATGGGGGATTGGCCTGCTATTCTGCGTCACTTTCTATAACAGGGGTTTCTTCATGTGTGCTGAGAGCTGCGAAGAAATTTGAGGGAAGATCTGTTCTAGGGGGTACTGCCCCTTCCGGCTGTAGCTCTGTGGATGACACAATGGGTTCCGGTTGAACCCCTTTCCCTCTCGGTTTGCTGGGCTGTCGTCTTCTGCACCGTTTTCCATAGATCTCCTTTCATTTTCTCTGCTTCTTCCTCAATTTTCTTTTTACAGTTTCTTCCAAAGTGCCTGTATCCATGGCAATGCTTGCACTTGAAAGGCAGTTGCTCATAATCCAGTTCTTCCACGTGAGACCATTCTGCCACTATTAGTTTTATGGATTCTGGAAGCCCCACTTCCAGATCAACCTTGACACATATTCTGGCACAGGAATATTGTCCCTTCCTTTCTGCTCTGTCAATGTATTTTCCAAGGGTGTTTCCGATGGATTCTAAAGTCTACGAACTCCAACAGTGCAAGGGTAAATGAGGGAGGCACACCCAGACTGGGACAACCGAGGGCACATCTTGGGCTGGGTCAAAATCCGGTGTCCATTTATTCAGGTACAGACCCTGGGGACCCATGAAGTATGGCCCATTTATAAATATGAGGCTCCTACCTTCAATGCAGTAAAAAATGAAAACGAAATAACCCTTACCAACGAAGTGGCATTTTATTCCTTCTGAAACTAGCGGTCTCCAGTTGCGTTACACCCACGATTCGATGGCTCTTGGTGATGGCCATAGCCTAGTGAACTGGCCGATGAGTCCTCTTTCTGCGATATTCAGGGCAACACGATAGGGTTCTTCAGCTGGAAGAGCGATGATCGATATTGCTTCCATCTTCTTGACGAACTTCTGTTGAAGGCTGAAATTGGGCGCTTGCTGCAGTCATCCACCAGCTGCTTGAAGGCAAGGAGCTCAGGAGGGAGGGAGGAAGGAGGTTCAGAGCCTCCCTCTAAAGCCATGGCTGTGAGGAGGGGTCGCAGAGGGGTTCTCACAGAGGTAGCAGCAACGTGCGATTTCAAAACCACCCAAATAGTGGGGTTTTTAGCTGAGGCTTTCCCCTGAGTATTTTATGTGTTTCCCCAACTGAAGATCATTTTTAATCATGTAAACAAATGATGTAATTCTCTATGCTAAATAGTTCAGATTGAAAACTACTTCACATGCATCTTAAATAATTTTGAATAATTTTTTTTATATTAGTGATGTGAGGGTCCTACATTTTATAGGATGAACTGACTATTTGTTGTTGAATTTTATATATGAGATGTTGTAAATAATCTTTCATTCTGCAAGTTATTTCCAAAATAGAAAAAGAAAAAAAAAAAAAGGGATACAAAAACAAGAAAAAAAAATATATGTGAAATGAATAAAAAATAAAAAATATGAGAAAATAGAAAAAATAATGAAAAATACCCCAAAAAAGAATAAGTGAGAAAATCTAAATGGCACTCAAAAAATGAAAAACGCATCAGAAATATCTTAGAAGTTTTGAATAATGTGCTGCTAATCAAAATGCGACATTAAAGTAAGAGAAGTAGATTAGTTATTTTAATTACATTGTTTAAGCATAATTAGGATGGATTAAATAAAATTAGTTTAGGTTAGTGAATAATCGACGACACAGTGTAATCGTGGTTGAATTAGATTAGTTAGAGTGAAATTAATTAACCACAATGTTTAAACATGGTTGATTAGCAATCAAAGGAGAAAAATAATGAAAACCATAGAAAAATAAAAAATAGGTCTGCATGTTCAAATGCACCTTTAAAGGTTATTTAGATATATTTAATGTTAAATTAATTTCTAAGTTAATCACAATTCTAATTTGAAAATAAATATTTTGATGTGACATGTTTTGTTACTATACAATAAAGTGGGCACATATTTAAACGACCATGATTCACCCCGCCCAGATCAACGACGGGGGATCGTATTAGGCCCCCTCGAGCCCCTCCGATGTTTAATCACCAAGGGGGATCCAAAAAGGAGATAATGTTGGCTTTTTGGGGCCTAACCCAAGTTCAGAGTTAATTAGCCAAACAAATCCCTATACTACTGACCCTTTCGTCAACAGTCTGCAGAACGCGGACTGAGGTCTCACCCGAAGTAGTATGGGAGGGTGCTAGAACCAGGTTTCCACACCCTTGAGATGTCTGAGAGGTTCGACTGGTCCACTGTTTGTTCTTGCGCTCAGGTTGCTTTGCGCACTTTCCTGTTCCTCGCGGCCAGATACACTGCCTTCGCGCAACCCTAACGAGGGGCTGTGGGGTTCCCGCGCTGCGCTCTGCGCTATTACCTGAGATTTTAATTATCTTCTAGTATTAGTTAATTACCTTCGCCTACTTGAATGTCTTAAGTTATAATTAGTTATACAAAACATTCATATGGGTTCGTGCAATAAATAAACAATATACTTGCAAATTATATCCAATCATGCATTAAATTGGAAAAAGATACGCAGAAATATAGTAAAACTTCTCTTTATTTATTCTCCCAATGGTTATAGACCTGACCTGCCCTGCGCACTCAACTGCAGACTACTAGGCCTCTGCGCACTCAGCTCCAGAGCCTTCTCCTACTCTATGACCCACATACACACTTTACACTTTGACTCAATCACTTAGACTTATCATCTTCCTTTTTTTCCTCTGGAAAAATCCATAAATATTTTCATTAATAAGCAAAAATTACATGAGAATGTATCTGCTTTTTACAAAATATGACAGTTTGTGCTGTTAATTTGCATTACCACGCAGGGTAAGCTGTCTGTGCTGTTTATAGTAGCCTGTTCGTCATATATCAAGCCAAAAATATTTTCAAAAATTTCAGTATAAATCTATATATATACTGCTGTCATATATAAGCGGTTTCCTTTTATGCTGTTAGATGACCCGAGGTTGGGTATCCCGGGTCTATATACGGACGGTGGAAAATTTTTCATTCCTGCTGGTCTTTGATCTCAGTAATCTCCCAAATGCCTTTGTCCATCAGCGCTGCCTCCTTGGATAATTTGTCGGCACCTTTGTTATGTTCCCTGTAGATGTGAGAGACAGTAATATTGTTAAATGCTGATTTGAGAGCAAGAGCTTCATGTAAAATAATGCTGAGAGAGTGCATGTGACATGTAGTTGTGCCATTAATCCAATTAATGATGATCTGAGAATCCCCAAAGACTTATCATCTTCCTATTCTATCTTCTATTAGTTATCCTACACACTTAGAGCCTCGCTCTATTTATACAATCCCATGGTCCGCGGATCATGGGTAGGTCTATCCAGCCGACATTACATTACAAAAACTAGGGTGGACAACCCTGTGACTCTATTATACTTTCGCGCCTTGTGCCCACAATTCGCGGAGCTTTTGCAAGAAGACTCTGTCAAAAATTGGGCTTTAAGCCCCAAAACATGCCTTGGGGGGATTCCATGCCCAACATGCCCCCAACAGAAACATCGTGACTCGCCCTCGAGTCACTTCGTCGGCGCAGAGATCTTTGCGCGGAGTCCCTCCAACTGTGCTCGAACTGTAGCAAGGTCGGCAGCGCCCTGAGCTACTGCTTGCTGGATCTGTTGCATGCGTTATTTCGAGACCATTGTGTCGAAAGTTCTTCTCCGCATTAATGCGTGTATCCCCTACATGTGTGCGAGCTTTCCTTTAATTTCTGCTGTGATGGTGAAGGCCTCGTCGATTCAAGGCTGAACGCACGTCTTCAGGACTACTACCTTATGTCGTGCTGCATCCACCTGTTCTTTCACCGCTTTGGCTCGTTGCATCCGCGCGAGCCTCTGAGTGAGGGCCACCATTTACGCAGTTCATTTGACGCTGTCATACTATTGTTGGAGTTCTCGTGCCTCTGTCTCTAAGCGCTGGATGTTGGGGTCCTCCTGTATATTTATGAGGACCTCAAATGATTCTTCCAACATGCTGGTGTAGTCTCGCATTGCACTGCCAATTTCTTCCAGTCCCGCTGTAATAGCGCTAGCACGCTGTTCTCTGACTTCTGGAGGGGTGGACAGCTGCACCTTTAACTGCAGCTCGTCGATCTAAAGGTTCAGCTCCAACTGAATCTTTGTCATTTCCTCCCGCGCCTCACGCACCCCTGCTGCTAACCTGTGGATGCGCCCTTCTGCTAGTATGTCTACTGGGATGGCCAGGTCCGGGACACTTTGGAAAGCTTCGTATATTACCTGGACTAGCTGTCGATTCTGCGACACCACATCGTCATGCTGTAAGCTCAATTGTTCCATATTGATTTTCTGCTCACTAAGGACTTGTAGTGCATGGATCTCCCTAGCTCGTAGCTCTGCAGTTATCCCATCCTGCAAAACATATAAGGTCTCTCACAAGAGTGCAGCCATATTGATATCGAGACCCTTCAGCATGCTAACCATAGGCCTGTCGGCCTCATTTGTTGTCACTAGTGCCCCTTCTGGCAGCACTATGGTATTCGTCACCCGAGCGCGCAACATTTGTTCTATTGCCATTGTTTCGACTACGAGGCTGGTCGAAAGGGTACCAGCCTGAGGAGGGCGCACTTGCAACTCCTGCAGCTGCGCTCTGAGGGCCCCCAACACAATCTGGTTCTCCTGCATGAAATTTTGGATGGCCTCAGAGGTGACATCGTGCACTGTCTCACCGATGTCGTGTAGATTACCCTCGGTGAGGGTGATCGGGTCAATAGACAACTTCGATGCCTTGACCTTCTTGTGCGACCCTATCCACTCGGTTGGGTGCTGGCACTTCAACTGTGTTGACGCGGTTTGTTTGTCCGTGCCTCCTTCTTCTTCCTCTACTTCCTGCCCTTGCGAAGACGACATTTGGCCCTCGCACGCCTTCGTAGCTGCCTCATGTGCTGCTGCTACTACTGCGGCCTTTTCCTGCTCAGTTGTTGTCTGTGCAGCGTCCCGCGCTGCCCGCACTTCTACTGCCGCTGCCTCCTTCCTTCTCTTTTCTACCAACTATGCAAAGCGTAGCTTGGCCTCATCTTTTTTCCTCTGTACCGCCGACTTCTCTATCTCTGTGATGTCTGGAGCACGCCACTCCGGTGGCCATGTCTCTAGGACGTTAAATATGACATCGTCTATAGCTACAAAAGGTAGCTTCCTCCATTGTTTGGTCGGGTCCTCTATGTATGTCCGCTTTAAATTCCGTAAAACTCTGAAGGCTGTTGTAGACAATGGGCGATAACCATGACTTGCGGTTGATCCCCATTATGAGGCTCATCTCCATGAAAACCCAAAATATTTTATTGTCGCAGATCCTGAGGCATCCTTTGTGGCCCAGAGTGAAGCGTACTTCGCGGCCTCCGGTAGATCCCTGCCAATTGTGGGGAATTGACTATCCTCCGTAATTCCCCTGCAACGAGTACTATTGACAACATAAGCCATGCATAGTGGAACGTTTTCCCCTGTTCCTGAGCTTCACAACAATTCTCCAAAAACTCCTTGCAGAGGAACTCAGACCAGTTAAACTAGACCCCCTTCGCGCACTATTCAGCCAGTGCGACCACTGGCACTGGTACCTTGTCTATGCGACACTTGCACATAACCTTACTGGCCAGTATTTGGGTTTCCACTTTCACTGCTTTGTCATTGATGTTGGATATGGCGTAGCCCCTTTTCTTCTTTTCCAGCTTGTACTTCTTCTTCATGGCCTCCGCGATGGCCAAGTCACTGCTCTTCCCTTCCGAGATGTCTGAGATGTCTGTGGGGTCCTCTCCTTTGCATGGAAGCCGAGAAATGCGGTGAATCAAGTCTATTGTGATGGGGATGGGCTCCTCCAGCCACAAACAACCATCATGCACTAGGCAGAGTATCTGCCTGATAACCATGGAAAATTTTAGGGGCGAATTTTCGCCCTTAGGCGAAATTAAGGAGTTTTAAATTTTTAGTGGGCGAATATTTTGTATCATAGTACATTTTTACAAATCGCCTCAAATATCCCACCTTATTTTAAGGGAGAGGGGAAAAAAAGGTAAATTTATCCCTTGAAATTAGGAGTTACAACCTTCCGTTCACCCTAATTTTCAAGAATAGGTTTTATTTAAGTGAATCCTACGGGCCAAATACCATATTTATAAAATAGGTATGGTTTAAAATTAATAAAATTATAAATAAATGAGAGGTATGGTAAATAAATAAAACATTTTTTATATTTACTCCATAAGTCACCTTATATACATGCAAGGGTGTAAACAAATAAACATATAAATAAAGTGGAGGTATGGTAAATAAATAAAACTTCTTTTTATACTTACTCAAGAGGTATGGTAAATAAATAAAAATATAAATAAACTAGACATATGGTAAATAAATAAAACCTCTTTTTATATTTAGTCCATAACCCTCTTTCTATTTATGAAGGCTCGAAAAAGAGGTTTTATTTAAGTGAATCCTATGGTCCAAATACCATATTTGTAAAAGAGGTATGGTAAATTAATAAAAATATAAATAAACTAGAGGTATGGTAAACAAATAAAACATTTTTTTATATTTACTCCATAAGTCACCTTATAAGCATTATGTTTCGGTGAAACCTATGGGTAAAATACTATGGGCCAAATACCATGGGCCAGATTATTATTAATACCATGCAAAAATACATTACTAACCCTAATATTAGTATTAATAAAAATAAAAATGGCACATGGTATTGACCAAGGTATTCACGTGGAATGTAGCCTATTTAAATGGGGGAATTAAACCGACATAGATCCATCTTTACTCTCGATCTACTAAGCGCGAGAGGGATCAAATATCCTGATATGCAAACTAGCATAGAGTGAAAAAATATTTGATCCCTCTTTGGGCTTGGTGGATCAAGAGTAAAAATGGATGTTGTAATTTAATGTATGTTAAACATTTTAACTTGGCTAAAATAAAAAATAAAATAAAAATCAATTATTAATTTTATTAATTTTTATAAATTACTAATAGTAATTTTTAAGCTCCAGGTTTACGATAACCCATGGTAATGGCCCATGGTAATACCATGGTATTCATGTGAGCATAGACTATTTAAAGGGGAAATTCTATCATCTTAGATCCATCTTAATTCCGGGTCTACCAAGTGCTGAGAGGGATAAATAGATTTCATCCCCCTAAGAGTGGTAGATGTGGATTTAAGATGGGTATAGGTTGATTTTTATGATAATGAAGATATTAAATAGACTTAGGAAATTATATTGTAAAAAAATATTAAGGTGAATGGTTAAAGCTACATTTAGTCACTTCACAAAATTTAGTAAAAAATACCAATATCTCCATTAATATTGGTTTTTAACCTTGTTTGATTTAACAAAAAAAAATCAAAACAATGAAACCTTATCACCCTTTCCTCATTACCCTCGCAGAAGATTTCTCACCATTTTTCAAACATTCTCAGTATGGTATCTTCATGAAAAAGTTTAGGTACTGATGTTGGATTAGTTGTTTGAAAAATAAGCTGGTTTGTACAACCTTTCATCTTCTGTGCTATTCTTAGTTTGTCCTAATGATCTATAGGGGTTGGAGCCACTGCACCATATTTTCCTAAAAGGTGGAGATTGTTCACCAAAAAGGAAATTAATCTACATCTTACACTGTTGTTAAAAAATGCGAGACCTATGAGGGTAGTGAATTATGCTAATAAGAAATTTAGATTGGGAGAGACGTAATTAAATTTTATTATTTAATTGAAGATTTCCAATTAAAATAATAATGAATCTACATTTATATATTCATATATTGATTGGAAGGATTCTCACAATGGTCACTTCTTTCAATTAGATCCCCTTAAAGCCTTTTGGATACCTAATACTTTCTTATATAATATAGTTGGGGCTTGCTACTTGTTGGCGTGTTGGGGTAAACAAACTTGATGTGTTTTTTTTTATCTCGTAGTTGGAGTCAATGGAATAAGAAAGAAATCTGATAACTTGAAAAAAGTGGTAGCTTGACAAAAGTTGTAGAGAAAAGATTAATCTCTCCTACCTTAACAGAACTCGTTGTCAATATCAACACCTACAAAAACTTTGTTGTGGAATATTATCAAAACCAATAGAAGGATATGAAAGAGTGTATTGTAAGAACCTTGACAAACACGACCACTGAAACTTGGAACATTGTTTGTAGGAAGATAAAATTATGTTTCTTTTTTCCAAACATGTATGTTAGTATATTACAATTTAATGAATATGTTTTCTTATTATCATTTATGGTTTCATACTTTAACAAAACATTCGCCAAGACTTCACAATGTTTTATTATTCAATAAAAGATTTGCCAAGGACTTAGAAGATTTTATAATTCAGTAAAAGATTCTCCATCACTGTACAAGATAATATAATATGTTCAAAGATTCGTAAAAAAAATTATATATAAATATTATATTATTGATAAAATCACCTCCCACTTTTCCTATGTATCATGGGGATTAGCCCATTTATTATACATATAAATTTAGGGTGGTTTTTACAATTTTCCCTGCTGATAACGAAAATGGTTATTGGGGCGCAGTGGAAATGCGACACCTAGAGCAGGTTAAGTAGCCGAGCCTTCTCCACTTCGTGTAACCACTTTCGTGGCTCTTGTTATCACTGGAAAAATTCAAAAAAATTTGAGACAACTTGTATGGTTTCAAAGTTGTAAGTCAGTCTTGGTTAAGTCATTTCTATTGTTTTATTTAAGGAGTCTAAAACATAGGATAGAGTCTTGTTCCCTTTGTTAAATATGGTCAACAACCTTGTTTTACCCACCATTGGTCCCACATTTATTCAAAATGTCATGTGTTAAGGCTGTTTCAAAAATTACATGCGCTACAAAACTGTCTAGGAGTTTTCGTAGCGCAAAACCTAGAATTTGCACTGGCTGCGCTACGAAATCAGGGATTCGTGCAGATCCGTGTCAAATGTCATCCAACTGTCAAATCTATCAGAATCCGTTAATCTTACATCATCAATTGTCAGTCCATACACCTTGCCTATCACATTCCACTGCTCATTCTCATCATTAGGTTCGTTAGGTGTCTTGGTACGCTCAAGTTTCAAATTTCAAAAAAGGAGCCAAGTATTTTCAGTTATGATTATGTAAGGGTTCATGTATGAGAAGAAAATTGACAGGAATTTAATCAGAATTCTTTGAAGTCCAAGTGAAGTGGCTTCCCTTTTCATTTCAAGCGAGGCAATGATCGAGATTAAGATGGTGCAAGCTCTTTCAATTTTCATCTTGCAGGAATTCCATGAAGATGTCTACAGAAAAGAAGGATCATAGGTCAAGCAAGTGTCTAATATTGAACAAGCTTTCAAACAGGTTGGCTATTGGAGATTCTGTGAAAAACTTCAAGGAGGTCACATGCAAGTCACCAAAGAATTTGTTTTCAATTTCACAGGATTTAATTTGAAGGTTGGAGTGCTCGAATTACCAATCTCTCTAGAGGTTATATCTGCAGTCACTAAAATTCCAAGGGGACAGAGGAGGTGGTTTAAAAAAAAAACTTCAAGTTTGATATGACTCCTTGCAAGGAATTCTTAAAGCTAGAGTTCATTGATTCAAACTTAAACAAGTCAGTGCCTTTGGATTTGCCTTTCTATCTGTTTCATAGCCTAGGCAAAATGTGTGACAAGGTTCAGTTGAAGAATAGCATGAAGGACATCCTTAGCTAAAAGAAATCACGCAACAAGTAAGGCTAAGTCCTAAATCTTGATAGAGTAACTTTTAAAGCTTACATTGAAGAATGGTGCCTATCTATTCAGTTTTGAACAACTTCATGAAAGTTGAAAATTCATTTCAAGAAAAGGAAAGATCAAGAAAGTCAAAGTTTTGGCCTTAAACTGTGGTTTTTGTAATTACACAGCAGTTTCGTAGCGCGCTACGAAACTGCTGTAGCTGCATATTATGGTTCGGTTGACCAATTTTGAAAGAAAAAGGTGAATTTTTTTTTGAAAAGGAGTTTATGAAAAAGATCATTTAAAAAGTGTGAGTATACAGCAAGGGAAAAACAAGTAGAGGAAATACATTTATGAACTCCAAACTTTATCAGTCAACTTATCAGTGAAACTGTTTTCTTGTTTTTACTAGTCAACTTCTAGAAGAGTTTTTGAGCAGTTGAAAACTCGTCTCTGAAAAGTGAAAGAGGTTTTCATTCCTAAGATATTGAAGTACAAAAAAATCTTCCATTTCTTCAAATCCATTATGATCTGGGAGAAATGAAGGACCAAACTTGCGCTACGAAACGCTGTAGGTGTAGTTTTTCATAAGCATATTTCTCCTGTTTTACACCTGCTTTTCAAAGACACTTTTTGGGCAGTAGGAAAGGTGTTTCAAAAAAACAAGAGAGGTTTTTGTTCAACATGTATTGGTTCACAAAAGACTCCTTCAGTTTTTCCAAATACATTTTTTATGGGAAGATATGATCTCTGTCCCAAGACCTATTTTTCATCCAGAACAGAGCAAGGAACATTCTCCTAGTTTCTACGAACAGTAAAAGGATGAGCCATCAAGGGCCAAATGGAGGGTTATGAGCGCCATCAAATTCGAATTCATGGATTTATAGGTGTCAAAAGGAGTTTTTGGTTCTTAGATAAGGTCGTTTTAATCATAATGAGGAGTTACACTCCTAATTGTTTTAGGTCTCTAAAACTGCCAGTTAATAGTCAGTTACATTAAATAGTTAGTTTTAAGTGTCAATAGGTGTCAGGTCAGGTAGAATTCAAATTCTCCTCATACTAGAGGAAGGAATCTTAGTTATGTAAAGAGATCTATATATAGCAGAACATCTGATGCACAAAAGGTTGGAAAATTATGTAGAAAAGCTCTCATATTGTGCTTTCTGTAAAGACTTTGTTTTTAGTAATGCGGTATTTGGCTTCACTTCTCAGGAATCAGAAGGAATTCGATGTTTTGAATGTCTTGTATTGTCTTATTCCTATTATATACAGTGGTATGAATGTGTGATTACTTAGAAATCACTAACAATGCTCTAATTTCATTCATACATTTGTAAATTGTATTGGTCCTATGTGTATCTGGTGTATTCTCCATATGTTGAATTCTTATGCCCTGACTTCTATGTAAAGATAACATTATTGTCAATACTGAAGCATATTTGACTCCATAAGCCCAATGGATACTTTCTAATTGTGTTTCAACCTCCTACACTTGTTCATTCGTTTTGTAGAGTTAGACATCTTATTCATAATCAATATCATTAACCCTTGAGAGAGCCCTCTTAGACTGAGGAGGCTAAGCCTTAGCCAAAAGTTTGGTTTGAAATAGTTACTCAAAGTCTTCCTGATCAGACTATCGCAGTGTAACTATTTCAAACCAATCTTTTAGCTAAGGCTTAGCCTCCTCAGCCTAAGAGGGCTCTCTCAAAGGGTTAATGATTTTGATTAAAGAATAATATAGATGGCTAACTCTATGGTTTGTGATTGTATATGTTTATAGCTTGAAAGATGAAGGCTGGCTACCATTGGGCTATGGAGTCAAAGCATGTTCAGTACCACAGCAAGATCATATTAGCATGAAGTCAGGGCATAGAGAGTTTTTATACATCAACAAAAAAAAGATACAATGCAAGGAAACACAGTTTATAAATACATGAAGGAAGTTAGAGCATCATTGATGAGTTATAAGTAACATGTATTCATACCACTACAGGTAAGTGAAAGAGGAAAGCCATGAGACAATAGGACATTAAAAACTCTCTTTGAATCCTGAGTAGTGAAGCCAAAACATTCTACCTAGCATGGAAGTCAAGGCATTATAGAGTTCAAGTGTAGAAATGCAAATATAAAACAGTGACACACAGTTAGTTTATCTATGAAGGAAGTCAGAGCATCATTGATGAATTCTGAGTATCATAAGTAAACATCACTGCAATGTAAGTATTGGAAGATGCTATCAAAACAAGAACATATAAGAACTCTTCATGAATCTTGAGTTATCTAAGTAGAAATTCTGCATTAGGTTAAAAATATACACAATCTGCACATAGAGTAGCAACTGAGCCAAAAAGTCTCTAACCTTTTGCTAATTCAACATCTTGCTTCATATATAGCATTTAAAATTAGGATCCCATCATCATTCATCAAGAGAATTTGAATTTTCCATCAGTGACAGCTATTCTAACCATAACACAAACCTTTAAATGCATTTGACAGCTAACTAGCAGTCCTAGAGACCTAATACAACTAGGAGTGTAACTCCTTATTATGATTACAACAACCTTATATAAAAATTTAAATGCATTCTTTGACATATGCAACCTCATGAAGCTGAATTTGATGAAGCCTCCCACGTTGTCACCTGACTGCAGATGACAAACCCTAGAAATTAGGGAACATGTTTCCCTGTTTTTAGGCTTAGGATCCTTGAAAATGGCACGTGGGACAGAGCCCTTATATTCTCACTCATGACATATTTTATGAAACTAAAGGAGGTTTTTGTAGTCCACACCATCTGTAACAACAACCTGTCTTGGTTTTTTAAAATACTTCTCCAGCTGTCCAAAATCTGTCATTGAAAAACACGTGTCAAACAGGAAAAATCCGTTCTCTGAAATTAGAGTCTCAAAGAAAGCTTATTATCTCCCAACTGAAAACACTTATGAAGTAAGTGAGATAGGTTATTGTATCTAGAGAGTTGATGAAGAGAAAACTCCTTCAGAATTCCAAAATACCTTTTCCTGTGACCAGAAACTGATCTTGAAAAATACTGCTAAAACTAGAAGACCAAGCTTGACTTTCAACAATTTCGTAGCGCGAGTTTAACCATAAATTCCTCCCACCTCAGAACGAATTTGAAGAAAATAAAAGAGGTTTTTGTATTTTTGCATGTTAGGGATAAACTACTCTTTCATTTTTCAAAATCAAGTTCTCAGATCCTCAGGACCCCTTCTGGAAGTTGACTAGTAAACGTAGAAAACAAAGTTTTTATGCTGAAACAGGCTTTTTTAGGGGTTTCATAGCGCACTACGAAAACTCCTAGTTCAGAGTCCACGATTTTGTAGCGCGGCGAGTGCAAATTCTAGGTTTTGCGCTACGAAAACTCCTAAGCAGCTTGTAGTGCATGAAAACCTTGACACAAGTTTGACACATGGAATTTTAGGTGTGATGTGGGGCTAATGATGGGCAAGAACAGAGTGTTGACCCTATTTGACCATACCAACAAGACTCTTTTCTAGATCTTAGACACTAAAGCAACCATGGAAAGATTAGACCAAGACTAACATCAATCCTTTATGAATCAAACTGATGTCAAAACAAATGGTGAGGCTTTTAAGACATGGAATGAGGCTGTGAAACTTTTTTTTTTTTTTTGAAAAGAGAATGACACTTATTGATATGAGATGACTCAAAACCTATAAGACTATGACTAGAAACAAGGAAAACTTTCCAAAGATTAGAAATTTTTTTTTTAGGGTGATAACAACTCTAATTTTGTAACCCCCGCCACGGTGTTATGCTTGGGTTTCATGAGGTGCGAGGTCCCAAGGTGAGGGAACTTCTCATGGTTAGCGAGGTCCCAATCTTCGAATTTTAAGCTCGGTACCCGTCCTAGGTGTGTGCCCTAAAAAATAATGTTGTCTAGGAGGAGCGAGGTCTGGAGCGAGCTCTTGGTCTCATCAAGGTCCTTGGGCACTTTAGCCTTCCCTTTCCATGGGGGGACATAGGCGAGAAACTTTGTCGGGGGGTACGCAGGCTGAATTTCCTCCTCCATGCCTTTGTCCTCGTCTTCTATGATGATTAGGTCCTCCAGGTCTTCTTCTTCTTCATCGATATCTATGGTGACGACTTTCCCCTTCTACTCCATTGACAACTTGGTGCTCAACAGGTTCCGCAGGGACACACGTACGGGGACCATCACTTGTTTGTCCTTCTTGGGTCTTGGCGTGCGCGGTGATTTCAGGATTTTTGCCACAATCCTAGCACCTTCTGGAGCATCCCCCACCGTTAGGACCTGGGCGGCCTCTTCGACAGTCATTTCCATAACTTCCTCAGCTATTTCCATCATGTCCGTCCAGAAATCTAGCACTCGCAAACTCAGGGGCTCAATCAACGCTCGACACACAACAATCAGGGCTCTGCTCAATAGCTCAATTCGCAAATGACCAAGTGTTGTTTGCTAGGCAGCCCTTTGTAATTTATAGCACCTTTTGAATTTGAATTCGACCATTCCCCCCAAATCCGGTTCATTAATGCTCCCTTGGTGGCAGATTTTCCCAAATATTGCCCATAAATTACATCTTATATGCCTGTCACCTGCTCCATTTGATCTTAAGTCAAGCATCCCATCATGAATAGTGACTTCAACGGTCACTTTCTGGCCAACCCGCACGGCAATGCAACCCCTCGTGTGCGGTAGCAGATCTTGTGAACTTTTGCTTCTATGCGCAGCTCCAACATTGCGCAACTCCCGGACATAATAGTTTATAGTCCCATGCTTCCTTTCAACCGCCTGGAGTGCTAAGACTGTACTTCCTTCGGCTAGTCAGGTGGTCGCACAACCCGTGTAAAGTTTCACCCTGTCATCCATCATGTTTCTTGAAAATACCCACCTTTTATTGTTACGGTCAAAATCACGCACTTTACCATCTGCAATGCGCTACCCTGGTCAATTTGCTTAGTAATGTGAGGTCCAAGCCAAGGCATCAGACTAATCAATTTGCGGCAATAGGCCTTAAACCTGTCATCGTGATCGTACGCATCCTGCCTTATCACCTGATATTTTTGCCGAGAAAATCGTCCTTTATCTCGTCCTCTAGCTTCTTGCTTCCGCATCCACCAAAGCGCTTTTCTTCCTTAATCGTACCCTTTCTTCTTCAAGTTCTTGGAGCCTAAAATTTCCTTGTTGGATTTTTTCTTCTAAGGTTCTGCGAACCGTCGTATCTATCGGTGCTATCATGCACGATCTAAGCTCTACAGGTACTATAGGGTTTACAACGGTTGCTTAATACTCTAGCCCTAGCAGTGCCTGCGCGGTCAGGTTCTTGCACGTGGTCCTATAAGCCCATAGAACCGCTGGTACACGCAGGTCCCAGTCAGTCTGCTTCGCCTTGTGGACCTTGTTTAGTGCTTCGTGTACTTTGTTAAAAGATTTTGCGTGGATATTCTTTTGCACACTTGGTTTTTCCATACTTTGTGGTCCCAACCGGAGGGGTTGTTCGCGCCATTTCCTTATCCGCACTTGCTAACTGATCGTGTCTCCTACCGCGAGGACGGTGTGCATTCATGCAGGTTTTGCACCATATGTATGTGTCCACCTAGATAGGTGGTTGCACGGGCCGGTTCATATGAAAATATTGTCTGTTAATTGCATTGGAGGCTTCCCAAAACGCATACGCATCATCCTTCTGCATTCGTGCCAGTCCTCAAAGCTTCTCTGGTGCATCACCCACCATCTCGCGGGCATAGCACACAGTACCCATTTCAGAGCATCGAAACTTTGCTGTTCCAGTACTTCTCTTTCAAATTTTTTCAGGAAGTCATCCACCTCACTTAACCCGTCGTACGTAGGCAGATCTCTTACCTCTATTGCTACGCAACGCAACGATCTTGTCATCATGTTACAGTTGAGCGTGGTTACCTCGTGTAACCGGTTCTACCATCGTTCTATTTCCTCGTCAAAATCTGATGTGTAGGAGCTTTCGCGCTCCAATGAGATTCGACCATCTGTAGTTGGATTTACCTAGTCCTGCTCTCGTGCGGTTATCTTGTAGATGTAATCCAAGTCATCGATGTCACTATCGTAGTCGTGCACTGGCTCCGTGTAGCGCAATCCTTCTGCAGGGTCTAAAGGTACCACTATGCACAAAGATTTTTTCTCAAAGATCATCTTGCGCTTATTTAGATTTATCACTTCATTCATGTCAGTGGCCCAATCTATTCCCAATAGCGCAGGGTAGGGATTGCTGTCATCAACAATCTCTATTACTTCAAAATATGCTAGCGCGCTTGCTCCTTCAATATCTACCGTGATTCCCTGCAATCTCCCCATAGGTAGGATCTTTTGCTGGTTCGCCATTCACAGTTGGATAGGAGACCATTGCAACGCAAGCCTGCCCATGTGCTCCCATGTCTATTTTGGTAGGACATTCGCATTTGACCCTAGATCTAGAATCACTTGGTCCATCTCATATTCCCCAATCTGCGCCGTCAATCTCATTTCCCTTCCTATTCGCGTCGTGTGCTTCCCGGGCTTCCAGACTATGCACAGTTCTCCTGGCGTGGTCCCAGCGCATCTAGTTATGAATTCTTACAGCCCCTTTACAACCTTGCTATCACGCAACAGCTTCATGCATGTCTCCAAGAACATAGTGAGCATCGATGAGTCCATTTCCGGCTCCAGTCTGTCTTTACTTCTTGAAGTGGAGGCATTAGTAAATCTCCTCTTAGCTTCCATGAAGGTCTCCTTAGTGCGCTCCAAATTAAATTATGGTTCCTTCGTTGGAGCCTTACGAACCTAGGTACTTTTTTTAGGTTGCTTTCCTTTGTCATCTCCCGTCGTAATTCTACTCCAGAGCATGATATTTACATTAGGTTCTTCCTCGCGTGACTCAGACCTCATCATTTGCAGGTTCTAAGTTGGGGGAGGTTGGAGTGTTCCTTTATCGCGCAACCTCGTTATCAGTGTGGGACAATCCTTCGTCTCATGATCAAGCAACATACAATACAAGCATGATGGTCACGTTGGATTCGTACAATCATGGGAATAATGCCCTGGCCCTCCGCAATTGTAACATATCAGCTGTCCGTGACCTCTTCCTGGTCCCCCTCCACCTCGGCCTCGTTTGCGCCCCTGAAATCCAGTGCATGCCATTCCTGCGTTTTGATCGAGGGGCCGTGTTTTGGCCTGAAATCTGTAGGTAGGAGTTCGATCCATCATCAACTCATAACTTCTACAGGTGCGCTCATCATGTCCTACTGACCTGTAGAAATTACAGAACAACTGCTGTGAATTCTGTGTATACTTCTGTAATAGATGGCAATTATCTGTAGCATGGTTTCCTCCTATCTGACAAATTGCGCACCATAATGTAGGCGCCACGCTTGGTCCTACTTGTGCCTCCAGTCTTAGTGGCATTGGCCTTCCTCCCGCAAGGTATTTCGCGAACACCGTGCAATGGTCCTTGTCGTGCCCCTGGCCCTTACATTTTACGCACCATACCTCATCGCGCATCTTTGGTCGGGTTGTCCTGTCTTGTTTCAGACTCTGCATTTCCAGGCACAATTTTTTCAACTGCGCATGAATCTGCTGAACTCCCAGGTTAGGATCTTGCAATGGAGTCTCGTGTAATCTTGTCGTGACCTCCAAATCCTCAGCCTGAGTGGTTAGCCTTTGTTGCGATAGCGGGTTCCATAGATGCGGCGTTAACGATGCTACAAACCATTCATGGGGTTGCCCATCTATTAATGTCATGTTCGCTTCACAAATTATGCACTTCAGTCTTTGATCCAATTCCCACGAGGTTTCGCTTGGTAGCATTATGATTTCCTTGAATCCAATGATCGAATGTGCCTCTGACTTTGGCCTGCTAAATTCTTTGTTAGTGCAGCTTGGATATCCGCGATCCTCGTATTTGGATTGTCATTGGAATGTTTAATGTACCAGGTCAGCGCGATCCTGCAGAGCGCCGACCAACATTGCCTTCTTTATATTGTCATCCATGACACCCTGTGCTTCCCATGCAACTTTTATCACAAACCAAAACTAGTCCATATCTTCATTCCCTACTCCCTTGAACACTGGTAGCTTTATCGCGCTTGCCATACTGCTTTGCGGTGGTGGTGGAGGTGGTATGGGCGAAGACAGGGGTGAGGACTGTGAAACTGGTGGTGGTGTGGGTGGGGGTGGTATGCAAAGAATCCTCTGCCTTATCAGATTGATTTCACTTCTTGGCGAGACCTTTTCGAGCTCTTCTTCGCCCCCTCGCGGAGGTGAAATCAAGGGGCTAGTTTCTAGTTTTGTGCTACCTTCATTTCTGTAGATTCTCCCACTCCGCGTAGCCCCAAACATCAATTTATTTGCATAACCTGCTTTTCACACAGTAGAATTTTAATACAAGTGTTAAAAGATTTAACGTACTTACCTCGGGGTCCCTTGAGGAAGTGTAGTTCTGCCTCGCTATATCTGACTGAAGTATCTACAGCGAATTCGGTGATGAATCCTCCTATGATTTAATCGAGCCAGTGATTGACAACGTGCACGATCTTATCTTTCGATGCTTCTAGTCTATTCACCAATTCTCGAGTCCACACAATGGGTTTGTCGAGTTTACACCTTCCTTGGCTATCTTCTAGCTTCGCGATCCACTCGTACAACTCAGTGGGGAAGGATGCAAAGAAAATTTTGTGGATCTCCGTATACAAGTAGCAATCTAACCACTCTTCCTTTGATAGTCGTGGATTCCTATTTTCCTACGCCGCGAACTCGTGAATATTTCTGTCCAACCAATCTTCAATTCCTTTCTTTGTCAGATTCCAGTGATACAACATTAGACATCTCTATGCAGATCTCGGTCCCGGCAACAGAACCATTTGTTGGCTTGTTGGGGCCTGACCCAGGTTTGGAGTTAATTAGCCAAACAAATCCTTGTACTACTGGCCCTTTCGGCAACAGTCCATGGAGCGCAGATTGAGGTCTCACCCGAAGTAGTATGGGAGGGTGCTAGAACCAGGTTTCTACACCCTTGAGATGTCTGAGAGGTTCGACTGGTCCACTGTTTGTTCATACGCGCAGGTTGCTTCGTGCAATTTCCCGTTCCTCGCGACTTGATACACTGCCTTCGTGCAACCCTAATGAGGGGCTGTGGGGCTCCCCTGCCACACTCTGTGCTATTACCCGAGATCTTACTTATCTTCCAGTACTAGTTAATTACCTTCGCTTACTTGAATGTCTTAAGTTATAATTAGTTATACAAAACATTCATACAGGTTCGCGCAGTAAATAAACAATATACTTGCAAATTATATCCAATCATGCATTAAACCAGGAAAAGATACACATAAATATAGTAAAACTTCTCTTTATTGATTCTCCCAATGGTTACAGACCCGACTTGCCGTGCACACTACGCTGCAGGGGTCCACGCACTCAGCTGCAGACTACTAGGCCTCTGTGCACTCAGCTGCAGAGCCTTCTCCTACTCTATGACCCACAAACACACTTTATAGTTTGACTCAATCACTTAGACTTCTCATCTTCCTCTATTCTATCTTCTATTAGTTATCCTATACACTTAGAGCCTCTATTTATACAATCCCATGGTTCGCGGACCATGGGTACGTCTATCTAGTCGACATTACATTACAAAAACTAGGGTGTACAACCTTGTGACTCTATTATACTTTCGTGTCCCGCACCCACAATTCGCGGAGCTTTTACAAGAAGACTTGGTAAAAACTTGGGCTTTAAGCCCCAAAACATGCCTTGGGGGGATTCCATGCCCAAAAGATAATATTCAGTGACGTGGTGGATTCTGGACATTTTTCACCCCCCGCCTAAAACCGCAAACCACCCCTCCCCCCTCCAAAAAATACCATCCCACTCCTGCTTACACTGACCGTTCACCCCCTTCCACTCTTGTGCCACTTACATTCCGCCAAATGGACCTCCCGTCCCAACCTCACTCTTATGTCATTCCCTTTTCCCCAATGCTTGTTTGCCACCTCACACCGACGGACGCCACTTCACATCCGCCAAAACGACCTCTCGTCACTACTTTGCCCCCAATGTAATGATGCCATTTGGCACTCCCACCACCACATCAACATACCGTTAAGTAAATAAATGCTTATCCACTCCTGTGACAATGGACCCGCTCCGTTTTAATGATTAATTAACAACGGTAAATTTATTTCTCCTATATAACCCACCAAAGCCCGTTTACTTGCCTCCTTTCACCATTTCAAGATAAAAGGAAATCAGAAGTTATAGTGTGCAATTAGAGTAACAAAGTTTTCCCCAGTGCCTAACTAATGATCCACGCCATCTCTATGACCAATCATCATAACCAGTCACTCCAACCAAGTACCCAACTGTCAATTCACATCCAGATACCAGTCTTTGCCTATTTTTCCTGGGTCATTATAAATTCCCTATTCTTTTCGCTTCTATCATGGCACCTAAAGGAAAATCCAAGACCTTTGATGACAATCCTATGCTCCCCCCACCATAGACTTATATCACCAACCACTGGTAGACCAAGACTACAAAATTACTGAAACTAGTTGTGAATTCGACCTGTACGAGCTTCACAACTGGTTAAAACAAAACTTTTTGGACTAGAGCGATGAATTGAGCCTCTGGGATTCTCTCCTACCCCAATTCATCTTTCCCCAGACACACCACTTCCCTGAATTCATCTCCTGGTGTCAATTTAGGTATATCCCTAGTCAGAGGGAAATTGTGGCCCAAAACAATGACATCCTCTTCACCATCACTGCAGAATCCATCTCCCAAATGCTCCAATTGCCAAATTCTGACTCTCTGAAACCATTTTCAGTAGATTCCCTTATGGAATTCTACAAAAACCTAACCTTCCCATAGAGAGCCAAGATTTTTGAGATTTTTCTCCCTGAGGATGCCCAATTACCCAAGAAGAATTCCCCATACTCATCCTCTATGTTCCCCGAAATGACCAAGCAAGTAATTTCAATTATTTCATGCATATTGGGCTATTAATCCGATCGGTGGGTTGATGAGGCCATTGTTGGTTTCTTATCAATTTTTGCAACTCGTGAGAAAGACCCCATTTTAAATTATAGTGAGTTCATTGCAAAATCAATTCATGACCAATTCCTCAAGTTTTCTGCTGAAGGGAATTTTAAATATGCTTCAGTGTTGGTTTATTTGTTTCTTTACCATCAGGCATATAGCTTTTCATTTCCTTTGCATAAATTAGATGAGTAGGGTAATCCACAATCAACAATCTATTGGACATCTTTGGTGAGGAAAAATTCCACAAAGTACACCTTCTCTTATTATGTTGATCAATTTTTACTCACAATATCCTGTTTATTAAACCACAATATAGAGCCTAGGATAGGACTAGAGATACAAATAATTCCGAATCTCAGTGAGCAGACTAAGACTGGATATTGGTACGTTGTACCAAAATTATACCAAGATCAGAGTTTATGGGTGTGAATTGCCACCATACAGGCTGCCAAATTTGTTCCCATGAGGATGTTCTCATTGGAATACATAAGACAAATGATTCATATGGATGATCTCCATTTTGTTGCAACAAAAAAGATGTCTTAGTTTAAAATCAAGGCATAGGTTGGACCTTTTATTTGTAACATTAGAGAAACAGGTAAGGAGGCATATTTTATCCTTAAGAATATGAACTTCAATTTGAGTTTCACCTGTTCATATGACCCTTTTGGCATCATTTCTAAACTGAGTGGAGTAGAAAACCACTCCTTACGCTCACACTCCTAGACCCGAGATATAGAAGTTCATGAATCAAAGTCAGTGTAGATGAATAGGTGATATCCACGACTGCCTCACGGACTCTAGTACCTCAAGAAAAAAGGGACAAGAGGCCAAGGGAGGATGATTCACATTCAGTGACAAAGATTGGAGTCAAATAATTTCTGATATACAAGAAGTAGAAGACTAATACTAAATCAGTTTTTCTGCAGGAGGATGAGAAGCAGACCACCATAGTCCTAACATGCCTTCATGTTTCTACAAGGGGAGAAGATATATTCACATGATCCCAAACTTCCTCAGCTTCCCAAGATCCCCCAGATACAACTAAAAAAAAATGTTGGTTCAGGACCAGGATGAACAAAATACTTTTGAAAAATATAGAGAAATTAAGAAGAAGAATGAGTTGCTCAAAGCCACCACCTACTCCCAATTCTGGAAGAAAACAACCTCTTCATAACATAGGATTCTTTCATCCTTCGATACGGAAAAGGGGAAAATGAAAATTGCATTCCTTCAAGCACAGGTTCCATTTCCAAAGACTCCAGTTGATTACAAGAAATCTATTTTCTCCTTTGATGTTGAGCAAATTCACCCCATTGACCAAATAGACCTACATAAACAAACTGGTGAAATGTTGTACTCTACTTTGACCAACATTGCCATGAAAACTTCTAAGTTGTAGGCCTCAATCAACAACATACAATCACAATTGAAACTTGAAAATATCTCATCTTTGGCTAAGGACACCAGGATCAAATCATTGGAGGACCTAGTAATTAAATTGGGGTATGACCCAAAAGATGTAAAAGCAACAAAAGAGAATGTAAGGAGGAAAAATGCAGACATAAAAACATTTAGGAAACAACTCAAACTTCCCTCCACTGAGGATCCCCAATATAAGGAAGTTGGGGAGCTTGAGAAAGAAAAAGAGAACATGTTCAAGATAATAATTGAACAAAGTAGCCAAATTAAGGATATGGAAGTGGAGATGGAAAGACTGCTAAAGGAAAAGGAGCAGTCATCACAGCTAGCCATAGTTCCTCTAGAAACTGTGCCTATTTCAGTTACGACCACAATAGGATCATCTACATCCACAACAACAAAAGCACACAATGCAAATTATTCAGATGAGTTTGTTAAGCTATGGAAGACCTGTCCATTAGAGGGAAAGAAATTGAAAAATTAAAAGGCCAAATTAAAACTTAGCAGGATCAGAAATTAAATATAGATAATTCATACATAGCAGAGATGCAGAAATCTCATAGGTTAACCCAAAGGATTGAGAAGCTGGAAAATGAGTCTGTGAATGCTCAAACACTAGCACATGCTAAATAATGCATATGGGTTGAGATGATCGAGGCCATCACAAAAATATGGCCTTCAATTGAAATAATATTTGAAGAGGAGTACTTAATACATAGATCAAAGGAATTAATGGAAGAAGTTAGAAATAATTTGGGATAGATTCCAGGGGAAGCTAACACTTTAATTAAAATTTTGAATTCAAAAAACAAGGATGAGTTAGCAAATTTTGAAATTGCAGATAGGACAAAGACTATCTTGGAATTCAAAAGAGTCCTTACTAAAAGGAACTTACTAGTACAGTTGGAAACAAAGTTACAACATTTGGAGATCAACATCTATAAGTTTCATAAGAAATTCAATGCATTACATTTGAAAGGACTTCCAAGACTAAAGGGAATTGGAGACAAGTTAGTGCCCCTAACAAATTATCAGCAGAAGTTGTACTCAATAGCCCAGGACAAATCAAAGTTTTCAGCTATCAAAGGCTCAATCATAGGAAAAGCTTTCATGGAGGCTTTGGAATTTGATCTGCTTATCAAAGATGAAATCAAGCATTTATTTCTGGTCAAACCAACTTTCCAGAAATATACTGAGGTAGATGAGACTTACAGAAAATTGGTTAAAATGCCAATTCCAGATGAAGACAGATGGGACCAACTATGTCAAATTTTGGAGTAAAAAATGTTTTATCTTCAGTAACAGAGCAACACTTTTCCAGGCCTAATCATCAATAGTAATACTTGAAGATAGGTCGAGATCATCACAACTGTTTCAAATATCTATAATTTTTTTCTCTTTTTACAAGCAATTTAGGATATTTTGTAAAATATCTTGAGGTATTCATTCAAGATATTTTTTGATAATTTTGTATAAGTACTTCCCAAGTCGAAGTACAAATGTTGGGACTTGTAGCAAGAAAGGACTACCATTTGATGTAAATCTGTTCACTGAGCTAAAGTGATCATTTTTCATTAATATAGACAGTGTTCTAGGATTCATGTGTTAGGCTTAATTAGTGATGTTTTTTCTTCTTATAATTTGTAATATCTCTGTTGTTTTTCATATGTGGTTCTTTCCTCTATTGTTTAAAAGAAAAATTATGGGATGAACTTGTTTAATTACATTTTGTCCTAGATTTTAAGCAATATATATGTTTCAAACTAAAATTAATTATATAATTCTTAATTGCTCTTTGTTTAACTGATTCTGAAACTTTTTCCTCCCTATCAATCCATCAAGCTCTGAAGATCCAACGACCTGCCTTCCTTGCCCTGTTATTTCTGGTATGATATTTATGCACTTGACATCACTCTAAGACTTTGAATCCATTTCCTAATGACCTTACCTTGCAGCCTCAACCAAGCAATTCAAAAAACCAAACTCTGAACCTTACATCTAGCCTAAAATCCTACTACAAACAAATCTAAATCTGACAGAGAGATCACTCTCTGAGTTTAGAAGGGATAGATTCTAAACTTAAGAATGGTTATGGGGTTACCTTTGGGTTTCTCTCACAGTCTTAAGAAATAATGAAGTGATAACATCTTGGTGACCATACTGGGGACTTCGAACATATCTTATTTGTATTAAATTTTTCCCTCGTAAATTTTTGTTTCAGAACTTAAAGCTATTTACGGGTTTTGTGGCTCAAAAATAGATTTGGATTTAAGGCTGTATTCCACTTTGAAAGCTGTATATATCTTATCTGTGAATACTTAATAGTAGATCTGTCTCCTAAAATAATTTACACTAGAGCTAATCCAAATCCAAATCCACTGAAAATTGTAGATAATCCATAAAAAATAATTAGAAAGAAATCTATATCTAAGAGTGAATCAAGTGAAAGTCCACCACCTAGGGTTAATTCCCTTCCTGAGAATTTTGTCACTTTATAAGATATAGAGTTTGATCTAGCTTTTGAACATAGTATTTTTAGAAGTAAATATGACAACTTTGTGCCTAACACTGTGATTGATGAAAGTCTGCTAAAACCCTATAAATCAGATTCTCTTGATGATGAACTTAAACATTTTGATAAGCTTGAAGCTCTGGTTAGCTAGTTAGATCAAGCAGTGCATAAATCCCTCCTTATTCAATCACCTAAACCTCCTTCTTCTTCTTCTGTTGCTTCCTCTCCAACCTCACAAATAATTCCACCAAGTTTTTCTATTCCATTAGAAATTCTTGTTGTTTCTACTCTAGAAATTCCTTCTATTCCTACTGCACCTCTAATAATCACCCCCATTTTCGCTTACCCATTTCATCTTCAATGACTACCACCTCTACATCAAAACAAAAAGTGAAATTTATACCCCCTTTCATACCTTCCATACACACACCTATTGTAGTCCCACCTACATCTCAAACACCAATCATGGCAACTCGATATGCCCCCTTGGTCCTACCTGCACAACTCAATGCAATGCTTTAAGATTAACAGAGTAGGATTCCTCAATTTGATAGCACTGGGACAATAACTTATCAACATCATATTGATAAAATGAATGACTATGTAGATCTCCAAGAGATAGATGATGCTCATGTGAAAATGAGATTGTTTACTCAAAGTATCACTCGTGAGGTTAAAAAATGGTTTAAAGGGTTACCAACCAAATCCATCCCGAACCTTACTCAATTTCATGACACCTTCCTTAGGAGATGGGAAGTGAAAAAGAATCCTTTACGAATTTTAGCAGAGTATGAAAGTATCAAAAGAGCCCCAGGTGAATCAGTCCATGACTATTGTATTAGATTTAATAATGTCTATAACTCTATCCCTACAACAATACAATCTCCTCCAGGTCTAGCCTTAATTAATTTACCAGATGGTTTTGACCCTGATATGTCTTACCAACTAAGAGAAAGAAACCCTGCAACCCTTGAGGAAACATAGAGAAATGTAGTTAGCGTTGAAGCCAATCTGTTAGAAAAGAGAGCTAGAATGAAAGCTAAAAGGAGAGTTACCATAAAAGAGGAACAAGCTTCTTCTTCCTCTGATGTTAATTTGGATACTTTAGTAAGAACAATGTAAAAAATGATGGAGAGAATTTCTATAGCTGATAGAGATCCTCCAAGGGAAAACCAAGGGGGTTCTAAAATTAGAAATCCAAATTTCAGGAAAAACCAGCCTTAGATTAAACAAAGAGAACAGAGAGGCCAAAATCATCAACAACAAATTAGACCTCCATTTTAAGAAAACTATACAGATGAGGAAGCTAACATACTTGAAGATCTTGAGGAAAATCAAATCAATTTGTTTGAAGAAACAAAATTTGACCACATTTTCTTGACTAAGGAAGAACAAGACATTTCATACTCTCACAACTAGAAGCCATTCCATTAGACTTTGAAGACTACAAAAAGGATATCAGAATGCAATTATTGAAGTACACAAACAATATAACTTGAGGAGTAAAAATACTACTGACACTCCTCCCAAGAAGACTCAAAATGATACCCCTTCTACTAGTCAGCATAAAGATGATTCTTAGAAAGAAACTTCTAAGAACCATGATGCAACTACTAAGGAAATAGAAAAACCTCCTACGTCTTTTAGCATTGAAAATGAAATGGCTAAAGTAAAAATTTCTATTCCCCTCATTGAATTAATCAACAAAAACACATAAAAATCACATGTCATAAAAACCTTGAAGATAGGGGAAGGGACTGACACAATCAATTTGACTGATGACCGACCTAAGTAATTGTGTAGGCCTGAGGTCGAAGGAAAATCTCACGATGGAAGTGTACCCCATTTTTTCATTAGCTTGAACATTCATGATAAAATGTTACCCAATGCTATTCTTGATTCTGGAGCCTCACACAATCTAATGCCTAGGGCTATTATGGAGAAACTAGGCTTAGACATAACTAGGCCCTACAAAGATTTATATTCATTTGATTCAAGTAAAGTAAGATGCTTAGGATTAATCAAATATTTATGTGTTACTCTAGTCCAAATACCAACAAAGAGCTTGGTAATGGACATTGTAGTAGCAAACATACCTCCTAAGTATGGAATGTTGCTCTCTAGATCCTGGGGAGAAAAATTACAAGGCACTTTACAAATGGATATGACTTATGCTACCATTCTAGTGTTTGTTCAACCAAGAAGATTATACAGGGAAACACTAATGAAGTACATGATGGTTAGAAGTATAGACAAACCCAACACTATCCCCTGTATTCAGTACATTCAAACATGGATTCATTTATCTTGTACAATAATGAATGTGTAGAAAATGAAGTTTCACACTTAGAAGCTGAAATCAATAATACAGAGGTAATAAAATTGGATACTGAAGAAAAAGATGTAGAGGGAGAGGCTCTTTGGAATATGGATTTCGATGGGGCTGTGAGTAAGGATGGAGTAGGGGCAGGTGTTTTCATTTTAAACTCATCCACAAATATGGAAAAGGGACATGGTTACAAACTTAATTTTTAGTGCACCAATAACATAGCTAAATATGGGGCATTGATCTTAGGACGAAAATTTTTAAAGAGATTAGGAGAAAAAATAATTTCTATGCATGGGGATTCTGAGCTAATAATCAATCAAATTAAGGGTGAATATGCTGCTAAACACCCTAGACTAAGAGCCTATAGAAATGCAGTCTTAGATTTTTTGCAATGCTTTTTTGAATATGATTTGTCTGTTATCCCTCGAAGCCAAAATATTTTAGCTGATGCCTTGGTTGTTTTAGCTAGCACTTGCAAAATGCCTTTTCATCCCAATAGGAAATATGTGGTGGAAGTGAAACACATGCTAATTGTTCCTAATAATGTAAGATATTGGTAAGTTTTCGGTAATGATAAACAAATAGAGAACTTTTTACAAATGAAAGATGAATTTGAGTCTGTAAATATTGATATAGAAAATGATATAGATGAAAATGAAAAAGAAATAGTGTTTAATGAAATTGATGATAATCAAGAAGAACTTGAGGTTTTGCAATTAAAGGAAAATGTGTTACCAAGAGGATTGGTACCATTGGAAGAGCTTTTTGACTTTGATGATGTAGCCAAGAAGCCAAAAATAGAACCAGTAGGAGCTGAGGTAGAGGACTGTAACATAGGAACTGCAGAGAATCCCAAAATTGTCAAACTGTCTAAATCCTTACCTCCTAAAGAAAAACAAAAATACATTGAGCTTTTTAAAGAATTATTTGATGTGTTTTCCTGGAGCTATGAAGACTTAAAATCTTATGATACAAGTATCATTCAACACACCATTCCCATCAAAGAAGATAAAAATCCTTTTAAACAAAAATTGAGGAGAATATACCCAGTTTTATTGCCTTTGATAGAAAAGACGTCAAGAAACTTTTCGATACAAAGATCATTGTACTACTTAGATTTTTGAAATGGGTCTCAAATCTAGTACCTACTAGAAAGAAAACAGGTGAAATTAGGCTTTATGTAGATTTTAGAAATCTTAACAAGGTTTCTCTGAAAGATAACTATCCTCTGCCCAAAATGGATCTCACCCTACAAAAGTTAGTTGGTTCCAACAAAATATCATTGCTGGATGGTTTCTCAAGATACAACCAGCTTTTGTTTCATCTTGATGATCAAAACAAAACAACATCTACTACACCATGGGGCACTTTTATGTATGTAAAAATTTCTTTTGGCCTGATGAATGCTGGGGTCACTTTCCAAAGAGAAATGGATATAGCCTTTGTCGATGAAATTGACAGGTTCATTGTGATTTACGTAGATGATATAACTGTGTTTTCAAAGGCAGATGAAGAACACTTGCTGCATTTAAGAAGAGTTTTTGAAAAGTACAGAAAATATGGTATCTCTTTAAACCCTAAGAAAAATATTTTTGGTTTAGAGGAGGGAAAAATTCTAGGTAATATCATTACCAAAGAAGGTATTAGAATTTATGCTAGCAGAGCTGAAGCCATATTGAAAATTGACCCTCCTAGAAATAGGAAAGAAGTTCAATCCTTCATTGGTAAGATAATTTTTCTTAGAAGATTTATTCCTAACTTGGATGGAACCTTAAGATCCATTACAAATATGTTAAAGAAAGAAATGGAAATAAAATGGAATACCGAAGCCAAGAAATCCTTAGTGAAGTAAATTTATCTTTAACTACTACTCTTGTTTTGATAAGCCCTGACTTTATAAAGGATTTTATCATTTTTTCTTTTTCATCTGAGCATACTATTGCAACTGTTTTATTGCAGAAAAACAATGAAGGCCATGAACAACCCATAGTTTTTTTTTTTTTTTCCATATCATATCTTTGAGGGATGCGTCACTGAGGTTCAACATCATGGAGAAACAAGCCTTTTCTGTGGTAAAATAATTAAAGTATTTTAGAGTGTACATCCTACATTCTCATAACATTGCATTTGTCCCAAGTGATGTGGTAAAATATATTCTCACACAGACTGGCCCAGATGGCAGAAGAGGGAAATGGATTACCGTGATCCTAGAGTATGACATTGAGATAAAACCAACCAAGATCATCAAAGGTCAGGGATTGGAAAAAATAATGGCCGAGTCCAATTTTCATGCACTGGATATCAATTATATTGCTGCACTGGATGAATAGGAAGATCTGGCGACTCCACAGGTATCAAAGGTATTTTCTACCTCACCATGGTATGTAGACATAATCTTTGTATTACAAAACTTACAAGCTCCTCTTGGTTTAACCAAGACAAAAGCTAGGTTTCTAAAACTGAAAGCTATGAAATTTTGTATTTTAGATCAGAATGTATATTGGAAAGATGCTGGAGGTATTTTGCTAAACTGTTTATTGAAAGATGAAGCAGACAGGGTCATGGAAGAGTTTCATCAAGGAGACTGTGGAGGCCATTTGTATTGGAAAACCACAACCAAAAAAATCCTAAGGGCTGGCTTTTACTGGCCTACCTTGTTTGCAGATGTGCATAAGAAAGTCACCACTTTCCACCAGTGTCAAATATTTGAAGGCAAGAGAAAGCTTTTGCCTTTACCCTTGAAACCCATTTTAGTTGAAACTCCTTTTTAGCAGTGGGGCCTAGATTTCATTGGTGAAATCCATCCTAGCTCCTCATGCCAACATAGATGGATCTTAACAACCACTGATTACTTTATCAAGTGGATTTAGGCTATAACAACTAGCCAGGCCACATACACTGTCATCATCTAATTTTTAGAAGGCAACATTCTGTCTAGGTTTGGATTCTCCCATAAGAATATCACTGATAATGCTGCTGCCTTTAAATCAAAGAGAATGGTTGATTTTTGTAATAAATACCACATAATATTAGGAAACTCAACTGCCTATTACCCACAATGAAATGGGCTATATGAGTCCTCCAACAAGAGTTTAGTCAACATCATCAAAAAGTTACTGCAGGATTATAAAAAATCCCGGTGTAAAAAGTTGATTAATTCCCTGTGGGCTGACCGAATTAGCACTAAAAAGTCTATTGGAATGTCTCCATTCCAAATAGTATATGGAGTTGATGCATTTTTTGCTATTTCTCTTGGAGTTCCAGTGTTAAAATTGTTACAAGAATCACAAGTGGAAACTAATGATTTACAAAGAAGGATCAACCAGACCATACAATTGCAACAATCCAGGGAGGAGGTCTATAACAAAACTCAACTTGTTCAAGAAAATGTCAAAAATATCTATGAAAGGAGAGAAAAAGTAGATGATTTCCAGATGGGTGACCTGGTGTCAAAGTGGGACTCAAGGAATGAAGAGAAAGGCAAGCATGGTAAGTTCAACAATTTGTGGAAAGGGCCATATAAAATTGAAGCTTTCAAAGGAAATAATGCATTTTTCTTGAAGGACTTGACTGAAGAAGCATTGCCCGGTGGACCTATCAATGGCAGACTTATCAAACATTACTTTCCTCAAAGTTAAATCAGTTTCATTTAGAATTATTGTACATATCATTTTACTATTCTACTGCAAGAGTGAGGGTAGCTCACATCAGAAATTGAAGCTCGGAGAGAAGGCCCTAAGCTTCTGATGATTTTTTGCCCATATTTATGATTAACAATAGGTGGATCAGATTCAATTGTAGAATAAGGAAATCATGCCCAATGGATCAAGGTTACTAATCTATAACATTCTTGACACCTCACAAGGAGGGTGCCATCCCCATTGGAGCCACTTTTAGGGTCCTATATTTTATAGGATGAGCTAACTATTTGCTGTTGAGTTTTATATGAGATGTTGTAAATAATATTTCATTTTGCAAGTTATTTCCAAAATAGAAAAAGAAAAAGAAAAAAAGGGGATACAAAAATAAGAAAAATATATATATGTGAAAAGAATAAAAAATAAAAATATGAGAAAATAAAAAAAAGAATGAAAAATACCCCAAAAAAGAATAAGTGAGCAAATCTAAATGCCACTCAAAAAATGAAAAATGCATCAGTAATATCTTAGAAATTTTGAATAATGTGCTGCTAGTCAAAATGCCACATTGAAGTAAGAGAAGTAGATTAGTTATTTTAATCACACTGTTTAAGCGTGATTAGGATGGATTAAATAAAATTAGTTTAGGTTAGTGAATAATCAACCACACAATGTAATCGTGGTTGAATTAGATTAGTTAGAATAAAATTAATTAACCATAGTGTTTAAATGTGGCTGATTAGAAATTAAAGGAGAAAAATAATGAAAACCTTAGAAAAATAAAAAATAGGTCTGCATGTTCAAATGCGCCTTTAGAGGTTAGTTAGATAGATTTAATGTTAAATTAATTTGTAATTTAATCACAATTCTAATTTGTAAATAATGTTTTTGATGCAACATGTTTTGTCGCTATACAATAAAGTGGGCGAATATTTAAACGACCACGATCTACCCCGCCTGGATCAACGGTGGGGGATCATATTCACCCCCCTCAAGCCCCTCCGATGTTTAATCACCAGGGGAGTCCAAAAAGGAGGTAATCTTCTGTGATGTGGCAACTTCTGGACATTTCACAACCCCCTCATAAAGCCGCCCCTCTCCCCCTCCGAAAAATACCATCCCGCTCCCTCTCACGCTGACTGTTGATCCCCCTCCACTCCTGTGCCACTTACATTTCGCCAGATGGACCTATCGTACCCACCTCGCTCCTATGTTATTCCATTTTCCCCCACTTCTTGTTCGCTATCTCACACTGACGAACCCCACTTCCCTTTCGCCAAAATGACCTCCTGTCACTACTTCTCCCCTAATGTAATGATGCCATCTGGCACTCCCGCCACCACATCAAAATACCATTGAGTAAATAAATTATTATTTGCTCCCGTGACAATGGACCTGCTCCATCTTAACGATTAATTAACAATGACCAATTCGTTCTTTTATATAACCCACCAAAACCCATTCAATCACCTCCTTTTGTCATTTCAAGATAACAAGAAATCGAAATTTCCATTGCGCAGTCAACCAAACAGAGTCTACCCTAGTGCCTAGCTAGTGATCCACGCCATCTTTGTGACTAGACTTTATGACCAGTCACTCCAACCAAGTGCCAAGCCATCAATTCACATCTAGATACCTGTCTTCGCCTATTTTTCCTGAGTAATTCTAAATTCCCTATTCTTTTCGCTTCTATCATGGCACCTAAAGGAAAATCCAAGACCTCTGATAACAATCCTATGCTGCCCCCTACCATAGACTTAGATCACCAACCACTGGTAGACCAAGACTACAAAATTGCTGAAACTAGTTGTGAATTTGACATGTACGAGCTTCACAACTGGTTAAAACGATTTTTTTTGGACCAAAGCGATGAATTGAGCTTCTGGGATTCTCTCCTACCCCAATTAATCTTTCCCCGGATACACCACTTCCCATAATTAATTTAGGTATATCCCTAGTCAGAGGGAAATTATGGCCCAAAATAGTGACATCCTCTTCACCATCACTGTAGAATCCATTTCCCAAATGCTACAATTGCCAAATTCTAACTCTCTGAAACCATTTTCAGTAGATTCCCTTATGGAATTCTATAAAACCTAACCTTCCCACAGAGAGGCAAGATATTTGAGATTTTTCTCTCTGAGGACACCTAATTACCCGTGAAGAATACCCCACACTCATCCTCTATGTTGCCTGAGATGACCAAGCAAGTGATTTCAATTATTTCATGCATAATGGGCTATCAATCCAATCAGTGGGTTGATGAGGTAATTTTTGGTTTCTTATCAGTTTTTGCAACTGGTGAGAAACCCCCCATTTTCAATTACAATGAGTTTATTGCAAAATCAATTCATGACCAGTTCCTCAAATTTTCGATTGAAGGGACGTTTAAATATGCTTCAGCGTTGGTTTATTTATTTCTTTACCATCAGGCAGATAAATTTTCATTTCCTTTGTAGAAATTAGATGAGCAGGGTAATCCACAGTCAGTAATCCATTGGACATCCTTGGTGAGGAAAAATTCCACTGAGTACACCTTCTCTGATTATGTTGATCAATTTTTACACACAATATCCTGTTTATTAAACCACAATATAGAGCCTAGGATAGGACCAAAGATACAAAGAATTCTGCATCTCAGTGAGCAGACTAAGACATGAGATTGGTACTTGTACCAAAATTATACTGAGATCAGAGTTTATGGGTGTGAATTTCCACCATACAGGCTGCCAAAATTTGTTCCTATGAGGATCTTCTCATTGGAATATATAAGGTAGATGATTCATATGGATGATCTCCATTTTGTTGCAGCAAAAAATAAGTCTTAGTTTAAAATCAAGGCACAGGTTGGACCATTTATTTGTAACACCAGAGCAACAGGTAAGGAGGAAGATTTGCTCCTTAAGCAGATGAACTTCAAGTTGAGTTTCACCTGGTCATATGAGCCTTTTGAAACCATTTCTAAACTAAGAGTGGAGCAGAAAACCACTCCCTACACTCACAGTCCTAGAGCAGAGATAGAGAAGTTCATAAATCAAAGTCAGTGGGAGGAGAATATGCTATAGGAGGCAAAATAACAGGTGATATCCACAACTGCCTCACAGACTCCAATAGCTCAATAAAAAAGGGACAAGAGGCCAGGGGAGGATGATTCCCCTTCCGTGACAAAGATTGGAGTCAAAGAATTTATGATATATAAGAAGAAGCAGAAGACTAATACTAAATCGGTTTTTCTGTAGGAGGATGAGGAGCAGGACACCATAGTCCTAACATGCCCTCATGTTTCTACAAGGGGAGAAGATATCTTCACAAGATCCCCAACTTACTCAGCTTCGCAAGATCCCCGAGATACAACTCAAACAACAAAGTTGGTTCAGGACCAGGATGAACCAAATATTTTTGCAAAATATAGAGAAATTAAGAAGAAGAATGAGCTGCTCAAAGCCACCACATACTCCCAATTCTGGAAGCAAACAACCTCTTCACAACACAGGCTTCTTTCAGCCTTCGATATAGAAAAGGGGAAAATTAAAATTTTATTCCTTCAAGCACATGTTCCATTTCCAAAGACTCCAACTGATTACAAGAAATCTATTTTCTCCTTTGATGCTGAGCAGATTCACCCCATTGACCAAATAGACTTGCATAAACAAAATGGTGAAATGCTATACTATACTTTGAACAACACTAACCATGAAAACTTCCACGTTATAGGCTTCAATAAGCAACATACAATCACAATTCAAACTTGAAAAGGTATCATCTTTGGCTAAGGAAACCATGATCAAATCATTGGAGGACCTGGTAATTAAATTGGGGTATGACCCCAAAGATGTAAAAGCAACATAAGACATCGTTAGGAGGAAAAATGTAGACATAGTAGCATTGAGGAATCAACTCAAACTTCCCTCCAATGAGGATCCCTAAGCTAAGAAGGTTGGGGAGCTTGAGAAAGAAAAAGAGAACATGTTCAAGATAATAATTGAACGAAGTAGCCAGATTAAGGATATGGAAGTGGAGATGGAAAGACTGATCAAGGAAAAGGAGCAGTTATCACAACTAGCCATAGTTCCTATAACAACAATGCCTATTTTAGTTGTAACCATAGTAGGAGCATCTACATCAACAAAAACAGAAGCATAGACCGTAGATTCCTAAAATGCATTGGTTAAATCTATGGAAGACTTGTCCATCAGAGGGCAGGAAATTAAAATATTAAAATCCCAAATTAAAACTTTGCAAGATGCATAAATCTCACAGGTTAACCCAAAGGATTGAGTGGCTGGTAAATGAGTTTGTGATGGCTCAAACATAGCACATGCTAAAGAATGCATATGGGTTGAGATAAATGAGGCCATCAAAAAAATCTGGCCTTCAATTGAAATAATATTTGAACATGAGTACTTAATACAGAGATCAAAGGAATTAATGGAAGAAGTCTGAAACTGTTTGGGACAGAGGCCAGGGGAAGCTAACACTTTAATTAACATTTTTAATTCAAAAACTAAGGATGAGTTAGCAGATTTTGAAATTGTAGATAGGACAAAGACTATCTTGGAAGTCAGGAAAGTCCTTACTAAAACGAACTTATAGTACAGTTGGGAAACAAGTGCCAACATTTGGAGACCAACATCCAGAAGTTTCATAAGAAATTAAATGCATTACATTTGAAAGGACTGCCAGGACTAAAGGGAATTGGAGACAAGTTAGTGCCCCTAACAGATTATCAACAGAAGTTGTACTCAATAGCTCGGGACAAATCAAAGTTTTCAGCTATCAAAGGCTCAATCACGAGAAAAAAGTTCATGGAGGCTTTGGAATTCAATCTACTTATCTGAACTGAAATCAAGCATTTATTTATGTCAAACCAACTTTCCAAAAATATACCGAGGTAGATGAGACTTACAGAAAATTGGTTAAAATGCCAATTCTAGATGAAGATAGATGGGACCATCTATGTCAAATTTTGGAGTAAAAACTATTTTATCTTCAGTAACAAAGTATCATTTTTCCAGGCCTAGTCATCAACAGTAATACTTGAAGATAATGCCAAATCATCACAACTATTTCAACTATATATATTTTTTATTTATTTTTACAAGCAGTTTAGGATATTTTGTAAAAGATCTTGAGGTTTTCACTCAAGATATTTTTTGATAATTTTGTATAAGTACTTCCCAAGTCGAAGTACAAATGTTGGGACTTGTAGCAAGAAAGGACTACCATTTGATGTAAAGTTGTTCACCGAGCTAAAGTGATCATTTTTCATTAATACAGATAGTGTTCTAGGATTCATGTGTTAGGCTTAATTGGTGATGTTTTTTCTACTTGTAATTCTGTAATATCTCTGTTGTTTTTCATATGTGTTTCTTTCCTCTATTGTTTAAAAGAAAAAATATGGGTTGAACTTGTTTAATTACACTATGTTCTGGATTTTAAGCAATATATATGTTTTCCAACTGAAATTAAATATAGAATTCTTAATTTCTCTATGTTTAATTGATTCTGAAACTTTTTCCTCCCTATCACTCCATCAAGCTCTGAAGATCCAATGGCCTGCCTACCTTGCCCTGTTATTTTTGGTATGATATTTATGCACTTGATCATTCTAAGACTTTGAATCTATTTCCCAATGACCTTACCTTGCATCCTCAACCAAACAATTCAAAAAACCAAACTTTGAACCTTACATCTAGCCTAAAATCCTACTACAAACAAATCTAAATATGACAGAGAGATCTCTCTTTGAGTTTAGAAGGGATAGCTTCTAAACTTAAAAGTGGTTATGTGGTTACCCCTGGGTTTCTTTCACAGCCTTAAGAAATTACAGGGTGATAACAAGTGATATTATATGATAATAATCCATTAAGGAGGTTGATCACTTTCTTAAATCTATTAGGTGTGTCAGGGGTAGAAATTGTTGCTGCTATTAGAAATGTAGATCACTACTCAGAAGGGGGTGAATCAAGAGTGATGGAACTTATAAAATTTTCCCCAATTGATTAACCTTTTAACCATCCACAATATGAAACACATAATAAGAGATCAAAACATCAAATATAAAAAAAAAACCATAAAAATATTTAACATATGAGACGAGATGATTTCTGGTGTAAACCCCTAAGGGGAGAAAATCCACCCGCTGCTGTTGTGGTGCTTCTCATTCTCTTATTATTATATAAATAAATTCTTTTATGTCTTTCAGCTGGACACCACCAGCTAGGAGCCATTACCCCTATGAAAATTATTAGTGGCCACCACCATATAGGGAGTCTTTACTCACATGATTTTGTAGGCCAGCAACTACTGGAAGCTACCACTCCCAATAAGCCTTGCCCAACCACCACTAGAATATCCAACCACCATTGGATGGAGATGCTACTCCCAATATACTATTTTTCTGGCCACTACTAGCAAGGAGCCATCACCCCTATCTTGTTCAGCCACTATTGGATGAAGGCCACCAACTCCCAAACTCTCGTAGCCACACTTTCATTCTTTTTCAAATTGGACTCCAAGGAGAACTACAAAACTCAACAACAACCTATCATTCCTCTACAATATGATAAAATCTATCCACAAACAAACAATACATATAAATAATAATATGATGAATTCACTAACAACTACCATACGCCAAATGATCTCCAATAATTCCTTACTCTATCTCTTCGCTATCTTTGCATAAGATGCTGGATGAAACATGAATCTGCTACCTTCTGTAACACTTGCAAAATGATTTAGATCTTATGCATAACGTCCCTAACAACCTGCACAAACTTCTCTTTTATCACACTAACTCTATCAATAATGCAACTAACCAAAAATCCTCAAAGAATTCTCCTATAAATAATTTTATGGAGTGATTAAAATAATAATTGCAATCAAAGTAAGGGAGAACTAATCATGTCCGTTCACATAATATTGATTGGTTCAATATTTTGATATTTTTTCTCCTTGAAATGATCCTCCATCTTCATTATTCAATGAGATACTTATTATTGACTGAATCACATTCTAAAACCAAGACCAACTCAAATAGACTCTAACCCATAAAAAATTGCGGGAAAGTACCTTGGGAAATACATATTCTATTTGATGTGCGTTTGTAAATTAAAATTTCCCCTAAAAATATATCTTCTCTATGGTCATAACTACTTCCCAGAGAGGAACATTGCTATGATAACATAGGCATCCGTGTAACATTAGCAACATCTTCGCTTGGAGTATAACTGCTTCCTATAGATGATAACATAACTTTTGATCCTTGTCTCCTTCTTTAACCAGATTTGGAGCTTAGCTTCAAGACATGAATATGAAACTATGGAACACTATAGCATATTTCAACTCCTCTACATCATCAAGAACACCATCATAAGTAATAGACACTTCTACATCAAGTTAGAATCATGAAGACCTAGTTGGCCAAAAAACCCTACATGGATCATCATCTTTACATCAAGTCACCACCTCTACATCAAATTAATGATAACTCATCTCTAGCTGCCAAAAATCATAAAGACCACCATCAATAGGTTGACATAAATTATAAGACAAACAATACTATGTCCTTATTGACATCAATTCTAACACTACAATGCCAACATGCTCCCCATTTGGCACTGATGTCAATCTCAACCCGATCTCCATAACTCTGAGGCTGATCTCCAAACTCTCTCCATTCTCCATCCTATTCCATATTTCCATTCTCTCTCCCCCTTTCACATCAATGGAAAATTGAAAAACCAACATTTCAGAACAATGGAAACACTGTGAAGGATGAGATAAGTACTCCCCCTATCATGCTCAACACCATGTTGATACAAACTAATTATCTGATAAGCAAGACAAACATGTGAAACAATTATCCCCACTGCCAATCATGTGTATAGCCAAAACCATGCATCCTATCATGCTAAACATGCTCCCCCATAGGATGAAATGGAGCTGCAAACACACTCTCTTTGTTTTTGCAGCAACACTTCTTCTACTCTCCATTAGGCCTCCTTGCCAAGTGAAAGAGGCTACTCCTCATGGGCTATCCAACTAACTTTGAGAAATGATATAAAATGAAATTTCATATAAATACAAGGATTCATGGATCAAATACATGGTTGCGATAAGCACATAGGACGAATATATACTCCTCTACAAGCATATCTTTCACCAACTAATGACTCTATGGACCCAAGTTTACATCATTCACCCAATCCAATAGCGCTACATCAATGATATACAAAACAAGACATGACTTTAACATGCCATAGCCCATACATAGCTGAATTTGAAAACTTTTACAAAGCACGCTAGACACCACGAGTCTCTCCATGACCAATGCACCAAAAGATGAGACAACGATGATACATGACTTTTACAACTGCACACAAGTGTGTTGTCCGCATGCCCAATACAACGATATAACAGAAATACATGGCATCAATGAGAAACAATATATTATCTATAAATCAACAAAAATAAAAGTACAAAACATGGCATATGATAGTGCATGGATACTCTCAACATCTCAACCATAAACAAGGATCTTTCCACCAACATGTGTGTAGCTCTCATTAACACCAACAATAAAATATCTATAGTGAAACCATGAAAACCACCATCCTCTGAATAGACATCTATAACATATTCATCTGATAACAACAACACGAATAACATGCCATAAAGACAACAATATATACATCCTCATCATCAGTAAGTAATAAGCGATCATTGAGGCTCCACAGCAAGAAGCATACTCCCATATCATTAACTCTAGCTTCAGGCCACAAGTCGACAAACAACAAAAACATCAGTGGTAATAGATAAGACAATATAAAAACAATCTCTCCAACATCAACAATGTGAGGCAAAATATGCAATGCATCCAAGAAGCACTAAGCAACAACAACAACTATATAAGATCTTGCAATATAGAACTGTCAACAACACATAAACTCATCATCTACTTGACCTCATGCTATCAAGGTCAATACACTCTCTCATCATACAATGAGATCAAAATATCAAGAAATAGGAATATTATAACCAACATGCATAGGAAATGTACATAGACGCATAAGACCCAAGAAAAAACATACTCTCTCCATGAATAAAAAACAATATACCTATAATCCAACTCGCACAAGTGCATAAGCTCATCACAACTCAACCATTTAAATCTAAAACATATCAACAAAATCATGCATCATACATTTAGATATATAAGATATGAGTAATAGTATGCACACTCTAGATGTGCCAACTCCAATGCACATTCATCTAGTCTCAATACTAGTGACACACGCATGATAATACGCGATCTAAATGTGATCTAGCAATATGAGCACTAGAAATATACCAAATATTCCATACACGAATACTGACACATCTGAATCTCTATGAGGAAATCACAACAAAAAATTTATCAACATTTTTCTGCAATAAGCCAATGTTAAGAAAATACATAATAAGCTCCTCCACAAAAAACACAATGCCATCAATATGCTAGTCCAATGGAAGTAAGAATGCCCCCTTGAAAGTGTGGTCATCCTTCACTCCTTGACAACTCTTTTTATGAAGAGTTCAAGATATAAATCTTGATCACAAAACTCCGAATAGATTTATCATTAGTAACATAAGAACAAATGCGAAGCTATCATGTCCTAAAATATTGTTGAGAATTGTAGCAAGAAAGGGTTCCTTTATTTGTGCCCTAATGAAAGGGGCCAATTCGAGTTTCTCCTTGACAAGCACAAGTTTCTAAAATTTAGGGAAAATTCCTAAAATTTAGGAAGTGTTCATGAAGTATTTAACTGATGTATAGAAGTGGAAGGCCAAGTTATCAGTCTTCTAGTGCGAGTTAATTGAGGAAAAGAACTTATGGTTGAGTCTCAAGATATAGGAAGAGATGCATGAGTAATTAACTCATGAGAACTCAAACAATCACAAAAGAAAACTCCTTAATTATAAACTCACCAAATTTGGCCATTCGAATTACCTTAAAAGGAGGAGCGAAGGCACATTGTTACTCATTGTTTTGTGAGCATAGTCTTGTGAGACAAAGAAATAGGAGTATGCACAAGGTTGTGTGTGAGCTTGTGAGGAAGAGTGTGCAAGAGAAACTTGTGCACAAAATTATTTTTAGGAAGAGTTCCCTTGGGTAGTGCATGTTAGAGTCGGTCTAGAAGCCCTCCATTAGCGATCAAAGCTCTTTGCATTTGCATAACTAGGTGTCTCATCAGTGTCATCTCATTTGCATTCCATTAGGCATGCCATAACCCTGATGGAGGAGCTGGTGTCTTTATTCCCCTCTTGGCACTGCTCGATCAAGTTGTTTCAGTCAATAAACTATTTTAAGGTTGATTGTCTTGTCTTGAGGTTAAAAGTCCTAGGTTTAGGGTTTGGGTCCAATTTGTATTTAAGGCCAGGTCTTTAAAAGTCAATAAATGCCCAGCAGGCCAGAGGGATGACTATCGAAGTGTTTCTTCAAAAGATTTCATCTTGTACAACTAATTTTTACCTTGGATTTAAAAACCCCGTTTTTAAAGCCCAAGGTCATTTTCTCAAAGTTTTGTAAAAAGTTGTAAAAATTCAAAATTCTTTGAAAGTCAGCATGCAGCCCTGGTCCCCTTTGCCAAGATTCCTCAGAAGCTGTCCCTGCAAAATTTTTCAAGAAAAACATCAATTCAACCAATTTCAGGACAAAAGGAAACCATAAAGTCAGCAACATTCAAAGTTTGAAAAAGTGTCATGATAAACATTAGAAAGAGGGTTTGAAATGAAATTAATTTAAAACAAGACTATAAAGCCCCTTTCTCCCTCCATTTAGTCTTCATTGTGCCTCAAAGCAATAGAGAGAATCGTTTTGAAGAAAATTTGGGCGAGTTTGTCTAGTCTGCCTGCGCGCGACCCATTGAGACTGGCGCGCGACCCGTTGGGCGAGCGCGACCCGTCAGGCTGCCCATTCCAGTTCAAAAATTACACAGGCGCGACCCGTTGAGGGCGCGCGACCCGTTGGGCAGTGCGCGCGACCTATTGGGAATTCCTCTGCCAAATTTCGCCAGTAAGCTGCTAAATAACCCCGGATTGCTTCAAGGTTGCAGGTAGGCCTCTCATCATTAAAATACATTGTTTTCCAAAGCTTGAAAAGCATGAGAATGTATTTTAAAGTCATCATTTTGAAATAATGAATCCAATGCATATTTGCTCAAGAAGGTCAAAGTGTTGGTTGAGCTAGGGTTTGTCTTGTTGTTTTCAAGGTTATCCTTTTCACCCCCACTTTTTCCCTACATCCTATTTCCACCTCCCTCATCATTTTTACTCAATCTCTCTACCAAAAATACTAAAAGACCTAAAACCCTACCCCTATTCCTAAAAAATCAAGAATCTAATCCTAAACCCTGCTTCTCATAAAAACTTTGCAAATGATAATTGTGTGATGGGATATATCATCATTCCTTCCCTTAAACTCCCTATTTCATATATTTTTCCCAATTTCCCTTAAAAGTTTCCCTTCCCTAACATTTCCCTTGTGCTATTTGTCCCCTTGAAACAACATTTCAATAATTAAACATCAGATTTTTGAGCAGAAGCAGCAGTACATTCCAGCCTCCTTGCTCTCAAAACCATGTCAAAAACCGAGACCGAATATGAGCAAAGTGATGACCGTGAGTCAACTCCGGAGGTTGAGCTACAAAGGAGGCCTCACAGGGGTGGTAAGAGTGGTCACCATAAGAGATAGGAGCCCACCTCTTTGATCGATTTGCAGGCTTTGCCAATTGCAGTCACATGTTTCCGCTATCTATCATGTTATGAATTTTGTGAGAGGATCTCTCAAATCCAACATCACAGGGAATTGGCCTGCTTGTTTGTTTTGCATTTGCATGATGGGCATGTGAACCTTGCAGGCGTGGATTTTACATTGACACCTGAGATGATTGCCCAAGCAACAGGGATACCTAATGCTGGAGAAGTGTGGAACAAGCGCAAACTGTTGGATAGATTTCAGTATGAGCCCTACATTAAACCTGCCTTTATGAGACACATGACTGGTGTAGTTCCTTTTAGATTTTTGAGGGATGAGTATGTTTCCTTGATGAGGCTTATCATGCGCTATTTCACCTGTGAGGGCAGATTTTCACGTGTGTATTCATACCATATTCGTTTGTTGATGCATTTCACACGGGTACGGATGATGAACATCCCTGTTTTCCTGTGCCAGAATATTGAGAGGATGGTGCCCTTGGTGCAGAGAAGGAGTCCAGCACAGCAGCACAGGAGCATCTATCATTATGGTTTGATCCAGCTTGTGGTCATACATCAGTTGGCTCAGCAGGGTATCCCATGGGAGGATTTTATCTCTCGGGATTTTTTCACAGCATCAGCATCATCACCCCCTGAGGTTGTTCATGAGGAGGGAGGGCCTTCACAGCAGCATGATATTCCTGAGACCAGACATGTCAGCTCTCCTCCATTGGTCACATATCAGAGAGGCCACAGGGCCTTATTTGTAGCAGCTAGGCGAGTATTTTCTCCACACCAGGTGGAAGGGGTCTCGCCTTCTTCATTAGCACCACGAGTGTTATCTCCACACCAGGTGGAAGGGGCCTCGTCTCCGACAGCAGCACAGGTACCAGAGAGAGGCAAGCAACCCAAGATTGATGAGGGGCCATCAGGTGTTCCAGGCATAGAGGTGGTTGATCTTGACATCAGTTCTCCTAGCCTAGAGTCAAAGGAGATCATTCAGCACCTAAGAGCTGAAAATGATTCATTGCAGCAAAGATTGGAAAGGGCAAATTGGACAATCACCTACTTAGAGCAACGCAACAAGCAACTTGAGGAGGAGCACACTCTTGATGAGTTGCGGAGGATCCATGAGGACCGCAACTTGGCTCGAAAGAGACCCGACGATTTGGTACCCGTTGAGCAAGAGGATATGCTTCTCCAGGTCAATGCTCATTTGGAGAGGTTGCTGGCCAAGGCCAACCAAGATAAGGACTTGCTCAGGAACATGAAAAATCATTATTGGGCACGAATGCACATATGCAAGGCAGAAATGAAGGTGCTCCAAAGACGGCTGGCCAAAGCACAAAAACGAAGGAAAAGGTCCGATCCCCTCCATATCTTGGCTGAGGCTTCCTTGAAGGAGCATGATGCTAAATAACTCAACTCCAGCACAAATTTCAAAAAATTTTGAGCATTTTGGGTCATTTGTGATTTTTTGGGCAAAAAACAGGTTTTCTCCACTAATGGGTCGTGCGCCGCGCGCGACCCTTTCGTTGGGCAACTCCATTTTGGGAAAACTCAGCATTTCTGGATTTTTCATGGAAATTTACACTTGCTCAGCTATTGCCAAGAAATTTCACCAAGTTTTGGGCCTCCAGAAAGTCAAAAAACAAGCAAAAAATGACTTTCTTCCACCTTTTTGACACACAGGAAGCAGTCTTGGGAGATTGCAATTTTGGAGGGGCAAATGACCACCAAATTCAGAAATTCCACTTGGGTTGGAAAGTAGATATCCATACCTTTCCAACAAGCCCACTTTTGCCTCATTTGGACACATGGAAGTACCTCAAAATCAGCTCCAAAGTAGCGCGACCCGTTCAGGAAGAGGGCGCGACCCGTTGGGCAGTTTTCAACATTTAGAAGATGATGAGGATGGTCTTTGGACCATGGATTTTGATGGCGCTGTGGGCAGCGATGGTGCTGGTATAGGTGTGTGGATTTGAAGCCCATTTTCAGTCCAAAACCAAGTCGCCAGCAAGGTACGGGTATGTTCATACAAATTGGCATTTGATTGTTCAAATAATGAGGCGGAATATGAGGCTCTCATTGCTGGTCTGAAAATCCTCCGGAAGTTGAAGGCAAAGAAGATTGCAGTATATGGCGACTCCGAGCTGGTTATAAAGCAAGTGAAAGGTGAATTTCAGGCCAAGCATCCTCGTATGCGAGCATATCGAAATGCTATCCTAGATATCTTAAAACTGTTTTCGGAACATACTTTGACATGTGTGCCCCGTATCCAAAATGGTGTTGCGGATGCATTGGCTAAGGCAGCAAGTAATCTAAAAATTCCCATGAATTCCAACAATAAGTTTGAAATTTATGTGAAGCACCATCCTACAGTTCCAGACAATCAAAGGTGTTGGCAAGTTTTCCAAGATGATGTGGAAATCAAACCTACCAAGCTGATCAAGGGCCAAGGTCTCGCTAAATTGATGGCTGAAACAAATCTCCATGTCCTAGACATTAATTTGATTGCTGCCTTGTCTGACGAAGATGAAGAAAATTCAGCACTACAGGTATCTGATATCTTTATTTCTTCTCCTTGGTATGTTGATATTGTATATGTGCTTCAAAATTTGTCTTCACCTCCCGGGATGCCTCGAAACAAAGCTAGGACATTGAAATTAAAGGCTGCCAAATTTTGCATCCTCAAATCTGCACTATATTGGAAAGACCCCGGTGGCATATTGCTGAATTGTTTGGTCGAGGAGGAAGCTAAGAGAGCTGTAGAATATTTTCACAAAGGTGACTGCGGGGGTCACTTGTTTTGGAAGACCACGACAAACAAGATCTTAAGGGCTGGTTTCTATTGGCCTTCGTTGTTTTCAGATGTATATAAAGCAGTCAAGAGTTGCCATGAATGTCAAATTTTCCAAGGAAAGCAGAAATTACAGCCCTTGCCCCTCAAGCCCATTGAAGTCAGTGCGCCGTTTCAGCAGTGGGGCTTAGATTTCATTGGTGAAATTCATCCAGCATATTCCGGGCAACATCGATGGATATTGACAGCCACTGATTACTTCACAAAATGGATTGAAGCCATTCCCACCCGGCAGGCCACGAACTTGGTAATTATTTCTTTCCTTGAAAATAACATATTGTCACGTTTCGGCTGTCCACATAAGTTGATCACAGATAATGCAGCAACGTTTAAATCAAAGAAGATGGTTGACTTTTGCTACAAATATAACATCAGCTTGGGGCATTCAACCGCCTATCATCCGCAAGGAAATGGGCTGGCTGAATCTTCGAATAAATCATTGGTAAACATCATAAAGAAATTGCTGGAAAACAATAAGAAGAGCTGGCACAAACAGTTAGTGAATGCATTATGGGCTGATCGTGTAAGTCAGAAAAAGTCAATTGGTATGTCACCTTTTGAACTAGTTTATGGGACAGATGCGGTGTTTCCTACTTCACTTAGTATTCCGGTAGCAAAGTTGCTTCAAGAAGCTGGTGGTGACGAGGATTCAATGCAAAGGCGAATTAGTCAAATGATTCATTTACAACAGACTCGGGAGGAGGTTCTTCAAAATACTCTTAAGTTGCAAGAGCGCATAAAGAAAATCTATGACAGAAAAGCAAAGTCGGATGATTTCCAGATAGATGATGTTGTTTTGAGGTGGGATGCCCGAAATGAAGACAAAGGGAAACATGGAAAGTTTGATAACTTATGGAAAGGTCCTTACAAAATTGCAGCCTACCATGGTCCAAATTCCTTTCTTCTCAAAGAAATGAACGGTGATGATTGTCTTGGAGGGTCGGTTAATGGCCGGCTGCTCAAAAGGTATCATGTCTGAGCATTTTCTGCTCTAGCCATTATCATTGTAATTACCATTTTACTTTTGTTTCACTGCAAGTGTGAACTGATCTTTCATCTTTAGTCTGGGGCCCGCGGTGAAGGCTATAATTCTGAAGATGGAGATTAGTTGGTGTGGGTTTTTATGTTGTTTTTATCAGTCCATTTTCTGTCCAAAAAGTTGAGTTAGTTTGGGTCAAAGTTAGTCCAATTTTCAGTCAGTTGTCAAAGTCAACAAAGCTCTCCCAATTTGGGTCGTATGTGTAAATAATGACTCCATTGCCCAATGATTATAAAGCACTGGTCTGCTCTCCCAGAGGTCTAAGGTTCTTGGTACCTCCAAGGAGCTACCATCCCCATTGGAGCCAATGTTAGAGTCGGTCTAGAAGCCCTCCATCAGCGATCAAAGCTCTTTGCATTTGCATAAGTAGGTGTCTCATCAGTGTCATCTCATTTGCATTCCATTAGGCATGCCATAACCCTGATGGAGGAGCTGGTGTCTTTATTCCCCTCTTGGCACTGCTGGATCAAGTTGTTTCAGTCAATAAACTCTTTTAAGGTTGATTGTCTTGTCTTGAGGTCAAAAGTCCTAGGTCTAGGGTTTGGGTCCAATTTGTCTTTAAGGTCAGGTCTTTAAAAGTCAATAAATGCCCAGCAGGCCAGAGGGATGACTATCGAAGTGTTTCTTCAAAAGATTTCATCTTGTACAACTAATTTTTACCTTGGATTTAAAAACCCTGTTTTTAAAGCCCAAGGTCATTTTCTCAAAGTTTTGTAAAAAGTTGTAAAAATTCAAAATTCTTTGAAAGTCAGCATGCAGCCCTGGTCCCCTTTGCCAAGATTCCTCAGAAGCTGTCCCTGCAAAATTTTTCAAGAAAAACATCAATTCAACCAATTTCAGGACAAAAGGAAACCATAAAGTCAACAGCATTCAAAGTTTGAAAAAGTGTCATGATAAACATTAGAAAGAGGGTTTGAAATGAAATTAATTTAAAACAAGACTATAAAGCCCCTTTCTCCCTCCATTTAGTCTTCATTGTGCCTCAAAGCAATAGAGAGAATTGTTTTGAAGAAAATTTGGGCGAGTTTGTCTAGTCTGCCTGGCGCGACCCATTGAGACTGGCGCGCGACCCGTTGGGCGAGCGCGACCCGTCAGGCTGCCCATTCCAGTTCAGAAATTACACAGGCGCGACCCATTAAGGGCACACGACCCGTTGGGCAGTGCGTGCGACCTATTGGGAATTCCTCTGCCAAATTTCGCCAGTAAGCTGCTAAATAACCCCGGATTGCTTCAAGGTTGCAGGTAGGCCTCTCATCATTAAAATACATTGTTTGCCAAAGCTTGAAAAGCATGAGAATGTATTTTAAAGTCATCATTTTGAAATAATGAATCCAATGCATATTTGCTCAAGAAGGTCAAAGTGTTGGTTGAGCTAGGGTTTGTCTTGTTGTTTTCAAGGTTATCCTTTTCACCCCCACTTTTTCCCTACATCCTATTTCCACCTCCCTCATCATTTTTACTCAATCTCTCTACCAAAAATACCAAAAGCCCTAAAACCCTACCCCTATTCCTAAAAAATCAAGAATCTAATCCTAAACCCTGCTTCTCATAAAAACTTTGCAAATGATAATTGTGTGATGGGATATATCATCATTCCTTCCCTTAAACTCCCTATTTCATATATTTTTCCCAATTTCCCTTAAAAGTTTCCCTTCCCTAACATTTCCCTTGTGCTATTTTTCCCCTTGAAATAGCATTTCAATAATTAAACAACAGATTTTTGAGCAGAAGCAGCAGTACATTCCAGCCTCTTTGCTCTCAAAACCATGTCAGAAACCGAGACCGAATATGAGCAAAGTGATGACCGTGAGTCAACTCCGGAGGTTGAGGTACAAAGGAGGCCTCACAGGGGTGGTAAGAGTGGTCACCATAAGAGAGAGGAGCCCACCTCTTTGACCGATTTGCAGGCTTGTCCAATTGCAGTCACATGTTTCCGCTATCTGTCATGTTATGAATTTTGTGAGAGGATCTCTCAAATCCAGCATCACAGGGAATTGGCCCGCTTGTTTGTTTTGCATTTGCATGATGGGCATGTGAACCTTGCAGGGGTGGATTTTACATTGACACCTGAGATGATTGCCCAAGCAACAGGGATACCTAATGCTGGAGAAGTGTGGAACAAGCGCAAACTGTTGGATAGATTTCAGTATGAGCCCTACATTAAACCTGCCTTTATGAGACACATGACTGGTGTACTTCCTTTTAGATTTTTTAGGGATGAGTGTGTTTCCTTGATGAGGCTTATCATGCGCTATTTCACCTGTGAGGGCAGATTTTCACGTGTGTATTCATACCATATTCGTTTGTTGATGCATTTCACACGGGTACGGATGATGAACATCCTTGTTTTCTTGTGCCAGAATATTGAGAGGATGGTGCCCTTGGTGCAGAGAAGGAGTCGAGCACAACAACACAGGAGCATCTATCATTATGGTTTGATCCAGATTGTGGTCATACATCAGTTGGCTCAGCAGGGTATCCCATGGGAGGATTTTATCTCTCGGGATTTTTTCACAGCATCAGCATCATCACCCCCTGAGGTTGTTCATGAGGAGGGAGGGCCTTCACAGCAGCATGATATTCCTGAGACCAGACATGTCAGCTCTCCTCCATTGGTCACATATCAGAGAGGCCACAGGGCCTTATTTGCAGCAGCTAGGCGAGTATTTTCTCCACACCAGGTGGAAGGGGTCTCGCCTTCTTCATCAGCACCACGAGTGTTATCTCCACACCAGGTGGAAGGGGCCTCGTCTCCGACAGCAGCAGAGGTACCAGAGAGAGGCAAGCAGCCCAAGATTGATGAGGGGCCATCAGGTGTTCCAGGCATAGAGGTGGTTGATCTTGACATCAGTTCTCCTAGCCTAGAGTCAAAGGAGATCATTCAGCACCTAAGAGCTGAAAATGATTCATTGCAGCAAAGATTGGAAAGGGAAAATTGGACAATCACCTACTTAGAGCAGCGCAACAAGCAACTTGAGGAGGAGCACACTCTTGATGAGTTGCGGAGGATCCATGAGGACCGCAACTTGGCTCGAAAGAGACCCGGCGATTTGGTACCCGTTGAGCGAGAGGCTATGCTTCTCCGGGTCAATGCTCATTTGGAGAGGTTACTGGCCAAGGCCAACCAAGATAAGGACTTGCTTAGGAACATGAAAAATCACTATTGGGCACAAATGCACGTATGCAAGGCAAAAATGAAGGTGCTCCAAAGACGGCTGGCCAAAGCACAAAAACGAAGGAAAAGGTCCGATCCCCTCCATATCTTGGCTGAGGCTTCCTTGAAGGAGCATGATGCTAAATAAATCAACTCCAGCACAAATTTCAAAAAATTTTGAGCATTTTGGGTCATTTGTGATTTTTTGGGCAAAAAACAGGTTTTCTCCACCAATGGGTCGCGTGCCGCGCACGACCCTTTCGTTGGGCAACTCCATTTTGGGAAAACTCAGCATTTCTAGATTTTTCATGGAAATTTACACTTTCTCAGCCATTGCCAATAAATTTCACCAAGTTTTGGGCCTCCAAAAAGTAAAAAAACAAGCAAAAAATGACTTTCTGCCACCTTTTTGACACACAGGAAGCAGTCTTGGGAGATTGCAATTTTAGAGGGGCAAATGACCACAAAATTCAGAAATTCCACTTGGGTTGGAAAGTAGACATCCAGACCTTTCCAACAAGCCCACTTTTTCCTCATTTGGGCAACTGGAAGTACCTCAAAATCAGCTCCAAAGTAGCGCGACCCGTTCAGGAAGAGGGCGCGACCCGTTGGGCAGTTTTCACAGGAATTCATCTACAGCTCAGGAATTTGCCCAGCTTTGACCAGTTTTTACTTGTGATGGGATTTTTTACCCTCTTTGATGTAATTAATGTATTTTCATGTTGAAATGACACTTATTTACCTATTCTAGAAGATTCATTCATGAAATAGGAAACATTTAATGACTGAATTGGTTTCCTAGCTTATAGAGGCAAGTTGTTTTGACTGCCTAGATTTTAGTGCTCAGTTTAGAATTGGTTGAAACAGCTCCTAGAAGGATGAGCTCGACCCCTAGAGGCAAGGAAAGGTGTTAGATTTCCTATATTATGTATTTTCTTAGTCATTTTCAGAGGTTGGAGAGGTTGGACTCTTGAGGGATAAAGCTCTATTGTATTATTCATTGTATCTCTGCAGTTTTGGCAAAGGAAGAAAGACCAGGGTTTTGCAGTCCTTTTTGGGATTCCTGTGGTTACATGTATTGATGGTGTGTTTCTCTTTGTACTTGTAAGTTTTTTATGTGAATCATCTTCTTACTTTTCCTTCTGCAAATTAGGCAAATGAAGTGTTAAAGTAGAATTCATGATTGTCATGCTCTGCTTTTAAGTTTGCTTAATATTTATGTTTTCATCTGCCTAAAGAGAACTCTTGAAGGTTTCTTGCTCTCTTTAGCTCCTCACCGGTCATTCCTATCCATTCACTTAATTTAAAGGCATCAGTACAGTCTCCTACCTTGCCCCAAAGAACCCCCTGCAAAAACTGTGTCCAATCCCCACACCCAAAATTGCCTTTCCCCAACTTTCCACCAAAACCCTAAAAATCCCAAATTAAACCTTTTTTATCAGTTTAGTAGCCTAGAATCAGTGTTTCCTTATTAGTTATCTCACCTTTTGAAGATCTTTATCGAGATAGACCGGAGAGAGCCCTCTCCTTCCCCGTAGGGCTAGCTACGAGGCTAAGTTGTTTGATGTTGCCTTGAAGTTTACCTTTCTCAGCCTGAGGTGAAATTTCAAGCGCTAACATATTGGCGACCATATTGGGGAGAACATTCGACTTGTTGATTTTCTTGTCCCAATACATGAAATCAAATTGCAGATCTGATGCTGATGGTGGACAATAGTCAGACACATATGCAGGCTGAACCATTCACCTGGTGACTCCAATTCGATCCAGACATTCCAACGCTTGCTGATCCATTCATGAAATGGTAGGGTATGTGGCAAACCCTGCCTTGTGTGAAGCTGTAGAAGAAATAAGAAAGGAGTTAGCAGATACTGAATTTGATGAAGATGTTTTCAGTGCCTTGCTTCAATGGTTGAAATCTTCAAAGTTCTTCAAAAATAAATTTTGTGAGTTAATTGTTGAAAGAATCGAAAAGGAGATTCAATGTTTAGATGAGAAAATCCAGTCATATGATTTCCAAGACCCTAAAAAGTTCTTGGAAATCCTTCCTCCTTAGAAACAAGAAATAACAGACTTGCCTACAGATGTTTACATTGACAGTGTGCAGTTGGAGGTATGTATTGCAGAGTTGGGGCAGCCAACAGAGTCCGGCTTCCGCGATCCAATTTCGACATACATGGACACATTTTTCAGTGTGATTGATAGATCAAGCTGTTGTCTACGTGATCAGTTTCATTACGTGCATGAAGGGCTACCAACAATTACATCTGTGTCCTCGTGGAAGCATTCTCAAGAGACATCATTCTCAGGTTTACTTCAATGGTTAATCTGGCATTTTAGTATCACCTGATCTATTTGTACAGAAAATTAGGGTAGATTTTGTAAATAAATAAGCAGCCAAAAGGCAGCATTTTGTTCCAGTTTCAATCAATTCAGTTGTGTTAGTTTGAAGTTTGCCGAGTCAGTGTTTCAATCAATTTAGTCAGTTTCCAGTTAATAAGTTGAGTCTTCAGTTGTGTTGATTTGTTCAAATAATGGACTCCATTACCCAATGGATGGAGGCACTGTTTGCTCTCCCAAAGTTCTACGGTTCTTGGCACCTCCACGAAGCGGCAACTGCCATCCTAAGTGGAGCCGATGTTAGACTTTGTCTTGTCAGTCTTCCATCAAAGTCAAATTCATCAAAATTTATCTCTCGTCAACTGCTAAAGGAAAAACCTGTCAAAAAAGTTGGCAGTCACCTACTCTGCTCTTCCATTGAAGTGGCTTATGTTCAACATTGCAGTGGAAGAATATTCACTTTTCATAATATATCAATGGAGTCCTACAGTTCTTACCTCAATCCTCACAAGCATATTAAGAAAGATTTTGTCAGCAACTTGAATGGTACATCAATTCTTGAAATGGCTGCCCTCACTGCAATTATGCCTGTTCTTATCCTCCTGCGACAATGGAATGTGTTGCAACTCAGATGGGACCAAGGTGGATCTACCAATATTCAAATGGAGGAGCATAGCAGCAGGAGTAAACATTTGAAAGATTGGAGGAATTATGCATCTTCTTTGATTGTTGATTTCTTTCTCGTTGTTTTACCAATGCTTTCTTGCTTGACAATTATGGCAGACCAGACTTACATTTGTTCTATATGCTTGATGCTTCTTGTACTGCTTGATATTGTTTTTACACAAGGTTGTTGTCACATTCTGGAATTTCAACCCATGCAGAGAATAGTACTTTGTCTGTGTCTTATTGGAAGAAAAAACCTCTCATCATATCGATTTGCAATGATGCTGGTAACATGTGTCAATCCTGGCTGTGGACTTCAAAATATTTCCCAGGCGATTTGCTAAGACAGAAACGTATGGTACAGGATTAATGGATCTCGGGGTTGGATCTTTTGCAGTTGCAAATGCATTAGTTTCAAAACAGGCACACAACATTGATTCGGTGTCCATGTTGGGGAATATGGTGTACACTGGAATTTCTTTTTCACTCTTGCAGCAGTGGCCATTGTGACATCAATAATCAATGTTCATCCCCAATATTGTGGCTTCTTTGGATGTGCAATTCTCATAGTTTATCAAGCAGTCCTATTGTGTGGATTAAATCGGTACCTCATTTCAGATCACAGGGGTGCATTATTGGTTGAAATGTTCATATACGAGGTAGTTACATTTGGAATAATATGACCATCCATGACAATGCAACTCTAAGATATGCTATTGTTTGTGATGGGGCTATTGTTAAGGAAGGCGCTGTACTAAAACCTGGTGTCATCTTATCTTTTCACCGTCATTGCAAATGAAGAGGGTAAACCAATGTTTGTGGGATGCTTGCATTAATGCAACAATTCCCATGGGGAATTACTGTTTGAATTTCATTGACTGTGGAGATGGGACTAAAACTTTTGAAGATGATAAAAATTGGCAACTATGGTTAAATAATTCAAATAGCACAGATTGTCTACAAGGTGCTCTTTCAACGGTGTTTACATATGGCATATACTCAACAGCAGTTCCGCTGACAATAACAAATAGTGTCATCACCAAGTACATTTATTCATTGTTCTGGGGTTTTCAGCAAATCAGCACTCTGGCTGGCAATCAAGTCCCAAGTCTTTTTGTGTGGGAAGTGTTGTTTTCAATGGGAATTATTGGACTGGGCCTATTGCTCTTTGCTCTGCTTATTGGAAATATGCAAAATTTTCTCCAATCTCTTGGCCGCAGGAGATTAGAAATGCAGTTGAGACAGCGTGATGTGGAACTGTGGATGGATCGTCGTCGATTGCCAGTATCTGTGCGAAGGCGAGTGAGGCAATCTGAACGGTTCAAGTGGGCAGCAAATCGGGGCGTTAATGAAGAACAGTTGCTGGAGGATTTACCTGAGGACTTACAAAGGGAAATTCGAAGCCATCTTTGTTAATGGTTAAGGCAGCGCCTTTACATAGGTGGACGGTATTCACATGAGGATTTCACACCTCGATTTGGGAGTGCTGGCGTGTCTTTAACGTTGGGCCTGCGCCACATTGGAGGTCAAGAGAAGTACAACGATGGTCTTATATATCTAGAGATGATGCAACAACAGATTTCAATCACCATTATGATATCCACGACAATCATGATCAAGGCTATGGAAGTGGCTTTGATGCCCAAGACATGCAGTTCAGAAAGCACGTAGGACGTCAGCTCTTGCATTGATTTAGTGGCTTAATTAGGAACTATAGAAACACTAAAGAGTTTCTTGCAGAAGATGACATCTTAATGCGGACATATAACGTCTCAAATTATGTGGAACGAGGTGAGAGTTTCAACCTTCAACTCTCCATCTCGCTCTGTACAAATTAACCCACGGAAACAGGAAGCTTGGATCGATGGTGGGCTTGTTTTCTTCATCAGTCTTGCAAATCATGATGGATGAGATAGAAAATACACAGTTTTCGCTTCAGTTATTTACAAGATATGTATGCGCTGATATTGGAGAAGATATTGCGCTATTTTTATTAATTCAAAGGCAGAGTAAAGTCAAACCCAAAATTAGAACGCAGATCATTTACCATAAGCAAAGATATAGGAACGAATTTGCCTATTTTGATCCTCAGTCATGATTTCATGAGATCCTTGCTCCAGTTTATCGGCCATCAGAGGGATTCTTGCAATTATAGCTGAGCAGCTCATTTTTTTATCGACCTGTAGGGAAAAGATTTTGGTCTATTTATTGTATGCGCTGATCTTTAGGAACAGATGAGTGGCTTTCTACTATTTTTCATAGTGCCAGTTGAAACAGTTCCATCTTTTCATGGATCGGTTTTCTTCTGAGCTGTTTATGGTATTAAAAAATCATTTGTAAAGAGTTAGAGAGGAGAGGGGAGAGAATTCTGAGTGCTGGTGGAGGAGAAAAGAGAGCTTACTTGTACAATTTTTGACAGAGAGTTTAATGAAAAATACAGCTTTGACCCCTGAGATTCCTGTGGTATGACAATTTAGCATAAGTTTTCCTTCTGTTTCATATGTAACCTGTTATGTTTTCATTTCACTTCATCATCATTTCTAATTGAACAAATGAAGTGTTTAGGTAGAATTCATAATATTTTATGCTCTGCCTATAAGTTTGTTCATATTTAATGTTTTCTTCTGTTTGACAAGGATTCATCCTCTATGCCCTTGTCAGCTCCTCAGCAGTCTTTCCATTCCATTTAATCTCAATTTGATGTTAAATTTCTTGCCTACCTTGCCTCAGGAGATAATCTGTGTTTTTTATTATATTTCTCTGTTCAAGCTGTTTCTTTGCCCCATGCAGCCCAGAAAAACCCCATCATTTTATTAAAAACCCTTTTTTATCAGTTTACTAGCCTAAAATCAGTGTTCTTTATTGGTTATCTCTGCCCGTTGAATATTTTTTCCGAGATAGACCGGAGAGAGCCCTCTCCTGCCCCGTAGGGCTAGCTACGAGGCTAAGTGGTTTGATGTTGCCTTGGAGTTTGCCTTTCTCAGCCTGAGGTGAAATTTCAAGCGCTAACAGTGCACATATAAATAGGTGGAAATTCCTATTAAATAGGAGCACCTATTGCACAAGGATTTAGGGAGAAACTTAGGATACAAGAAGCGTGTTTTTCAAGCCTAGGCAAGTTAGTGAGAGGGTGTATTCTCTATTGAAAACAAATTTGTATTGTAAGAGATCATCGCTCAGCTTCTATCAATGATATTCTCAACAAGGAAAGGGTTTTCCTCAATTGGGTTCGCTAGAAATATTGTGTTTAATAGTATGACTGTATTTATTTTTGTTTCTATTTTGCTGCAAAATAAGTAAATAAATTATGTGTCTATATGAAAATAAACTAGTTTCAGATTTTTCATATTAAAAATTGTAGAATTTCGTGGATTTTCTACATGGTATCAAATCTGGTTGAGGAAGAGGGCTGAAGGATGAATTCTAGGCATTTTTTTGCATATTTTGAAGTGTTATTTCTCTTAGGAATAGGTCATAGATTTCTATGCAGTTTGAGGAGGCAGAGTTCCTGTAGTCTTCATTGTGAGAGCTATAACGCCTACATGTGGCTGATATCGAGGGCCGAGTAGTCTCAAAAGTACAGTGTATGAGTGGACTTGTTAGAAGAGGAAGGAGTGATGTTTTGCAACAGTTTGAGGCCGAGTCAGAGGGCTATAGTATCTGATAAAGGTAGCTCTAAATAGGGGAAAAAATTGCAGTCTTGAGTGCATGAATAGGACTAGAGATTTGGTACAGAAGTTAATGTCTCAGGTATGGTAAATTTGCTTCTAAGTTGGTGTTGTTTTCTAGATTGATTGTCCAGGTTTGGGACAGTTTTGGTGGACATATTATGTACTGTTTTAAGGGAAGCTAGAAGGTGTATTTGGTGCCCTAAGTCCAAAATTTGAGAAGGACATCAAATCCAGTTGGAGTAGAAATTTTTTGAAGCTTAGGGTTGATCCTTGAAGGGACAAAGGAAGAAAGCAAGAGGGATTAGTATTTATCCCTAGTTCACTATGTAGAGATGGGCTTCTACAATGAGAGTGATCAACCTCCATTGCCCTAAGACTTTTCTTTTGTGGAGCAACAATGAGGAAAGTAGTGGACAGGTTGAAGACCCTATGAGTTGGAATCTTTGATGGAAAAAGGAGTAGCTAGAGGGAAGATTGTTTAAGCCAAACATTAGTGACCTAAAGGAGTTGGGTTCACTAATAGTGGCATATTGTGGAGCTAGAGATGCATGCCTTTAGAGGGAGAAACCTTGAGCAGTAAGGCAGGAAGGGCTCATAATAGAGAAGTGATGGAATCACAAAATATGATGGGAAAGAACAAGTATTCAAAGTATGTTTTGTAGAAGAAAATAGGGAAGTATTCTAGTTCAAAGGGAGCATTTGTAGCAATGGATGACCTGGTAGAGTTGGAGACAGATCTAGGTGGATGAGGTTCTTCCAAGAACACCATGCCGATATAAACTAATTATTTGATAAGAAAGACAAGCATGTGAAACAATTATCCCCACTGCCAACCATGTGTATAACGAAAACCATGAATCCTCTCATGCTGAACATGCTCCCCAATAGGATGAAATGGAGTTGCAAACACACTCTCTTTGTTGCTGTAGTAGAACTTCTGCTTCTCTCCAATAGGCCTCCTTGCAAAGTGCAAGAGACTACTCCTCATGGACTAAGACTCCAACTAACTTTGAGAAATGATATAAAATGAGATTCCATAAAAATACAAAGCTTGATGGAGAAAATACATGGTTGTGATAAGTAAATGGGACGAATATATACTCTTCTACAAGCATACCTATCACCAACTAATCACTCTATGGACCCAAGTTTACATTATTCACCCAATGCAATAGGGATACATCAATGATATACAAAATAAGACATGAATTTGACACCCCATAGACCATACATAGCTGAATTTGATAAGTTTTAGAAAGCACGCTAGACACCATGGGTATCTCCATGACCAATGCACCAAAATATGATATAATGATGATAAATGAATTTTACAACTGCACCCAAGTGTGGTATCCTCTATGCATGCCCAATACACTAATATAACATAAGTACATGGGATCGATGAGCAACAATGTATACTCTATATATCAACAACAATAAAAGTACAAAACATGGCACATGATAGTGAATGGCTACTCTCAACACCTCAACCATAAACAAGGATCTTACCACCAACATGTGTGTAGATCTCATTAATACCAAAAATAAAATATCTATAGTAAAACCATGAAAACCACCATACTCTGCATTAACATCTGCAACATAATCATCTGACAACAACAACATGAATACCCTGACATAAAGAAAACAATATATACATCCTCATCATCAGTAACCAATAAGCCATCAATGAGGCTCCACAACAAGAAGCATACTCCCATATCATTAACTCTAGCTTCAGGAAATAAGTCAGCAAGCAAGAAAAACATCAATGGTAATAGATAAGACAATATAAAAACAATCTCTCCAACATCATAAATGTGAGGCCAAATATTCAATGCATCCAAGAAGCACTAAGAAACAACAAAAACTATATAAGATCTTGCAATATAGCACCGTTAACCACACATAAACTCATCATCCGCTTTACCTCATGCTATCAAGGTCAACAGACTCTCTCCTTATACAATGAGATCAAAATAACAAGTAATAGAAATATTATAACCAACATGCATAGCAAATGTACATAAACACATAATACCATTGCAACAACATACTCTCTCCATGAATTAAAAACAATATACCTCTAATCCAACTCGCCCAAGTGCATAAAATCATCACAACTCGGCCATCTGAATGTAAAACATATCAGCAACATCATGCATCATACATCTAGATATTTAAGACATGAGTAATATTATCCACACTCTAGATGTGACAACTTCAATGCACCTTCATCTGGTCTCAATAATAGTGACACAAGCATGATAATACATGACATAAATGTGACGTAGAAATATGAGCACTAGAAATATACCAACTATGCCATACAAGCATACTGACACATTTGAATCTCTATGAGGAAGTCACATCAAAAATTTCATCAACATTTTCTTGCAATAATCCAATGTTAAGTAAATGCATAATAACCTCCTCCACAATAAACACAATGCCATCAATATGCTAGTCCATTGGAAGAAAGAATTCTCCCCCTGAAAGTGTGGTCATCCTTCACTCCTTGAAAACTCTTTCTATGAAGAGTTCAAACTCTAAATCCTAATCACAAAACTGTGAGCAGGTTTATCATTAGTGTTATCACCAAAAAATTGATCATCTAGCCTAATTTACTAGATTGATTGAAGTACGTAATGTAAAGCCAATTTTACCATAGTAAAATTGCTTTCACTGTGAGAATTACTTAATAAACCACCTTTGTTAAGTAATTTATAATTAAACCCATGAAGAATAATTAAATAAATCACTATTTATTTGATTTTCTTCTCCGAATAATTTTTTAAACCATTAATTAATTAATATTCCTTGTTATATTTGACCCAGTTATGAAAAATAAACTGATAAATCATTATTTATCTTATTTCTCTCCAAGAATAATTAATTAATAAATAATTAATTATTATTCTTTGTCAAGTTTGACTAAATCCCTTAGGAATAATTAAATGAATAATTATTTGTTTATTCCTTGAGATGATAAAGAAATCATTTATTTATTTATTATTTCTAAATAAAAGTTTAGATATTTTCCCCTCCTAACCAAATATAATAAAATATTCCAAGTGGTTAGTCCAAGAATGAGGTTAATAATATTTTATTATTGCTCATTATTCAAGGATAACTCAATATTCTGTTGGCACATACACATTAAAAATATGGAGCTCCCGTTCATGCCGCACCGTTTAGGGTTAGGGTAACTTTCAGTTTTACTGCTGTCTCAACAGTTTTTACCCTGCAGTTTTCCGACTGTCTATCCATCCGCTTCAGTATCTGTTGCAGCTACCTCCTTTCACCGGTTGTCTTTGGTTTTGTTTCTTTTCTGTTTTGGGATGGATGTTGACATGGATCTCGAGGCGGTGGACTACTCGTTGGATCCATTTCTCGACCAACCCATATTTGGCAGCCCTAACCCTAGCCGGTCATTTTCAGTCACTCATGTGCCTTCCGTATCCGCTCCGTCCTGCTCCGCACTGGTGGGCACTCTCCCGGGTCTCTCTACTTCCTCCCTACACTTCGACACCCTTTCCATTGATTCCCCTGCATTATATTTCCCGCCGATTTCTCCAGGCACCCTCCATTTTCTCTCTGCGGTCTCTCTGCCCTCCCCATCCTTCGAACCAGAGCCTCCGGAGGACGCTTTCCAATGGCATACCTCCCCTCCACTCCGGGAAAAAGCTACGTCTGGTGTTGCTGAAAAACCTACTACGGGGCCTTCTCTTCAGGGTTTCATCCCGTCCTCTTCGACTACCAATTCACTGTTTGGTTGTTTTGAAACCCCAGTGACCAGGGTTAAGTCGGCTGCTCAGACCCAACAGGAAGGGATTTCTACCTTGGACCCCTTTCAGGATCATCCTATTGCTCCGAAAACCTGCAAAAGAAAGGTAAAGTGTATTAGAGTCACATCAAAGGATTTCACGATTAATTTTGGCGAGGGTTTAACAATGGGAGAGGTTGCGGATAAGTCGGGCACTGTCCTGGTCGGTATTGTCCGGGGAAGGGCTTACTCGATAGAGCATTTAACTCTCTGGGTCCAAGAAATTTGGGGCAATACCCTGAAGGAGCTGCTGGAGGTACAGATCCTTCCCCGCGGATGGTTTGCGTTCCATTTTACAAAGAAAGAATTCACAAATTTGGTACTCGCCCGCTATTGGCATATTGAGATGGCTCCGATCCTTCTCAAGCACTGGAGCCTGATGTTTGATCCAGAATGGGAACAAATAGGCACTGGACCACTCTGGGTTCGTCTGCTGGGGCTCCCTCTACAGTACTGGTCGGAGGATGTCTTCGTGTGGATCGGGAACACACTTGGTACCTATCTTGACTATGATTGAACTTACATCCAGACAAAGAATCAAACCCTTGCTCTCATTCTTGTCCATTTGGACACTCAGGAGGGTTTGGAGGAGAAAATTAGACTGCAATGGAGAAATGTCACTCAGGTTTAGATCCTGGACTATGAGGGAGTCCCGTTTCGCTGTAGGAGGTGTCACAAGGTTGGTCACATTTTCAAGGAATTCCCTTTGGTCAAAAAGTCTCCAAAATCTCTAATCACAGCTGAAGGCACTAAGGGACAATCTGCTTCTCACTCGTAATGTCCTCCCATTTTGACTACCAGGGCTTCTGTTCGTGCGGTCTCCCCTCAGGCTGCAACATGCTCGCACAAAACACCATCACCTCCCATGACATGATCTAGGGCAACTAATGAGGCTGCAAGGAAAACGGGTACCTCCTCTTACCCTATCTCCTCTGTTTTTATTTTAAGTATTGCTTCACATGTTTCATCATCTCCTCTGCATTTCATCCCCCCCATTCCATGCTCCCTCTCTTTCCCTCCGCCTTTTTTCTCTACAACCGCTCCATCGTTCCCATCTACCTCTATCTCCCCCCCCACATCCTCTAAGGATGGGTCTGAACCCTCGCACTCATACAATCTTCGCTCACGCTCTCTCTAGGATGACTCATCTCTATCCATATCTGGGCTAGGTCTCTCTTTACCTGGTCCTTTCACCAAATCTTCTCGTGGTCGTAAATCTTATCTCTCCAAAGCCATCCAAAAGGCCGGGGCTGAAGTAGTATCAGGAAGACAATCCTCCATTGATCGGGTACTTAGAGCTTTGAATACCCAGGGACAGTTCCCCACATGAAGTGTCTTTCTTTTAACTACAGGGGTATGGCTAGTGCCTCCAAAAAACTAGCCCTTAGGAGACTCTTCGAGTCTGAGCCTGTCGACATCATCATGCTACAAGAAACCCTAGGGGAGGCCGATATCATTTCCAGTTCCCTGGTATCCCTTAAACTTGGCTGGAATTTTCACTCTCTCAATGCCTCGGGACGTTTTGGTGGTCTCGCCGTTGGGTATAATCCCTGAACCATCATAGCTCTCTCAGCTTGGGGTGGTCTTGGGTTTATTGGGCTAGACATTTTTTTCTTCAAAATTAGGTTTGGAGCTCCACATTATTAACATTTATGGGCCTTGCCACAGACAAGAGGATTTTTGGCTTAGGTTCCTTAATCTTACCATTGTTTCTGCTGATCATATTATTATTGGGGGGGATCTCAATTTCTCTCTGGGGTTTGGAGAATCGTGGGGCTCATAAGCACAAGTGGATCCTCTGTTAGATTTCATGATGAACTTATTGGAACTTCACAACCTATCTGACATTCCTATGAACAAACCCCTACCCACATGGAGGAACAAAAGGATTGAGGAGGCAAAATTGGCTAGGAGGCTTGACCGTTTCATGATCAAGATTCCCTTGTTGTAGATCCTGCATAGATATAGACAATGGGTGGGTGTTGGGGGCATCTCAGATCACTCTCCTATATATATGGAGATACTTGGCCCCCATCCAAAGCCAAAACCTCCCTTTAAATTCAATCACATTTGGCTTCAAGATCCTGGTTTCATTAAGCTTGTCACTAATTTTTGAAAAGCTAATCCTATTTTGGGCCATCGATCCCTGGCCGAGGGTTTCTGCCACAATCTCTCCCAGCTGAAGAGGTTAACTATTGTTTGGGCCAAAGAAAAATCACAAAGGGAGGATCATATTCTCTCTCAGATTGAATCTGAATTGAAATGTCTCTTGGATGACAGTAACAGGGGTTTTACATCTTTGCATGACAAATTGCACCTCATTGAGCTCGAGAAATCGAAGGAAAAGTTTCTAAAGGAGAGAGAGGAAACCTGGAGACTAAAGAGCAGATCCCTGTGGCTACGTGCTGGGGACGACAACACAAATTTCTTTCAAAACTATGCCAAGGGCAGAAAGGTCTCAAATACTATTTGGAACCTTCCCTTACCTGATGGAGGTGTGGCAGATACTTACAATAGATTATCTTAGCTAGGCACCTCTCACTTTCAAAACCTTTATAAATCCCCTCCTGGGACTAACTTAGCTGATATCATCCAAGTTTCTGGCCATTTTCCACGTTTTGTGGATGAAGATATGGAGGTTGAGCTCACCTTAGCTATTTCGTCCATTGAACTAGAGGGGACCCTGAAGTGGTTCAAGAAGGACAAATGCCCTGGGCCGGATGGATGGACGGTTGAATTTTATTTGGAATTTTATGAATTATTGGGAAATGACCTACTTCAAGTTATTGAGGAATGCAAAACTATTGGAAAATTATATGATTCCATAAACTCTACTTCATTGCTCTTATCCCTAAGACGGATACTCCCTCATCCTTTAACGATTTTTGGCCCATCTCTCTCTGCAATTGTCTATACAAGATCATTGCGAAAATTATCGCTAATAGGATCCGACCCATCCTCTCCCAGCATATTTCCCTTGAGCAATTTGGTTTCCTGGAGAATCGTGAGATCCATGAAGCCATTGGCACGACCCAGGAAGCTATTCACTCAATTCAATCGAGAAAGCTTAAGGGCATCATATTGAAGATTGATTTGGCCAAAGCATTTGATCATGTGAGCTGGTTATACATCAAAATTCTTCTTATGCATATGGGCTTCCCTCATAGTTTTATCATCTGGATCATGTCTTGCATCACATCGGCTTCTTTCGGTGTTCTTATTAATGGATCAACATCACATTTTTTCCATGCAAAGAGGGGTCTTAGACAAGGATGTCCTCTATCTCCCCTCCTCTTCCTTATCGTCATGGAAGTTCTTAGTAGACTCCTTATCCAGAGAAAAGGAATGGTAGACTTTTTGGGCTAAAATTAAATGATCACTGTGACCTCACTCATCTTCTATTTGTGGATGATGTCCTCATTTTCCTCGATGGTAGCATCAGAGACTCAGCATATTTTGCAAATGCTCTCCCTCTTTTCTCTAGGGCTACGGGTATGTTGGCTAATCAGGGGAAATCTACTACCACCCTAGCTTTAACTTCCATTCAAGAGTCTTGTTTTTCCCAACATCACTTTCCTTATAACATCCTTCCACTTGATCAGGGATTCAAATACCTGGGTTTCTGGATCAAACCGCTAAGTCAAAAAATAGCTGATTGGATTTGGTTGGTCATCAAGCTGGAGAAAAGGTTGACTCATTGGAGCCACCATTTTTTATCTCGAGAAGGTAGATTGGTCCTCATCAAATCTGTGCTGGAGGCCACACCTATATTCTGGATGTCTCTGGCTTGGATTCTCAGGAACATACTTGCCCATCTTCAACAAATCTGCAGCAGATACCTAGGAATGGGCATCAAGATAAGAAGATATTTGCATGGGTGAGCTGGAAAAAGATTGCATTGCCAAAAAAATGGGGTGGTTGGGGTTTAAAAGACCTTAGCCATTTCGCCTAGGCCTTGGCTGCAAAAATGGGGTGGACTCCACTCATGGGACAAAATCTCTGGACCATTGTCTTTACCAAAAATACATCTGGCCTATGTAGATAATGGATTGGGTGCATCTACCTCAATGGAACAAATCAGGCATCTCCTCTGTTTGGAAAGCATTGCTGCATCCCCTTCCTATCATTCGCAATCATCTGGCCTAACAGATAAATGATGGATCAAAAGCCCACATTCTAATAGATCCATGGTCTGGAGGGGGAGCCTGTTATATTCTTCCGATAGAACTTATTCATCATTTAAATCAGAGGGACATATCTTTCATTGCACACATTGCTGATCATGATAACACATCCATCTTCTCCTAAGGATGAAAGTCTTCTTACTCCATCGATATTCCCCCACAATGGCACCATACCTGGCGAGATTACATAGATGCTCTGACAGAATCCCATATCAGAATCATGGAGGGTCTTGATGAAATTATCTAGTGCATTGCTGATAATGGTATATATTCGCCAAAAGCTGGTTACCTTGATATCAGCATTAACAGGCAGCCAACAATCACACTTAGTTGGTGGAGAATGATTTGGAAATTAAATGCTCCCCCAAGGACCAGACTCTTTTTCTGGTGTGTGCTCAGTGACAAAGTTCCTACTGGGGACCAATTATCTCATCGTGCTTTCCATGGCCCGAGCTGGTGTGTCCTCTGTAAACAGGCCTCTGAATCCACAGATCACCTCTTTTTAAAATGTGATTTCTCCAAAAGTCTCTGGGAATCCATCTCAAATTCATTACAAGCTGGTAGATGGGATGCGGAAAATGTCAATAGCGCCTGGCAAAATTGGTGTACTGCTCATCATGGCTCCAAACTACTCAGCCTCCCCCTCCTCTTTTGTTGGTCCATTTGGCTGACGAGGAACAAAATTATTTTTGATGAAGGGGCTGCAATTGGGCCTGTCATGGCTGCCAAGATCTTATCAGCCTATCATGAATTACCTGATAGAAAATCTCCCACACTTCGCCGACCTCTTGCCCTCGCTCATATTGATAAAACCATCCCTTGGGAATTTTTTGATGGGGTTGCACAAGAGCATGACTGTGGGGGTGGTTTTAGTCTGTACCTAAATGACCAACATTATTACAATGTCACGCTGGGACTTGGAGGTGGAACTAACAATTTTACTGAACTTATCACCCTCCGTCATCTATTGCATTTTTCCCTGGGACATGATTACATCAATTTGTAGATATTTGGCGACTCGAAAATCATTATCAACTGGTTTAATAATGTCTCTGCCTGCCATGCACACACCCTTAGACATATTCTGGGTGAAGTTATTTTACTCAAATCTCAATTTAACAGAATCTCATGTCATCACATTTATAGGGAATATAACCAAAGAACTGATAGGCTTTCCAAGGAGGCCTTGCTACTCCCAAGAGGTCAGTGGTTGATACAGGAGCAGAATGGAGCTGAATGGTACTATTATTATCACTGGTCATACATAGATCAGGCATATTATAGGGCAGACAGGCCCTAGTCTTTTTGGTTTTTGTTCATATAGTTTTTGATCTTTTCCATTGTATATATCACTGCAGTTTTCCATTCATTATTAACTTTTTATTATTTTCATTATTGCACTCACTGCTGTAACTCTGATTATTTTCATTGTCGCACACCACTTTTCTTCCAATTGAGTTCCCACTGAGCTCAGACATTTTATTTGCTGGGTATACACATTATAGAGGAGAGAGACTCTACATAAGCTAAAGACATTTGAGGATAGCCAAGAGCCCATCCCATAGAGGGGAATTGGTAACATTTATTTGTTACCTTCATAGGTGTTATAATAAAATCTATTCTTTGTATATCTTGTTTCCATTGGATGATTGGAGTTATTACTGTAGATTGTGGCATAGATTAGGACTTTGGCAGGTTTTGTTTCTATCATTTGCTGCAGATCTACAATGTTTAGCAACCATTTATATTGTTGATATTGTTTGTCATCCAAAATCTTAAGTGGGTTCTTTTCGTACATCTTTGAGAATAAAAATCTATAACAAAATTGGTGACTCCGCTGGGTTTTTACTTTAGATCTAGAAACCTAGGCGACCTTCAGTTTTCAACTTAGGGTTTATTCCTTTTTTTTCCAGTATCTTAATGTTGTTTACTATCTTTTTAACCCTAGATCTATCAAATTTCTAACTTCCACAAGTTTTCTGGGCTTTTCCACAGGTCATAGGAACCAGCTGCGACAAAGACGACAATTTTTCCAAGATTTTCCAACAGGGAATCAAGGAGAAAAAATCACACTTTTCTGCCCAAAAAGTGCGATCTGGAGTCTAGAGCACACCTTTCAACCTAAAAAGTGTGATCCCCCCTGAAAACAGGTTAGTATCATTGATTTTTAGGGTTTCTGAGTTTTTGTTAGATCTGTTTTTGGGTTTTGCTGAGAGTTGTCTGCTGGGTTGTTTGACTTCTATCTCATCCCTCTTAGGCCTTGATCTACTCCGATTTACTCATCGAATTAGAATTTAGCCCCATTAGGGCTTCTAGTACTTTTCCACCTTTATAGGAGGAGTTTAGCTGAGTAAGAAGTCTGAGTTTCTACAACACTTTCAGCCATATTTTCCATATCTGTACCCTTCTGTTTTAGACAAGGATAATTTTAGGGGCGAATGTTCGCCCTTTGGCGAAATTAAAGGGTTTTAAATTTTTAGTGGGCGAATATTTTGTATCATAGTACATTTTTACAAATCACCTCAAATAGCCCACCTTATTTTAAGGGAGAGGGTAAAAAAGGTAAATTTAGCCCTTGAAATTAGGACTTACAAACTTCCATTCGCCTATTTTCAAGAATATGTTTTATTTAAGTGAATCCATTCGCCCATTTTCAAGAATAGGTTTTATTTAAGTGAATCCTATGGCCAAATACCATATTTATAAAAGAGGTATGGTAAATTAATAAAATATAAATAAATGAGAGGTATGGTAAATAAATAAAACATTTTTTATATTTACTCCATGAGTCACCTTATATACATGTAAGGGTGTAAACAAATAAAAATATAAGTAAAGTGGAGGTATGGTAAATAAATAAAATGCCTTTTTATACTTACTCAAAAGGTATGGTAAATAAATAAAAATATAATTAAATTAGATGTATCATAAATAAATAAAACCTCTTTTTATATTTAGTCCATAACCCTCGTTCTATTTGAAGGCTCAAGAAAGAGGTTTTATTTATGTGAATCCTATGGGCCAAATACCATATTTGTAAAAGAGGTATAGTAAATTAATAAAAAATATAAATAAACGAGAGGTATGGTAAACAAATAAAACATTTTTTTATATTTACTCCATAAGTCACTTTATATTTACGAACACTCACCAAAATGGCACATGGTATTGACCCATGGTATTCACCTGGAATGTAGCCTATTTAAATGGGGGAATTAAACTAGCATGACTCGCCAAGATCTTACAAGATTTTATAATTGAGTAAAATATTCTAATAAAAATAAAAATGGCACATGGTATTTACCCATGGTATTCACCAAAATGGCACATGGTATTGACCCATGGTATTGACCTGGAATGCAGCCTATTTAAATGGGGGAATTAAACCAGCATGTAGCCTATGCTAAGATTCACTAGGGCTTTACAAAGTTTTATTATTTAGTGAAAGACTCGCCAAGATCTTACAAGATTTTATAATTGAGTAAAATATTCGCCATGCTTGGTGAGAGATTCACCAAAAAATTATATATACATATTATATTATTGATAAAATCGCCTTCCATTTTTCCTATATACCATGGAGATTCGCCCATTTATTATATTTATAAATTTAGGGGGGGTTCTTAAAATTTTCCGTGGTTTTAGATCTCTAAAGATAGGTTGTTTCCATCCATAGTTTCATATTAAACCTTGTTTTGTCATTGGCCTTAGGGTCCCATCGGTTTCCCTAGGTTTTCCACCCATCTCCCTATCTTTTTGTAACAATCTTCCTCTCTGGTTTTTTGCTGTAGCTGCACCACTTTCCAATAGCCTAGTGTCATTTGATCCCAACCACACCGACAATTAGATCTCTTGACCTTTTTCGTGTTTTTCAGTTGATTTTTCCACCAACCAGCACAATGTTTGCAAACCTAGTTTCAGTGGGGTTCAGTTAATTGTCTTTCTGTTCATTTCTGTTCTTAATTTCAGTTTATTTTAAGAAAGTTTTTTTTTTCAAACATGATATGATCTTAATCAATAAACACACTTACACATACAAGCACACCTTAATCGAAGGGCGTTTGGTTTATATCACCAAGCCAAGAATTAACATAATGAAGTTATCTCCCCTCACCGAGACAAAGTCATATTGTTGGTCCCCCTTCATCATTTCCATGTCATGTGTGTCTTCCCACCATTGTGCCACTGTTAGGACTCAGAATTGACCATTTTTGACCTTATATTTTTGCCATAATACTATCCTTTTTCAGTTCAATATTTGAAAGCTTTGATTACATAATGATTTAATCACCCTAAGGTACGAAGTAACTCTCCGCATATCTATATGTTTAATTTTTCATTGCATATTCATGAGTATCTTTATATTTATCTTTGGAAAAGCTAACTAAGTTGCCAAGTAACCGCTGGACTGTCTAAATTCTGCAGGAATTATAATTCATAGTTGCTGTAACACAAGAAACAACAACTACGCAGTTGCTGCAACACCAGAAGTAGCAACTACGCAGTTGCTACAGCCAGCAACGACAACTATCTAAAGCAGGGGAATGCTATTTTGCAACAACTGGAAATAACAAACGACAACTATCTGAAGATCGCCAGAATTCCACGCTGACGCAACATGATCAGAAACTGTCCAAAAAGGGCAAAACACAGTTACAGTTGCTAAAGTATCAGGAACAGCACGGGTTTACTAAATCAGCAACCATGGGGAAACGAAAAAGGATAGTGCGAGGATCCCAAGAAGACGGTCGAAGTTCGGTTACCAGCTGTGTAACAACAAGAAACCCAAGAAAGAATACAATGTCACACTGTTGTAACAGCATCCTGTAACTCTTATTTTTGACAGAAAGGTCTAACTGAATGAACTATGATAGTCTATTGTAATAGATGTCTCCTCTATAAAGAGGAGACATCTACATTAGAGAAGGGGGGGAGAAAAATAGTTTTGTAAGGGGAATTTTGAAAGACAACAACAAATTCTGAACTTTTATTGTAACTGGATCTTTTGGCAGATGAATAGAAGATTGTTCTGAGCACCTAATCTAGCAATTGTGTTCTGGGGAATCTTGTGAGAAGGACCGGGCCCACCTTCCTCACAAGATTCACCCATTTACTTTTCTGTCAAGTGTGTAAGTGTGTTTGGTAATTTCTTTCTGCTGATACTCTATTTTGGATTCTGTAGCATTACCTCTGATAATTTCCTTTTTGCTGGCACTCTGTTTTGTTAATCGTTTGAAACTGTAATTCACCGGTGAATTAGAATTGCAGTGTGTATTAGCAATCTGGTTACAGGGGCAGGTGCTGAACGTCCTTACTTGGAGGATAGGGTCCTAATCCTCTGCTAACAGAGCATCCATCACTTTTCCCTTCAGATTTGTAATCTTAATTAACTGCTTTCATTTTATTTTTGCAATACACTGTTATGACATAGCGTGAGAATTATGTATACTACAACTTTTTGATGCTTTTAGAGTTAAGTACATATAGTACGCGGTAGCCTTTGAAATAAAATAATTTCCCAGGTTGAAAATTTAATGTGGTACTTGATTGTTAATCAATAAACAATTCAACTAGCCAACAGCCACCAAGGCATTTGTCGCAGAGACTTTTAGGCCTTCATCCCCAGTTTTTGCTTGGGCATATTACTCCTCCCCACAGGGTTCAACTTCATAGCCCTTTGAGTCCCCATACCGACTCTTCTCCTGGTTCATCTAATTCCGCATCTAATTCTGAGCCTCCTTCACCGCATATCGTCATTGTGTCTGGACCTAGAGTTGGTGCAGGAACCCAACTTGGTGTTGGCTCCAGTTCTACCCCGGTAGTCACATCTAGCGAAATAGTCTCAAGAACCATTTCGACAGCCCCCATGCTCCCTTTTATGGTTGGGTTAAGTCTCCTAGATTTTAGCCAGTTGATAAACCACCCTATACACCATGATGCTGGTTGGCCTGCTATGACGACTTAGCTTCCCGTAGACATCCCAAAGTTTGAGGGTAATTCTGGAGAGGACCCTACCAATCATGTCCAGTCCTTCCACATGTGGTTTTCATCCAACTCTATTATCGATGACTCCATTCGTCTTCAGATATTCCAACGCACACTCACTGGAGATGCTGCAAAATGGTATGTAGACTAGCCTCCCACATCTCATTCCATTTTCGTGACGCTTGCTAAAGCTTTCCTCTCGTATGTTTAGTTACCTCTCTAGTACGACACTGGTATGGATCTATTGACCTCTTTCTATCAGTCCTCTGCCACTCGCCTTTCTGATCATGTTCAAGAATGACACAAAAGGAGGAGCACATGCCGTGCCCTGCCCTTCGAAGACCATGTATACCTAGATTGGTTTCTTAGGAGCCTTTTATCACCCATTGGAAAATATGTCGCATCCCATTTTCCTCAGACAGAGGAAGAATCTCTCCAAACCACTCTAGGATCGCCTAATTTATGCGCAATCTGGTTATGTCTATACGTTCATTCCAGGCCTCCCTTGCCTCGGAGGTGCCAATGCACCAAGGGCATCTCACGCCACCGATGGTATCGTCGGAACCCTTTCACACCCTTCACCATATACTCAACAAAGTTATGGATATCTGCAATGGGGCACTAGTTACCCCAACACTTATGCTCCTCCTACTAGAAACATGATTTTAGGGCCCCAACCTGTCTACCAAACTGTTGCTCCTCCTTATAAACAACTGAGCGCTCCAGCCCCTCAAGCATTAGCGCTGCAGCCTCCCATGCATCCTCAACCCCATTAGCTACTACCCCCTTAGGGTCAAGTATTTGTGCAGCAGAGTGCGACCAATCCCTAAAATTCAAAGAAAAAGAATAAGGGAAAAGGTAACAAGGGTAACTAGGGTAATCAACCTAGTGAACGCAAGGGGAAACAACCTAACACTAACAACCAACAACATGGCAACCATCCCAAGAAGAACAAGGCTATTCATATGAACAAGCCTTGTGCATGTTCTGACGTACATGTCCATTATACACATGAGTGTCCTCTCTTACACCAAATGCGCCAAATGTGGGAAGCTCAATCAACTTCTAGAGGTCAACCGCCCATCCAACAATTGCCTCAGAATCCTGCGCCATCTCAACCGACAGTGCTTACAAATCCTTTCCCTCAGCAAGGATTTGTTGCTGCTCAACCTCAACCAGGTCAAGCAGCCCATCCCCCCAACCTTTTGGTCCTGGTGACTACTAGATCCTCATGATGAATTATGATGAGGTTAATCCCTTTGATATCAACTTGCAAACTCAGTCACATCAATATGACAAGCCATCGACTTCATCCGCCACTGAGCCCAAAACCAAAGCATCTGCTGAGCCTCTTATGACATCAAATGGTCCATTACGGATCCCTCAACCTAAATTTGAGGCCATTCCCAAGATCCCAAAGGGACCATTACATTGTAATGTGAATTCTAACTGAGTTTCCAATACATACAGTATAGTAGACGACTTGGTGCAATCACCTGCCACCATGTCGACACTTGAAGTACTACAGTCGTGCCCATCCAAAAAGAAGGATCTACTAACTGCTTTCGGGCCCATAGTAGATCCTTCTGATGATCATTTGATTGTGTTCCCAGTTGATACATCAGAACGCCCCCCATTGCCTTCATCCGTTGCTTTTCAGATACCAGTCCGAGTCCGTAATTCCATCATCTCCCGATGCATTATTGATGAAAGTGAATCCACCTGACCATTTGGAAATAAGTTAAGTCACTTGAGTTGTCCCCCTCCACCATCACTTTGCATGCTTGGGACAGAAACTCCTCCCAACCTCTTGGCATGTACCGCAACTGTTCAGTGACTCTTGCGAGCAAGAATGTCCATGTAGACATTGAGGTTATTGACGCCCCTTTAGATTACAACATTCTCTTGGGTTGTAGTTACACATATGCAATGACAGCTTCCGCATCTGTGGTTTTCTGCAAGATCTACTTCCCTCATGAAGGGAAAATCATTACCATCGATCAATTGGCTTACTACGAGCCGACATCTGTGACCTCCCCCTAGTCCATTATCTTGTCAGTGTTAGATAAGAAGTCTCCAACTCCTCTCACCGGTGTTTCACCTGGAGTATATAAATATTCCTCATTTTTGGGTGCTTTCCTTGGTCCTCCCCTTCTCATCTCAGAGCCTAACTATTTGAGTGTTTGCATGTTACAAGCGTCACAGGTTGCCCTCAAGCAGTCTGGTACATCTAATCCACAACTAGCTCCTCAGTACCCTATGATTACCATCCCAGCCGAGCCATCCGGATCCACCCCCCTATGACCTCCTCTGTTTGTGGGTGCCCATCCTATGCCCCCCCCAAGGAATTGTTCCTCCAGGTCTCAACCATCCAGGAGCTGTTCCACTGGGACATTACCCTACAGGCTAGACACCTTTCTTATTCCCCCCTCATGGGAATATTTTCTATCCCTTTCATTACTTCACTAGTTCTTCCTAACATGAATTTGGGGATCCCAGTATGCTACATTAACCCCCCTGCAAGCATTCTGCCTAGTCAACTAAGACCTTATCATGCTTTGACACTGGTTCAACTGGTCCCTACGACCCTTGCCGCCGCTTCAGTTCTATCACAACCTCAACAGGAATCCACTCCTATTGTGAAAGCATCCGGATAGGGGGGAAAATATAAAAGGAAAGAACTTAAGGACAAGGCTCCCCAATCTCCTCCATCCCCTAAGGCCCCAAAGCCATCACCTCCGTGCACTTTGTGTAAAGTTGTTGGGCGTGCTACTAATAATTGCCCTGAGCTTCCTCATCTAAAACATTTGGTTCATGAAACGTTCCCTCAGTCAAATATCCTTGAAGTCCATGTTAACTTACCGGGTCCACCCAATAAACTCATAACGTTATGCCAAATCACCCTTGTGCCTTGCGAGATCATCATGGTCACTTCTCTCATTGTTGCCCTCATCATGACAAATTTAGCAATTGCCTTGAGGTGCTTCGTGAATACGAGACCAATCGTAGTGGAACACCTAATCCTCTACCCATGGATTCTTGTACCACTAGTAAACCAGAATAGGGGGACTCTGGTCCCACCATCATGATCCCTCCCCCTGATGTCGAGATGACAGACACCATAGGCCATATCCTTTACTTGTCGTCATCCTTGAGTTCCTTGCACGCAAACCTTTTTGAGGTTTCTATGCGCGCTTCTATCGAATCCCTTTCGACAAAATCCCAAGTCTCAACATCCGTATATCCTCCATCTACTAGCTTTTCGTCTACCATTCCAGATGACGCGTATGTGAACCTTCTTTCTCAGGTTGATGCACCAGGTATTGCTACTGCATCATGTAGTCAGTCTTCCTCCCATCCACACATCTTCTATTTTGATGAGGACATCATGGAAGCTATGTCTACCCCTAATTACCCTTGCACTTAGGTAAGGGGTCATATTTTTTGGAGGATTCTCAAGGTCATCTCCTTCCTAATTCTCCCAATAAACTCTACCTCAAGAATTTTTTATCATAGCATATCCCTTTGTTTTGCGTGTATTTATTTCTGTCATGAAGTTAGGTAGGCTGCATCATCTCATCTGTTGTCTTTTTCACCTTTTAGATGGATCCATCATCCACACCGTATATTGGTCATGTCGATGGTACGAGTTGCTTCTCTAGGAATCTAGCCTTTGCCAACCTGGGCCATTTTTACCCCCTTTCATACATTAGTCTTTTCAAATGGCGTGTGCATTAGATATGCCACGAATAACCAGGCCAAATATGGTGCAGTGATAGGTTTGTTAGTCGATGCCCTTTCCCGTCGCATCCTTCATCTTCATGTTAGTTTAGATTCCTTGCTACTTGTCATGCAATTGAATGGTGTGTATCATGTGCATAATCAAGTCTTATTTAGAACATATCTATGAGTTAAGCTGTTGGTACATGAATTTGAAACCATTACTTTCAATCATATTCCTAGAGCCCAAAATAACCATATAGATTCCATTACAAACAACATTCTATATTGGCATTTATCACATGTATACCACATAAGACAACCATAAAACACAACACATGGCGAATCATCATTGTCATATAAAAATGCATAATCATATTATGTATTATATAAGTGTTTGGATCCCATAGCTCAATACATCGGACATGCGCATAGCATGTTCCAAAAATCAAAACCAAAGGGACCCACATGTCCCCATATCTAGTCACTATTTGGTGGATCTTACGCCAAATGCTCTTCTCCTCCTACACGTAGATCACGTACTTCTTGACTAGCCATCGCCATGCGCCGCATGATACCTCGCCACTCTGAGGAAAGGACGATACACTCATCTGTGTATCGATATTCTAACTCATTCCATCCGCGCTCTGAAACTCCGGTTAAGAGTACCTCACACCAACAGTGTAGATCAGCGAGTAGCACACTATCCTTTGGACCTCGACGTGACGACGATGTTCCCCGATCTGCAGCCCCAGGCGCTGTGGCTCGTCCTACATATCCTACCTGTTTTTCTGGTGATATGTCTGCATACCATATATTTTTACACTCAGTACCATATACATGTGATAAAAATATGAAAATAACCATAAAAATCGCAACTTAACACTTACCATCTGGTCCCCATGCTCACCCAGGTGGAAGTGGTAAATCAGGATCACCCTGATAGTTCATCCCGCTATAAGGATAATTGTCAATGTAGAGGGGCATCTGATCCCAATGTGTGAAAAACTTGCGTCAGAACACCCGTCCGACTCCCCCTCCTCCTCGCCACAGTAGCTGCCCCCAACGGCGCACCTTGGGCTCTTGTGGGTTCCCATCTCATATATGTACATGAGGACAGAGGGTGGGTATCTTCTCAAAGAAGAATGCACACAATATTGTATCAAAAGCACAATCATGGTTCACTTGCCTCCTGCATGATATTAACTGTCATTTCACTGACAACATCATCATCTAGGCCCACCCATAGTAGGTCCCAACCAAAACACTCTCAACCAGCATCATCTGCCCCCCAGTGATGTGGTGGAACGTTTGGCTTCCCAAGACCCATATCACAACTATGGCAACAATGCGTGTATCTAGCTTAGCTAGATCACCAATTGGGATGGTTGTGCCCTTCACACACACATCCCGTGGACAATGGCACTCCACAAACTCTGTAATGTTCCTCGCATGAGCCAACACCAGATGTATATTTCCCACCACTCCTAAAGGAGTTAGTCTAGTCAAGAAATAAATGTCCTGTAATGTGAGTTCAATCTTGTGCCCCTACACGAAAAAGAACTCATGGTCTGGATCCTAATAGCTCACAATTCTCAATATCAAGGGCTCACCTACCCTCATAAATGGGTTCTCAACCAACTTGAGAACTCCGTGGCGAGCCAATGCCCCTCGAACCCCTTGATCCCTCTGAATCTCAGATCGAAGGGTAGCCAAGTCTCGCTCACACTAGTTTATTTTTAGCTCTTCTATGCCTGTAAAACACCACAAGTCTTGTCAGTTCAGAGAAGAAAACATTGGTCCACACCGATCAACCTACAACCCCCACCAGGCCAACAAAACACCCCTCTTTTTAGCCCCAAATCACAGTTTTTTCCCAGAAAGAGTGAGCTCGCAGGTTTTCACCTATTTCCTACGAGCCAAATCACACTTATGGCCCCAAAAAGTGTGATGCAGTTGTAAAGAGGAGTAGGGGTCTCCCAGGGAGCTGCATGGTGTCAAAAATTAGGAAATAAACCACTGAAATTGAAGAGATGAGTAAGGCCAGCTACCTGAAAGTCACAGATCTTGATTCCGATGGTCGGTTTGTTCGCTACGATCTCCAAAAGATTTATGGCCTCTTCTTCCTCTCCAAATTCACCACAACTCACTTAGTAAATGAATTCAAATTGGAGGGAAAATGTCCTTTCATAGAAAAATCCACGATTTTTCAATCACCCATTGCGACCAAACCGTAGCTTAGTTTGAAAAACCGTTAGCACCGCTAGAAATCTCTCATTGAGTACTATAATGGGTATTCCTGAATTTCTGATGATTTGACACTTCTCCAGGAAGCCATTTTTCCAAGAAGGGTCACTTCGTCGTCTCTCAAAATTGACTTTATTCATATCTAACGCTTGTACCTTGAGGTCCACCTCCTCTTAATACTTTTCGTCTCACGTGTCAATTTGTGTCATGAGTAACCATCATTTACTCATGCTTTCATGGTCCCCACTAGGCATATTCTGTGTGGCAGACTCATTGATTCACCCTTGATTAGAGCATCCGCGATGAGTCACCCTTTCATCCATGGAGTCTTCTTCATGTCCCATTATATCATGTCACAATATTCCATCCATATTTGCATACCGTTCATCATGTGTTTCACATTTTGGCCTCTAGTCATACTGTCCCCCATCCCCTCCGGAGTTGAGTCAGTCGCTTCCAGGTCAACCATGCACTTTATGCTCTGACAAGGGAAGTCTTCTGTTTGTCCCTCAGTACCACATTTTCCATTATCCTTGGTGTTAGTCCATTAGTCACATTACTATTTCCCCTCATGCCTTAGTTGATGATCCTCATTGCCTCACCTATTGCGGGCCCTACTCTGTCGACATCAACTCATTTATTCAAGAAGAACGACCTAGAGGGCGGTGTATCTTGGTTCCAACTTCCATTCTTCTTCGGTACCTTGGATCGGATATAGGGACTCATTATTTCCCTTTGACTTGGTTGTTTCATGTTCGTGATCTATACACTTGATGGTCCAATGATGCAACAGATTGTACCAGTGATTCCTGGGTGTATGTGAGATTTTTCAAAACTCATGAGGGGGTGACCCTTCAGCTAGCCACCCACATGCCCATATGCATCCTTATTATGCTACAGCCTTAGATGCAGTTACAAAAATTTGATGGGTCCGGTTCCTACTGATCACAATGTTTATAGCATGTTCGTCACCTTCAGATGATCCATTCAATTTCGTAGAACCCTTCCCTATTCAACAAGGCTTCTTCGGTTGTTATACCCTCCCTCCCACCCACTTCTTGAGGGAAGGGCCATTATATCTCATGTACTTAGATGATATTGTATTCAGTCCTGACTCATATTTTTCCAGGTGCATTATGTATATGGGACACATTGTATTATTTTTTGGCTCAGTTATGCGAGCATGTCATGTACCATTCAACATGTACTTCATTGCTTAGTTTTATGTTTCTGAGCACACCATTATTTTTGTACTAATTTGTCTCAGAGGGTATAGGTATGCCTCCCCCACCTCATTGAGGTCCGGTACCACAACATAAAAAGAGACTTACATTGGTCTCCCCCCTTTGTCCCTATCCTCCTTTGCTTAAACTCTATTGGTCTCTCTCTCTCTCTCTCTCTCTGACTCCATTTTTTTGTCTAGTGATTGTGTCTTTACAACGTACTTCGGGCATGCGTTTTTCTCCTAACACTCGTATGTTGAGGGGCAATATGTTATCACCAAAAAATTGATCATCTAGCCTAATTTACTAGATGGATCGAAGTACACCATGTAAAGCCAATTTTACCATAGTAAAATTGATTTCACTGTGAGAAATTACTTAATAAACCACCTTTGTTAAGTAATTTACAATAATAATTAAATAAATCACTATTTATTTGATTTTCTTCTAGGAATAATTATTTAAACCATTATTTAATTAATATTCCTTGTCATATTTGACCTAGTTATGAAAAATAAACATATAAATCATTAATTATCTTATTTTTCTCCGAGAATAATTAATTAGTCACTAATTAATTATTATTCTTTGTCAAGTTTGACTAAATACCTTAGGAATAATTAAATAAATAATTATTTGTTTATTATTCCTTAACCAATTCCTTGAGATGATAAATAAATAATTTATTTATTTATTATTTCTAAATAAAAGTTTAAATACTTTTTCCCTTTTAACCAAATATAATAAAATATTCCAAGTGGTAATTCCAAGAATGGGATTAACAATATTTTATTATTCCTCATTATTCGAGGATAACTCAATATTTTGTTATAAATATAAGGGTTTTCCATTCATTATTCACTTTTGATTATTTTCATTGTTGCACTCACTACTATAACTCTAATTATTTTCATTGTCGCACACCACTTTTCTTCCATTTGAGTTCCCATTGAGCTCAAACATTTTATCTGCTAGGTTTACACATTATAGAGGAGAGAGACTCTACATAAGCTGAAGATGTTTGAGGATAGCCAACAACCCATCCCATAGAGGGGGATTGGTAACATTTATTTGTTCCCTTCACAGGTGTTATCATAAAATCTATTCTTTGTATATTTGGTTTCCATTGGATGATTGGAGTTATTACTATTTCTTTTTGCTATTTAACTATGATTTTGGCATAGATCAGGACTTTGGCAGGTTTTGTTTCTATCAGTTGCTGAAAATCTACAATGTTTAGCAACCATTTATATTGTTGAGATTGTTTGTCATCCACAATCTTAAGTGGGTTCGTTTCGTACATCTTCGAGAAGAAAACACTATAACAATTAGTAACATAAGAACACATGCAAAGTTGTCATGTCCTCAAATATTTTTGAGAATTGTAGCGAGAAAGAGTTCCTTGATTTGTGCCCTAATCAAAGGGACCAATTCAAGTTTCTCCTTGACATGCACAAGTTCCTAAAATGTAGGGAAAATTCCTAAAATTTAGGAAGTGTTCATGAAGTAGTTAACTGACATTTCAAAGTGGAAGGCCAAGTTACCAGTATTCTAGTGTGAGTTAATTGAGGAAAATAAATTGTGGCTGAGTCTTAAGATATAGGATGAGTTGCATGAGTAATTAACTCATGCTAACTCAAATAATTACAAAAGTAAACTCCTTAATTAGAAACTCACCAAATTTGGCCATTCGAATTACTTTAAAAGGAGGAGTGAAGGCACATTATCACTGATTATTTTGTGAGCACAGGCTTGTGAGACAAAGAAATAGGAGTATGCACAAGGTTGTGTGTGTGTGAGCTTGTGAGGAAAAGTGTGCAAGAGAAACTTGTGCAAAAAATTATTGTGAGTAAGAGTTCCTTTGGTAGTGCACATAATATTCTCAACAAGGAGAGGGTTTTCCCTTGTTGGGTTTTGTAGAAATATTGTGTTTTTATAGTATGAATGTATTATTTATGTTCCTATTTTTCTGCAAAATAAGTAAAGAAATTCCGTGTCTATATGAAAATAAATTAGTTTCAGATTGTTCATATTAGAAATTGTAAAATTTCATGGATTTTGTATATGGTGTCAAAGCTGGTTGAGGAAGAGGGTTGGAGGATGAATTCTAGGCTGTTTTTTGCATAGTTGAAGTGTTATTTCTCTTAAGAATAGGTCATATATTTCTATGCAGTTTGAGGAGGCAGAGCTCCTGTAGCGTAGATTGGGAGAGATGTAATGTATATGGCTGGTATTGAGGGCCAAGTAGTCTCGAAAGTACAACACAAGAGTGGAATTGTTAGAAGAGGAAGGAGTGAAGTTTTTCTACAGTTTGAGGCTGAGTAGGAGGGCTATAGTAGCTGCTAAAGGTAGCCCTCACCAGGGGAAGAAAGTTGCAGTATTGAGTGCATGCATAGGACTAGATATTTGGGACAAAAGTTATGTCTTAGGTATGGTAAGTTTCCTTCTAAGTTGGTGTTGTTTTATAGATTGATTGTCCAGGTCTGGGATAATTTTGGTGGACATCTTATGTACTGTTTGGAGGGTAGTTAGAAGGTGTATTTGGTGCCCTATGTCCAACATTTGAGAATGAAATTTAATATGGTTGGAGTAGAAAAATTGTTGAAGCTTAGGGTTGATTCTTGAAGGGACAAAGGAAGCAACCAAGAGGGCTTAGTATTCAACCCTAGTTCACTATGTAGAGATGAAATTCTACAATGAGAGTGGGCAACCTCCATTGCCCTAAGACTTTTCTTTTGTTAAGCAACAATGAGGCAAGTAGTGGGAAGGTTGAAGACCCTAGGAGATTTCATCCTTGATGGAAAAAGGAGTAGCTAGAGGGCAGATTGTTTAGGCCAAAGATTAGTGACCTAAAGGAGTTGGGTTCAATGATAGTGGCATATTATGGAACTAGATATGCATGCCTTTAGAGGGAGAAACCTTGAGTAGTAAGGTAGGAAGGGCTCAGAATAGAGAAGTGATGGAATCACAGAGTATGGTGGGAATTAACAGGTATTGAAAGTATGTTTCACAAAAGAAAACATGGAAGCATTCTAGTTCAGAGGGAGCAGATGTAACAACGAATAATCTTGTAGAGTTGGAGACATATCAATGTGGACAAGGTTCTTCCAGGAACACCTTCCTCGCTAAGAGGGAGTATTGAAAATTGTAGCAAGAAAGGGCTCCTTGAATTGTGCATTAATAAAAGGGACCAATTCAAGTTTCCTCTTGGCATGCAAAAGTTCATAAAATTTAGGGTGAATTCCTAAAATTTAGGAAGTGTTAATGAAGTAGTTAACTGATGCGTCAAAGTTGAAGGCCGAGTTATCAGTCTTCTAGTGCGAGTTAATTGAGGAAAATAACTTGTGGTTGAGTCTCAAGAGAGAGGGCCGGTTGCATGAGTAGTTAACTTATGCTAACTCAAACACTCAGAAAAGAAAACTCCTTAATTAGAAGCGAGTCACTGAATTTGGCCATTTGAATTATTTTAAAAGGAGGGGCAAAGGCACATTGTTACTCATTGTTTTGTGAGCACAGGATGGTGGCAAAAAGCAATAGGAGTTCTAAAAGGTTGTGTGTGAGCTTGTGAGGAAGAGTGTGCAAGAGAAACTTGTGCACACAATTATTGTGAGGAAGAGTTCCCTTCAATAGTGTGCATATAAATAGGAAGAAATTCCTATTTAATAGGATCACCTATTGCGCAACGATTTAGGGATAAAATCAGGCTACAAAAAGCATGTTTTTCAAGCCTAGGCAAGGCAAGGAGAAGGGTATATTATCTAGTGAAAACAAAGTTGTATTGTAAGAAATCATTCCTCAGTTTTTATCAAAAGTATTCTCAACAAGAAAAGGGTTTTCCCCAATTGGGTTCCCTAGAAATATTGTGTTTTTATAGTGTGACTGTATTTATTTATGTTCCTATTCCACTGAAAAAAAAGTAGAGAAGTTTTGTATCTATATGAAAATAGATTAGTTTCAGATTGTTCATATTATTAGTTGTAGAATTTCATGGATTTTAGACATGGTATACAATTTGGTTGTGGAAAGGGATAGAAGATGATTTGTAAGCAATTTTGTGCATAGTTTGAAGGGCTATTTCTCTTAAGAATAGGATGCATATTTATGTGCAAATTGAGAAGGAGGTGAAGCTCTTGTAGCCTATATTGGGAGGGTCATAAGGCCTATAGGTGGCTGGTATTGAGGGTCGAGTAGTCTTAAAAGTACAATATAGGAGTGGTCTTATTAGAAGAGGAATAAGTGAAGTTTTTGCAGCAATTTGAGGCCGAGTAAGAGAGTTGTAGAAGATACTATAGGCAACCCTAACTAGGGGCAGAAAGTTTCACTCTTGAGTGCATGCATAGGATCAAAGATTTGGGACAAAAGTTAATGTCTCAGGTATGGTAAATTTCCTTCTAAGTTGGTGTTGTTTGCTAGATTGATTGTCCATGTTTGGGAAAATTTTGGTGGACATATTATGTACTGTTTGGAGGTTATTTAGAAGGTGTATTTGGTGACCTAAGTCCAACATTTGATAAGGACATAAAATCTAGTTGGAGTGGAAAAATTGTTGAAGCTCAAGGTTGATCTTTGAAGGGACAAAGGAAGCAGCCAAGAGGGCTTAGTATCTAGCCTTAGTTCATGGTGTAAAGATGGAATTATACAATGAAAGTGGGAAGACTCTATTGCCCTAAGACTTATCTTTTGTGGAGAAACAGTGAGGGAAGTAGTGGACAGGTTGAATACCTTATGAGTTGTAATCCTTGATGGAAAAAGGAGTAGCTAGAGGGTAGACTATTTAGGCCAAAGATCAGTGACCTAAAGGTGCTGCATTCTCTGATAGTGGAAGATTTTGGAGTTGGAGATGTATGCCTTCAGAGGGAGAAACCTTGGTCCGCAAGGTAGGAAGTGATAAAAAAAAGAGAAGTGATGGACTCACAGAGTATGGTGGGAAATAACAAGACTTCAAAGTAGGTTTCACAAAAGAAAGTGGGGAAGCCTTATAGTTCAGAGGGAGCGGCTACAAAAACAAAGAAATTGTTAGAGTTGGAGACAGATCTAGGTGTACGAGGTTATTTTAGGAAAACATTCCTTGCTAAGAGGGAGTGTTGAAAATTGTAGCGAGAAAGGGTTACTTGATTTGTGCCTTAATAAAAGGGACCAATTTGAGTCTCTCCTTGGCATGTACAAGTTCCTAAAATATAGGGAAAATTCCTAAAATTTAGGAAGTGTTCATTAAGAAGTTAACTGATGTGTCAAAGTGGAAGGATCGGTTATTAGTCTTCTATTTCAAGTTAGTTGCTGAAAATAACTTGTGGTTGAGTATCAAGAGATAGGACAAGTTGCATCAGTAGTTAACTCACGCTAACTCAAACAATCACAAAAGAAAACTCCTTAATTAGAAACTCACCAAATTTGGGCATTCAAATTTCTTTAAAGGAGGAGCGAAAGCACATTGTTACTCAATGTTTAGTGAGCAAGGGATGGTGAGACAAAGAAATAGGAGTACACACAAGGTTTTGTGTGATCTTGTGAGGAAGAGTGTGTTAGAAAAACTTGTGCAGAAAATTATTATGAGGAAGAGTTCCTTTGGGTAGTGTGCATAGAAATAGGAGTAATTTCCTATTTAATAGGAACACCTATTGTGAAAGGATTTAGTGAGAAGTTCAAGCTACAACAAGTGTGTTTTTCAAGTGTAGGCAAGATAGGGAGAAGGGTGTATTCTCTATTGAAAACAAAGTTGTATTGTAAGAGATCATTCCTCAGTTTCTATCAATAATATTCTCAACAAGCAGAGGGTTTTCCCCAGTTGGGTTCCATAGAAATATTGTGTTTTATAGTGTGACTGCATTTATTTATGTTCTTATTTTTTTGCAAAATAAGTACAGAAATTCTGTGTATATATGAAATAAATTTTCATTTTTTTCATATTAGCAATTGCAAAATTTCGTTGATTTTCTACAAATATACCATTAAAATCAACATAGAACTGCTTCAAAGTTAACAACAAATATATGTGGATGGTCCAAATGATGACAAGTTGAAAATAAAAATAGATTAGAAATGAACCAATGCTTCAAACCTCATGAAACTCCCCCTTAGCTCATGCATCGCTATCCTCATATGCAAATTTATTTTCATCTAAACTCTTCGATATGGATACACCTCCAATGGTTTACATGCAACTCAAGGTACAACCATATGCTCCCGCTGAGACCATACATGCCTTAGTTTTTGGTGGGAGCCTCTTGCTACTCCTTTCTCCTACAAACTTTGGTGGATTGATCTTTGATATGCACAGTAACTTCTTTCTTCTCGTGTAATTGGCCTTGCAATATTTTCTCCCTTTGATTGGATCACCTGTAACACATGGGAAGATTTCATTTTTTGGCCTTATGGCCAATATTTTCACACACATAACACCTATGACTGAGGAAAAATGGAATAGATCCATAACTTCTGCTAATTTGTTTTCTACTCCTTGCATATGATCTACAGTCAATAACCTTATGGATAAAGTCATTGCATGAGATACAATAACCATAAAAAAGGCTATTATACCTGACTTTTGATGACCTTTGTGATGGGGGGTGGTGGATTTTACTTGCACGATTACTTGAGGATGCTTCTCCTTTGGATTCTCCTTTTGTTGAGAGGTATTGATCTCTTTATTTCAGCAATTCGCTACAATATGTCTAGGTTTTTGTCAGTTAAAACATCTAACCTCTCTCAAGGGTGCGAACGATCTCCTTGAAAAATCATTTTTCTTTGGAATATTCTTTTTCTCCTCGCTTGGTTGTTGGTATTTCTAATTATTCTCCTTTTTCGCGATGTTACTAGTTGCTCCAATATTTTTTGATTTCCTTGTAGTTGCTTGAGCACTAGATTTGGTCCTTTCCAATTATTCTCTTGCAGAGTCTACTTTAGTTTTCAGTCTTTGACACTCATCTTCCATTTCCTTATACTGCTTCCTCCTTCCTTCAATTTTCCTTCCTTCTTCAAGCTGAGTTTTCAAATGTGAAATTTCTTCCTTGAATTTTTTCTCCCTTCCTTCAAAACTTTGAAGCAATTTTATCAAATCTCTATTTTCAAGTGAGAGCCTTTGTACTATAGCCAATACTGAGATAAGATGGGTTTGATCTTCTAGAGGTTTATCATTTTCTGCATGGTTACTACTAATTTCCTCTCCAAAAGTGTTACCTTCACTTCTATCTAAAGTATCAATCTCAGTTGATCGATTATCATATTCAAACCCATCAATATTAAGAGCGCCATCATCACTACATACACAAGAGGAATATGGCAATTCTTCACCCTTATTGGCCATCAAAAATAGGGGTTTTCTGAATATGTAATTCTCTTGAATTTTTTGGTGCTCTTCTTCTTTTGAGAAATATTATTCTTATTCTTGACCATGGTCCAAGATCAACCATCAAGAGGTCAAGCTTCACTGTAGAGAACCCGCTCTGATACCACTTGTTATAAATGTAGATCACTACTAAGAGGAGGGGGTGAATAAGTAGTAATGACACTTATAAAATTTTCACCAATTGATTAACCTTTTAACCATTCACAATATGAAAAACATAATTAGAGATCATAGCATCAAATATAAACATGAAACCATCAAAACATTCAACACATGTGGCACCAATGATTTCTGGTGGAAACCCTCAAGGGGAGAGAACCCACCCGCTGCTGTTGTGCTACTTCTTGTTACATTATTATTATATAAATAAATTCTTTTACATCTTTCAGCTAGCCACCACCAACTAGGAGCCACTACACCTATGAATAGTATTGCTGGCCACCACCAGCTATGGAGTATATACTCACGTGACTTTGCAAGCCACCACCTGCTGGAAGCCACCACTTCCAATACGCCTTACCCAACCACCACTCGATGGAGATGCTACTCCCAATATAATATTTTACTGGCCACCACCAGCAAGGAGCCACCACCCCTATCTTATTTAGCCACTACTGAATGAAGGCCACCACATCCTAAAACTCTAAGATCCACACTTTCATTCATTTTCAAAATGGACTCCAAGGAAAACTACATAACTGAACAACAACATATCATTCCTTTGCAATATGATAAAATCTATCCATAAAAAATGTTGTTTACAAATCATAATCTGATGAATGCACTCGTAACTACCATACACAGAATGATATCTAAACATTCCTTCTTCTGTGTCCTCGCTCTGTCTACATAAGATGCTAGATGAAACATACATATGCTACCTTCTATAACACTCACAAACTACTTTTAATTTTCTGCATAATGTCCATCACAACCTATACACACTTCTCTTCTCTCACACTCACTCAATCAATAATGAAAAAAACCAAAACTCCTGAAAACATTCTTCTATAAATAATCTGTTGGAGTGATTAAAAAAATAATTGCAATCAAAGTAATGGATAACTAATCATCTATGCTCACATGCTCTTGAATGATTCAATATTTTGATATTTCTTCTCCTTGACTTGATCCTCCATCTTGTTAGGATATTCCGACACATAGGATATAGTTAAGTTCAACTTGGTCTAGTATAGAGTTAGGTTAGAGTTAGGTAAAGTGTGTTTCTTTACCGTTGTACATTTTGTAACTTACAATCCGACGGTCACGATATGTAGTGATCCGACGGTTCACTCTCACCTCGGTATTACCGACACTTGATCCGTGGCTTGACACCCGATTGGTCCATGAGTTCTATTTAAAGCGCATGGAGGGTCATTGTTCGGGTAATCCGTGCATGAGAGAAGCTTATGTAAATTTTCATTCTTTGATTAATAAATTGTCTGTACCCACGTTGGGACAGGCCGTGGACTGTTTCCCTCCTTGCACTCTGAGGGTTTTAACCACGTCAAAAATACTGGTGTATTGATTTGAGATCTGGTTGTGAGCGGTGTCCTCTTGGTATTCTTTCTGAGGAACTTACCCTGTAAATTCCTACATGGTATCAGAGCTATTTGAGGGCCGCGTCCGTTGGTGATCCAAATCTGAAGCCGGTAGAACTGCATGCGGCTGTCGTTTCCTAGATCTGCTGTTTCTGACTGCTTTCGGGCCGAGAGGACTGCTCTGTTGCGTTCGGAGCATCTGTTTCAGTGAGGAACCCCTTTCGTTTCACGCGAAAAGGTTTCCGGTAGCCCTAGCTGCGTCATTTTTCAGATCGGGAGGTATACAGTGTTTTTTTTTGCAGTTTACTGTCATTTTCTCTCTGCTTATTTCGGTTTCGGTTTATTTAGCCTTTTTTTTTCCGGATCTATACCTTTCATTTCTGCGTATGCTCTTTGCCCTGCGACTCTGTGCGATCTGGGCAAATCAGAAACAGAAAGAAAGGATTTTTCTCATGCGTATGCTCTTTTCCCTGCACCTTAGTGTGATCTCGGAAAATCAGAAACATTGAGAAAAATATTTAGTTTTTCGGCTAAAAGCTAACTTTGAGATTTTTTTTAAAATTTCTAGTTTTTTGGCTAAAGCTAACTTCGAGCCGTAAGGTTCGTTTTTCTTTGGATATTCGTGTTGGGTTTTGTGTTTTGTGTTTTGTAGGGGAAAAGAGTCTTCCCAAGGCAAGCACGCAAATCGAGGCCCCCCCCCCCCTCTCTCTCTCTCTCTCTCTCTCTCTCTCTCTCTCAAATATTTTGTATAGATCAATTGGTTCAAAGACCTTTTAAGAGAGTAGAGGTCTTGGGTTCAAGTCTCCATTTTGTGGGGGCGGATTTTTTCATTCCCGCACATTCGCGCACTTTGCCGGCAACGTCAACAATTTTTTTTCAAAAAGCCATAACTTCTTCATCCGGAAGCCTTTTTCAGAGCCGTTTTTTTTAAAACCGCCTATTTTTTCGAGATCTATCCATTGGACCACTTACTTTCAGCATCTTCAGCTTCAGTTGTTTTTCAAAAAATGGAAAGTCCATGCCAAGTCATTCTTGACAGCACTAACTACTTCCAATGAGTAGCCTACATGGGAGATTTACTTAGAAGTAAAGGTCTCTTCAGAATAGCCACAGACCAAGAGAAGAAACCCAAAGATGAAGACAAGGCCGAAAAATGGGAAAATTGACAAGATCAAGCACGTGGTTTGATAGGAATGTCTGTTTCTCCTGATCTTAGATTCCACATTGCAGAAATTGAAACTCCTCATGAAGCATTAGAAAAACTTGCTAAAGTTTTTGGGATTAAAAATGAAATTAGAGCCCATCAACTTGAGAATGAGCTGCTTACTTTGGATCCTAATAATTTTTCTTGCATTGAAGATTTCTTGTCCAAATTCAAGACTCTTAGATATCTCTTGGAAGGTGTTAAAGTTAAGAAAGAAGATGGTAACCTTATTTATTCCATCCTTACTAAGTTGGGACCAGCCTACTCTGTATTTGTTTCCACTTTCCATTCTACCAGGGAAGCTTTCATTTGTCAAGGCAAAGACTACAAGCCCCCTTCCTTTGACTCCTTTTGTGATTCCTTAATAAGAGAACAAGAAAAACTCTTACACCTTGGTCTTCTTAATCTTGGAAACTCTTCCTCGAAAGCGTTAGCCGCCCAGCAGCAACCAAATTCAAAGAATCCTAAGAAGTCTTATCCTCAAAGGAATGGTCCTAAACCAACTCAGCCTCATGATGAAAGATCATTTCAGCAATATGACAAGACCAATAAAAACAAATGGAAGAAGACTGACAGACATTGTAACTTTTGTAATCGAGATGGCCACTTAGAATCTAAATGCTTTAAGAAGATGGAAGCCTTGGAAGCCGCAATGAAGAAACATAACATCCATCTGGAGCCTACTTCAACTTCAACTTCCGGAACGACATTTTCTGCATGTCATCGTCAATCATCTCAGTCTGGTTATGCATTAAATGTATCTTCTTCTTCTTCTCATTCTCATGAGTGGCTCATTGATTCTGGAGCCTCTTGTCACATGGCCAAAAACCAAGCCATGTTTTCTTCTTTAAATGATTGTAACACCAAAAATATATATGTTGGTGATGATAGATCTCTTAATGTTGTAGGGACTGGAACTGTTCATCTAGACAATGGTCAGTTCAATGATGTATTATGTGTTCCAAACTTATCCTGCAACCTTCTATCTGTCTATCAGATAACTCATTCAGGTGAAGGTAAAATTGTTGAATTTTCACCTCATGATGTTGTAATCAAGGATCTAAAAGATCCTAAACAGATTCTAGCTACTGGTCTTGCTGATGATTCCAAAAGGTTGTATAAGTTTCACAACTTTGGGTCATCCCATCTTCCCTCAGTATTTGTTGCTCATAATGATGAAGTGAGCAAACTTTGGCATGAGCGGTATGGTCACTTAAACTATCGCTCCCTTCAGCATCTATGTAAAGAAAACATGGTGACAGGTCTTCCTATGGTATCTTGCAAAGATGGTGTTTGTTCCGGATGTGTACTCGGAAAACATCATCGGGACAGTTTTGACAAACGTACCTCTTGGCACGCCTCAGCCCCTTTACAGCTTGTGCACAGTGATTTATGTGGTCCTCTTCCTGTTGCTTCATTCTCTGGCTGCAAGTACTTCTTAACTTTCATTGATGATTTCTCCAGACGCACTTGGGTATACTTCTTAAAACTCAAGAGCGAAGTATTTACCACCTTTTTGGCCTTCAAAGCATTCGTTGAAAAACAATCTGGACATCAAATTCTTAAGCTAAGAACTGATAATGGTGGAGAATATGTTAAAAATGCATTCATCAACTTTTGCACCGAAAATGGAATTCAAATGCAACATACTGTTCCATACACTCCACAACAAAATGGTGTAGCTGAAAGGAAAAATCGCACCTTAAAGGAAATGGCTAATTGTATGCTGCAATCTAAAGGACTCAGTCTTAGTTTTTGGGCCGAAGCAATTAATTGTGCAAATTATATAATCAATCGCACTCCTACTAAGGTTCTAGAGAATATCACTCCAGAAGAAGCCTGGAGTTCCATTAAACCAGATGTAAGTCACTTTCGTGTGTTTGGAAGTGAAGCATGGGCCCATATTCCAGATGAAAAGCATAAAGCCTTAGAACCTAAGAGTGAGAAATGTACTTTTGTTGGATATTCTGAAGATGTAAAAGGCTATAGACTTATTCCATTTAAGTCCAAAAATGTTATCATTAGAAGAGATGTAAAATTTGATGAAAATAAATCGGCCTGCGAGCCTAGTCCGGCGGATGTGCCACCTCTTCCTATCTCTTCTATCTTTGAAAACATTTCTTCTTCTGATAATGAAAGCGAGGATGATAATCCTTCCCCACCTTCTCAGGATCCTCAACTTCCAAGATGGGTCCGTGCTACTCGGGATGCAGCAGGTGATCTTGCCGGTGATCCTACAGATCAGCGACGTACACGTTCTCAGTTTGAAAGAGCCTCTTCTTTACTGGCTCAAGCTCCAGTAAATCATGATCCTGACACTTTTGCAGAAGCTTCAGGCCATCCACATTGGGAAACAGCTATGAATGAAGAATATCATTCATTGATGACAAATGATACATGGGATCTTGTTCCTCTACCAAAGGGACGCAAACTTGTTAGATGCAAATGGGTTTACAGAACCAAGTATGGACCAGATGGGAAAGTTGATAAACATAAAGCTCGTCTAGTTGCTAAGGGCTTTTCACAGGTTGAAGGCATTGACTACACTGAAACCTTCTCTCCAGTTGCCAAAATGAACTCTATCCGCCTTGTTCTTTCCCTTGCTGCCTCTTTAAAATGGGAAGTCCATCAAATGGATGTTAAATCTGCCTTCTTGCATGGTGACTTGCAGGAAGAAATCTATATGGAACAACCCATTGGCTTCATACAAACAGACTCCAGCCTCGTTTGTCGACTTAAGAAATCCCTTTATGGCCTCAAGCAAGCTCCTCGAGCTTGGTATGCCAAAATGGATAGCTTTCTTTTAGAATCTGGCTTTTCTAGGTGTCATTCTGACAATACTGTCTACACCAAGAAAGTGGGCAACTCTCTCATCATCCTTGTTCTTTATGTTGATGATCTTATTCTTACTGGTAGTGATCCCAACCTTATAAACCATGTGAAGTCCAGCCTTAAAAAGAAATTTGAAATGACAGACTTAGGACACTTACACTATTTTCTCGGTCTTCAAGTCTTGCAATCCCAAGAGGGTATTTTCCTTTCCCAGTCCAAGTATGCTTGTGATATTCTTCGTCATTTTCACATGGAAGACTGTAAGCCAGCCACTTCTCCCTTTCAGTCTGGAGTCAAACTTTCAGTCTCTTGTACTTCTCCTGAAGTTGATGCTACCTTATACCGTCAACTTGTCGGAAAACTCTTGTATTTAACCCATACTCGTCCTGATCTTTCCTTTGCTGTTGGCCTTGTTGCTCGTTTTATGCAAAACCCCCGTGAAAGTCATTGGAAAGCAGCTAAAAGAATACTTCGTTATGTTCGAGGTACAGTACAGTTTGGGATTCATTACAGTGCCAAAGCAGCTCCTCTGTTAGTTGGTTTCACTGATTCTGATTGGGCTGGTGACCTTGATGATCGGAAGTCTACTGCCGGTTATGTCTTCACTCTTGGTTCAGGACCTATTACATGGGCTTGTAAGAAACAGGCTGCCATTTCTCTTTCATCAGCAGAAGCAGAGTATCGTGGTGCCGTGGAAGCTAGTAAGGAAGCCTTGTGGCTTCGTCAGATCCTATCAGAGTTTGGCTTTGAGCAGCAGCATCCAACCACACTTTGGTGTGATAATCAAAGTGCCATTCAGCTATGCAAAGATCCAGTCCAGCATCAGCGCAGCAAACACATTGAACTACACATGCACTTCATCAGAAAGCTCATTCATGACCATGTTCTTGAAGTGCAATATTGTCCAACAGATGATCAGGTTGCAGACATCTTCACAAAGGCTCTCACAGAGGCGAAGTTCACTAAACTTCGATATATGCTTGGAGTTCAGGAAGTTGTCACTAAGGGGGGATAGGCTCTAGTGCCTCCTTCCTTCTCCTATTGTGTCATATTTGTAAATCCTTCAATCCTATCCCAAGTTGTTCTTAAGGGGGGATGTTAGGATATTCCGACACATAGGATATAGTTAAGTTCAACTTGGTCTAGTATAGAGTTAGGTTAGAGTTAGGTAAAGTGTGTTTCTTTACCGTTGTACATTTTGTAACTTACAATCCGACGGTCACGATATGTAGTGATCCGACGGTTCACTCTCACCTCGGTATTACCGACACTTGATCCGTGGCTTGACACCCGATTGGTCCATGAGTTCTATTTAAAGCGCATGGAGGGTCATTGTTCGGGTAATCCGTGCATGAGAGAAGCTTATGTAAATTTTCATTCTTTGATTAATAAATTGTCTGTACCCACGTTGGGACAGGCCGTGGACTGTTTCCCTCCTTGCACTCTGAGGGTTTTAACCACGTCAAAAATACTGGTGTATTGATTTGAGATCTGGTTGTGAGCGGTGTCCTCTTGGTATTCTTTCTGAGGAACTTACCCTGTAAATTCCTACACATCTTCTTCATTCAATGTGACAATTATTCTTGACTTAATAACCTTCTAGAATGAATTCCAAATCAAATTGACTCTAACCCATCAAAAACTGCAGGTAAATACCTTGGGAAACACAAATTCTATTTGCTGTGTGTGAATAAATCATAATTTCCCCTAAAAAGATTTATTCACTAGGATCATAACTGCTTCCCAAAGACGTCAGTCACTAGGATAACATAGGAATCCTTGCAATTTTAGCAACATCTTCACTTGGAGCATAACTTCTTCCCAGAGACAATATCATAACTTTTGATCCTTATCTATTTCTTTAACTAGTTTTGGAGCTTAGCTTCAGGGCATGAATATGAAACTATGGAACATTGTACAAACCTCTTTCAAATCCTTTGCATCATCAAGAATACAATCATAAGGACTAGACACCTCTAAATTGAGTCAAAATCATGAAGAACTAGTTGGCCAAACACCCTTGCATGGATAATCATTTATGCATCAGATTAATTTTAACTCATATCTATATGACCACAAATCATGAAAACCACCATCATCAGGTTGACATCAATGATAAGAAAAATAATACCGAGTCCTTGTTGACATCAATTCCAACACTACAATGCCAACATGACCCCCCTTTGGAATTGATGTCAACCTTAACCTAATCTCCATAACTCTGAGGATGATCTCCATATTTCCATTCTCTCTCCCCCTTTGACATCAATGTAAAAGGGAAAAAACAATAGTGAAAAACAATGCCAACAATGTGAAGCGTGAGATAAGTACTTCCCTTGTCATTCTCAACACTAGGTCATTACAAATTGATCATCTAATAAGAAAGAAAATCATGTCAAACAATGAGCTCAACTGCCAACCATGTGTCTAGACAAAAACATGAATCCTATCATGATGAACATGATCCCCCTAAGCATGTAATGGAGCTGCAAACAATCTCTCTTTGCTATTGTAGCAACACTTCTGCTTCTCTCGAATAAGCAACTTTCCAAGTGCAAGAGACTACTCCCCATGGACTATGAATCCAAATGACTTTGAGAAATGATATACAATGAAATACCATATAAATACAAGGTTGACATGGAGGAAATACATGGCTGTGATAAGTACATAAGACTGATATATACTCCTTTAAAATCATACCTGTCACCAACCAATGATTCTATGGACCCATGTTTCCATCGTTCACCCAATGCGATAGGGATACATTAATGATATATAAAATAAGACATGAATTTGACACCCCATATGTAGTTTTTAAACCTGTACATAAATACCTGCAAACAAATTCTTAAAAATAGAAAATATACAATGGAAAGAAACAAATACATAGATACATAGATATTTTCCCCTGGATCCCAAAACCAGGACTACCGGATTGATTTTTCATTATATTCCATTCAATGTTACAATACATATATATATAGGTATGCCAAAGCATTCATAAACCCCAACCTATTAACCCTGGATTAGAACATAAATGTAGTTCCCTTGAACATATCTAAAAAATACCATGGGAAGAAAACCATCATGCCCAAAACCATGCAAAAAACCATAGGTAGGTTCACCCACTTAATAGGGTCCAATTTTTATTTTTATTTTTATTTTTTTTGGGGGTGCTGCCTCGGACCCCGTAGAGGGGGGCTATCGTCCCCTACAAACCCTCCAATAGGGGGGGTTTCCGCCCTTGTGACCCCCTCGTTGCACCCGATGCAATGAAGGGGGGGCTTCTCACCCCCCTCTAACCCCCCGCTTCGCGAGTGTGGGTAGTCATGGAAAGAATATAACACACGCCAAACACCATAGCCTATACATAGCTGAATTTGACAACTTTTAAAAACACATGCTAGGCACCATGGGTTTCTCCATGAACAATGCACCAAAACATGGGACAATGATGATACATGTATTTTACAACTATATATATGCTCTATACAACAGGAAAAACAGATTGGATATGATAATGCATGACTAATCTCAACACCTCAAACATAAAGAAGGATCTCACCATCGACATGTGTGTAGCTCTCACTAACACCAACAACGCAATATCTATAGCAAATTCATGAAACCCCCATGCTCTGCATAGAAATTTGTAACATAATAATTTGACAAAAGTAACATGGATACCATGAAATAAACGTAGCAACATATACATCCTCATCATCAATAAGTAATAATCCATCAATGAGGCTCAACAACAAGAAGCATACACCCATATCTTCAACTCTAGATCTAGGAAACAATTCAATAAGCAACAAAAACATCACCAGTAATAGATAAGACAATATAACAACAATGTCTCCAACATAATCAACATGAGGCCAACTATACTTTGCATCCAAGAAGCGTTAAGCAACAATAAAAGAAATATAAGTTATTGCAATCATTAGAGAAATTTTGAGATCTCAAATGGGCCTCCTAAGGAATATTATAAAATAATAGTGGAAATAATAAAATAATAGTGCAAATAAAAAAATAATATTAGATTACCTCATAAAGTTTTAGAGGGAAAAATAAAAACTACCTTTTCAACTCATATTTTCAAATTATCTCCCTACAATTTTACTCAAATTTCAATAGGAGCACTCGTCGGATACAAAAATTATTTTTTCGTCTATGGAGTACCCATATTGCATGCTTTCGATGGACCCTACTACATGAAAATTGTGAAATACATGAAAAAATGAGATTTCATGTTTTTTCATGTATTTCAGATTTTTCTTAGAGTAAGGTCCATCAAAAGTATGCAACATGGGTACTCCATGGATGAAAAATTAAATTTTTCATCCAACGAGTGCTCCCACTTGAAATTTGAGTAAAATCATAGAGAGAGAAGTTGAAAATACAAGTTGAAAAGTAGTTTTTTTATATTTTTATCCTTTTGCCTTTTTACTCCAAAAATGGTGAATCATCCCATGGTTGAAATCATCAGATTGAATCCTATTGGTTCTTATAAAGTTGATTTTTGTTGTACATTTTTGTTTTGAGGCCCATTTTGGCCTCAAAATTTATCTAATGATAGCAATGTCATAAGCACATAAACTCATCATCTCCTTGACCTCATGCTATCAAGGTCAACACACTCTCTCCTCATACAATGAGATCAAAATCTCAAGCAGTAGAAACATTAGAACCAACATGCATAGGCATTGTACATACACCCATAATACCCAAGCAACAACATACTCTCTCCATGCATCACCAACAATATACCTGTAATCGAACTTGCATAAGTGAATAAGCTCCTCGTAACTCAGCCATCCAAATGAAAAACATATCAACAAAAACATGAATCATACATCTAGATATATAAGACATGAGTAACAATATTCACACTCTAGATGTGCCTACTCTAATGCACCATCATTTGATCTCAATACCAACAAAACAAGAATGGTAATACATGATGTAAATGCGATCTAGCGATATGAGCACTAACAATATACCATTTATGCCATGCAAGGATACCAATACACTTGAATCTCTATGAGGTAGCCACAAATTATTTTCTATCAACATATTCCTACAATAAGCCAATGTTAAGTAAATGCATAAAAGTATCCTCCATAATAAACACGATTCCATTGATATCTAGTCCTTTGGAAGCAAGAATTCTCCCCCTGAAAGTGTGATCATCCTTCACTCCTTGACAACTCTTTCTATGAATAATTCAACCTCTAAATCCTATTCAAAAAAATCTGAGTAGATTTAGCATTAGTAGCATAAGAACAAATGGAAAGCTATCATGTCCTCAAATATACCATAAAAATCAACATACAATTACTCCAAGGATAACAACAAATATATGTGGCTGATCCGAATTATGACAAGCTGAAAATAAGAATAGATCAGAAATGAACCAATACTTAAAATCTCATGCAACTCCCCCTGAGCTCATGAATCTCTTTCCTCATATTTAGATTTTTGTTCATCCAAACTCTCCAATATGGCCACACCTCCAATGGTCTAGATGTAACTTAAGATGCCTCCATATGATCCCCATGAGACCATGCATGCCTCAGTTTTTGGTGGGAGTCTCTTGTTCCTCTCTCCTCCAAACTTTGGTGGATTAATCTTTGAAATGTGCAATACCTTATTTTTTCTCATGTAAATGGCATTGCATTATTTTCTCTCGTTGATTGGATCACATATAAGACATGAGTATATTGAAATTTTTGTCCTTATGTCCAACATTGTCACATATGTAACACCTTATGTGAGCAAGGAACAAAGGAACAAATTCGTAACTTCTGCTAATCTATTTTCTACTCCTTGCATATGACCTACACTCAATATCCCTATGGCCAAAATCATTGTATGAGAAATAGTAACCATAAAAATTACTATTATACTTGAATTTTAATGATCTTTGTGGTGGGGGAAATTTTCCTTGCATGCTTACTTGAGGCTGCTTCCCCTATGGCTGCTCCCTTTTTTGGGAGGAAATGATCTCTTTATTTCAGCTATTCATTGCAACATGTCCAGGTTTTTGTCAGTTAAAACATCTAACCTCTCTCAAGGGTGTGAATTATCTTCTTGAAAAATCATTTTTCTTTAGAACATTCTTTTTCTCCTCGCTTAGTTGTTGGTCTTTCTGATGACTCTCCTTTTTCACGCTACTACTAGTTGCTCCAATATTTTATGATTTTATTGTAGTTTCTTGAGATCTATATCTAGTCCTTTCTAATTCTTCTCTTGCAGCATCTGCTTTAGCTTTCGGTATTTGAAATTGATCTTCCATTTACTTATACTATTTCCTCATTCCTTATTCGATTTTCCTTCCTTCTTCAACCTGAGTTTTTCAAATTTGAAATTTATTCCTTGAATTTTTTCTCTCTTCCTTCAAGAATTTGAAGCAATTTTCTCAAATCTCTATTTTCAAGTCGGATCCTTTGTACTATAGCCAATTCTAAGATAAGTTGAGTTTGATATTCTACTAGTTTCTCATTTTCTCCATGGCCACTACTAATTTGCTCTCCAAAAGGGTTAAGGATCAATCTCATTCGTTTGATTATCATATTCTAGCCCATCAATCTCAAGAGCATTATTATCACTACATGCACAAGAGGAATCTGGTAATTTCTCACCATTATTGACTAACAAAAATAAGAGTTTTTTGAATCTAAAATTCTCTTGACTTGTTTACTGCAATTTTCTTTTGAGACATATTCTTCTTATTTTTATCCCTAGTCCACAATCAATTCTCGATCAGTCAAGCATCACTGCAGAGAACTTGCTCTGATACCACTTGTTAGAAATGTAGGTCACTACTGAGAGGGGGGCGAATCAATAGTGATGACACTTATAATTTTTTTACTAATTGATTAACATTTTAACCATTCACAATATGAAACACATAATGAGAGATCAGAGCATAAAATATAAACACAAAACCATAAAAATATTCAACACACAAGATGCCAATGATTTCTAGTGGAAACCCTCAAGGGGGAGAAAAAACACCTGCTGCTACTGTGCCGTTTCTTGTTCTATTATTATTATATAAATAAATTATTTTACATCTTTCAGCTGGCCACCAGCAGCTAGGATCCGCTACCCTTATGAACTATATTGTTGGCCACCACTAGCTAGGGAGTATTTACTCACACGGTTTTGCAAGCCACAACCTAATGGAAGCCACCACTCCCAATAAGCCTCGCCCAACGACTATTGGACTATCCAACCACCACTGGATGGAGATGCTAATCCCAATATATTATTTGTTTTGAAACCACTAGCAAGGAACCACCACCCCTATCTTTTTCAACCACTACTGTTGGGCATGGAATCCCCCCATAGCATGTTTTGGAGCTCAAATCCCAAGTTTTGAGTGATATTATTGTAAAGCTCTGCGAATTGCGGGCGTGAAATGTATGTTAGAGTCATAGGGCTATTCGCCCTAAGTTTGAATGTAATGTCAGCCTACCCATGGTCCACGGACCATGGGATTGTATAAATAGAGCGAGGCTCTGAGTTGTAAAGATATCATCAGGAGGATAGAATCTAATGGATAGAATGAGATAGTGAAGCATAGAAGAAGAATCTAAGTGTGTCTTGGGTCGTAGTAGTAGGAAGAGGCTCTGCAGCTGAGTGCACAGAGGCCTAGTAGAGTTCGTAGCTGAGTGCGCAGACCCCTGCAGCTGAGTGCGTAGGGTAGAGTTGAGTCTGTAACCAGAGAAAAGATTAATAAAGAAAGGTTTTGTTACCAATTCTGTGCATCTGTTCTGAGTTATTACATGTTTGATACATTTTCAATTACAATGTTTATTTACTGCGCACACTTATATGAATTGTGAATATTGTTAAGTATAATTGAAAGCATACAAATAAGCTAAGTTAATCAACTAACATTGGATGATTAGTATGGACTTGGGTAATAACACTATTCAGCCCCTGAGTAGGGCTGCGCGAAGGTAGTATCTCAGGCTGCGAGGTACAGGAAGGTGCGCGTAGCAACATCCGCAACCGTGGACTAGTTGAAACCATCAGACATCTCCAGGGTGTGGAAACCTGGTTCTAGCACCCTCCCATACTACTTCGGGTGAGACCTCTGTCCGCGCTCCGTGGACTATTGCTGAAAGGGCCAGTAGTATCGGGATTTGTTTGGCTAAATCACCTCTGAACCTAGGTGAGGCCCCAACAAGTCAACAAATGGTTCCATTGCTGGGACTGGTATCTGCATAAGGGATGTCTGATGTCGTGTCACTGGAATCCAAGAAAGAAAGAAATTGAAGGGTGGTTTGATAGAAAGGTTCACGAGTTCGCGGCGTAGGAAAACAGGAATTTGTGAGTATCAAAGGAACAATGGTTAGAGCACTACTTATATACGGAAATCCACGAAATTTTCTTTGCATCCTTCCCCTATAAATTGTACAAGTGGATCACGATGCTAGCAGACAGTCAGGGAAGGTGTAGGCTTGACAAACCGATTGTGTGGACTCCAAAATTGGTGCGTAGACTAGAAGCATCGGAAGATAAGATTGCGCACACTGTGGACCATTGGCTTAATCAAATTATAGGAGGGTTTATCACCGAGTTTTCGATAGACACAACCATCAGCTAGAGTGAGGCAGAACAACGCTTCCTCAAAGGACAGCGAGGTAAGTACATTAAATTGTTGAACACTTGGATTAAAATGCTATTGTGCGAAAAGTGGGTTATGTGAATAAATTGATGTTTGGGGTTACGCGAAGTGGAAGAATCTATAGAAACGAAGGTAGCACAGAGGTAGAAACTAGCCCCTTGATTTCGCCTCAACGGGAAAGTGAGGAAGAGCTCACGAAAGTTTCTTCGAGAAGCGTGATCAGTCCGATAAGGCAACGAATTCCGCGCATACCACCCCCACCTACACCGCCACCGCTTTCACCATCGTCATCCCCATCTCCGCCCACACCACCTCCACCACCACCATAGTTCAATATGGGGAGTGCGATAAAATTTCCGATATTCAAAGGAGTAAGGAACGAAGATCCAAACCAATTTTGGTTCGTAGTAAAGGTTGTATGGGAAGCACAGGGAGTCGTGGATGACAATATAAAGAAGGCAATGCTGGTGAGCACATTGTAGGATCGTGCATTGACATGGTACATTAAGCATTCTAATGACCATCCAAACGCGGGGATCGCAGATATCCAGGCCGTGCTGAACAGGGAATTTAGCAGGCTAAAATCGGAGACACAATCGATTATCGAGTTTAAGGAAATCGCGATGCTTCCAAGTGAGACCCCATGGGATCTGGATCAGAGACTGAAGAGTGTGATTCGTGAAGCCAACATGACCTTGATGGATGGACATCACTGCGCATGGTTTGTAGTGTCACTAATGCCTCATTTAAGGATGGCGCTGTGACAGTAGAAGCTATCCACCCAGGTCGAAGCTTCGGAGATTGCAATGAGACTGCACGAAACCCCAATACAAGATCCTGGCCTGGGATTCCAACAAATCCACGCGTAACTGCAAAATTTGTGGCTCGAAATGCAGATTTTGAAACAGGACAGGACAACTCGGCTAGAGGCACGCGAGGAGGTATGGTGCATAAAATGAAAAGACTAGGGGCATGACAAGGACCATTGTCTAGTCTTCGTGAACTACTTGGTGGGAGGAGGGCTGATGCCATTAAGACCAGAGGCACAAGCGGGACCAAGCGTAATGCCTGCATTATGGTGCACAATCTGTCAGATAGGAGGAAAACATGCTATAGATAACTGTCACCTATTACAGAAGTATACGTAGACATCCCAACAATTTTTCTGTAATTTCTGCAGGTCAGTAGGCCATGATGAGTGCACCTGCAGAAGTTACGAGCTAATGATGGATCAGACTCCTGCCTATAGAGTGCAGACCGAAACACGAGCCCTCGATCCAAATGTAGGGATGGTACATGCTGATTTCAGGGGGGAAAATGGGGTCGAGGTGGAATGGGACCAAGAAGGGTTCACGAACAGTTGATTTGTTACAATTGTGGAGGGCTAGGGAATTATGCCTGTGATTGTACAAATTCGACGAGAGCATCATGTTTATATTATACCCAATTTGATCATGAGACGGAGGATTTCCCTACACTGATAGTGAGGTTGCGCGATAAAGGAGTACTCCAGCCTGCCCCAACTTAGAACCTACAATTGATGAGGTCTGGGCTGCGCGAAGAAGACCCGAATGTAAACATCGTGCTTCGAAGCGGTATCACGACAGGCGATGACAAAGGTAAGAAACCTGAAGAAAGTTTGTGGGTTCACAAGGCTCCTACAAAGGAACTTGAATTTGATTTGGAGTGCGTGAAGGAGACATTCATGGAAGCTAAGAAGAGCTTCATAGAGGCCTCCACTTCAGGTAGTGAGGATCAACTAGAACTAGGGATGGATCCTTCAATGCTCACTACCTTTCTAGAGACATGCATGAAAATGCTGCGTGACAGCAAAGCAGTGAAAGGAATGCAAGAACTCATCACTAGATGTGATGGGTCAGGAGAACCGAGCGTAGTTCGGAAGCTTGGAAAGCATGCATTACAAACAAGAAGGGAAATGAGATTGACTGCGCAAATAAGAGAATATGAAATGGATTAAGTGATTTTGGATTTAGGATCAGACACGAACGTACTTTCAAAGCAGACATGGGAACGCATGGGTAAGCCTGCGTTGCAGTGGTCTCCTATGCAATTGCGAATGGCGAACTAGTAGAAGATCCTACCGATGGGAAGATTGCACGAGATAACGGTAGACATCGAAAGTGCGAGCATGCTTGCAGATTTCGAGGTGATAGATATTGTCGATGACAACAATCCCTATCCTGCACTACTAGGAATAGATTGGGTCATTGATATGAACGGAGTGATAAATCTGAAGAAGAACAAAATGATTTTCGAGAAAAAGTCACTACGTGTAGTGGTACCCTTAAACCCTGCTGAAGGATTGTGCTACACAGAGCCAGTGTGTGATGGCGAGCTAGACCGTATCTACAAGATAACTGCTTGAGAGCAGGATTGGGTGAATCCAATAGCAGATGGCAGAATTTCATGGGAGCACGAAAGTTTCTACACTTCGGATTTGGACAAAGAAATAGAATGATGGCAGAACTAGTTACACAAGGTAACCACGCTCAATTGCAACATGATGGTAAGATCACTGCGCTGTGTGACAACTGAGGTGAGAGATCTACCTATGTATGATGGGTTGACAACGGTGGATGAATTCCTGAACAAATTTGAAAGAGAAGTGCCAAAACAGCAGCGGTTTGATGCTCTTAAATGGGCACTATGCGCTATGGCCGCAAAGTGGTGGGATACGCACCAACAGAGTTCCGTGGACTGGCGCGAATGCAGAAAGATGATGCGCTTACGATTTGGGAAGCCTCAGATGAGGATGGAAGCTAAGCATGAGGGATGAAATAACCTATGCGCCCACCTTTCCAGATGGGTACAGGTGTATGGTACACATCCCGCACAAATGCACACCACTCTCACAATAGGAGACAGGAGCAACAAGTAGAAGAAGGCTGCAGAAGTAGCAGCAGCAGTGCAGGTAGTAAAGGCAACAACGACACAGGTAGACAAGGGCCAAGCAATGTCCTTAGGGCAGGAGGCAGAGAAAACAGACACAGCAGAAGGGATCCTAGACCCAGGGGCCGCGTTCACACAGTTAAAGCACTCACACATCACAGAGAGATCGGGCCCAAGGAAGAAGGTCAAGGCCTTGACGTTGGCCATTGACCCGATCACCTTAATCGAAGGTGATCTCCATGACATCGACGAGATGGTCTATGATGTTACAAGTGAAGCGATTCAGGAGTTCATGCAGGAGCATTAGACTGTGTTGGGGGCCCTTAGGGTGCAACTGCAGGAGTTACAGGTGTGGCCCCCTCAGGAAGGCACCCTGTCAACACACGTCACAGTAGGAACTCCAACAGCAGAGTAGATGTTGCGCGCAAGGATGGCAAACACAATAGTGTTGCTAGAGGGAGCTCTAGTGTCATCCAATGCGATGGATCAGTTTTCGATTAGCATGATGAGAGGCCTTGGACTTAATCTGGCTGCCGTTCCCCGGGAAACATGGTATCAGTTACAGGATGGGATAATGGCAGAGCTGCGGGCCAGGGAGAGCCATGCAATCCAGGTTCTTAGTGAGTAAAAAATAAACATAGAATAGCTCATCTTGCAGCAGGACGAGTTGGTGTCGCAAAATCAACATTTGGTGCACACGGTAGATGATGCTTGTCGACATGTCCTGAAGCTGGCCATCACAGTAGATCTACCAGTATAAGTGCGGATCAACAGTTTGGAAACTAGAGTCTGCGAGGCTAGAGAAGAGATGACAAAGGTTCAGCTGGAGCTTAATCTTCAGATCGCCAAGCTACGGTTGAAGGTGTAGCCTTCCACTCCCCCGAAAGTCAGAGAATAGTGCGCTAGCACTATTACAACAGGGTTGGAAGAAACTGGAGGTGTAGTGCACAACTGTACCAACATGTTGGAATAGGCACTTGAGGTCCTCATGACTTTGCAGGAGGACCCCAACATCCAACGGCTACAGACAGAGGCGCACGAACTCTAGCAACAATACAACAGTATCGGAGGAACTGCGTAAAAAATAGTCCTCACTCAATGGCTTGCGAGGATGCAGCAAGCCAAGGCATTAAAGGAGCAGGTGCATGTGGCCGTGCCATAAGGAAGCAGTTCTCAAAGCGTGCATTCAACCATGGATTGACGAGGCCTTCAAAATCATGGTGAATATTGAAGGAAATCTCGCGCACATTCTGGGGATGCATGTGTAGATGCAGGGCAGCACGCCAGACACAAAGGTATCAGAAGAACGGATGCATCAGGTTCAATAAGCAACAACTTAGTGCGCTGCAGACATCAGGACTGTTCGAGACTAGTTGGAGGGACTCCACGCCAAGATTGCCGCGCCAATAGAGTGACTCGAGGGCGAGTCACAATGTTTGTGTTGGGGGCCTGTTGGGCATGGAATCCCCCCACATCATGTTTTGGGGCTCAAAGCCCAAGTTTTGAGTGATATTATTGTAAAGCTCTGCGAATTGCAGGCACGAAATGTATGTAAGAGTCTTAGGGCTGTCCACCCTAAGTTTGAATGTAATGTCGGCCTACCCATGGTCTGCGGACCATGGGATTGTATAAAAAGAATGAGGCTTTGAGTTGTAAAGATATCATCAGAAGGATAGAATCTAATGGATAGAATGAGATAGCAATGCATAGAAGAAGAATCTAAGTGTGTCTTGGGTCCTAGTAGTAGGAAGAGGCTCTGCAGCTGAGTGCACAGAGGCCTAGTAGAGTATGCAGCTTAGTGCGCAGACCCTTGCAGCTGAGTGCGCAGGGTAGAGTTGAGTCTGTAACTAGAGAGAAGATTAATAAAGAGAGGTTTTGTTACCAATTCTATGTACCTGTTGTGAGTTATTACATGTTTGATATCATTTGCAATTATACTGTTTATTTATTGTGTACACTTATATGAATTGTGAATATTGTTAAGTATAATTGAAAGCATACAAATAAGCTAAGTTAATCAACTAACATTAGATGATTAGTATGGACTTGCATAATAACACTGTTTGACCCCCGAGTAGGGCTGCATGAAGGAATTATCTTAGGTTGCGAGGTACAGGAAGGTGCGCGTAGCAATGTCCGCAACCGTGGACTAGTTGAAACCATCAGACATCTCCAGGGTGTGGAAACCTGGTTCTAGCACCCTCCCGTACTACTTTGGGTGAGACCTCAGTCTACGCTCTGTGGACTATTGTCGAAAGGGCCAGTAGTACTGGGATTTGTTTGGCTAAATCACCTCTGAACTTGGGTCAGGCCCCAACAAGCCAACAACTACTGAATGGAGACCACCACCTCCTAAAAATCTCTGAGCCATTTTTTCATTCACCTTCAAGCTAGACTCTAAGGAGAATTACACAACTCAAAAACAATATATCATTCCTTTTCAATATGATAAAATATGTCCACAAACAAACACTTCAAACAAATAGTAGTTTGATGAATGCACTAGAAACTACGACACACCAAATAATATCCAATCATTCCTTACTCCATCTCCTCACTCTCTCTGCATATGCTGAATGAAACATGCTTCTTCTACCTTCTGTAGCACCTGTAAACTACTTCATATTTTCTACATAATGTCCCCCAGAACTTACACACACTTCTCTTCTCTCACACTCACTCAATCAATAATGCAACCAACCAAAACTCCTAAAAGCATTCTCCTATAAATAATTTGCTGGATTTATTAAAACAATACTTGTAATCCAAGTAATGGAGAACTAATCATCTCTATTCACATGCTCTTGATTGTTCTGATATTTTGATATTCTTCTCCTTGACTTGATCCTCCATTTTCTTCATTCAATGAGAGATTTTTTCTTGACTTAATCACCCTCTATAATTAAGACCTAGTAAAATCGACTCTAACCCATCAAAAACCATGGGAAAATACCTTGGGAAATACTTATGTTATTTTATGTGTGTGCATAAATCAAAATTTCCCCTAAAGAGATATCATCACTAGGATCATAAATGATTCCTAGATACAATTTTCACCACAATAACATAGGCATACCTGCAATATTAACAACATCTTCACTTGGAGCATAACTACTTCCTAGAGACGATAACATAACTCTTGATCCTTGTCTCCTTTTTCAACCATATTTGGAGTTAAGATTTAGGACATGAATATGAAACTATGGAACATTGTAAAAAACCTCTTTCAACTCCTATACATCATCAAGAACAACATCATAAGGACCAAATACCTTTACATCAAGTCAGAATCACAAAGACCTAGTTGGACAAACACCCCTGTATGGATCATCATATCTACATCATGTCAACACCTTTGCATTAGATCAATGATAACTCATCTCTAGCTGACCAAAAATCATGAGGACCACCATTATTAGGTTGATAACAATGATAATAGAAATAATGGTAAGTCCCTATTAACATCAATGCCAACACTAAAATGCCAGCATTCTCCCACTTTGGTGTTGATGTCAACCTCAACCTGACCTCCATAAATCTGAGGATGATCTCCAAAATCTCTCCATTCTCCATCGTCTTCCATATTTACATTCTCTCTCCCCCTTTGACATCAATGGAAAATGGAAAAACTAGCATTGAATAATAATTCCAACAATGTGAAAAATGAGATAAGTACTCCCCCTATCAGGCTCCACACCATGTCGATCCAAACTAATCATCTGATAAGCAAGATAATCATGTGAAACAATGAGCTCAACTTCGAACCATGTCTCTAGCCAAAACCTTGTAGTCTCTCATGCTGAACATGCTCCCCCTAAGCATGTAATGAAGCTACAAACACACTCTCTTTTCCGCTGTAGAAACACTTCCGCTTCTCTCCAATAAGTCTCCTTGCCAAGTGCAAGAGACTACTCCTCATGGACTAAGACTCCAATTGGGTTTGAAAAATGATATACAATGAAATCTGATACAAATGCAAGGCTCCATGGAGCCAATACATGGCTATGATAAGTACATAAAACTGATATATACTCCTCTACAAGCATACCTATCACCAACCAATGACTCTATGGACCCAAGTTTACGTCATTCATCCAATGCAATGGGGATACATCAATGATATACAAAATAAGACACGACTTTAACACCCCATAGCCCATACATAACTAAATTTGAAAAAACTTACAAAACATGCTAGACACCATGGGTGTATCCATGACCAATGCGCCAAAATATGAGACAACGATGATATATAGATTTTACAACTGCACAAAAGTGTGCTCTCCTCTATGCATGCCTAGTACAACAATTATAAGATAAATACATGTCATCCATGAGAAAAAATATATGCTCTATACAACAACAACAAGTACAAAACATGGCATATAATAGTGCATGGCTACTCTCAACACCTCAACCTTAAACAAGGATCTCATCATCAACATGCGTGTAGCTCTCACTAACACTAACAATGAAATATCTATAACAAAGCCATGAAAAACACCATGCTCAACATAGACATTTGCAACATAATCATTTGATAGTAGAAACATGAATACTGTCACATAAATACAAAAACATATACATCCTCATAATCAGTAATCAATAAGCCATCAATGAGGCTCAACAACAGGAAGGCTCAACAATAAGAAGCATACTCCCATATCATCAACTCTAGCTCTGTGCAACAAATCAACAAGTAGAAAAAACATCACTGATAATAGATAAGATAATATAACGAAAATCTATCCAACATCAAGAAGCACTAAGAAACAACAACAACAATATAAGATATTGCATTATAGCACCATTAACAACACACAAACTCATCATCTCCTTGACATCATGCTATCGAGGTTAACACACTCTCTCCTTGTACAATGGGATCAAAATCTCAAGTAGAAGAAACATTAGAACCAACATGCATAGGTAATGTACTATTGTAGTGGCTACAACCACCCTCCAAAATTTTTCCTTAGCTTCATTTTGGAGCCTCCCTACCGACCATCCTCAGCAACATGTCTTGCACTATCAAGCACATCAGCTTTAGCTGTTCCATAGATTCTTGTAAGCCTGTGCATGCAATTTGTTACATCTCCTTCAAAGGCTACTTTCTGGACTTAGTGTCAGTTGCTGGTTGAGAAGCTACCTCTAGAAATTTCACAATTCTGGAGGGGAGACAATCTTCCCTCCAAAAATTGCGCAAACCTAGCTGGACACCTAGTTGGGATCCAAAATTGCATAACTCTTCCTGACAATATTCCTCTAAAAAATAGCGCAATTCATCCCAGGACAGCTGCTCAGCCCAGAAATTGCGCAATTCTGGGCAGAAGTCACCTGCTACTCCTAGAAATCATGCAATCCCTCTGGGACAACCAACCCAGCAACTAGCAGAAATTGTGCAAATCCAGCCAGGCAGCCTGCTGGGCTCAGAAATTAGGCAATACAGTGAGACAGGCTTCTGTGAGAAAATTGCGAGGTCTGACCCAGGACAGCTGCTCATCTCAGAAATTATGCAAAGCAGTCAGATAGGCTTCCTTGAGAAAATTGTGAGGTCTAACCCAGGCTAGCCTGCTAGGCTCAGAAATTGCGCAATACTGTCAATCATGATTCCTTGAGAAAATTGCACAGTCTGACCTAGGACAGCTGCTCAGCCCAGAAATTGTGCAATCCTGGGAGATAGTCACCTGTTCCTCCCAAAAATTGTGCAAACCCTCTGGGACAATCATCTCTTCTCAGCCCAGAAACTGCACAAATTTTCATCCTAAGCTCATAGATTGATGCATGTGCCTTCAGGTTGATCGGTTCCCTCCTGGACTGAACAAAACTGATTTACATGCATGGACTACTTCTCCCAAGGCAGCATGCAAAGGCATCCCTTGATTTAGGGATCTATTTTTAGCAGCTGAAGGTTACATGCAAGGATCATTTCAGAAACCTCCCGCCAAGTGTTGCTTTTCCTAGATTTGTGGCATGTGCGTCACAACCTCGATTTTATCAAAACTCATCAACCAGACATTGTAAATCTCATTTCTCACATTGGCCTTGTAGCTTTGACATCCCGCATTGCATCTAGGAGTCATTGGCACATTCAACTCAATTGTTTTGGGGTAAGCCTACCTTTCATGTCTTACGTTGTGTTTCTATTGCTTTTTATGTTTCACTTTGTGTGAGTGCTGTCTTCTTGATTTCACTGAGTTCTTGTTGTCGTTTTTATGTATTTTAGCTTGTGGAAGCATCATTTCAGTTTCGTTTCCATCTCACTGCTGTCACATGCATGACACTGTTTTTGTATGGACGATCGCCGTTGTGGTGACTCGCTTCACACACATGCATGCTTTCCCATTTTCTGAATCCTACACTTGTTGTTTGCATGCATGATCATTCACTCTTGTTTGCACTCATCTCACCATGCATTCAGACTTCTCACGTTTTCAGTCTCCCGTCAGTCGGACTAGGCTTCCTTGGCCCAAAATGTGCCTTGCCTGGCTAGCACTGTGCATTTCCAGAAGTGAAGGCTCTGAATTCCCTCTAGAAATTATGCAAGCCTAGCCTAGCACTAACCTCTAGGCTTTCATTGTGCAATTCTTGGAGGCAGTGTCCTGCTGGCCCCAGAAACTGTGCAATGCAGTTTGCTGGTTGCATGTCACTACTGACTGAAATTATGCATTGTGCAGTTTCATTCCTCAGAAGGCAAGACTGGACTATGCATTGTGCAGTTACAGTAGTCAGTCAGCTTCCCGACTGCCCAAATTGTGCCTTGCAGAATTTTCGCAGTCAGTCTCCCAACCTCCCGGCGGAAATCTGCACAACCTTCATGATCAGTCACGTAGGTATGTTGCAAGTCAGTCCTCAAGTTTGTTTTGGTTTTTGTCTGACAGATTTCTTACTATGAGTGTTGTTATGTCTCTAGGCATCACATGTGTTCGTCTGTCTCTCAGCAACACAAGTACAATGGCCTTTAGGAGATCACAGTAAAAGAATACCTTTGAGAGTACAACGGGGGTTGCAGGAAAGCAAGTGTCTATGAGCTTGCCTACCTATGAAGACATCAAGTTGTTCATAGACAAGGACATCAAGATGATATGGCAGCAATATCACATGAGCGACACCATCAATAGTAGCAGAAGGTAGCATACCTACACGCGATGAATGGAATAGGAAGGTTGCTGACAACATAGAGGCAGAGCAAAGCTGCAAGTTCAAAGCAGATCCACTCATGACGAAAGCAGTTTTGGAGATTGAGGCTATGAGGTGACGTCGCAACATGAAGTTCACGCAAAGGCAGAGATTGGAATAGAGAAGGAGTTGGATGTGCTGAAGCAACAACTCAAGGAAGAACATGAGCTGCATAGACGAGAGAATGAGTTGTAGTAGGAACAGGTACATCAGGGGGCGCAACATGCACAGACAAATGAAACTACGTCCGTACAAGTTATGGATCCATACCAGCAGCTGGCATGGAGCTGACAAGGTGATCAGTGTTGTTGATCACATGCAATGGAATTTAGCAGCATGCATGTCATTATGCGCACGCATGCGATCTCACCCATTTAGCACACCCACTGAGGCGAAGACAAGAAGCAAGTGCAACTAGAGCCGAACATGTATTTTGACAAGTTGATGCGAAAAACCACCAACACATGCTTGGAGATTAGCACAAACACTATGCATCAACATTTTACTGGTCTGGTCGCACCGAGGATGACCATGTGCATGCTATCATATGAGTTGGATGGAGGATCCATATCAGTGTACTCGGATGCAATAGAGGAATCTTACTGAAATGTGCTGATTAGTTTAACCATCACTTTGGATTGTTAGCTAACTTGCTTTCCAGTTTGTGATGCATATTCGCTCGTGTGTTCCCTTCCAAGCCACGTGCTATCACAGGTTTCCAAGGGGTGCACTCACCCCACTCTCCATGTGTTAGAACCGTTCATGCACCTTCCTTGTCTTGCCGTAGCTATCACATCCTTGCTACCGATAAGGACATCTTACTTTCCTCTGTGAGAAACTACGGTCAAGGTGATACTGTACGACCCACTATTGGGCATCCTACACCAAATGGTCTGAGGTATAATTAGGACTTCTTACTGGCGAGATCCCCTGACATGTTGGCAGGTCCAACACCGTCAACATTTCTGGCGCTAGAAGGAGGTCCAGATGAAAAGCTATGTCCTCTCATCCTGTTTTGAACCTTTGCACATCTATCATGGTGTCTTGCACTCTCAACCCTCCACGATGTTTTTCGCATGCCGAACCTGTCCACATCACGAGGGATTTTTTTGATTTCTTGTCTGCATACACGTATGATGGTGAAGGCGAAGTGGTCTGCATGTGTTCTTACATGACTTATTTGCCATGCTTGACGAGGAAGATGGATGTTCTGACAAACAGGTTAGTTCGCTGCTTTCTTACACACTTCGTGAATCCCCACATCGGTGGCTGTGTAGCCTACCTGCTAATAGTGTGCACTCACTTGAGAACTTCTGTGATCTCATTGAAGACAATTTCTATCATTTTGATCCAAAACATCTTGACCACAAACTATTGCAACAACGGAAGGCTCCGCATGAATCGCCAGATGATTTTTGGCAGCATTCCGTGTTTTGTAGTTTCAAGCTCTGAAGAGCCAGATGAAGTTTTAATATCTCATTGACAGATTCGAGTATTTCCTTATCCAATCTGTCAATCCCAGGAAGAAGTATGAGCCGAATCCTCACTCAACATACTTCAGTGATGGAGCCGCGCAATCAGAAACAGATATGGTCACTGTCACAAGTGACTATCCACCATCCCCTCATCAAACAGCTCCACCATTGTAGAATGATGCAGGAGAACATGCAAACACATCAGTTCAACTGTCACATCTTCCCATCATCACTTTGCTTAATTTTCGCACAAATTTGGTTGTGAGTTCATCGAGTTGTCATATGCATTTTGTACCAAAACCTCCATCTTCGTACTCAGATGATCCTCAGGATGATTCTATCTTGTGTTCTTCCATTCCAGACTCTACACTTGTTGTGAACGAGGATCAAGCCATCGATGGAGTTGGTGTTGCACAACCAACAATCACTGTCGTTCATGAAGAGTATGACTGGGAGCTTGAGTATCAACACTCGACGAAGGATGAATTCCTTCTGTCCGAGCCCCCTCCATTATTTCCTAACATCTTTGGTGAACCTTCCATCCATGATTTCGCATGTGTAACTTTATTTACGGATGCACCCATTATTGATCACTCGCAGGACACACTGGATGTCAGTCCATCACCCGACAATGGAGAGGAAAATTATTCATTGAAAATCCACTTGACTTTTCATTTTCCTTTTCTGGAAACACAGAGGATGAATTTGTCTACTTTTCATCTACCCCTCTTTTTGATTCATTAGATCATGAGGATGCTAATGAAATCATTGATTTTTCTGATCGTGGCTGTCATGACCTATTTACTCCCATATTCGGTCACGATCATGATTCTATCACAATTGATTTTTCAAAGCCACCTATTTATGATGATCTATCTGAAAATGAAGTCAAAACACCCCAGGCTATCGAGGCACTTCAGCCCGAGCTAATGGTTATGTCAGGCCCTCACTATCCTGAGGTTGGTTTCACTTCTGATCAGGAAATTGTTGAATCAATCAAGGCTCCTCATCACTCATCTATATGCATTGAAGATCAATCTCACACACAGATCATGCTTCCTCCACTCGAACTGAACGATCCCATCGCTCATGCATTGGAGGAATATTACATTGAAAGAACACATGCATGACGCAAGTTGTCTTTGTTTCTTTCATTTGCTTGCATGACACAGTCAAGAGAATGCATACACTCAACATCTGCACACAGTGTCGCACAACACTGTGACAAGTCCACGGACCACATGCCATGCACTTGCACTCACTTATGTCCCGTGGACAATTTTAAACATGAAGTGTGTTTGTCTTCATTGTTATATCTTTCTTGTTTACTAGTTCACACAATTGGGTTGCTCACGGACCAAGCCTTCACCAACATGGGTCAACCAATGCGCCGGTGGTTACATTGGAAATATCACTTCACGTGATTAGGCCCATGCACTGTTAGCTTAGGAGTAGGAGTAGTGTTTTCTTTCAGTCTGTTTGCTTGCATGCCTATTTGCTTTCTTGATTCGCATGTTTGTTTGTATGCTTTCTTGTTTTATTACTCACTTTTCTTTCACATTTACTTCTGCTTCTACTTTAATTTGTTGTTTGTTTTCTTATTTTTTCTTGTAGGTTAGTTTCGCATGAAACTGTGAATGACTCTCGAAACAAGTTGGGTAAAGTACAAGAAGCCTTGTGCAACTATCACTACTTGGTTATCTGTCATCCTGCCTCTGTGTGAAGAACTTGTTACTTTTGGTCCATGATACGTTGATGGAAAATACATACCGTTCAAAGTGAACCTTGATTAAAACACAACACTTGCAAGCTAACTAGTGTCACCTACTCTAGTCGGTTTTTTTGGGTTAACCCTTGGCAGCTTAGTCAAGTAGAGTAAGGTGAGGGGGAAAACCTTAACAGGCATGTCAAAGGTATATAATAAACTACTTCTCTGAAGGAACAACCTCTTCTATTCTCAATAAGTTGGGATCCCTTTTCCATATATGAAATGAATAAGTTCTATGCGTAGTTATGAAAATGAAAAATGAAAAAAATGAAAAGTGAAAAAATTTCAAAGATGAAAAATGAATATGGAAAAAGAAGAGAAAGGCATCCTGCACAGAGAGGTGATGAAAGTAACTCCGCTGGGGTACTGACCAGGCTTCTTGGCAGTGGTGCAATGATTATGTTCTCGCGTGACTCTGCTGGGGTACTGTCCAAGCCAGCAGGCAGCGAAGCAACACCAGAGATGAAACTAAGACTTTGATGACAATACTGCTTGTGCACAAATATACCCCTCAACACCAATCGAAACAACTGTGTTGACTTGGATTGGAATGTGTGTCGACTGAAAAAGATCTTAGTAGATGCTACATATTACAATCAAGAAAGTGTGGAAACCAAGACGACCAGAGAACTGAACAATAATTTCGGAGGTGTTAGACTTGCTTTTCACGAACAAGGTCCATTCACAGAGCTGGAGTTCTACTAGTGTGTCGCCAAGTGTTGTAGCGGATACAACCACCCTCCAAAATTTCGCCTTAGCTTAGTTTTGGAGCCTCCCTACTGACCATCCTTAGCAGCATGTCTTGCACTATCAAGCACATCATCTTCAACTGTTCCATAGAGTCTTCTCAGCCTATTGAGCATCTCCCTCTGGGAATTGCACAATTCTGGAGGGGAACCAACCTTCCTATTAAAAATTTCACAATTCATCCCAAGACAACTGCTCAGCCCAGAAATTGCACAATCATGGGCAACAATCACCTGCTGCTCCCAAAAATTGTGCAATCCCTCCAGGACAACTAGTCCAGTAGCTAGCAGAAATTGCACAAATCCAACGAGGTAGCCTGCTGGGCTCAGAAATCGCGTAATACAATCAGATAGGCTTCCTTGAGAAAATTGAAAGGTTTGACCCAGGACAGATTCTCATCTTAGAAATTTCGCAATGCAGTCAGATAGGCTTCCTTTATAAAATTGTGAGGTATGACCCAAGGTAGCCTACTGGGCTTAGAAATTGCGCAATACTGTTAGACACGCTTCCTTGAGAAAATTATGCAGTTTGACCTAGGATAGTTGCTCTACCTAGAAATTCCATAATCCTAGGAGACAATCACCTGTTCCTCCCAGAAATTGTGCAATCCCTCTGGGACAACCATCTCTCCTCAGCCGAGAAACTACGCAGATTTTCATCCTAGGCTCATAGACCGATGCATGTGCCTTTAGGTTGACTGATTCCCTCCTGTACTGAGAAAAAATGATTTGCATGCATGGAATGCTTCTCCCAAGGTAACATGCAAAGGAATCCCTTGATTCATGGATCTATTTTTAGTAGTTGGAGGTTACATGCAAGGATCATTTCAGAAACCTCCTGCCAAGTGTCGCTTTTCATAGATTTGTGGCATGTGCGTCACAACCTTGATTTTATCAAAACTCATCATCCGGACACTATAGATCTCATTTCTCACATCGACCTTGCAGCTCTGATATCCCACATTGCATCTAGGAGTCTTCGACACATTCAACTCAACTGTTTTGGGGTAAGCCCGCCTTTCATGTCTTGCGTTACGTTTCTATCAATTTTTATGTTTCGCTTTGTGTGAGTGTTGTCTATTTGATTTCAGTGAGCGCTTGCTGTTGTTTTGATGTATGTTAGCTTGTGGAAGCACCGTTTCAGTCTTCGTTCAAATCTCACTACTGTCACATGCATGACACTGTTTTTTCACAAACGGTCACCGTTGAGGTGACTTGCTTCACACACATGCATGCTTTCCCATTTTTTGAATCCTGCACTTGCTATTTGCATGTATGATCATTCACTCTTGTTTGCACTCATCTCACCATGCATTCAAACTTCTCATGTTTTGATTCGCTTGTTGGTCGGGCTGGGCTACCTTGGCTCCGACCGTGCCTTGCCTAGCTAGCACTGTGCATTTCCAGAAGCGAAGGCTCTTCCTTCCCTCCAGAAATTGCACAATCCTAGCCCAACACTGACCCCCAGGCTTGCATTATGCAATTATTGGAGGCAGTGTCCTGCTGGCTCCAGAAACTGTGTAATGCACTTTGGTGGTTGCATGTCACTATTGACTGAAATTGCGCATCACGCAGTTTCAGTACTCAGTAGGCCAAGCTGGACTATGCATTGCACAGTTCTAGCAGTTAGTTAGCCTCCCGACCTCCCGGCAGAAATTACGCAACCTTCACGATCAATCACACAGGTATGTTGCAAGTCAGTCCTCAAGTTTGTTTTGGTTTTTGACTGACAGATTGCTTGCCATGAGTTTTTCTATGTCTCCAGGAATCACAAGTGTTCATCTATCTCTCAATAGTACAAGTACAATGGCCTTCAGGAGAGCAGAGTCAAAGGACACCTTTGAAAGCACAATGAGGGTTGCAGGCAAGCAAGTGCCTATGATCTTTCCTACATATGAAGACGTCAAGTTGTTCGTAGACAAGGACATCAAGATGATATGGCAACAAAATCACATGAGTGACACCACTAGCAGCAACATAAGGAAACATACCTTCATGCGACGAATGGAAGAGGAAGGTTGTTGACAACATAGAGGCAAAGCAAAGTTGCAAGTTCAAAGAAGATCCACTCATGACAAAAGCAACTTTGGATATTGACGCTATGAGGTGATGTCGTGACATGAATATCGCATGAAGGTAGAGAACAGAATAGAGAAGGAGTTCCATGTGCTGAAGCAACAACTCAAGGAAGAACAAGAGATGCATAGATGAGAGAATTAGTTGCAGTAAGAACAGGTACAATAGGGGGCGCAACATGCATAGACAGATGAAATTGCGCCCGTACAACTTATGGATCCATCGCAGTAGCTGGCACAAAGCAGACAAGGTGAGCAGTGCTATCGGTCGCATGCAAGGGAATTCAACAACATGCATGTCATTGTGCACACACATGTGATCCCACCCATTTGGGACAGTCACCGAGGTGAAGAGAAGAAGCAAGTCCAACTGGAGCTGAACATGTATTTTGAAAAGTTGATGCGCACGACCACCAACACATGCTTGGAGATCAGCGTAGACACTATGCATCAACATGTTTCCAGTCCGGTTGCACCCAGGATGACCATGTGCATTTTATCAAACGAATTGGATGAAGGAGCCATATCAGTGTACCTGGATGCATAAGAGGCACGAGTTCGCTTCAAAAATATGTCACCATTGAGTGCACGGACACCATCACGGATGACCAAGCTTGGCATCAGTTCGCCACCATCGACCATCACAAAGATGTCAAAGAGTTGGTCTCACCACAACGGTCTGAGTGTTAGTGATGTCTTGCATGGCTTGCTCGAGACATTTTGTCTCACATGGGTACATGTGCAAATTGTATGTAACATCTTGTGAAGTGGAAGTTCAAGTGTCGATAGTTGGATGTAACAGTCATAGAGTAGATGAAGATTCATGAGGGTAGATGAACTGTCACAAAGGGGAATGTCAAGGGCCACCCCATCCTTTGCTAAAAGTAGTCCCTCATAACTCATTGTAGAGCCTTTTGGTTAGCCAAGCTTTTGATAGGACTATCTTAGAGAGAGCTTGGACAATATTGTAATGAGCCATGGCTTCTCCACTGCGCAGAGCTAGTATATCTATTTGGAGGAGCAGACAACAGTGACTGTAACGTTCCATTGTCGGAACTAGTGGTTGGACATGGATGCCTTGTATGACTGGAACTTACACTTTTTAATATAACATAGCCAACACGTTTCATGCATATGTCATATTGTATTCCAACTATCTTGTTTACTCTAAATGATATATGTATCTATTTTCTTACACATGCATGCATGGACTATTTTGCATAAGTATGTATGAATCTTATTGAAATGTGTTGATTGGCTTAACCATCACTTTGGATTGTTAGCTAACTTGCTTTCCTGTTTGTGATGCATCTTTTCTCGTGTGTTCCTTTCCAATCCGCATGCTATCACAGATTTCCAAGGGGTGCACTCACCCTAATCTCCATGTGTTATAACCTTTCATGCACCTTCCTTGTCTTTTCACAGCTGTCACACCCTTGCTACTGACAGGGACATCTTACTTGCCTCTGTGAGAAACCGTGGTCAGGGTGATACTGTACGACCCACTGCTGGGACTCCTACACCAAACGGTCTGAGGTCTAATTGGGACTTCTTACCGGGGAGATCCCCTGACATGTTGGTGGGTTCAACACCATCAACATGTACATACACCCATAAGACCCATGCATCAACATACTCTCTCCATGCATCAACAATAATATACCTCTAATCAAACTCGCATAAGTGCATAAGCTCATCACAACTCAACCATCCAAATGCAAAACATATTAGCAACAATATGCATCACACATTTAGCTATCTAGTACATGAGTAACAATATGCGCACTCTAGATGTTACAACTTCAATAAACCATCATCTGATCTCCATACCATCAATACAAGCATGATAATACACGATGTAAATGTGATTTATAAATATGAGCACTAGAAATATACCAACTATGCCATGAAATCATACCAACACATTTGAATCTCTACGAGGCAACCACAACAAAACTTTTATCAAAAATTCCTACAATAAGACAATGTTAATTAAATGCATAATAACCTCCTCCACGATAAACACAATTCCATCAATATGTTGGTCCATTAGAAGCAAGAATGCTCCCCCTGAAGTGTGATCATCCTTCACTCCTTGACAATATATTATATGAAGAGTTTAAGCTCTAAATACTGATCACAAAAGTATGAGTAGATTTACCATTAGTAGCATAAGAACAAATGCAAAGTTGTCATGTCCTCAAATATACCATAAACATCAACATACACATGCTCCAAAGTTAACAAAAAATTTATGTGGCTGGTCCAAATGATGGCAAGATGAAAATAAGAATCGATCAGAAATGAACGAATACTTCAAACCTCATGTAACTCCCCTTCAACTCATACATCACTTTCCTCATATGCATATTTGCCTTCATCCAAAATCTCTCATATGGCTGCACCTCTAATGGTCTACATGAAACTCAAGATGTGGCCATATGCTCTCCCTGAGACCATGCATGCCTCATTTTTTTGTGGGAGTCTCTTGCTGCTCCTTTCTCATCCAAAATTTGGTGGATTGATAATTGACATGTTCTATACCTTCTTTCTTTTCACGTAAATGGCATTGAATTATTTTCTCCATTTGATTGGATCACCTATAACATATGGGAAACTTGCAATTTTTGGCCTGATGGCTAACATTGTCACACACATAACACCTTATGTGATCAAGGAACAAAGGATTAGATCCATAACTTTTGTTGATATATTTTCTACTCCTTGCATATGGCATGCAGTCAATAGCCCTATGGCCAAAATCATTGCATGAGAAATAATTACCATAAAAAATGACTATTATACCTAATTTTTCATGAAATTCACGACGGGGACAATTTTCCTTACTTGCTTACTTGAGGCATCTTCTCCTTTGGCTTCTCCTTTTGTTGAGAGGACTTGATCTCTTTATTTTGGCAATTTGCTGCAATATTTCCAGGTTTTTGACAATTAAAACATCTAACCTCTCTCAAGGGTGCGAATGATCTTCTTGAAAAAACATTTTTCTTTGGAATATTCTTTTTCTCCTCGCTTGGTTGTTTGTATTTCTAATTACTCTCCTTTTTCAAGCTGTTACTTGTTGGTCTATTATTTTATAATTTTCTTATAGTTGCTTGAGTGTTAGATCTGGTCCTTTCTAATTCTTCACTTGGAGAGTGCTTCAGATTTCAGTCTTTGACACTAATATCCCATTTCCTTATACTGCTTCCTCATTCCTTCTTTGATTTTCCTTTCTTCTTCAAGCTGAGTTTTTTAATTTGAAATTTATTCGTTGAAATTTTTCTCTCTTCCTTCAATAATTTGAAGCAATTTTCTCAAATCTCTATTTTCAAGTGAGAGCCTTTGTACTATATCCAATGCTAAGATAAGTTGAGTTTGATCTTATACTAATTTCCTCTCCAAAAGTGTTACCTCCACTTCTATCTAAAATATCAATCTCAATCGATTGATTATAATCTTCTAACCCTTCAATCTCAAGGGCATCATCATCAATACATGCACAAGAGGAATTTGGTAATTCTTCACCATTCTTGACCAACAAAAGGGGGGTTTTCTGAATATGAAATTCTCTTGACTTGTTGGTTCTCTTCTTCTTTTGAGACATCTTCTTCTTATTCTTGGCCATGGTTCACGATCAAATCTCAAGTGGTCAAGGTTCACTGTAGAGAACCCACTCTGATACCACTTGTTAGAAATGTAGATTACTACTGGGGGGGTGAATCAATAGTGATGGAATTTATGAAATTTTCTCCAATTGATTAACCTTTTAACCATTCACAACATGAACCACATAATGAGAGACCAGAAAATCAAATATAAACACAAAACCATAAATACATTCAACACATGAGACATCACTTATTTCTAATGGAAATCCTTAAGGGGAGAAAAAACCATCCGCTGTTGTTGTGATGCTTCTTCTTCTCTTATTATTATATAAATAAATTCTTTTACATATTTCGGTTGACTACCACCAGCTAGGATCCACTACCCCTATGAATAGTATTTCTGGCCACCACTGGCTAGGGAGTCTCTACTCATACGACTTTGTAGGCCACCACCTAATGGAAGCCACCACTCCCAATAAGCCTTGCCTAACCACCCTTAGACTATCTATCCTCCATTGAATGGAGATGCTAGTACCGATATACTAATTTTTGGCAACCACCAATAAGTAGCCGCCACCCCTATCATATTCAACCAATACTCAACTGAGGCCACCACCTCCTCAAACTCTCGGATCCACGCTTTCACTCATTTTCAAATTTCTCTCCAAGGAGAACTGAACAACTCAACAACAAGATATCATTCATCTACAATATGATAAAATCTTTCCACAAACAAACACTGCATGAAAATAATAATATGATGAATGCACTAGCTTCTACCATACACCAAATGATCTCCAATAATTCCTTACTCCTTCTCATCACTCTCTCTGCATAAGATGCTAGCTGAAACATGCTCCTGCTACCTTTTGTAACACTTGCAAACTACTTCATATTTTCTGCATAATTTTCCTCACATTCTACACACACTTTTCTTCTCGTAGACTCACTCACTCAATAACTTCAACCAACCAAAACTCCTCAAATAATTCTCATATGAATAATTTTCTAGAGTGATTAAAACAATAATTGTAATCAAAGTAATGGAGAACTAATCATATTTATTCACATGCTCTTGATTGTTATAGTATTTTGATATTTCTTCTCCTTGAATTGATCCTTTATCTTATTCATATGAGATACTTATTCTTGACTTAATCACCTTCTAGAAGGAATATCAAGTCAAATTGACTCCAAACCATAAAAAATAGTGGGAAGATACATTGGGAAATACTTATGTTATTTGCTGTGTGTGAATAATAAAAATTTCCCTGAAAATCTATCTTCACTAGTATACTAACTGCTTCTCGAGCTAACCACAAATCATGAGGACCACCATCATTAGGTTGACATCAATGATAAGACAAACAATACTAAGTCCATGTTGACATCAATTCCAACACTACAATGCCAATATGCTCCCCCTTTGGAATTGATGTCAACATCAACCTGATATCCATAATTTTGATGTTGATCTCCAAACTCTATCCATTCTCCATCTTCTTCCATCTTTCCATTCTCTCTCCCCATTTCACATCAATGGAAAAAGGAAAAGCCAACACTAAAGAAAAATTCCAACCATGTGAAGGATGATGCCACCACCATCAGGCTGAAATTAATGATGAGAAAAAAATACTAAGTCCATGTTGACATAAATCCCAACACTACAATGCAAATAGGTGTTCATGCCTATATTTCCAGTGGAGTCATAAATAAAAGAATCAAATGTAGGGCTTATTCTAGCTCTTTTATTCTTGCAATTAGCCTAATTTTTTTTTTCTTGCTATTTAGTAACAAAATGTGCTAGTGCCTCACTAGTAGTTTGATGAAACTTTATGAGCCCAATGGCTCCAACTCCTGAGACATCAACATCCACTTGTACTTGATCAATAACCTTTTTTATGAACCTTTACTCTTTCAATTTTTAACTTTTTACTACCTATGTCATAACTTACATTTTGTAATGTGGTAAGGTGGTTCTTGAAAGTGTTGACTTCCTCAATAATTTGTTCCATTATTTTATGATTTTTTTCTAAACGAGCACTAACTCAATCAGGTGGTCTATTTCATCAACTTCCATGCCCACAACTTCTTCGATATTTTATTTTTCTTTTGGAACTTTTGACTTTGGATAAATCGGTCATGTGCACTCTCTTTGGAGTGAATATTAGAGGGGGATTTTCCTCATCTCCACCACCTTATAGCTCATCATTAATCATTCCTCCACTTTAGGTATCATTTCTCTTTCTTTGAGTAGAAGATGAACTCAGTCCAATACCGAGTGTGCAGGGTGGAGGTTGCAACATAGGGTTTGTCTCTCAACTTGTATCTTCATTCCGTACTAATGCTGGTTTCTTCAATAATTTCTTTACTATTTATTTCCAGTGCTTGATTTTTGGATGGGGCAGCATGAATCTCCTCACTTTCCTATAAAATTCTTGTAAACAAGCTTTCGAACCTAATAGTAGCTATGTTTCTTGAAAAAATATGCCATCTAGGTCAAGCCTTGAGTGGCTTCAACTTCATTTAAGTTAAAAGAATTTTAGGACTTTCACAACGACTTCTCCAAAATCAAATGGTAAAGAAATAAATTATTTTTTCTTTTTGCATTCAAATAAATGTAGCCAAGAACAATATTGCTTGTAAACTTCAGCAACAAAATACTTATCTATAACAAATTTTGGAAATAACAATGGCTTACCTTGAAATCCATAAATTCAAACAATGATATTATTCTCTTTCTTCATGGACCCCTTTGTCCCATAGGGAAACTTGGGATTGTGTTGACATTCAAGTGGGCTATTGTCCAACTATCATTTAATTGACTTTGTTTCCAAAGAAGTCTTGGATTTGACAAAACTTAAAATATGCGTCATGCTTCCACAATATGGGATACCATAACTGTGTTGGTTCTTCATTCGGGTTGAAATTAGGTTTATGGGGTAGGTATTGAAATATATGCTTGGAAATGAGGGTTTTAATTATATATACCTTCCTAAATAGTCCATTTCTCTTGTAAGGTCAAACCAGTCATCTCTTTTGTAAGAGTGGTAGAGGACATAGAGTATGGATTTTGGGACATTTTCTATAGTTTCTCACCCCATCATGTGGGAAAAATGCTAATATAAGTCTCTAAATTATTGTCTAAACAAAGAAATATCTGGGATGGAAATATCAGAAGGAACCTGAGAAGTTCGTGAGAATAATTCATGAATAATGTTCATCCCACCCGCTTGTGACTGCAGGAAACTATCTTCTTCCAATAATTTCAAGCACTCATTCAACATTGGTGGATTGATTATCCTTTTTAATGCTTGGGAGTGAGGGAAATTGGGGCATTCTTCACTACTAGCATGATTATTGTTGTTTTTGAATAAAAATTATTTGCACATAAATAAACAATTTCTTTGAATTAAAAAACCTCTAGAACACATGCAAAATTCACCAATTTGCTCATCTTAATTTTGTCCCTGTTCTTTTATTTGGTTGACAGGTTCACATACCACTGATACGTGGTCGACCAATGAAAGTTCTTATTGATATGAGCAAGTGAGTTAATTGTATCACTACAAATAGTTTATTTCCTTCCTCTGCTAGCCATTTTTCTTTGCACTTAAAAATACCTACTTAATAAACAATGTTCTCAATGTCATTTAACTCTATATTTCTCATTTTCCTATATAATCACCAACCATTACTATTTCACATGTGAAGTTCGTTATACAAAACACCCTTAATAAATAAGAATTTATGATACTAAAGGCAACATTTATTTGAAATAGTGGAAATAAATCTCGAAATTCCAAAACCATATTGTCCTTGTACTTCACAACTTGCTCCTGTTTAAATATCATCGATATAGGTACTCTAAGTGAAAAAAAGTTACTGAGTGAAATAAATATGAAATATTTTTTATGACCATAGTTGGAATACAAGCAACTAATAATAACACTAAGTCAAAAAGCGTGCAAGGACAAGTGTGGGAAAATATTGTGCAGAGTAGTGTGTGCAGGGGTAATGTTGTGCACAATGGAAAATCAATGAAGGAGTTTTTTGCAGAGGTGTCGATGCATGGAGAAAGAAACGTGGAAATTTACTTGAAATAAAAAATCTTAGACGTAAATGCACATTCAATAATCATTGCAAATTGTTTTCATCCTTCCTCTATCAACCATATTCCTTTTGTGCTTAGAAATATGCGATATATTATCGATCTACTCAATGCCACTTACCCCTAAATTCGTTGCTTACCTATGTAATTATTAGTTGATACTATCTCGCGTGTAGATTTCCTTCACAGTGACAAGCCAATAAAATAAACTCAATAGATTAAGCACTCTAGTGATAGATAGTGTTTAAAATGATCTTGTTCATTTAATTCGAAGATTGATTTATTCTTAACATCCTTGATTGATCCAAGAGGATTCCGTTGATTCATTGCACAGGTGTTCAAGTGTCGTCATCAATTTAGTTCAGCTTTGATAATATTGGTTATGGATCAAGTTGTACAGGTAATGCTATGGTTTCATGGCGTTCAGTTGAGATGGTTTAACACCTGGTTGTCGACATGAGTTCATCGACAGTTCCGCCAAGATTGGTCGATGACATGTGTCATGTTGATGCCTCACAGGATTTGGGTGTCAACAAAGGGATATCGTTGCAAAGGCAGTTGGTATCGATGATATGTATATGTTTTATGTCATATTGTCGACACGTTCATCATTAGGTGACAAATGTCGCTAATGTCACTTGGTGACGAATGATTGTAAATGGGTGATCAATTATTAAAACCCTAATCCTACATATAAAACCTCAAACCATGCATTAAGGTATCTAAAACCTACCTAAATCTCTTACTTATCACATTCAAATCCTAATGCTAAGACCTAAACCTATGGTTTACCAAAACATTTGTTAATCCTAAAGCCTAAGTCCTAACTATACACCCTCGGCCTTTTCATTTTACATTCAAAACATTGTAAAAAACATAACACAGGCCCTAAACCGCCAGATAACCGTCAGGATAACTAACCATGTCAGAGAGACATGTGATCAGAGTAGTGATAACCATCAGAGATTCTAACATAACCGCAGTGTTAGTCCTTACAATCTCCTAGGCTGAAAAGGAAATCGAGAAGGGTAACCTCAAACCACTTCAGCTTAGTAGCTAGCCCTACTGAGCATGAGAGGGATCTCTCTAAGTCTCTTATCAGTGATGTGACTTTAAAGAAAATGTATTTTAGACTAGATATGGGTATTTGTTTGTTTTTTTGTGAAAATTTGGTCTTTTAAGGATTTGTTGGACTTAGGGTTTGGAGCCACAAGTAGGTCTAGGCTGTGGGAATGCAGAAGCAAACATAAGAAGGAGCTAGATATCAGAATCCATGGTGTAATTTGAGCATTTGTCAGTGTAGTATAGGGGATATAGTGTGGAAGAAACTAATGAGCATAAATAAATATGATTTCATTAGCTTAGGAAGACAAAACACATAACTATGAAAACCATATAACAGAGCTTGAAAAACAAGAATTCTAAGTATTTTATCACTAGGAATTCATAGAAAGAAGAGATATAATGTAGATAAAGATGTTTAGACCATGATAAAACAAAAAGAATGAAGTACAAGCACCATGAACTCACTAGGCTAGAGTTCCTTGAAAATAGTTGCAACCTGTCTCTGTATTAGCTGAAAGATGATTACAATGCAAGCCTCTTTCACAAAAAGTTCAACCCTCTTCTCCTGAGGAGAAATGATATATATAGACTCTCCTAGACCACTTTCCCACCTTCAAGAGTCGGATTCCTTGGTGGAGGAACTGACTCCAAGATTCTCTCAACCAACAAGTGAGAGTGAGAAGGTGAAACTCAAACACTTCATGGAGAGTTTGTTTAGGAGTCTGCTTCTTTTATGAGGCCTAATAAACATAAAAAACAACCTATGATGTACATTTATTCGTGCCCACGTCACCTAGCCTCAAAACTAGTGCCATTACATAGAGAATATTGAATTTGACTAAGTCAAACTAGAAACTAGAAATTTACACAATGTAATTTACAATTTGAAACACAGAAAGGTGCAGAAGCGCAGCGCTAACTTTGAGATGATTTTTAGGTGACTTCCAGGGGTCAAAATGAAAAAATGAGAGAACGGTCAACTATCCCTTCAAGTCTAGTTTCTAGAATAGTTAGAATTTCTGGATTTGGAGCATGGAAAAGCATTCAAAAATCCATTCTCCCAAGGTCGCTCTAGAAGCGCAGTACGTGTCAAAAAAGGGTCCAGAATGTTAGTTTTTCGCCCTTTTTTTGCATTTTTCTCCAAAACTGAGCCACCTCTAAAAAATATGAGCAAATGGGTTTTTAGAGGATGGCAATATATTTCCAAATATGTTGACCTTTCCTCAAATGGAGGCCTAAGGAAAAGTGCGCTGCGCTTCTGGAGCAACTGAATTTCTGTACTTAGACCAAAAAATTCTCAAAAAACTCAAAATGCTCAGAATTAGCTCAAAATTAGAGTGAAGGTGTAAAAATATGTTTGTTATAGCTTCAAGGATGCTTCAACTAGCATCTCCAATTTTCCCTCATCCTTTTCGTCTTTTTGGCCTCCTTGAGCTTGTTTTCAAGTTGCTTTACCTTGACATTGGTGATCATGTTTTGAGTTTGGCAGTGGTGCGCCATGTGTTTGAGAAACTTATTATCCCTGTTTTCCTTCTCAAGGATCTTCTCCAAGTTTTCATTCACCTTGTTAAGCCAATAATCCTTGTCTTGATTGACCTCAAGAGTAATCCTATCCTCTAGGTCTAGGTCTTCGTTCAATAGAATGTGCTTTTCATCTTCTTGCAATGCCTTATTTAGGCCCCTTGTTCTTGGCCTTTTCCTCTTTACTGTACTTTTTTATCTTTCAGGCTCACTTGATCCTATGATCTCCTTTCCTTTACCAACCTACTGCAATAACTTGGCTTGTTCTTTTTCCATGATTAGTTTTTTAGTCTTAAGCTGACTATTTTCTTGCTCAAGGAAGGAAATGATGTAATGAGGGAGTTAGGGAATGGAGATGATGATAGGGGAATTTTTGGAGACAGATAGGGGTGGTAGAAAACTTAGGAAGCTTAAATGGAGTGAAATGAGGGAAATAAATGATTAGGAGAAATTGAAAAACAGAGCTGCTAAGAAATCGGCTCAAAATGCTAGGTATGAGCTAGGGTTTAGGTAAGGGTGAGGCAATTTGATGATTGATAAGTTATTTAGTGAATCAAAATATTTTTTAAACGTGTAAAAAGGTGTGAGGTGAAATATTTACATGTTTCCAATATCAAAACTGACCAAACCATCAATTGCACTAGTGCTTGCAGCATGAAAATTTCACCTAAACCCTAGATGAAGAGAACTTGCGTTTGCATTCATCTTGACAAAGGAAAAAGGTGAGAAAAAGACTTATAATTACTTGTGAACAAGATTAGAATAGCAATAAATAGGTTTTCAATATTCAAAATCAAAATATGGGTGAGTTTGGATGAGTTTTGGGCTGCTCTGGCACAAGCGCAACGCAGTTTACAGAAGCGCAACACAGTTCACAGAAGCACTGCACAATCTTCAAAACCACTTTTAGAGGTCTTAAACTGCTCCAAATTGAGATATTAATAGCTCGTTGGAAATATATTGAATCTTTCTATAAGATGGATACCTCAAGCACATAATTTGGACATTCCATGAGGGAGAAAAAATGATTTTCCCAAGGTCACTCCAAAAAATCAGGGTTTCTCTGACAAGAGACAATGCCAACTTTCAGATTACTTTTGGATGCCTTCCACTAATACAAATAAAAATATGAAGGTGCCATTGGAAATATTAGTATGTTGGCTACACAATAGAGTCCTCAAGAACTACCAAAACCTGCTCCAAACCCTTGAAAAACTGTCTTGCAGTCAAGCTATCCAGAACTGCAACAACTCTCTTGTAGCAAGTGTATTTGGGGCATTTCTTTCAAATCATAATACCTGTGCATAAACTGAAGGAGGTTTTTTTTCCTTGGACTATAATGGACAAAAAAATCTTTCACTTTTGTAAAATTCTTGTCCATTGGGTCGGAAACATATTTTGAAGCAAACATGTCCCTATGAGAATTGATGAGGCAAGATAGTGTACTTTAACATTGTGTTATTGGAAATAAAACATTACCTTTACCTTTATTTTTCTTTCCCTAAGCTGCTAGCTCCCTTTACCCACTTAATCACGTGATGGACATGTTTTTGGAAAAATATGGTATTGTGATGGCACATGGAGTGAAACCCTGAACCATGAACTAAAATGAGGAATTTAACCATTTCATGACCCAAGACACTTAAATGAAGATACGATACCTCAAAGAAGACAATGAACATGATGAGTGATGAAGACCATGAGTAATTGAAGGGAGCAACAATGACCTAGACACAATAACCAGTGACCAAATTTTTATTTGAAGACTCACTGAAATGACAAAAATTTGACTTGACACCCTAGCAACACCTTGTAAGAGCATATCTTATCACTGGTGACAGGTTGAACTGACTGACACTAACATTGGCTCCAACTGGGGATGGCAGCTCCTTGGAGGTGTCAAGAACATTGTAGACCAAGTAGCCTTATCCATTGGGCAATGGAGTCAAGAATGCAAAGACTAAACTCAAACTGAAAACTGACTGACTTGACTATCAAAAACATACTGACTGAACTTACTTATGGCAGCAGACCATCGGGATCTTAGGGCCTTCACCTCAGGCTTCAAATCCTGATGATAACCACCCTCCTGTTGAAGATGTATATACAATCATGTGTAATGATCCCTCCAGTGTAACCAATCCATCAAATGGCTACTTACTTGAATTCTGCTTGTACTTTCCTTGAGCAGGTAGAACAAACAAAAGCTAGGCAACTCCGAGTGTCCACTGAAGATGTACTCATGATCCATAAATACAAGAAAATTCATCTTCCCAGATGGCTGCAACAAATCAGTGTAAGGATCCTTAAAAATTTGAAATGTTACCTTGTTTTGAAATCCAACAAAAATACAAGTACTCCTTTCATTTTGATATGAAAGAATACTTGGTTGTTGATCCATAGGAAGGCATAGGGAAATATGACTTTCTACCACCTGAGTGTTGGCTGTAAATTTCTCAAGCATGAGCAACTCTGATTCTATCTCTGGCATACTGTCTATCTCAGACTCATACTCTTCCATTTCATAGTCTAAATCATCCTTGAACAAAACACATTCTTCAAGATTATTAAACAGGTCAGCCCTATCCTTTTCATGAAAGAAAACAATCTTTGTTAGCTAATCTCCTTGCAGGAAATCTACATCACAAATTGGCTTACTCACAACAACTTCATTTATAGTTTCATTAGTCTCATGATTTTCATCATTTAAACCCAGATTTTCATTTTCAATAATGGAAGAAATTTCACTCACACAATCTTGGCTGTGTGAGCACTGCAAACCTGCCTTAACTTAGTCTGTAACACGTTTTTTCAAAAGATTATCAATTTCATCTTCAGACAGAGGAGACAACTGAGTTTTATAGAAATCAACATTGGCTTGGTGATTTTCATTTTCAAGATCAGGAGTAGGCCTTTCTCTATTTTGATCCCAGTCTGTTTCATTCAAGGAGGAAACTGTTGATTCTTGTTGGGAGGAAAAATCATAAAGGGATTCTAATATATCTTCTTCCATACATTCTTCATCCCCATACGAATTTTCAAGAAATTTAATGAAATTTTCAAAAATCTCACAATAGCTATCCATCATTGATAAGGAAAAATTGCAGCTTTGATAATGTTGAAAGAAAACTGAATGAAAATCCTTTAGAGAATATAAACTAGCAGATGGTAGACTCTCATACCATTTCCTCACCATTTCCTCCAAGGTAGCCATGAAAATCTTCATCAGACAATCTTCAGGAAACTTAGCCTTTAATCTATGAATATGAAAATGAAATTTGACCAAATGCAAACTAGCATCTTCTCCATCCCGACCTTTAAACTTTGGTAGCCATGTTTGCCAATCTATACAAGGAATTTGATTCAGAAAATGAATAATATCATCTCAATTCATAAGAGCATACCTTCGAGCAGTTGAATCCATCTTGAAAATAATTAAAACACCAAGAAGTCCTTCAAACTACCGGTTTTTGAATAGTGGAGTTGCCATGAAAATTTTGAACCTTTGGATTCTTCGACACTGGAGTCACGAGGTGAAAGACGCAAAAACTTTCTTGTGTCTGATCAATGTCCACCATCAACAATCAGATCTGGTACTTGTCGTTCTTTCCTAGGGAAGATATGATCTTTCGTTCCCCGACAATGGCGCCAAAAATGTTAGTCCTTACAATCTCCTAGGGTGAAATGGAAATCAAGAAGGGTAACCTCAAATCACTTCAGCTCAGTAGCTAGCCCTACTAAGCATGAGAGGGATCTCTCTAAGTCTCTTATCAGTGATGTCGCTTTAAAGAAAATGGATTTTAGAATAGATACAATTATTTGTTTGTTTGTTTGTGAAAATTTGGTTTTTTAAGGATTTGCTGAACTTAGGGTTTGGAGCCACAAGTAGGTCTAGGTTGTGGGAATGCAGGAGAAAACATAAGAACGAGATAGATATCAGAAGCCATGGAGTAATTTGAGTATTTTTCAGTGTATTATAGGGGATATAATATGGAAGAAGCTAATGAGCATAAATAAACATGATTTCATTAACTTAGGAAGACAAAACACATACCTATGAAAACTAGATAACAAAGCTTGAAAAACAAGAATTTTGAGTATTTTATCACTAGGCATTCATAGAAAGAAGAGATATAATGTATATGAATATGTTTAGACCATGAGAAAACAAAAATAATGAAGTACAAGCACCATGAACTCACTGGGCTAGAGTTCCTTGAAAATAGCTGCAACCTGTCTCTGTATTAGCTGAAAGATGATTACAATGCAAGTCTCCTTCACAAAAAGTTCAACCCTCTTCTCCTGAGGAGAAATGATACATATAGAATTTCCTATACCACTTTCCCACCTTCAGGAGTCAAATTCCTTGGTGGAGGAACTGACTCCAAGATTCTCTCAACCAACAGGTGAGAGTGAGAAGGTGAAACTCAAACACTTCATGGAGAGTTTGTTTAGGAGTTTGCTTCTTTTATGAGGCCTAATAAACATAAAAAACAACCTATGATGTACATTTATTCATGCCTACATCACCTAGCCTCAAAACTAGTGCCATTACATAGAGAATCGTGACATTGACTAAGTCAAACTAGACACTAGAAATTTACACAGTGTAATTTACAATTTGAAACACAGAAAAGTGCAGAAGCGTAATGCCAAATTTGAGCTACCTTTTAGGTGCCTTCCATGGGTCAAAATGAAAAAATAAGAGAATGGTAAACTAGCCCTTCAAGTCTAGTTTCTAGAACAGTTTGAATTTCTGAATTTGGAGCATGGGAAGACCTTCAAAAATCCATTCTCCCAAGGTCATGCCAGAAGCACAGCGCCTGTCAAAAAAGTGTCCAAAATGCTAGTTTTTTGCCACTTTTTTGCCTTTTTCTCCAAAACTGAGCCACCTATGCAAAATTTGAGCAAATGTGTTTTTAGAGGATGGCAAGAGCTTTCCAAAAATGTTTACCTTTCTATTGACACCTAATCATAGGGATTGGGTGAACAACTGTAATTAGTGTAAATAAATAATAGAGGAAATGGAGAGTCATTGGGAGATGAACTGAACAATCACTCCGACTTTTATATAATAATAAACAACCTAGATGAATAATACGATTACATTTGAGGAGTTACCTCCTGGTCTAGCATGGTATTAGAGCCAACGCTATTTTTGGCTTCCCTCTCTGCTTTGTAACACCCTTCTTCCTATTCTAACTATGTTCTGCCTATTAACTGACCTCTTGCAACCTCTCCACAGGTGTGCCTCTGTCAAGAATTTGATAACCGTTCTTTAGGTTTTCCCCTCTCTGGCAACTGCTACAGAAGTTCGACTCGTTATGTGAGGCAACTGCTCCAATGGTTTAGGACCTCCGCCTTCCCTAAAAAAAATTCATGGGTACTTGCTTTGACACAGAGTTTTAGACTGTGACTCTCATATTGACTGTGAAGAAAACCTGTAGATTAAATGCCTTATTATCTATTCTAATATGGTTTTAAGTGGGATTTACTCATGAATTTTGAAAGAGGCATTTTATTTCAGTCCTGTATAGGATGTTTTTAAGTGGGTTATACTGGTGAATTTTGAAAGAGACATTTTATTTTGTCAAAAATGTGCTTGTTTTCATCAGAGATACAAGTCCGGAATGTGTGCTTTGTTGATAGTTAGACATTGAGGTTCAATTTTTGTGTGGGCCATCTCTAAATTGGACCTTCTAAAGTGGAAGCCTTACATCTATACTCACTTATTGGGTTTTCTGAGCATGTCCATACCTCTGTTATATACATTAAAATTATAGTTTTTTTTTTTTACAAGCAGAAGTGCATTTTCTTACAGCTTATTGGTAGCAAAAGTATATTAAAAAAAAATGCACTAATTAATATCTATTGTGGGAGTGGTCCTCAATGGGAAGGAAAATTATCCTAAGTGGTATGAGAAAATCAAACAAACTCTCATTTTTAATGAGCTGTGGAAAGAGTGTGTGCTGGAAACGGAGATAAAGAGCCAGAATAGCCTACCTCAGACAAGGAATTCGCCATTTGGGAAAATAAGAACAACAAGGCTTATGCATTGATTGCAACATTAGTAAATGAAGAGTTGAGTCGCCATATTTCGCCATTTTCAAATGCTTTTGAAGCCTTACAAAAACTAAAGGAACTCTATGACTCACACTCTGCACTTGAAGTTGTTCAACTCATGATTAAATTGTTCACCCTTGAATTAAAAAATGATGATCCTCTTGCTCTTGCATCAGAAGTAAAATCTATTATGCATGATATCAAAGTCACTAATGTTGAAATGGACATTCCTATGATAGCTTTTCTCAAGGCAATTTATCCCACTTACTCAAATTATCTTGATTCATTGCAAGCAAATGGAAACCTCAATGATATTACCTTTGACTCCCTTGTGAAAAAATTTGCTGAAAGAGAGAAAGCTTTTGGGAGGAAGACAACTCCTCAGTCTTCTGAAGAGGCTATGTGCCTTGCACATAGAGAGAAGAATCTTACTCAATATTCTTCCAGAGGAAGGGGTGATCAAAGAGGAAGAGGAAAAAATTTTAGAGGTTGGGGGGGGGGGGTAGACACTCTCAAGGAGAAAAGTCAGATTTGCACTACATACGATGCAAAAGAGATGGATCACATGATGCATCCACATGCAAGTTGCCTTGGGACATAATTGATCATGAAAGAAACCAACCAAAAGGTAAAACTAATGACAAAGAGAAGGGTAAGCACCTGAATCCGCTCACTATGTTGTGGCACACTGTAATATTGGAGTAAATGAAGAATTATTTAATGCTTCACTTGCTTCTTGGAAAAATGATTGGTTTCTTGATTAAGGAGAAACTTGCCACATGAATTTTAGAAGAGATTTTTTTGAAGAATTTGCTGACAACGTTGATGGAGCAGTATACTTTGCAGAAAAATCAAAACTCAAGCCATCATGGCTTGGTACAATTAGGCTTAAATTTCCTAGTTTTCTAGACTTTCTTTTGCATCATGTTTTATATCTCCCATAGCTGAGGAGAAAATTGTTGTCCTTGGTCCACATCTGCCAGCAAGGACACTCCATTCATATGTTTGATGGCAAGCTTGAGTTGAGAAAAGCATCAGACCACTCACTTGTCATGACGAGGATAGAAGAAGAAAGGCTTCTCAAGCTGTAGGGTACCTCTGCTCGTGCACAAAATTTCTCATACAATTCTCATTATGAAGAAGGTACATTTCCATCAAGTTTATTATGGCATGCTATATTTCGACACTTGAACTATGACAACCTCCGCTTGTTGAAGAAAAATGGTGTTACTAGTTTGCCTACAATTCTTAGGAAGCTTAAGCAATGTGATGCTTGCATTCTAGGAAAGCATAGCAAACAATCTTTCCATGATTCACATTATAGAGCACATAGAAAACTTGAACTCATTCATTCAGATTTATGTGGTCCAATGTCTGTTCCTTTTGAAAATGGAAATAAATATATGATGACATTTATTGATGACTACACCAGAATGTGTTGGGTTTATTATTGAAGAACAAATCTGATGCTTTTCAAACATTCAAGATCATTCATACATGGATTGAAAATGATGCACAATCTCATATTGGCTCTATTCACACTGATAATGGAAAAGAATACACTTCAAATGAATTCTAAAACTATCTTCGCCAACATGGGATCAAACATCAAACAACTGTGCCTTATAATCCCCAACAGAATGGAGTAGCTGAGAGAATGAATAGGACAATCTTAAATATGGTGCGCTCCATGATGTTTTTCAAAAATGTAAAATTGATGTTTTAGGCTGATGCAGTTCTATGTGCTGTATATGTAAATAATAGATGTCCATCTAATGCTATTAGAAACAAGAATCCTTATGAAATGTGGTATGGGCACATTCCTTCGGTAAAGCATCTCAGGGTCTTTGGTTCCACATGTTATGCCTTGATACCAAAGGTACATAGAAACAAACTTGGTGCAAGAAGTCGTAAGTGTATCTTCCTGGGGTATTAAAACACCTCCAAAGCATACTGTCTCTATGATGAAGTCAATAAAAAGTTTGTTCTATCTAGAGATGTAATCTTTCTTGAATAAGCCAAAATTGACAATGTTATTGAGTGGAAACTTGATCGCTTGGATAGATTCACAAATGCAAAATCATTTCAAGAATTTGATAATTAGATTCCACATCTTGAAGGGGGGATTCCTATACTAGATCAACTTGTGGAATCTTCTTCTGAAGCACTCTCTCCCCCGCATGAAACTCCAACAATAGATGATACTTTGAGTGACATGATTGACAGAATTGGGAGACTCAATCTTGATTCAGTCCCAACTCAATCAATGGAGCAGCCTGGACCATCTTAGAAAGGTCCCCCAAAGTGGCTGACAAAGACACTTGAAAGTGTTCATCTTGATGAGGTTGGAAAGATAGGAACTAGAAATTCAACTCGACAAAATGGAGGTGATGTAGATGACTCTGATTCACCTGTTGATATGTATGTTTCTTACGATTGTGAATTGAATTTGTCTATATATTTTGAACCAACTTCCTTCAAATAAGATGCTTCTCATGATGAATGGAAAGAAGCAACGCAAAAGGAGTATGATGCCTTGATAAAGAATGGCACTTGGAAGCTGGTTGATCCTCCATTGGGAACCAAACTAATTGGCTGCAAGTGGGTCTACAAGAACAAATATATAAAGCTTATGGCTCACTTGACAAGCACAAAGCTAGGCTTGTGGCAAAAGGTTTTGCACAGAAGGAAGGGGTCGATTATGAGGAGACTTTTGCCCCCACAACAAAATGGGCTACCATCTAGACACTCTTTGCCCTAGCAGCTCAGAACGGTTGGAAAGTCCATCAAATGGATTTAAAAATTGCTTTCTTGAATGGAGATCTAAAATATAATTTTTTTATGTCCCAGCTTGAAGGATTTGCTGTGAATGGACATGAACATAAAGTATGCAAACTTGTGAAATCCTTGTATGGCCTCAAACAAGCACCACAGACCTGGTATGAAAAACTAACTGAGCATCTTCTGAAACTCAATTTCAAACATTATGATCTTGATGATGAAACTTTGTTTTTCAAGAAGGTTGGAAAAACAATTGTATATCTTGTGGTATATGTAGATGATATTTTGATGACAAGGAACAATGAGAGCTACATTGCATCCATAAAGAAGGAATTGAGGAAAGGTTTTGAAATGATTGATTTGGGCTATGTTCATTACTATCTTGGTATTTATGTAACTCAACATCCAAAGTCCATATTCCTTTCTCAAAAGAAGTACATTGGAGATTTGTTGAACAGATTTGGCATGAATGAATGCAATCCTTTGACTACTCCAATGGAACAAAACTTAAAGCTCACATCCATTGAAGGAAAAGAATTTGAGGATGCAAAAAAGTATAGAACAACTTGTAGGAAGTCTCAACTACCTAACTACTACCAGACCAGACATTTCATTTGCTATTGGAATCCTCTCCATGTTTATGCAAAAGCCTTGTGAGGGACATTGGTCTACTGCAAAAAGAGTTCTAAAGTACTTGAAGGGAACTCAAGACTTTGGAATCAAGTATGCATAGGTGGGCGAATTCAGCTTGATTGGATACTCTGATTCAGACTTCGATGGATACAAAGAAACTGGGGTATCTACTTCAAGTTATGCTATGAGTCTTAGATCAGGAGCTGTCTCCTGGAGATCATGCAAACAATCAGTTCCAACAAATTCCACAACAGAGGTAGAATATGTGGTAGCAGCTGAGGCAACAAAATAAATTGTGTGGCTCAGGAATTTTTTTGAAGATTTGAAGGTAAAATAAGTACAATCAACTCCACTCATGATTGACAATACCTCGGCAATAAAGTTGGCCAAGAACCCAAAGTTCCATGATCGAATGAAGCACATCAATACAAAATATCATTTGATTCGACATCATGTTGAGGCAAAAACAATCCATCTTCGCAATTGTTCCACTAATGAGCAGATTGCAGAAATCTTCACCAAAGCGCTTGGAAGAGAAAAGCTTGAAAGATTCAGAATGATGCTTGGACTCACCAACATCCCTTCAGATTAAAGGGGGGAATGTTGACACCTAATCATAGGGATTGGGTGAACAACTGTAATCAGTGTAAATAAATAATAGAGGAAATGGAGAGTCATTGGGAGATGAACTGAACAGCCACTCCCTCTTGTATATAATAATAAACAACCTGAATGAATAATACAATTACATTTGAGGAGTTACCTCCTGGTCTGACACTTTCCTCAAATGGAGGCCTGAGGAAAAAGAGCAATGCCAAGGCGTTGCGCTTCTGGAGCAACCAAATTTCTGAAATTAGACCAAAAATTCTAAAAAACTCAAAATGCTCAAAATTAGCTCAAAATTGGAGGGAAGGTGTAAAAATATGTTTGTTATAGCTTCAAGGATTCTTCAACAAGCATATCCAAGTTTCCTTCATCCTTTTGGTATTTTTTGGCCTCCTTGAGCTTGTTTTCAAGTTGCTCTACCTTGACATTGGTGATCATGTTTTGAGCTTGGTAGTGGTGCACCATGTGTCTGAGCAACTGATTGTCCCTATCTTCCTTCTCAAGGAGCTTCTCCAAGTTTTCATTCACCCTGTTAAGCCATACTCCTTGTATTGATTGACCTCAAGAGCAATCCTATCCTCTAGGTCTAGGTCTTCATTCAATAGAATGTGCTTTTCATCTTCTTGCAATGCCTTCTTTAGGCCCCTTGTTCTTGGCCTTTTCCTATTTGCTTTACCTTTTTATCTTTCAGGCTCGATTGATTCTATGATCTCCTTGCCTTTGCCAACCTACTACAATAACTTGGCTTGTTCTTTTCCATGATTAGTTTTTTAGTCTTAAGCTGACAATTTTCTTGCTTAAGGAAGGAAATGATGAAATGAGGGAGTTAGGGAAGGGAGATGATGATAGGGGAATTTTGGAAGATTGATAGGGGTGGTAGAAAACTTAGGAAGCTTAAATGGAGTGAAATGAGGGAAATAAATGATTAGGAGAAATTGAAAAACAGAGCTGCTAGGAAATCTGCTCAAAATGCTAGGTATGAGCTAGGGTTTAGGTAAGGGTGAGGCAATCTGATGATTGATAAGTTATTTAGTGAATCAAAAGGAGTTTTGAACATGTATATAGGTGTGAGGTGGAATATTTACATGTTTCCAATATCAAAACTAACCAAACCATCAGTTACACTAGTGCTTGCAGCATGAAAATTTCACCTAAACCCTAGATGAAGAGAACTTGCATTTGCATTCATCTTGCCAAAGGAAAAAGGTGAGAAAAAGACTTATAATTACTTGTGAACAAGCTTAGAATAGAAATAAATAGGTTTTCAAGCTTCAAAATCAAAATTTGGGTGAGTTTGGATGAGTTTTGGGATGCTCTAGCACCAGTGCAGTGCAGTTCGTAGAAGCGCATCACCATATTACAAACCACTTTTGGAGGCCTTAAATGGCTCGCAATTGAGAGCTTGATAGCTAGTTGGAAAGCTATTGAAGTATTCTATAAGATGGATATCTCAGGTATGTAATTAGGATACTCCACGAGGGAGAAAAAAGGATTTTCCCAAGGTCACTCCAAAAACTCAGGTTTTCTCTTGCAAGAGCACAATGCCAACTTTCAGACTACTTTTGGATGCCTTCCACTAATCCAAATCACAAGATGAAGGTACCATTGGAAAGCTTAGGATGTATTATACACAATAGAGTCCTCAAGCACTGCCAAAAATGGCTCAAAACCCCTAAAAAATGGTCTTGCAGTCAAGCTAGCTAGAACTGCAGCATTTCTCCCGTAGCAAGTGTATTTGGGGCATTGATTTCAAATAATAACACCTGTGTATAAACGGAAGGAGGTTTTTGTTCCTTGGAATATAGTGGAAAAAAACCTCTTTTAATTCTGTAAAATTATTCTCCATTTGGTTGGAAACATATTTTGAAGCAAACATGTCCCTATGAGAAATGATGAGGCGGGGTAGTGTACTGCAACATTGTCTTATTGGAAATAAAACATTACCTTTAACTTTATTTTGCTTTCCTTGAGCTGCTAACTCCCTTTACCCACTTAATCACGTGATGGAAATGTTTTTGGCAACATATGGTATCGTGATGACACATGGAGTGAAACCCTAGACCATGACCTAAAATGAGGAATTTAACCATTTCATGACCCAAGACACTTAAATGAAGATATGATACCTCGAATCAGACAATGAACATGATGAGTGATGAAGACCATGAGTAAGTGAAGGGAGAAGAAGTGACCTAGACACAACAACTAGTGACCAAATTTTTATTTGAAGACTCACTGAAATGACAAAAAATTGACTTGACACCCTAACAACACCTTGTAAGAGCATATTTGATCACTGGTGACAGGCTGAATTGACTGACACTAACAAGCAGGACATGTGAACAAATCGATGGACAGGTTTTAACCATGGCGGATAGGCTCTAACCATGGCAGAGATTGTAACATAACTGCAACATGTGAACTTGTGGTTAATTGCCATGACCTGGGGTTGGAGTCTGGAAGCCGCACCGTCAGCCGAGACCGCCGGGAGGTAGTTGTCACATGCAGAGTCGATAAGCGGTTCCGAAACCGCTGGAACAAACCTACAACCGTGTCCATTTGCGGTTTGATTGCGGCCTATTCACATGGATAGTTAACTACTACGCACTGTTTTTTGACCGCCAGCATATCCAAAGTTTATTTTAGGTTTTTGCATTGAGTTTTTGTGCTATTCTAATTAAACCACCATGTAACCAATACCTAAGGTGTCATTTTATGACAAGACCTTAAATCAACAAACCCTAATTCTAGCTTATGGATCCCTAAACTCAGTCTTGGGAGTTAGAATGTATCTGAGGGCTTTTAAAAGGTGGATTTTCCTTCATGGATAAAGGAGAATGGTTTTTGACTTTTTGCTTGTAGATTCTAGAGGTCATAGGAAGTTTTGTTTTCAGTGTTATGGGAACATCCAAAGTCAGAATTGGAATCCATAATAAGCATTGGAAATCTAGTTCAGAGGGCTATTTGATGATAGTGATCAGAAGTGCTTGCATGCACATTCAGACTGCTCAAATCTTTGTGTAATCAACACCTTCTTTTCATTCCTAATAAAAACAGTCACCCATCTTGAAAGCGAACCCGGAGACGTAGTCCATTAGGGATGAACTCCGTCATCAATTTTACTGTCTGGTATCACTGTGTTTTTACTATTTTCACTTCTGTTATGCGTCATTTTTATGTTTAATCAGCTATTGTAAAGTCTTCTTATCAAGCAGTTTTCCTCAATTTCCGCACTTTCAGCTAACATTCAAATCATAAATGGCTAATCACTTATACATTATTTTAGTTTATCATCATTTCAGATCATATAATTTGGTATCAGAGGAGGTTGCGTTTGTATAATTTGCCATTGAATGTTAACTAGGTCAAAGTCGCAACGAGGAGAAGGAATCCTTGAGCAGATCGATCCAGAGATTGGAAAGCAACGAGTCATTCATAAATCGACCATGTCAGAATATGATGCAGGTGAAAACAATGAAACTAAGATGAGTGAAGAATAGTTTCAGCAGACATTCTTGACTATGCAACAGATGTTGGGAAAACCGTATGAAGACAAGAAGGCGAAAGATGCAGCTTGTTCTTCAAAGGCATTGAAGAAGGACAAAGGTAAAGGGAAGAATGATAAACAACCTTCACCTCCATCATCTCCATCATCATCATCTTCTTCTTCTTCTTCCAGTGTAGAATCTGAAATGGAAAAGAAACCTAAGAAAACATATCTTTTGAAACTTGATGTGAAATTTGAGTTACCTGTTTATGATGGTGAAATGAATCTTGAAAATCTAGATGATTGGATTAAGCAGTTACAAGTGTATTTTCACATACAGAACATTTCTAGTGATAAAACTAAAATTCAATTAGCTACACTTAGAATGGGGGGAACAACTTTAATCTAGTGGGAAAGTAAAAATCAGCTAAATGTAAAGTGTAAAGGAAAAGTCATCTCGTCATGGTCTAAGTTCCTAAAAGCTCTTAGGAAACAGTTCTATCCTTTAGGATACATGCAACAAGATGTTATTGATTGGTAGCATCTGAGGCAAGGTAAAGGGTATAGTTTTTAGGAGTTTACTCAGGAATTCAGAAAGAAATCATTGGCACTTGGAATTTCATTGGATACATGAGAAACTTTGTTAAAATACATCGATAGTTTACATTCATATTTGTAGCATACTTTATTGATGTTTAATCTTGATGATTTTGATGAGGTGTGTGTTCAGGCCATACATATTGAATCAGGTGGCAGACCATTCAATTTTTCACCACAGCCATCCAAAAAGTTGGAAACCAAAGATTCCAGTGACAGTAAGGGGAAGAAAAATTCGAAGAGAAAGAAATCAACGATCGTTCAAAAGGAAAGACCTACTTGTTCTCATTGCTAGAGAATCGGTCATGATGAATCAAAGTGCTGGAAAATTCATCCAGAACTTAAGCCCAAAAATTTCCTTAAGGAGAAGGATGAAAGGAAGGCCATTGCAGCAGTCCAGCAGGATCTCAGTTCAGATTCAGGTGATGAAAGGAGGATAATTGCCATGGTTACGAGAGGTAAAATTTTTGACACTAGTTCAAGTTTGAAAACTATTGCATCTTAATCAAACATAAATACTTCACATGAGGATAAAAGAGTTGAATTGTTTAACATAAGGATAACTTCTAATCACACAAAGATAGATACAATGTTTGAAAGTGTATCACAGGTGAATTTAATCTTTGAATATTTAGTTAAAAGTTTGGGTTTGGAAACACAGAATCATCCAAGACCTTACCCATTAGGATGGCTAAATAAATCAACTCAGATAAAAGTCACCAAACAGTGTCGATTAAGATTTGCCATAACAACTAATTACATTGATGAAGTGGAATTAGATGTGGTTCCAGTATACATATGTGGAGTTGTCTTAGGAAGTCCTTATCTTTATGATTGTGATGCAGTAATTTATAGGAGAGAACATAAATATCACCTTAAGAAAGATGGGGTTGAATTTATTGTGAGGGCACATCAAAGTAAAAATCACTTGAATTCAGTTAATGTTAATTAGATGAAGCGATTAATAAGTTCAAACGAGCGGTTTGTAATCATGTGTATAAATGTTATGAAACCAGCTCACAAAAATATAGAAAAGAGAGATCCACGCCTTAGAATTCAGCCTCTTCGAGGGGGAAACCTCCTTTACATTACATAAATGAACAATTCTTGGATGATACAAATGAAAAGACCTCCTTTCTATATATAGGAGTCTAAGGGGTCATAACATAATCATAGCCGACATAACAATAATAATGTAAGGGCACAATAATAACAATAGTGGGCTTCTATGGGGCACAATAGTAACAATATGGGCACTACATGGGTACATCAATATAATAAGTGGGTTATACTAATAACAATAAGGGGTTACACAAGTAGTATAGGGGCCTAACATGCCCCTCCCCTTCAAAAAGAGTTGTCCTCAACGCTTGAGTAGTTCTTGATGCTTCTGTATAAAATTCTTGTCCTCCCATGTGGAATCTTCAGCCGGTAAGTTCTTCCACTTGATGAGATACTCTGAAGTTGATCGATTTCGTAGCTGTCGGGTTCTTGTTTCTGTGATTGCTCCAGGTTCCAATATGATTTTTCCTTCCTCTTCAATTTCTGGAAATATTGTTTGAATTGGGATCTTTTGCAACTTTTGAATAAGTGGCCATACTTCTTCGTCCTTCTTCAATTCATCCCTTGCTTCATTTATCCAATCTGGTTGGATAATATAAATAGCACAAAACAATGCTTCCACATCCTCATCCTTGAAGAGTCTTCCCATTCGGTAAGGTCGCCATTTTTTAAGTGCATGTAGTATTTCCAACATTTCCTTCTCATAAATAGCTTGCTTGAGATGTAGCAGTAAAAATACCCAATCACCTACATCAAAACATTTTTCACTATAATGTTTATCTACCTGTTGTTTCATTTGATTTTGCACCGAAGTGGCGTTATCCTTTAAAAGTTGGAGAACTTGTTGTTGATGCTCGATGTGATCTTTCACTGCTTGAACCTTTTTCTTCTTGACATGTCCTTCTATCTCTAGAGTTTGAGGAGTGGTAATTTCTTCCAATCCTTTACAAGATATGGTCGGATTCATTTCTTGATGCTCGATGTGATCTTTCACTTCTTGAACATTTTTCTTCTTGATATGTCCTTCTATCTTGATAGTTTGAGGAGTGGTAATTTTGAACAATGAATTACAAGTTATGGTTGGATTCATTTCTTCTTTCTCGATGTGATCTTTCACTTCTTGCACATTTTTCTTCTTCATATGTCCTTCTATCTTGAGAGTTTGAGGAGTGGTAATTCTTGCCAATGCTTTACAAGATATGGTCTGATTCATTTCTTCTTTCTCTGGGGTGGGGTCCTAGCGTATATCTTCTTCTTTTGATGTTTCTTGATCCTTTTCTTCCTCCTCTTCATATTCTATGTAAAATAATTTCTTCTCAGCACACTTATGACTTTTAGTGCATTTGCTATCACAATTGTAACAAAGCCCTTTTTCTCTTTTTTCTTCCAATTGTTGTGGTGTAACCCTTGTAGGTTGTGGAAGGCTAGGAGAAACAACACTTCCATCTTTATAGCTATGAGGGGTACGCTTCCTGGTTTCCATAATTTTTCTTTCCACTATGTCACAAAGCCCTTTTACTCTTTCCAATTGTTGTGGTGTTTCTCTAAAGAAGGTGTTGCTCTTTGTATCCTCATAATGTGCTATTATTTCCTCCGTGAAAATTGACCACGTAACAAGTTTTTTATGAGAACAAAGCCCTTTGTACCACAAAAATTAATCTGGTTCTAAATATGAAGATGCAATACATACCTTTTGTAACAGTTGTACACCATGTAGATAAAAATATTGCTCCATCTGAAGTATCCAATTTACCGGATCCTTGCCATCAAACTTCCTCATCTTGCTTTTTCTTGATTTTAGGAGCTCGACCTTGAAATGACTATAACTCTGTACTTTCAGATCTTTAAGTGCTGAAATTGCAACCTATAGCAGCCCTCTGCGTCCTCTTTCCAATGCCACCAGTCTGATCCAAATTGGATTCTCTAAGAAAGAGTTTGAACAATCTCCCAAGATGACCTGATTATAGACCTTTCGAGAAGGGCGAACTTGTATGAAGTGCCACATGTCACTATTTTGACCTTTGGATCTGAAAAATATACACAAAAAACTACAGTCCGTCCTCTTTCTGTACCTTGTTACGAAATTTCAATCCGATCCCCAAAGAGAAAGTTATGACGATTTTCCCCAGGTCACCTGTTTTGAATGTAATTCAGGAGTCTGCAAAAATACCAACTTCTTCAGATCATATCTCCGCAAATATCACGCGAAAAGATCTGAAATTTGGACCCAAGGTTTAGTGCAATTTCTTCTCAAATGGGTTTTTTTTGCAACTTCTGAAACATCACAGAAAAACAGTTATAGCGAAAATGCCACGATGACCTGTTTGGAGCAGCGAAACCCTAGAATCCAAAGCTCTGATACCAAATGTTATGAAACCAGCTCACAAAAAGATAGAAAATAGAGATCTGGGAGGGTGATACTCTAGTATAGGAACTGTAGTTGAAGGAAGTAGGTTCTAACTGGAGTACTTCATGAGGCGCCGAGTAGTGATTGAATGGAGCAACGAGAAATAGAGAAAGTGGTTTCCGGCTTAAGGCCAATGTTGTGTTGAATGAGTATTTCATGTATATGAGCATGTGGTCTTAGTGGATGACGTCCATTTTCTCATTTCAAGTCTATATAGAGAGCTAGTTGTGTTAGCACGCCTCACCCGAGCAAGTCTTCCAGCTAGAGAGAAATAGCCCTTACACACACACGGCTGCCTGACCACCAGCACTAGCCGTTAGGGATAAACCTACAGCACTCTTGAGTTAGGCCCTAATACTGGGTGGTTAGATAAGAGTACTAGGTCAGACCACACTATATAGTGAGAAAGTGCCAGCTACAATATATACCGTACAGATCCACGCCTTAGAATTCAGCCTCTTCGAGGGGGCAACCTCCTTTACATTACATAAATGAACAATTCTTGGATGATACAAATGAAAAGACCTCCTTTCTATATATAGGAGTCTAAGGGGTCATAACATAATCAGAGCCGACATAACAATAATAATGTAAGGGCACAATAATAACAATAGTGGGCTTCTATGGGGCACAATAGTAACAATATGGGCACTACATGGGTACATCAATATAATAAGTGGGTTATACTAATAACAATAAGGGGTTACACAAGTAGTATAGGGGCCTAACAATAAAGGATCAACATAACAATCAACATGATTCTTGTTTAAGATATGCAACTTAGCTTAAAGATGGTTTGTATAAAGAGATAGAAACTTGTTCAATTCTATGTAAAACCAAACATCTTATTCATAAGAAGGGATTACAACATGAATTACGGTTTGTGCCTAAATCTCCTCTTCCTAATGTCAAAATGAATCAATTCAGTTTAAGTTTGGAACTTAACAGCTGTAGGGATACAAGTCAGTATTGGGGAAAGTCAATGTTCAACTTCTCTTGTATTGTGTCACCATGTCATGTCTCGAACAATTTGGAAATCTCTTTTCAAGTGGAGAGGAAACCTATTTGTTTTCATATCAAATAATTTTCTAAAGCAGTGTCAAAGTGTCTAATGGGACCGTATGCATTAGAGGAAAGTGCTAATCAATGGAAACATCATTTAATAAATGAAGGAAAAGTGATTGAAGCAAATCAACAACTAAGTCAATACTTTCAAATACAAACTAAGTTGTAGCAAATTTCACCTTACAGTTGGATAGGTTCATTGCAACAAGTTCACTTAGTAAACAGGAAGCAGGAAAGTATGTCAATTCAAGTAGCTGGTTTGATGTCAAGTATATCTTTGATTGTCTTTGTCATTCCACAAAATAAATTGTTTATACATGTTGATGGTATTAAACAACATCTAGTAGAGACTGTTTTCAAAGATTGTGAATAACTAAATCATGGTTCTTCGTGGAAAGAATTCAATTGCCATGTTGATAATAGGTTGTTTGCCCATCATCGCAAGTTGTGTATACTGCAGATGGATGAAACAGGTCACTGACTCGAAAAGTTCCATGGTCAACATCATCAGGGTCATCACTTATAGGTGATTGATCGAATGTATTGGTACATCTTCAGGTCAAGGTAGAAGGAGAGGTAGTTCTACCCTCATCGACTATTTGTTTAGTCAAAACTTTTTTGGTCCAAAAGCTTTCAAGTGGAGAGGAATGATCTAGAAGGATTCCGTTGATTCATTGCACAAGTGTTCAAGTGTCGTAGTCAGTATTCAGTGTTGTCGTCCATCCAATTAAGCTTCGATAGTATTGGTCATGGATAAGGTTGTATAGGTAATGCTATGGTTTCATGGTGTTCAATTGAGATGGTTTAGTGCCTGGTTGTTGACATTAGTTCATCGACAGTTCCACTAAGATTGGTTGACAACATGTGCCGTGTCGATGCCTCACAGTATTTGGGTGTCGACAAAGGGATATCGTCGCAAAGGCAGCTGGTGTCGATGATATGTATATCTTTTATGTCATATTGTCGACAAGTTCGTCATTAGGTGACAAATGTCACTAATGTCACTTGGCGAAGAATGCTTGTAAACGGGTGATCAATTATTAAAACCCTAATCCTACATCTAAAACCTCAAACCATGCATTAAGGTATTTAAAACCTACCTAAATATCTTACTTATCACATTCAAATCCTAATGCTAAGACCTAAACCTATGATTTACCAAAACATGTATTAATCCTAAAGCCTAAGTCCTAACTATACACCCTTGGCCTATTAATTTTACATTCAAAACATTGTAAAAAACATAACACAGGCCCTAAACTGCTAGATAACCATTGGGGCAGCTAACCATGTCAGAGAGACATGTGATCAGAGCACTGATAATCATTGGAAATTGTAACATAATCGTAGGACATGTGAAAAAATCGAAGGATAGGTTCTAACCATGGCGGATAGGCTCTAACCGTGGTAGAGATTGTAACATAACTGCAACATGTGAACTTGTGGTTAATTGTCATGACCTAGGGTTGGAGTCTGGAAGCCGCACCGTTAACCGAGACCGCTGGGAGGCAATTGTCACATGTAGAGTCGGCAAGCGGTTCCGAAACCGCTGGAACAAACCTGCAACCGTGTCTATTTGTAGTTTGGCTATGGCCTATTCACATGGACAGTTAACTCCTGCACACTGTTTTCTGACCGCCAGCATATCCAAAGTTTATTTTGGGTTTTTGCATTGAGTTTTGGTGCTATTCTAATTAAACCACCATGTAACCAATACCTAAGGTGTCATTTTATGACAAGACCTTAACTCAACAAACCCTAATTTTAGCTTATGCCTCCCTAAACTCAGTCTTGGGAGTTATAATGTATCTGAGGGCTTTTAAAAGGCGGATTTTCCTTCATGGATAAAGGAGAGTGGTTTTTGACTTTTTGCTTGCACATTTTGGAGGTAATAGGCAGTTTTGTTTTCAATGTTACTGGAGCATCCAAAGTCAGAATTGGAATTCGTAAGAAGCGTTGGAAAGCTGGTTCAGAGGGCTATCTGATGACAGTGATCAGAAGTGCCTGAATGCACATTTAGACTGATAAAATCTCTGTGTAATCAACACCTTCTTTTCATTCCTAATAAAAACGGTTGCCTATCTTGAAAGCGGACCCGGAGACATTGCCCATCAGGGATGAACTCCATCATCAATTTTTCTATCTGGTATCACTGTCTTTTTACTATTTTCACTTCTGTTATGCATCATTTTTATGTTTAATTAGCTGTTGGAAAGTCTTCTTCTCAAGCAATTTCCTTGATTTCCGCACTTTCAGCTAACATTCAAATCATAAATGGCTAATCACTTCTACATCAATTTTAGTTTATGATCATTTCAGATCATTGATAAAAACACCATTAACTAACAATGAAATTTAATGAAGTGAATAGATATTACACCTAAAAATTTTGTGATCATGACAAATGGAATGTAGACATTTAATAGTAGTGAGTGGGAGACCATGTGATAAATGACCAATGCAAAAGAAGTAACTGTGTGGAACAAGAGGTATACGAAGTCGAAGATGTATCTAGAATAAATAATATGCGCAAGAAGCAATATGTGTGGGAGAATGTGTTTACACATGAAACTTGACTAAGTATAAAAAGACTTAAAAAATCAATTCTAAGGGTCAACACACATATGTTGAGGCCAAACAAAACTAGGTGTTGATGTGATTGCAAGTTTAAAATATTATTTTAGGGAAAATTATATGATATTGATGAATTGTTTAATTTAACTTATAAAGAATGGAAAATATATAAGAATGATGAATAAAAATGATGAAGTTATGTTTATGAGCTTACAATTGGTGGAACGACATGAAAAATTTGGTATCACGAGGGTTCATTAAGCTAATTCTCATTAGTTCACAAAATCAAATTCTGATAGTTCACGTCAAATTTCCATCAAAGGGTAGAGTTTTAGGAATAGGGTGGAACCACGATTGTGGATACCCCCTCTCACCAAATATATGATTTCATAGGGGTACCCCCTCATAATTCATGAGAAGCGTGGATCTTGGAAATAAAAGTGTCTTCCCTTAGATTGAGGGGAGGAAACTCCATCATGGAACTTGGATTGCTGATCCCCCCCTCCCTCATTGCTAATGTCACCATGGAGGGGGGCGGGGGGGGGGGGGCATGTGTAACTATTGCGAACCATTGATTTTAATGGGTAGCTACAATCGTTAAATTAGTGAAGACCCCCCTCCCCCCCCCCCCCAACCACACACACAGAGGGGTGTTGATCACGATTAACCAAGGGAATTGGATTTCATTGGGGGTATAGGTTTGTTCTAGCATCAATGCTAGTTGGGAAGTGATATGTTGTTGGACCATCGAATCAAAGAGATCCTGTCCATTAGATGTCATCACAGTGAAATTCCATTTTAAACCGCTATGGTAGTGGGAGTGCGACATGCATCCAGGCCATCTGATCAAAGAGGTTTCTGTCGTTGGATATGGAAGGAACACCATTGTGATAAAATATGGAAAGTGGACCTGACTAGCATTTCTACATCCCCATCAATATGATGGTGGAAAACATTAATAGTAACTAGTATAGTTTATGGGTTTAGAATGGCTACTGAAGACCAGAATGAGGTTTTCATTTATAAATTATCTCGAATTCGCGATGTTTCTTTCCACAATACTGAAGTCTAGGATAAAATCTTAAATCATTGACGCTACAAAATCAAAGTATCACAATAAGACTACTTTGCAATAATAGAAGATAAACAATAGTAAATCTACTAGTGCATAAAATATAGACAATTTTTTTACAATTTTAATCAACAACCCAACTTCGTTATATTAGTCAAATTGATATTACAAATATCTAGGGTGCCCATACTAGGGATAATGGACCTCATACATCCACTGAGACAAGAATACAAAAACTAGGGCTTTGTGTCTACCATGATGACCACCAATCTACCCTGAACAATAAAATCTTAACCTACTTGCTGATGTGGATCCCCTCAATCCTTTCATTCTACGTGTCTTGAACACATCTACCCGGTATTTCGGCTCCTGATATGCAAGAAACCCTATATATATCTATCAATGGACCAACTCCATTAGGTCATTGAACTTGTATCCAATATTCTATCTAGCTTACCGTTCATCCTTGAATGCATCAACACATCGAGACTTCTATTGAGTTGTTCACAAAATCATTTGTGAACAACTCTCAACTACCCACTACTGCTCCTCAATGATTTTGGGACTTTCTTCCCACCAGTACCTTCTTGTGCTACCTGATGAAGACATACTTAGGGCTGGAGGGATTCCCACTATCACTGTTGAGTGCCACTTTTCTAACAATGAAATCAGGGTATGGAGGACTACCCAACTTTTGCTGTAGATGTCCTTCTCCACAAGGTAAGTCTAGGGCTGCAAACTACTCCTATCTAATAAGACCTATGAGCTTTTATTCTACCACTTTTAACAATCCCTTGGTCCTTCAAGAGAATTTTTTTCTCAAGGCTTGAAGCAAGCATCTAAAACACTCCATAAGTTGTTCTTTAGGCTGCTCCAACTCTGCCAACTTGGTCCACTCTCATGCTACCCTCCAACAATCCATGAGCATCCAATACAATGTCCTCTTCTAGGACCTCCCATCCACTAGCATCCAACCATCATCAAGAGACCATATGCAAATTACTTATACTATCATCTTTCCCTTGAGATATGTGCCTCCTAGAGCACTAGTTAGGGAACACCAAAAACCCTAGCACCTTCTCAAATAATTATGTAATATTGTCCCATTGGTCTGCTCCCTTTTTGTTCATTCTAGGCATCAACAAAATTGATCTAGGTCTTGAGGCTCCTCCTTAATGCACTTGAGAAAAACCCTGTACCAAAAACACTATGAAACAATCCCAAACACATGGAGAATACCTTGTTCTATCTGTAACCTCCTTCTAGTGACTGCGACTGGGTTAGCAGGTCCCTGCTAATCCTCTCTGCCCACTAAATTTTCCCTCCCATATGTTGTTGCAACTACCAATGACCTGTGGCCCTATATCAAGATACACCAACCACAATGCACAAAAAAACACTCTGAAACATATCTTTGATATGCAACATAATCTAGAAATTAAGACGCTCAAAAAATGAAGATGTAAACACTCCAAATAGGTCTGCTAGCATCCACACAAATTGCGTCAAACCCACTACTCTTTTCCACAAGGAAACTGCACCCAAACAAAGACAAACCTCTCCACAAACTTGTGCTCCTTGGCTCTTCGTCCTTTCCTCAGATCCGCTGTTCAATTTTAGAGGTAATATTGATGAATTGTTCACTTAGGATGTGTCAAATAACATCAACGAGTCCTCAATTTATATCATTCATATGGGTGAAATAACAACCCTTGAAAGGACACCTTAATATTTTGGCTGACCTGACCTTAAGGTCACTTTCACCCACATTGATCTTCAAAATTTTATATCTCATGATTTACACATCATTTTCAAGTCCTTGAAGTGGCCCCTAGGTCCTCTAGGGCTTCCCCAGCACCTCCATGTGTCAAACCATCAATTTTGATCACGGTTTTGGCCCCACATCCTTAGATACAGAACCCCCAAGCTTGGGTTCTAAGCCCACAAAACCATTTTTTGTGCCCATTCCTACAAATCCCTCTAGCATAGGGTCTGGAGTACCTCCCAAGCCATAAATTGCAACACTCCCTCTTAGTGAGGGAGGTAATTCCAACACTAGGAAGCCCCCAACATCATAATCTCCGGAAACACTAACCCATCTGGCATCCATCACTATACTATACTTTGTAGAATGAACCCTGTAATCTCAGTAATGCCTCTAGTCAACTCATCTGAACCTGAAGACCTTAACACTTCCATAGGGATACTCCCTTTGAAGTTAGACTCCCTTTTATTCTACACAATCTTCACTAGATCAACCTATCACTGTTCTTGTGTCCTACAAGGTCAGTCCAAGTTGTGGTGAAGCACATGCGATCATCACCGCAATCCAATCATACAAGAACTTATCCTCATGGATCGAACACAAATCATGCACATCCCTCTAATATTAGATATGCAACATCACATCCAATGAAGAAACTAGCATGCCAATCTGCAGTACATCACATGAACCAATATTGATCAAACCAATCTAATCCATGCCAAAGCAATCCTCAAGTTGTCCCAACGATCTATGGAAAATCACAGGAAACCCTTTATCAATGACCTGCCCTATAACAAACTATTTTTCACTAGGATCACCGCCAATCTACCAAAATTCCCATCCAATCTCATTTCTGATCCACTTAAGGCCACATCTACATGTCTTCTGCTAAACCCTCTGCTCCATGATCTATGCAATCTCAGTTCCTTATAAGCTGCTTCACTATGCACACTCTGATTTACTAGCCTTGAAAGTAGCTTTGATACCATGTCATTTTTCCACGATACTCGAGTCTAGAATAGAATATTGAATCACTGATGCTATTGAATCCCAGTATCAAGACAATACTACTTTTCAATAATGTATCATAAACAACAGTAAATCTACTAATCCACAAAATATATGCAACTTTTTACAATTTTAATCAACAACCCAAATTTTTATATTAATCAAATTGATAATACAACTATCTAGGGCTCATGTACCAGAGATAATGGCCCTTAATCATCAACTAATAAAAGACTACAACAACTAGGGCTTGGTGTCTATCATGATGAGCACTAATTTACCTTGAACAAAACAACCTTGACCTACTTACTGATGTGGCACCATTGAGCCATTTTAATCCACGTGTCCTGAACACATCTACCCAATACTTTGGCTCCCAATTTGTAGCAACTCCTATTTGCCTCTATCAATGAAACAACTCCATTAGGTCACTGAAATCGACTCCAATATTCTCTTTATCTGACCGTTTGTCCTTTAATGCATCAACATGTTGAGACTCCTGTTGAGTTGTCCACAACTCTATTTGTGAAAAACTCTTAACTTCCCACTGCTGCTCCTCAGATATTTTAGGACTTTTTTCCCACTAGTACCTTCCTGTGTTTCCTGATGAGGACACACTTAGAGCTAGATAGATTCCCACTATCACCTTCGAATGTCACTTTTCCAATAATGAATTTAGGGCATGAAGGAATACATAGATTCTGCTATAAATGTCCTTCTCCATAAGAAAATTCTAGGGCTGCAAATTTCTCTTGGATGATCAGACCTATGAGCTCTTATTCTATCACTTATAACAATCCCTTAGTCCTTCAAGAGACTTGTTTCTTAGGGCTTGAATAAAGCCTATACAATCCCCACAAGTTGTTCTTTAGGCTTCTTCAAATCCACCAACTTGGTCCACTCTCATGCTTCTCTCTAATAGTCCACGAGCTTCTAATACAATGTCCTCTTCTAGGATCTCTCATCAAATTGCATCCAAGCATCATTAAGATACCATCTACAACTCATTTTTGCTATCCTCTTTCCCTTGGGATCTGTTCCTCCTAGATCACTAATTAGGACACACCAACAACCCTAACACCTTCTCAAATCAGTGTGTAATCTTCTCCCATTGGGTTTCTCCCTTACTATCCACTTTAGGCAACAACAACATTGATCTAGGACTTGAGTCTCCTCCTCAACACACCCTACAACAAACCTGTACTAAAAACAATATAAAATAGTCCCAAACACATGGAGAATACCCTATTCTAGTTGTGACCTCCTTCTAGTGACTACGACTTGGTTAGGAGGTCCCTCCTAGTTCTCTCGACCCACTCAATTTTCGCTCCCACACATTGTTGCAACTACCTAAGACCTGAGGCCCTGTATAGAGATACACCACACCAAATGCACTACAAAAAAGAGAGAGTAAAACATACCTTTGATCCACATCCTGATATGGAAAGTAAGACACTCCACACACTCTGCCTCAGACCTGCAATTCTCTCCCACAAGGAATTTTCACCCAAACAGAGACAAGCATATCCACAAACTTGTGCTCCTTGGATCTTTGTCCTTGCCTCATATCTGTTATCCAATTTCAGAGCTAATATTAATGGATGATGCACTTAGGATGTGTCAAATATCATTCATATCCCAATGGGTGACATAATATCCCTTGAAATGGAACCTTAATATGTTCTTCGCCCGACCTTAAGGTCTCTTTCATCCACGCTAATCTAAAAAAATTTATATCTCATGATTGACACATCATTTTCAAGTTCTTGAAGTGGTGCCTAGCTCCTCTAGGGCTACCCCTTCACCTCCATGTGTCAAACCATCAATTTCCATCATGGATTTGGCCCCACATCCTTGGGTACAAAATCCCCAGACTTGGGTTATAATCCTACAAAACCATTTTGTGTGCCCATTTCTCCAAAACCCTCTAGCCTAAGGTTTGGAGTACCTCCCAAGCTACAAATCTCAACATGTGACACCCTCATACAAAACATCAATATGCATGGCCCTAGAGCTCAATCTGAGATGAATAGCCAAATTCAATTGACAAAGGAGCTATTAGCCGATGTTGGATCCATTCCTTGTCTTCTTAAGTTTTATTTAGTAATTTTTTATTATTTATTCTCAAATATTTATATAATTTTATAGTTTTTTTAATCCTTAATTTTTATGTTTATTTACTTTAATTTCCTCGATTAATTTAATCCTTTTTATTACTATTATTCCCTTTAACATGTTAATTTTTAATATTATTCTTTCTCAATTTTCATCTCTTTCCCGATCTTGACTTTATCTTTTGAACAATTAGAATTTGAGTTGTTCCTTTATTTCATGTGATTTATTTAATTTAATTTAATTATTATTATTATTTTTACTCATTTTTTTACCCTAATAATTTAGATTAATTAGATTTATTGTCTTGATTATTTAAGTTTGACTAAAATATTGTTTTATTATTTTTATTTTATTTTATTTCTATTTCATTATTGGTTTATAATTTATTACATTACAATTTTCCTTTTGGTTAAATATCTTTCTTGATTCAATATTAACAATTATATTATAACATCTACTTTCTTTATATTAAAATATTATTTATTAATAAATAATATTTATTTAGTCAAAACTAACCGTTATATTCTAACGGTTAAAAAAAATAAAAATAAAATAGTTCTCTTCATTTATTTAATTTGATTCCAAGACCTGATTCTTCATCTTGTCCTGACGAGAAACCACACTAGATGGTTCTAAACATGTCTAATTTTTTTTTTGATGTCATTTTACCAAAAGATTTCTCAACATTCATAGTATGGGTCACAAAATCTTGAATTTGGATATTACAACCCTGCACAAAAGAGCTATTAAATTCTTGAATTTTCCTACCAGAGTAGATTGTATTATATTAGTTTTATTAGTTAAAGAAAGGAATAAATCCATGGACAAAATGAATGTTGTAGTCTTAAAGCTAACAACACAAATAATGAATTTTCAAAATGTTTAAACAATGGCCATGTATAAAATATACGATTAAACAATGAATCTCCAAGGTTAACCAACATGCAACCTTATATGAGTTGCACCTCTCTTAATTTTCTTAGCCCCAAATGCAAGAATTGGGATAAAAACCCTCCCTAGCGTGCAATTTGGTTAATATTTCAATTAATTATTTATTTGTTTATTTTTATTTTTATTTTTTATTAATTTATTTTTATTTTATTTTATTTTTTATGTTTATTTTTTATTATTTTATTATTTATTTATTTTTTTCCTGTTGAAAATGCAGTAAGCAAATCTCAGTTTGACTTTGCCTTGGTCAAACTAGAGAAAATTTGAATTTATATTTCAGCGTAAATATTGGAGGTAGTTAACTGAGGTGACATGGAACTTCTCACTCAATTAACTCAGTTAATTTGGGTTGGGGAAGCTTGAGTTTAGTTCAGTATGTTTGATTGCTAATTTGTAGCAATCTATTTCAGTTAATTTGAGTTAGTATCAGTTAAACTGGTGCTATCTGTTAGAAGAACTAGTGGAGGTCAATTTGTGGAAGTGAAACTTCAACCACACTTGGTGATCAACCAGTTAACTAATAAATCAACATAAAATAATTGTTGCATGCAAAGAATTCATGTTACCCATTTGAGATGGATATTCCAAGGCAATGTACTCTAATTTTTAGTATATTCCAATGTGTATACATGGTGCATGCAGTTAGAGTAAGGACGTAGTGGTTTTGCGCAATTCAATAGTGGGAAATTCCTAAAAAATAGGGGCTAATTCCTAGAGGAAAAAGAAAAGGAAATAAGATCTTAGAGGGCTTGAAAATTGGCTGAGTGTTGTCCAGATTCAGTCAGATAGACATAGGGATAAACCATACAGTTGTAGGGTGTGCCCGAGCTTGTTCATCTCTATTATTTGATTAATGCAATATAGATAGTAAGGGGTTTTGAGCAATTTCTTTCCCTTAGATAAATGTATGTGCATTTATGATGCTTCCTTTTTCATTTCTATGATTTGTGCTCTAGATGGTGAATTAAATTCCTCAAATCAGTAAAGTATCTTCAAGTCTTGTGATTTAGTAAATTTCATGAGCATATTTGAATCTACACATTAATTTCTACATGGTATCAGAGTTGGAATCATTGTAGAGCAGAGATTTCAAGGCTGTCATTGTAGGAGGTTTGAATTTGAAGATCAATGTTGTTGTTTTTCTTCGGGACTGAGAAGATAACTTTCAATGGACTAAGGCTAGAGTATGTCTTGGAAGGCACCTCAAACTTTATTGCTTGGAAGGATCGCATGGAGGAAGTATTGGATGACAGTGGGTTTCTAGAATACATAAAGATAGATGTTGCAAAGCCTCAATCATTTTATTGGGAGTACTAGATCATATTGTCTCGAATTTCCATAGAAAAGAGACTTTGTTCACGATGTGGAAATCACTGACATAATTGTTTGAGAATAATAGCGATCACATGAAGCTGGAACTCACAGACAACCTTCAAAGTATTAAGATGCAAAAGAATGACACAATTCCACAATATCTGAGAAACTTCACACAGTATTGTGATGAACTTGGCGGGGTTGGTGTCAATGTCCCTGAAGAAGACTTGGTAGATCTATCCCTTATGGGTCTTCTCAAGAGCTAGCATGGCTATCAAGACTCGATAAATGGTAGGGAGAAATTACCAAGTTGGGAGTTCTTATGGTCTGACTTGGTAAATGAGGAAATAAGGTGGAATACCAAAGATGAGACTTCATCCAAGGCAATGATGAGGAGAAATGTGCCTTGGATGGAAAGGAAAAGAAAGGGAAAGGGAAGAAATCCCAATCCAAAGTAGAATCTAGTCAAGGGTGGCAAGAATAAATACTTGTCCAGAATCAAGTGCTTTCACTATCACAAATTCAAGCACTATGCCACAAAGTGTTCACACAAGAAGACAAGCAAGAATACCTCATGAGGAGTAGTAGGTGAAGCCTTGGATTCATAGTTTGAGCATGAATTCACTCTCATTGCATGCATGACGAACACAGTGATGGGAAGCGTGTGGTACTTGGTAAATGGTGCCACATTCCATATGATAGGGAATAGAGATTTTTTTAGTGATTTGGAGGAGAAATATCTCTAGATGCACATCGATATGGGAGATGATGGAAGGTACAATGCAACTAGGATTGGTACAGTCACCTTTCAAAGGGAGTCAGGCTCCCCTCTCAGACTCAAGGATGGGATGTTTTTTACAAGTCTAAAGAATAATCTTGTCTCCATTGAAGTTTTGGAAGAACATGGTTATGATGTGATATTCAAAAAATGAAATGCATTACTAAGACAAAGAGCCATAGGAGAGGTGAAGAAGATCAAGGTACGTGTGAAGAACCTCTACAAGCTAGATGTGGAAGATTGTGCTTCATTGAGCACAAAGGCAAAGAAGGTGGAGAGCTGCAATGTCAATGAACTTTGGCATAAAATAATTAACCATGTGCATCATGGTGCTTTGAAGATCATGCAACAGATTACCACAAGCCTCCCCAAAGGAGAACTAGAGAAACAATATACATGCAAATGGTGTACCTTGGGGAAGTACATAAAATCCACTTTCCATGATTAGGACAACATAGCACATGCAATCCTTAAAAGGATCCACTCTGACATTTGTGAACCTTTCTCGATAGCCTCCAATGCCAGTCAAAAATATTTTGTCATCTTTATTGATGACTTCTCGAGGAAGTACTGGATCTTCTTCATGCGGAAGAAGGATGAGACTTTGTCCAAGTTATTATATTTCAAGGCACTGGTGGAGAAAGAAGAGGGAAGAAAGGTGAAGGTTCGCAAGAGCGATAATGGAGGTGATTACGTGTCAAATGAGTTTAAAAATTTATGTGAAAAAGAAGGCATTCAATGAGTTTTGATAACACCCCACTGAGAGGAAGAACCGTATCATTGTAGGAGCGTCACAGGCAATGTTGCATGACCAAAGCCTACCTCTACACTTGTGGGCTGAATCATGAAACGCAACAATCTATTTGTGGAACAAGAATGCTCATTGGATTCTTGGCATGATCACAATGGAGGAGGCTTTCTCAGTGAGAAAGTTGGATGTGTCACACTGAAAGATTTTTGGAGCCTCTTTTTGCTGCCATGTATCCAAAGAATCAAGGAAGAAGCTAGAGATGACAAAAAAATTGGGAGTATTTGTGGGTTACATAGAAAATCCCCATAACTAATGTGTGTACTTTCCATCCCTCATAATGATAGTTGTGTGAAGGGATTTAAAATTTGATGAAGACAAAGCCATGTGATGCTATCTTGAGAGGGAGGTTTAGATCCCACCTGAGGAGGAACTTTTAATTCCAAAGGAGGAGCCTCAAGATGTTGTGGAGAAGCCACAAGTTGGGGAGAAGAGAGTGGAGACAACCACTCAAGCAGACTCATCTAGAGAAGGAAGGAAGAGAACCAGAGAAGTTGAGAGATTGTGCGCGATGCGAGGGAGAATGTGGGTGCTCCTTGAAATTAGCACAAGTAGAGAAGGTCACCAAATTGGTACATTAGCTACATTTCTCTAATGAATGAGCTAGTAGAGACTGAGCCATCCTCTTTCAAGGAAGTAGTATAGAAACCAGTATGGTTTGATGCAATGGTGGAGGAGTACGAATCCATTGTAAAGAACAGTGTTTGAGAAGTGGTACAATGCCATCAGACAAACCAGTTGTGGGTTTGAGATGGATCTTCAAGGTGAAGCATGCAATAGACAAAAGCTTAGAAAAGTAAAAGACCATATTTGTGGCCAAGGGGTACTCTCAGATTGAGGGGATTGACTATGAGGAAACCTTTTCTTCTATAGCAAGGTACTCATCCATCAAATCAATCCTTGCTCTGGCTGCACAGAGGGGGTGGAAGATCCACTAGATGGATGTGAAAACAACATTCCTCAATGGATTTATTAAGGAGGAGGTGTATATCGAACAACAAAAAGGCTTCGATACTTTTGATAGAGAGTATCATGTGTGCAGACTCAAGAAAGCGTTGTATGATATTAAGCAAGCACCCCATGCCTGATACACTAGGACTGATATCTATCTCACTAGTTTGGGATTCACTCAAAGTGAACCGGATGCAAACCTATATCATATTTTGGTAGATGGTAAATTGTTGATTATTGTTTTATATGTTGATAACTTGATTTTGACTGGTGATGGGCAGCTAATAAGATCTTGCAAGGAGGATCTTGTAATAGAGTTTGAGATGAAGGACATGGGCCTCATGCACCATGTTATCACTCGGTAATATCCAAGGTTGCAAAAGAAAATCACATAGGTCACTACCAACCACTTTGGAAACTGGGATTATCCCTACCAGCTTTAGAGAGGGCTCTCTCTGTCAAATTTAAATTTGTTTTGATTAAGGATTTTAGGCTAGTTATCAAGGTGCTTACTTGGTTGTTTTAAATGAGGGTTTGGTTGATAAATTGGTCATATCACCATTGGGCTATGGAGTCATCTATTTAGTCATGGATCTAAAACATATTTTTAAGGGAAGTGTTCACTAGGAAAGGTATCCCACCTGTTGGATTCTTTAATTTGAATATGGAAAGAAGAAAAGAAAATATTCAATTAAGAAAAAGAGAATTGAATAATTACATTACTTAATATCAGCTGAGATACATTAATAATTTCTAATAGTGAGTACAGAGTGCCAAGAAACAACTTCTGTACTTATACTTTCTGTTTAACAATTAAGAATTAAGAAAACATAAGCATGATAGACAAAGAAAATAAAAAAAGAACAATAGATGCACTTCACCAATCAACTGAACACAAGAATCCCGTGAATAACTTCCTTTATTACTGAATAGGTCCATTGATGTTCCAAAAACTACAATATCTTTTCGTTTGAGTACACAACAATAATAATCCATGATTACCAATCCATTCTAATTAGAAATGAGGGGTATTTATAAAAATATTTACAAAAAATCCTTTCATAACTGACTAGGATATATTTAAGGAGTTCCTAAATAGAATCTATCTAATTGTTACAAAAATTTAGGAAAATTGAAACTGCTTGAAGTGTTGGCACTGTTTTTGTGGAAGTTCTGAATATTTGGCCCCTTTGAATCCTGCTGTGTTGTTGATGCTGAGATGTACAATGAAGCACCTTGTTACCCTAGTATCTTGAATAAATCATCCCATATTTATTCACCTGGGATATAAAATTCTAACATTTTCCTGTAAACTTCATCTACCTCTGTATATTTGGAAAAGGTAGGTTTGGTGAGGAAAAGGTGTTTCACCTCATGCTGAATCTCCAACTCATGTCTTGATGCTTCCAAAAACGCTTTACCTATAAGATTTCCCTGTATGGATGGAAATTTCTCAGTGTCTTTATGCTTCTCTAATAATTTCTGGCTATAATATGACAGAGTCATCAAATTATCATTTAAAACTAGTAATCCTGGCATTCCTTTGTTCTTTAGTGTTTTAAATCTATTGAGGAACTTATGAACACCAATTTGTAGTACCTGACACTTTTATTCAAGTTGTTGCATTAGATTCTTTGTGACCAAAACTTTCTTAACTTCTAAAATTGTCTCTGTTGTGTCTTCAATCTGTAATTCTTCCAACTCATATTTATTATTTGAATTGAGGAATTTTATAATCTTATTTGCTTCTTTCGGTCTATGAGCTAATTCCTCTTTAGTCTGTGCAATGGCTTCCGTTTCCTTATGAATTAGTTCTTGTTGTTCAAAAATGATCTAGATGCTGGGCCACATTTCATTTATTGATTTCTTAATATCCTTCCATATTCTTTCTTTGGCTTTACCCAAATTCTTGCCAATTTGATTCTACTGCTCTAATATCTGTATCTGGGCAGTTAACCTATTTGACTTCTACACTTCTGCTATGAGATAATCATCTGATTTTATTTGTTGTTCCTTTAGAAGTTGTACTTGTGCTCTTAGATTTGCAATCTCCTTTTTTCTTATTTTCATGTGTTCCATAGCTCTAACGAGCTTTTGTGATGCATCTGTGGTTTTGGTTGTAGGGAGAGTTGATGAAGATGTTGTAGCTGGCACTGAGACTATGAGGGGTATAACCTCCAAAGGTCATGATACCCCATCTAAATTCTGCTCCTTTTCTTTAATCAATTTATCCATCTTAGCCTCCATTTCTTTAATCTGTGTACTCTGCTCCACTAGTAGTTTCAACATTTCCTCTTTTTGTATCTTTGTTTCTCCTAATTCCTTTGCCTGAGAATCTTCAATGGCAGGTAGCTTCAACTACTTGCTCAAGGATGCTATATCATTATTCTTCTTCTTAATGATCTCTTCAATAGCCTTTGAATTACTTGGATCATAACTTTCTTTAATCACCATCTCCTTTAAATATTTGATTATGTTATCTTTGACCAGAGAGGAATTTTTTTCCAATTTGAGGTGTGATTGAACATTGTTCAAAGATAGTTGTAGCTTGGAAGCAATAATGGCAGTCTGTGTAAAATTTGAATATGCCATCTCTCCCGTTTTCCTGTGAATGTATATCTGGTCCAAAGGATGGACATCTTTTGCCTCAAATTCGAAGGTGGTCTACTTGAAATCAGCTGCTGATTTAGGTTGGGGCACTTGAGCTTGCAAGAATTCCATATGAATTCTCCCTTTCTCTATATCATAGGCTGAAATGTGCATGTGTTGAATAGAGGAAGAATACTTCCTAAATTGAGTATAAATGTTGTCATGGAGGGATTCATTCCTTTGTTTGATTTCTTTGTACCTTTGAAATATGTCAAGTTGCCTCTATTCTACAATGAGCCTGTTGTATGAGGTGTTGTGGCTTTATTCTCTTTACTGGTTGAAGAAGATGGAGAATCAGTGGTACTTCTATCGAACTGTGAAGTATGAGGGAGAGTGAGTACAATAACACCCCGTGTTTCCTTACCTGGTGTGAAATCTACCTTGGAGCTTATCTTTGTTTTCTTCGTGTAAATCTTGACTTCCTTTGTTGAGACTTCTATTAGTGGAGAAGAATCATCTTCTCTTTCCCTTTTCTCAGTTTTATCTCTAGGGATAGGAGTCTCTGAATTGGTTCTGGACAACGCCTACTCCTCGGCCTCATGCAATGTGTTCTCTTCCCAATCCTGTTGATTCATATATTTCTTAATTTATGGTCTTTGGGTATGTACATAAGGGGTTGTCTTTTGCTCCACCCTTAGCTTAGAAATTACCCTAAAGGCGTCATAAGACGATGTGAATATGAGGGGAAATTCATCTATTTTAGAAGGATGTATGCTTCCTCTCCTACTGCTCTACTGTTACAGACAAATGGCCCTATCTATGTTTTGATTCTAAACTGTGACTTCTTCTTGGCTGCCGCAAAGTGAATGTTATCTGATTCGATTATTTTCTTGATGTATTCTAAGGTAAATATCCTCATAGGAAGGTATTTTGGTAGTTTATGGGGTGGCAGCTCGGAGCCATAAACCCTAATATCTGTATAATTTTGGTATAAATACCAATCACCTGTTTTCACTTGCTCACTAAGATGCAACACCTTTTGAATGTCTTCATTGATCCTAGGAATTTGTTGGCTGCTTAGTAAACAAGTTGCTGGATATATGAATTGATCTATAAAATATTTGAGCCTGTACTCCTCTGAATTTTTTCTGATGATTGAAGTCCAAAATATTATAGATTGAGGCTCACCCTGCTCAATGAGTTTCTGCACTACAAAAGGAAACCTATTTATCTGGAAGAAAAGAAACATATGTATAAGAACAGAAGAATATATAAACATTCCTTTAGTTAAAAACTGAAGGAATTGTTCATGTATGGTATATGCAAGAAAGTGACCATAGTAAAAAATGACTGAAGGTCCTTCTTCTATGGAAAGGATGGATAGAAAGCCTAAAATAGGCTCATCTACCCATTCATCCGAGAAATATCCAAGTAGACAAGACAAGACAAAGATAATTTGTCTAGTCCTCAAGGGGAAATAGAAGAGGGATAAGGGGGTTTTTTTCTTGGGAAATTGAGAATCTTCTAGGAGGAAGGTTTCAAAAATCTTAGCTCTTTGGGGAAAAGTAAGCTTTAGGTAGATATTTTTAAGAGCTTCATTAGAGAAGGGAGTCAGGAATTGACTGTGTGGGATTTGCAACATTTGTTTTATACTCTCAGGGGTAATGGTGAAAAGGATTTCACCATTAGGGGATATGAGGTCTCTTTTGCTTGAGAGGTAAGAGGTCTGGAATTTGAGAAAATATTCTAGGAAATAATAGGATTGAGGTCTCAAAATAACAGTTTAATCCAAACAGGTCGAATTCACACTATATTTTGGAAATTTTGTAGTCTTTGTTGACTAAGGGAATGTGGTCTAAATCCATGGAGGGAGAAAGAATATGATTTACCACAGTGGCATCAGTTTTGGTTTTGGGGGCCATTGTGATAATAGGGTAAAATAACAGAGGACGACAATTCTAATTTCTTGGGAAAAATAACTTGCAGGTTATCACTTTGTCAACAATGGATTGTGGATGAGGGAAAAAAAGATAAGATTAATGTTGCTGAGAGAATGTGAAAATTAGGAAAGAAAGTGATCGAGGGTGACTGCAGGGATTTATAAGTTTGCATGGAGCGAGACCGTTAGATGAAACAATTGTTTAGGGGAGAAATCACTCTGCAACAGAAACAAATGGCAAAGGGAGGAAGTGGAAATGGTAGTGTTGTAATGGTCAGTTGACATGGAGTTGAGTGATAGGTGGAAAAGGGCGCGGCGTGGGACCATTGGCAGGAGAGGGTGTGAGGATGGGTGGTTTTCAGAGGGGGGTATGAGTGGTAAGTGGAAATTCAGGGGGGTGTGAAATAGTGTGAGAGGGACATGTAGTGGCATGGCTCGGAGGGAAAACCACATTTTTGGAGCCCCTACTCGCTTATAAAGGGAGACATGGTGGGGGGGTGATGAAAAGGCGTGGGATCCATCTGATGAATAAGACGATGTGATCGGGAGCAAGGAGATGTGCCTCATTTGAGCATTAACGACAAAATGTCTCATCAAGCATATAAGTTTACAATAAAGTCCATACCTTGGACAAATGATACCACATATTGGAATTTTTTATAATAAGTTCAATTTTCCCCCAAGCTAACCTAACTAAAACCAACTAGGGTGCATTTAGGAGTGCAAACCTTGATTTATTTTTGCAATTTAAAGGACTAAAACACCTATTCAAAGTGTAAAACTAATCTAACAATTATATTAATCTAGATTACACTATCAGATTAATTTCTTCATCTAACTTATCTAACCTAATCTTAGCCAAGATTACACTGTTTGGTTAAGTTATTCATTCTAACCTAATTGACATAAATTGAAATTTTCTTGAACATGATTAAGCAATATGTTTCAAAAAAGAAGAAGTATTGTGGCACTTTGAACAATATACACACATTTTCATGAATTTATTTTTCAAAAATTATTATATTATCAATGGCACTTCAACTGGAATCGTTTTCAAATTATTTAATTATTTATTATTATTATTTTTTTAATTCATATTTTTGTGGGGTTCTTTTATTATTTTTTTAAATTCTATTTTTGCATTTATTTTTCCTTTGTTATATTTTTTTATATACCCTCTTTTCATTTATATTTATGTATATTTTTTGGAAATCATTTGCAAATGCAATATTATTTACATACTGAAATGAATGGGAAAATATTGAATCACCTAGTGATCCTATAAATTATAGGACCCTAACATAGGCTCCAGTTGGGGATGGCATTCTCCTTGAGATGCCAAGAACACCATTGACCAGTAGCCTTAGATCATCTATTTCCGTTCTCCGCATTTGACTTATTCTTTGTTGTTGTAGTTATGGTGATAGATTGATCGGGAGTTTATGGCCTTCTCCTCGAGCTTCAAATTTTGATAGTAAGTCACTCACTCATCGCAATACAAAGTAAATGATATGTACAATGAATCTTGTGAAGAAGTAAACTATGATAATGAAAAATAATGTTTGAGCATTTTGCCATTGACTGTTCCATCATGCATATCTGGTCCATTCATATCTTGTAAGAAATAGGCATTATTACCTCTGAAAGCACACATTTTATAAGGACCTTGCCATAAATGATCAAATTTCCCATGCTTACCCTTCTCTTCTCTACTGGAATCCCATTTTAAAACAATGTCTCCCAACTGAAAATCCTTAGCTTTTTTTCTTTTGTCATAATTTTTCTTGACATTTTCCTGAATTACCTGAGTGTTATTGTGAACTTCTTCTCTGGTCTTTTTCAGTTGTATTGTCTGAATAACCCTTCTTTGAATGTCATTGGGTTCAACTTGTAGTTCCTGCAACATTTTCATAACCAGGACACCTAGGAAGGTTGGAAAAACAACATCCATTCCATAAAATAGTTGGTAATGGGAAAGACCAATTGATTTCTTTGTGGTAAGCCTGTCAGCTCAAAATGCATTGACTAGCTTCCTGTGCCATGATTTCTTATTATCTTGCAGCAATTTTTTGATGATATTAACTAGAATTTTATTGGAAGATTCTGCTAACCGATTTCCCTAAGGATATTAGGCAGTAGAATTTCCCAAAGTGATATGATATTTGCTGCAAAACTCCACCATCTTCTTTGACTTAAATGATGCTACATTGTTAGCGAAAATTTTCTTGGGACAACCAAACCTTGAAAGAATATTAGTTTCTAAAAATTTGATAATCACTGCATTAGTAGATTTCCTTTTAGGAATTTCTTCAATCCACTTGGTGAAATAGTCAGTGGCAGTGAGAATCCACTTATGTTGGGCTTAAGATGAAGGATGGATCTCTGCAATGAAATCCAAACTCCATTGCTGAAATGAAGTCTCTGTTGAAATTGGCTTTAAGGGAAAAGGAAAAAGTTTCCTTTTTCCTTCAAAAATTTGGCGCTTGTGAGAGGAGGAAACTCTCTCATGGACATCTTTAAATAAAGTAGGCCAGTAGAAACCTGCTCTAAGGATATCGTTAGCAGTAGTTTTCTAGTATAAGTGCCCACCACAATATCCTTCATGAAAGTCCTGTATTGCTCTATCTGCCTCATATTTCAATAGGAAGTTTAGCAAAATTCCACTAGCATTTTTCCAATAGAGATTATTATCTAAAATACAAAATTTCACATCTTTGAGTTTCAAAAATCTAGCCTTAGTTTTGGTCAAACTAGGAGGAGCTTGTAAATTTTGTAAAACAAAAATCAGATCTGCATACCAGGGAGAGTTTGCAAAACTCTCAGATACTTGTGGAGTTCCCTCCTCTTCTTGTTCGTCCAATATAACTACAAACTTCGTATTCAAAGCATGAAAATTAGATTCAACCATTAATTTAGCAAATTCCTAACCTTTAATGAGCTTAGTTGGTTTGATCTCAATATCATATTCAAGAATAATGGCAATCCATTTACCTCGTTTCCCATCAGTACCATTTTGGGTCAGTATGTCTTTTACTGCAACATTAGGAGCATATGCAATTATATGCGAATGAAGAACACATACTATAAAATCTTTAATGGCTTTCACTAAAGAAAATGCTTGCTTTTCCATAATGATGTAATTTAATGCAACATATCTTAAGGCTTTTCTAAAGAAAGCAATTCGCTGTTCATGTCCCTCATTATTATTCTGCAAGAGAACTGCTCCAATGGTATGCTTAGATGCAAATGAAAAAATGAGAAAATCCTTAGTGAAATTAGGACTAATTAACACAGGGGCTTGTGTTAAGGCTTGTTTTACCTGGTCAAATCTCTGTCTTGCCTCATTGTTCCATTTCACCTCAGTGTCCTTTCTTAGCATGTTTGTTATTTTTTTTAAAAGTTCAGCTAAGTTAGGGATAAATCTCCTTAGGAAATTAATTTTTCAAATAAAAGGCTAGAGTTCCTTTATATTCCTAGGATGACCAATTTTTAGAATAGCTTCAATTCTAGTTGGATCAATCTTTATCCCATCTTTTGAAATTATGTGGCCTAAGATTTTTCCTTCTTCTAAGCCAAATGATGTTTTCTTTGGATTCAAGGAAATACCAAATCTTCTACTCTTCTCGAAGACTCTTCTAAGGTCAAGTAAATGTCCCTCATTAGTTTTTGAGAAAATAATGACGTCATCCAGATATATGACTATTAATCTTCCTATTTCATCAGCAAATGCAATTTCCATGGCTTGTTGAAATGTAGCACCAACATTCATTAAGCCAAATTGCATCTTCACATACATGAAGGTACCCCAAGGCATGGTGAATGTTGTTTTCTCTTGATCTTCAGGATGTACTAACACTTGATTATAGCCAGAGAAACCATCTAATAAAGAAATTCTACTTGAACCAACTACGTTCTGCATAATATGATCCATTTTTGGTAATGGATAGTCGTCTTTAAGTGAAACTTTATTAAGGTTTCTGAAATCCACACAGAGTCTGATTTCTCCTATTTTGTTTCTAGTTGGAACTAAGTTTGACACCCAGTTAGAGTACCTTAAATGCGTTATGATCTTAGAATCATACATCTTTTTGACTTCTTTCTCAATTAAAGGCATCAATACTGGGTTTATCCTCCCGAGTTTTTCTTTGAAAGGTTTATGATCTTCTGTTGTCTAGGTAAATCCTCTCTACGGACAAAGACGATCCCTCTAGCTGAATGAGTGGGTATAGCAACTGAAGTGAAAATCTACCAAACACTTTCCTAAGTTACAATTGACAAGAGAGTCAAAGAAGATGGCCTACCTCATTTTAATGCTATCTCGATCTCCTTTATTGAAGACCTTGAATTGCTTGCGTCGCAGGCTTGTTCTTACTGTTCATAGTGTTTATGAACTTGCACAAGAGATCAAGACACAACAAGGCATGCAAATAAAAATATCATATTCAAAAGTGACCTACTTAAGTGATCAAGGAATGTTAAGCTAAATGATACATGAGCATAGACATTTACAAAAAACGAACCAGTAGTTGTATATTAATAGAAAATAAAGGGAATCATACAACCAAGCCTTGATGTTGATAGGATCTCCTTGAATGAATATCCAAGTCCAAGCTAAGCTCTCCAAGCACTCCTTCTCCAAGCCAAATGAGTAGCATATAGGCACAATCTTAGCATAAGGGTGAAAATAGGCATAGACCAACCATTTGGGAATGGGAGAGGATGATTATATAGGCTGGGAAAGGGAGTTAGGACCTCTCCAAAGATAGGATTAGGCCCTCATATCAAGGAGGTATCTCATAGGGATAATACCAAGAGGCCAAGTTGGGAGAATTCGACCTCAAATATGCCAAACGACCTCCATCTCGTCCCTATGGAAGTTTCTAGATCATGAAGCTTCTCATCCTCTTTGGGAAAATTTCCTTTTTGGGATCATCGTGGGTATACAAGTGAACATAGCGATGACATCACGGGTTAAGTACAATGCAATAGGTGATGATCACTATTTTTGGCCTCATAAGATTGATGATCCTCAAATTAGGGTTTTAGAGCTATTTTCTTTAGGGAAAGCTCAAAGCATTTTATAATCAATGTCTAAGGGAGGATCTGAGTTGCATATATGAATGAGTATACTACTTGATGGTCATGTTTCAGGCACTTTAGAGTATGTCACAGGGAAGTGTAGGAGGTGTGACAAAATATTATGTAATAGATGCCCCCTAAAGCAGGAAGGCAGAACAAGGAGTGATGGATGAGATGCTTTACGAGCTTTTGCAAGGATGAGGACAATCATCATCAGGAGACCTGCAAATCAAGGAAACATATACATATACATATCTGATATCAAAACATGAATCCATAGTATGGATGCAGCCATATGGATAATAAGAAATACATGAAAGGATTTATGGCATGGGCGCAACCATCCAAATGAAAAGGATCATTTGTAAATATAAGATCCAAGGTATGGACACAACCATCCAATATAGAAGGAACATCCTAAATGTAAAGTCCCACAGTATGGTCACATCCATCCTTATAGCATAATCATGTGTATAATCATGAATAATACATAACTCCATGTAGCCTGAGTCATATCGGACAAGACTCAGGGTCTTGCACTCCATCCCAACCTAATCAAAGTATGAATTCTAACATGTGAATGAATGTGTCGAAGTCGAACATGCTAGAAAACCACTTGATTATCGGCCAATGATGTGGAACATTAACAGGCACGAGAGAAACCACCAATAATGACAATGGTCCTTAAGGTACAACAATACAATCCGTGAATGTGAAAACAAAGCTGAAGTCAAACACTCGTGGAATCATCCGATCGAAGGCTAATGACGAAAACTTGTCGTCGGATGCGAAGAACTTGCCATTAAGGCATGCAAGCTCTAAGGTACTAAAAGGGAGTTTCTAAATCATCTTCCTGGATAATGAGCTGAAGTCAACAGGAAGTGATCTGTTGAAGGAGGGCCATGATAAATCCCTCATCATCAACACAAAATGAGGAATAAAATGAGTAGGATCCAAGACTGTAGCAAAGAGTGAGACAATGTATAGGTAAAAACTGCAGATAATACTTCTATTTAACATATTGGTGACACGACTCCAGAGTGTGGAAAAATTTGACTCAACATAGGACCAAGGGTCATAATGACGAAGTGGAATAATCAAATGAGAGGCAAAATGGATTACCCAAACCTAGAAGGGCAAGTGACTGAGTGAGGATATCCCAAACCCGACATGAAAGAAAAAGAGTGTCATGTTCAAGAGCAACATGCTGCCTATACAAAGGATGTCTCATATTCATTTTTTCCCACTATTTCTAGCGAGTACCCCAATTATTTTTATCACAAGCATGAAGGGGATAACATATGCTTGTAATGTAAGTTCATTATTTGGATGAATCCATCCTAGTAAGTTTTACGAGTCCTAGGAAGGAGAAACTTGATCTCATCATGGTGATAAGTCTTTCATCATTTAATTTTTACGAGTTCGACATAAGAGTAAATCGGTGCATTTTTCATATTTAGAGAGTTTGAAAAAGAGACAAAAAAGAAAACTCCATCATGTCCCTTTTCGTAATTTGTCCCCTGAACCCGAAAAGGTAGAAAAGAATATTCGAGAGAACCTCTTGATCATGTCGACCAAGGTGTACCTTTTTTGTAAATAGTCAACCTCAGCCTGAAAAAGGGATAAACGTATACTGAGATGACGTCAATTAATTTAATTTAACAAGTTCGAAAAGGCAAGTACTTGACAATATTTTCATATTTCAAGAGTTAGAAAAGAGCTGAAAGATGACTCTTCCTAGAGGAATGAGTGGTATAAAAGGATAGCAACTAGTTCTGGTGATGATGGAACTACTCAAAACATGTAAGGGTCAAGAGGCTAGCTAATAAGACCACTCATCGCAGATGTTCCTCAGGCACAGGTAAAACAACCAAGTGAAAGAATATGATCAGCCAAAGAGATGGTGATGATGGAATGAAAGGATCAAGGCTCATCTGGAAAAAATCAGCTGATAAAAACAACAATCGCGAGAGGCAAAATGGGAATGGTTTCATTTTTACAAAAGCTTGAAACATGGGAAACTATGCTTGAGTATACTTGAGGAAGGTTTCATTTTTCACAATCTTGAAACATGAGAAAAACTATGCTTGGATTTGGTTTCATTTTTACACAAGTTTGAAGCAAAGATAAACTATGCTTGGATTTGGTTTCATGCCCCCAACATAATGACTCAATTCGAGGTACATGCCCCCAAGATTCATTTCATTCAGATAAGTGGATGGAAGGAAGGTTCACTTACGAGATCAAGTGAAAGAATCGACTGGGATTTTACGAGATCTAATTAAAGACTCGAAGTGGAAGGGGATTTGTTTCATTTTTTAACGAGCTTGACACAGAAAAAGAACCATGCTCATGACACCTTGTTTCATTTTTTACCGAGCTTGGATCAAGTAAAAGAACTCTTCTCATGGATACCTATTTCATTTCTTAACGAGGTTGGCATAGTAAAAGAACTATCTTCATAATCCTTTCTTTCATTTTTTAACGAGCTTGACACAAGACAAGGAACTCAACTCCAAACATGTGATCACAGACTGAAAGAGGCCATGGCTTCTAAAAGGTTCTCATCATATGGGAGAAAAACACTCTGGAAGGGATACATGTCCAGGGATCCAAATGAAAAATCAGGCCCCAATGCCCCCAGTACATGGTTTACTACATCACCTACTAGATCATCAGTAGATGTGGGCATGGACTAGGGGGCAACGTAATTAACCTGTGGTGGGGGTGATACCGCTTGCAGATAAGAACCATTTAGGGATGATGGTTGAGTGGGAGTTGGTTCAGGACCAATGAATGTAAGTTGATAAAAGATCACAATGATTCCTTCATACAGGAAACACATCACTCGAAAGAGGGAGGAAACAAGATCTGATATGACATAAAAATAGTCATGACCAAGAAGTAGATTAAAATCTAAAAGGACTTGGAAAGCCATCACATCTATATAGACAATCTCTCCTCCCAAAGTAACAGGTAACTTAGGAAGGATCCCTAATAGTTTACTGGTTCCTCTGTTAAAAGATAATAGATTCTGGGTGACTGGGACAAGCTGAGGAGAACCTAAAGCTTTCTAAGCAATTGAAGACAGAATGCTAACAAATGCACCCTCTCTATGACTATGCTAGGTATGGCCATATGGTAAGACTGTACAGTAATCTGGAAAGGCACATAAGATGGAAGACGATATCCTACCAATCGACTCCAATCAAAAGAAGTGACTAAAATATCATAGGGGGTGTGGTAGGAACATGATAAATGCGCTCTTGCTCTATGGGAACAAGAGAACTACTCTCATGCACCTCGGGAATGGGAGGATTTCCCTCTAGTTCATTCGAAACTAAAGAAAATAGAAATAACTAAGTAATATGAGGTTCACTCTCTACTGGAAAGGTATGGTTAACTGAAGGTGGAGTTAAGTCTACTATTTTCTCAACTAAGGATTGGTCAAGAACAGACTCATGAGACTCACTCTCAGAGAGAGGGGTTGACCAAAGATGAATTTTGATCAATCACTAGATCAACTAGTGAAGGATCAAGGGAAAGCTTTCAATACCCAGTTGGAAGACAAGGCTGGGAAGCAGTAAGGTTTTCCAAATCTTTGGAAGCTTGATCCATAAGAGGAAAAAGGTGAATGGGATGACTACATTCACACAACTTACATGGAAATCTGACTTTTCTCTTTTTCCCATGAGCTTTACTGTTACTAGTTGAAGGTCTATCACCAGCATGATCACCAGAGGTTGATGACAAAGGTTGATGTGAACCTGTAGACCACACTGCTAAGACCTTGAGAATACCAGGACAATTATGAAGAAGGTGGCCACCCTTACATAACATGCAAGGGAATTTTACATCCAGGGCTCGTTGGAAGATTGTTCTTCATTAGTTGCATCGGTAGCAATAACTGCTTGGTTGCTCCCTTTCTTATTTTTATTCTTCTTCTTCAGCCTCTTATTCTTTTTCTTAGCTTCTTGATTACTAGAATCCAGAGTTTCACCAAGCGAGGAAGAAGAACGAGGTGAAGAAATAGGCGAAGAAGGCGAGGGTTCAAATTTAAGATCAACATGAGGTTGATGTTTTTCAGGTGGAGGAGAAATTGGTTGAAAAACGGTTTGGACACTCGGAACCACCGAGTTTGAAAATAACCAAACTGGCAGACCAATGGTCAATACAGGAAGGGACAACATCGCCATATAGGGAGCACCAATATTTCCAAAAGAAGGAAAAGGATTGGGATTCCCATTAGAGGGGTTTTATATATGTTGAAACACGTCTATAACCTAGATCACTAAGTATGAGCATTAATGTTTCAAATGCTCCTTAGATTAATTGATAGATTTTAAAGTTGATCTTCAATTAAGTGTCGGTTTTAAGGCTCGAAACGATGCCACTTGAACACCTAAGATGCAACTATATGAGAAAAGGAAAACTTTTCATTTCTATGAAAGCTAGACTAATCAAGGGAAGAAATTTCAAACAATAATGCATCAAACAAAATGCATCATGAAAAATTCCTTCCACTAACTTTCACAATTCAAAATGTGAAAATGAAATCTTAATCTTTCATTTCACTAAATTCAATGCCAAGATGTGATCCTATAAGAAACGAAAATCACTTTACTTTCACTAAGATGCAATAATGATTTTTCTTTTCACTTTGATTCAATCCATGCAATCTAATGAAATGAGCAAGGGAAAATGCAATCAGCTCAACTCAATGAAATTTATTTCACTTTCGTCTTCCAAATGAAATGCAAAAAGTAAAAATTATTTGACTTCTAATTATCCTAAATGCAATCTTAGCATAAGGGTGCAAATAGGCATAGACCAACCGTTTGGGAATAGGAGAGGATGAATATATAGGATGGGAAAGGGAGTTAGGACCTCTATAAAGATATTATTAGGCCCTCATCTCAAGGAGTTATCTCATAGGGATAATACTAAGAGGCCAAGTTGGGAGAATTCAACTCATCTATGCCAAACAACCTCCAGCTCGCCGCTATGGAAGCTTCTAGATCATGAAGCTTCTCATCCTCTTTGGGAAAATTTCCTTTTTGGGATCATTGTAGGTATACAAGTGAACAGAGCGATGACATCGTGGGTTAAGTACAATGCAACAGGCGATCCTTGCTGTTTTTGGCCTCATAAGAGCGATGATCCTCAAATTAGGGTTTTAGAGCTATTTTCTTTAGGGAAAGCTCAAGGCATTTTCTAATCAATGTCTAAGGGAGGATTTGAGCTGCATATATGAATGAGTACACTGCATGATGGTCATGTTTTAGGCACTTTGGAGTATGTCACAGGGAAGTGCAGGAGGTGTGACACAATACTGTGTAACATCTTATTTTATAGGAATTTTATGTTGTATTATGCTGGTGTCATAAGATTTAAGGTCTTCATAACTCCATGCAAACACATCATTAAATTCTCTGAACAAGTCTATATATTTTTGCTTTTCAGAGGAGGCAAAGATTTGGACAGTTTTACAGTTCTTGGTTCTTTCTTAGTTCCTATATTATAGTCTTCAACCTTAACTCCAGTGGGTTCTATTTTTGCTTTGTTTGCTACATCATTGAAATTCTAACAAAACTAAGCCTCTATGAAAAAAATGTCTTTTAATTGTAATATTTCTAGTTCATCTAGTTCATGATGTAATTAAATATTATTTACAAGTTTATATACATTTTTCTCTACATTATTCTCTACTTCAAGATCTACTTCTATGTTTTCACACTCAAATTCCTCTTTTGATTGAAGAAATTTTTCAATCTGTTTATCGTTTCTAAAAACATGCAAGTATATGATATTATTTGGAACAAATGGTCTGTTTTTTACCTCTATCATGTATTGATGGCTGGGACGACAAGGCATTTTGTAGGTGCTGGCTGACGTAGCCAAACCATCAGCTAGGATGTTCTACCCTCCAGGGATCAAAGACAAGTCACACTCAGGAAAACACTGTAAAAAATCAAGGACAACATTTCTGTAAGCCCTTAATTTGGGGTGTTTCACTAAGTATTCCCATTTAATATGTTTTATTATTTTTTTTGAATCTCCACGAATAAAAATTCTCTGAGCACCTAACTTCTGCAACAATTTCAAGCCAAGGAGGAGGGCTTCATATTCAACTATGTTGTTTGTGCATTGAAAATTAAGTTTATATGAATGACCCTCTGAATGATTGGTGTTGAAGTTTGAAATCTAGACACTTGCTCCATAACCTTCTTTACTAATAGATCCATCAAAATCTAAATTCCATAAGGGTTCATCTGATTTTTTATCTTCCAGATTATCTAAATTAGATTCCTCAATTTGCATAAATTAGTTTATGAACCTGCAGTTTGTTCATTTATGTCTCCATAACTATACAAAATGAAAGAATATAGATCTGAATGTGATGAATACAAAGGATAATTATGTGGTTTATCCTGACTGCTGACGATTAATTTCATGAGGGCTTCCCTATATAATCTTCTTGGTTGACCAAATATTGGGATGGTAGCATAGGTCATATCCATTCGAAGAGTTCCTTGCAGTTTAGTTCCCCATGAACGAGAAAGTAACATGTTGTATTTGGGAGGTATGTCAACAACCACTATATTCATTACCACACTCTTGACTGGTATTTGTGCTAAACTGAGACACAAGTCTTTGATTAGACCTAATAATTTTACTCTGTTGGAGATAAAATAATACAGATCTTTCTATGGCCTAGTGATTTCCAACCCTAGTCTCTCCATAATAACTCTAGGCATAAGATTGTGGGAAGCCCTCGAGTCAAGCATTGCATTATGTAAAAATTTATCAAGTATGTTTAAGTTGATGTAGAAGGGAGGTACAACTCCTTTTGGTTGATCATCTGAAACATTAACTGTGTCTGAACTTTATTCTACATTGAAAACCTTGAGCACTTGTGATCTATATGAATCCTTATTCATTAATTATGTTAGAGGTATGGATACCTTTAGTTTTGTCAACTCGTGTTCAAGATTAAATGATGTTGGAGTTTTTTTTAAATCTTGTTTTCTAGTTGTATCCTTTTGAAAGGGATCCCTTTGTTGGCTGGTAGTAGGAGTATCAGTTTGATCTACTCTAGAAATAGTGGGTTGTATCTTTTGTGTCTGGGTTTTTGCATTCTTTTTCAAGGAATTATCAGACTTTTCTCTAGTAGATATATCAATTTCTTTTCTATTTAAAATTTCAGTGGGATTTTTAGCAGTACTATCATTGGTTTTTCTATTTCTCAAGTTGTACTACCTATGGACTTCCATGATTTCATTTTCAAAACCTAACTTGTATTCTTCTAATTCATCTAGATCTACTTCATGTTCAGGAAATTGAAAAAGGTATTGTTCCTCTTGAGTGAAAAACATAGAATCATTATCATTTACTCCCATCAAATTAATCTGGGCTTCATCAGGGTCTCCAAGTATTTCTCCTTCACCATCTATGTAATTTTCTTGAAAAGGAGGTCTGATTTCTTGGTCTGTACCCCTTTGTTCTCTCTATTTAATTTGAGGTGTATTTCTTCTAAAGTTGGGATTTTTGATTTGTGGACCAGGTTGATTATCTCTTGGAGGAGTTCTGTCAGATATGCTCACCCTTTCCATCATTCTTTCCATTGTTCTGACTAAATTGTCAATTTTATGATCAAATGAAGAAGAAGAAGGTTCTTCCTTGATAGTGACTCTTTGTTTAGATTTAAGTTTGACCTTTTTGGCCAATAAATTAGCTTAAACCTTGATGGCAATGGCTTGCATTTCTTCTAAGGTGGCTGGATCTCTCTCTCACAATTGATATTCCATATCCACATCAAATCCTTCAGGGAAATCGATAAGGGCTAGACTAGGTGAAGGTCTAATATCATTGGGAATTGCATTGTAGACCTTGTTAAACCTCTCACAATATTCCTCAACAGTTTCATTAGGTTTTCTTTTCATTCTTTTGTATTTATTCAAAAGTTGGGGGGGGGATTTTTCTTAATCTCCCATCTGTTTAGAAAAGATTGATGAAAGGCATCAAGATTAGCTATATTCCTACAATTAAAACTTTAAACCATTTTTTAACCTCGCCACCTAAACTTTGGGAAAAAAGTCTCATTTTAATGTCAACATCATCTACTTCTTGCAGATAAAAATATCATTTATTCTATCTACATGCTGATAGGCAGTAATTGCACCAGTGGAATCAAATTGAGGAATTTATTTTGATAGTCTTGGGGCATATCATTTAACTGTCCTAGTAAAACCAAATGAGCATATCGAACTGCCATGATTTGTTTGGGAGGCTCTATAATAGAATAACTTATAGGAGATGTGGATGTAGGAATTCCTGAAATAGGTTAGGTGAATGTTTGTGAAGTGATGGGAGAGGTGGTGGAAAATACATAAATAATAGGGCTTGTAGAGTCAAGATGAACAGATTGAGAATATATTGATGAGGCAGCAATAGTCAAAGCAGAGAGTTATACTAAAATTTGAACATATGCTTCACTAATAACTTGATTAAGTACTGATACTAAGTCTTAGAATTTTTCAAAATTATGGAGAGTTTGTTGATCAAGGTCAGGTTCAACAGGCTGAGTTTCAAGAATATATGGTTGTAAGATAGAGTGGTCAACTACAATTTCATCTGTAAAACTTTTAGACTTTGTTATGAACAAACTAAGTTCAAAAGGTATATCAAATTAAACGTCCTGTATAGTGACCAGTTTATCAAGGAGTGAATTAACCCTAGGTAGAGGGTTGTTACTACCTTAACTTTCTACAAAACTTCTCTTTCTCACCAACTTTTCTAGGTCATCTATAAACTCAGTAGGGTTACGATTTCGGCGTGCTTTAGTAAAATATCATTTTGAAGTGTTACACAATATTTTGTCACGCCTCCTACACTTCCTTGTGACATACCCCAAAGTTCCCAAAACATGACCATAATGCAGTGTTCTCATTCATATATGGAGTTCATATCCTTCCTAAGACATTGATTGGAAAATGCCTTGAGCTTCCCTTGAAGGAAATAGCTCTTACACTAATTTGAGAATCATCGCCCTTATGAGGCTAAAAACAACGATGATCACCTATTGCACTATATTAGACCTGTGATGGCATCGCTCTATTTTCTCATATACCCACGATGATCCCAAAAAGAAAATTTTCCCAAAGAGGATGAGAAGCTTATTGATCTAGAAGCCTCTAGAGTGGCGAGTTGGAGGTTGTTTGGCATAGATGAGATCAAGTTCTCCCAACTTGGCCTCTTGGTATTATCCCTATGAGTTACCTCCTTGAGATGAGGACCTACTCCTACCTTTGGAGAAATCCTAACTCCCTTTCCCAGCCTATATATTCATCCTCTCCCATTCCAAAATGGTTAGAGGCTAGTTGGTCTTGTTGGTCTATGTCTATTTGCACCCTTATGCTAAGATTGTGCCTATATGCTACTCATTTGGCTTGGAGAAGGAGTGCTTGGAGATCTTAGCTTGGACTTGGATATTCATTTAAGGAGAGCCTATCAACATCAAGGCTTGGTTGTATGCTTCCCCTTATTTTCTATTAATATACAACTGTTGGTTCATTTTCCCTAAATGTGTATGCTCATGTATCATTTAGCTTAACATTCCTTGATCAGTTAAGTAGGTTACTTTTGAATATGCTATTTGTATTTGCATGCTTTGTTGTGTCTTGATCTCTTGTGTAGGTGCATAAATGCTGTAAGCAGTAAGAACAAGCCTGTGATGCAAGTGATTCAAGGTCTTCAACGAAGGAGATCGATATATCATGAGAACGAGGTAGGCCATCTTCTTCATCTCTCTTTTCAATTGTAACTTAGGAAAGTGTCTGGTAGATTGTCACTTCGGTTTCTAGACCCTCTCATTAGGCTAGAGGGATCATCTCTGTCTGCAGAGAGGATTTACCTAGATAAAAAATGGCGACTCTGTTGGGGACGCTATAACCCTCTCCATTCAATCCTTCACCTTGAATTTGTGATGAGTTTGACCAACCGTCGATTTTTCGGCTTATCTACATCAGCCTGGGTTTATACCATCACTGATTACTGCCTTAGAGTGTTAAATCTGGATTGTTTTTTGGATTTGTTTGTTTGTTTTTTTTTTTTTCCATATTCCTTGCCCATCGCGGTTTTTTCTCTAATAGTTGCGATGACATTGCGGTTTTTACCTTTACAATCACGACATATTTTTTTTCTTCATTTTTTGGTTGCATTGAAATCATCACCCTTTGTGCTATACAAAGTAGTGATGATGACCCCAACCATCACGGGTTTGGGTATGCAAAGTAGCGATGATAACCCAATCATCACGGGTTTGGGTATATAAAGTAGCGATGATCCTTGAATGTGAGAATTTTCAAGGTTTCTTCCTTAGAATCTAGTGTGTCTTGGCCCCTACGGTCGTTTCTTATCTTGTATCTTGGATTTGTCAGTTGTTGATTGATTGTCTTGATTAATTTGCAAAATTTGTCTCATTGGATTTGAAGTAAAATTTGATTGAGTTATAGGGTTTCTAGTCAATTGGTCATCACTTGTTGCTTGTTGGTGTCGTTGAGATGTTTTTTTTGCTGATTGATTGAGTGTTGTTTTCTATGGGAATCATTGAAAACATCGTTTTGCATTTGTTTTAGGTTGTATTTCGAAATTTACTTTTTGTGAAAATGCATTAGATTAGTTGCATTGAAAAGTTATTTTTTGATATTCATTATTGAAAATAGATCACATTTTTTAGTGATTGAAAGCTAAAAATTGTATTAGGTGCATGAAGTCATTCAAAATGAAAAGAAAAGTATAATTCATATAAATGCATCTTAGTAAAGTGAAAATCATTTAGCTTTCGAAAAATTGCATTTTGGATAGTGAAAAGTGAAATTTTTTTTTACTTTCGGCATTGCATTTAGAAGAAGAAAGTGAAAGTTAGTGGAAGGCATTTTGCATGATGGATTTTGTTTGATGCATTATTGATTGAAATTTATTCCCTTGATTAGTCTAGATTTCATTGAAACGAAAGGTTTTCCTTTTCTCATATAGTTGCATCATAGGTGTTTAGGTGACATCATTTTGAGCCTTAAAACCAAAAATTAATTGAAGATAAACATTAAAATTACCTCAACGAATCTAAGGTGCATTTGAAACATTAACGTTCATACTTAGTGGTCTAGGCTAGAGATGTGTTCTAGCATCTATAAAACTTAGCAGCTGTCGTTCGCAATACTATTGCATTAGACAATGCTAGCACGGACTTGTGCTCCCTGTACCATCGAGTATATAAAGGGATACCCTGATAGGTTGAAAACCTTTATCTATAGGAGGTTGGGTCTGCCTCTCTGTAAACGTGATACACCGAAAACAACATTCGGGGAGATTGCCTGTACGTACATCAAGTCCTTAGTAAATTTATTTGCTAAGGTGTATATTGTAGTTCAATGTTACTTGGTACTCCTTTTTGCCTAGAGTTACCTGAGTAGTCATTTCTATATTTTCTGACTCCTTAAATTTGAAAAGATCATCAAGAAATTGTCCTTTCAAGCTTGCTAAACCAACGAAAGTGACTAGAGTCACCTTTTCGTCCTTTTCTCGACTCTTAAAACATGAAAAGACAAATTTTTTTTTCAAATTATAAAATTAATGGACCGTAGAACAAAATTCTTCATGTGGAAATACTCCTTATTATATATTAGGTTGAAACCAATGGCAACATTTCCCGAGTCTACTAGTCAAGGAAACCCCTTTGATGGGAATCCTAGTCCTTTTACTTCTTTTGGAAATACTGGTGCTCCCTATATGGTGATGTTGTCCCTTCCTGGATTGACCATTGGTCTACCAGGTTGTTTTCGACCTCGATGGTTCCGAGTTTCCAAACTGCTTTTCAACTGAGTTATCCTCCACCTGAACTACATCAACCTCATGTTGATCCTAAAGTTGACCCCTCGCCTTCTTCGCCTATTTCTTCACCTCGTTCTTCCTCTTCACTTGGTGAAAGTCTAGATTCTAGTAACTAGGAAGCTAAGAAGAAGAAGAGAAGGACGAAGAAGAAGAAGAAAAATAAGAAAGGGGGCAACCAAACAACTATTGTTACTGATGCAACTAATGAAGAAAAATCTTCCAGCCAACCCTAGAAAGTAAAATTCCCTTGCATGTTATGTAAGGGTGACCACCTTCTTTGGAATTGTCCTGGTATTCATAAGGTCTTAGAAGTGTGGTCCACATGTTCACATAGATATTCGTCATCAGCTTTTGGCAATCATGCTGGTGACAAACCCTCAACTAGTAATAGTAAAGCCTATGGGAAAAAAACAATAGTCAAATTTCCTTGTAAGTTGTGTGAAGGTAATCATCCCATTCACCTTTTTCCTCTCATGGATGAAGATTCCAAAGAGTTGGAAAACCTTACAGCTTATCAACTCATCTTACCACTGGGTATCAAAATATTTCCCGTGATCCTTCACTAGTTGATCTAGTGATTGATAAAAATTCATCTTTTCTCTACCCCACTCCCTCTGAAAGTGAGTCTCGTGAGTCTATTCTCGACCAACCATTGGTTGAGACACCGGTAGACTTGGCTCCATCTTCAGCAAACCGTACCTTTCCGGTAGAGAGTGAACCTCATACTGCTTAGGTTCTTATGGTTTCTTCAGTTTCGAATGAACTAGAGGGAAATCCTCCCATTCCTGAGGTGCATGAGAGTAGTTCTCCTGTCCCCATAGCACAAGACAACATCTCTCCCATTCCCATGACACCCATTCCAAGTAATTTGGTCACTTCTTTTGATTGGAGTCGACCAACAGGATATTGTCTTCCATCTTATGTGCCTTTCTAGATTACAATACAGGCTTACCATATCGCCGTACCTAGCATAGTCATAGATGAGGGCGCCTCTGTTAGTATCCTGTCCTCAACTACTTGGCAAGAATTTGGTTCTCCTCATCTTGTCCCCGTCAAAATCTATTAGCTTTTAACAGAGGAACCGGTCAACCTTTATGGATCTTTCCTTAGTTACCTATTAATTTGGGAGGAAAGTCTATCTATATAGACGTGATGGTTGTCCAAGGCCCTTTGGATTTTAATCTTCTCCATGGCCGTGACTATGTTTATGTCATGGGAGCCCTTGTTTCTTCTCTCTTTTGAGTGATGTGTTCCTTGCATGAGTATAACATTGTGATCATTGATCAACTTACATTCATTGGTCTTGAATCAACTCCCAATCAACCATCATCCCTAAGTGGTTCTTATTTGCAAGTAGTATCACCCCCACCATAGGTTAATTACATGGCCACCTGTTCCATGCCCACATCTACTGATGATCTAGTAGGTGATGTAGTACACCATGTACTGGGGGCATTGGAGCCTGATTTTTCATTTGGATCCCTGGACATGTATCCCTTCCAGCATGTTGTTTTCCCATATGATGAGAACCTCTTGGAATCCATGACCTCTTTTGGTCTATGATCGAGTCTTTGGAGAAGAGTTCCTTGTCTTGTGTTAGGATCCTTAAAAAATAAAACAAGGACATGAAGCAAATTTCTTTGCCTGGTGTCAAGCTCATTAAAAAATGAAGCAAGGACCATGGAGCAAAGTTCCTTGTCTTGTGTCAAGCTCAAAAAATTAAACAAGGAATGTGAGGATAGTTCTTTTACTATTTCAACCTCATTAAAAAATGAATTAGGTCCCCATGAGGATAGTTATTTTAATATGTCAATCTCGTTAAAAAATGAAATAGGTATCCATGAACAGATTTCTTTTACTTGTGTCAAGCTCAGTAAAAAATGAAACAAGGTGTCATGAGCATGGTTCTTTTCCTATGTCAAGCTCATTAAAAAATGAAACAAATCCCTTCCAATTCAAGTCTTTGATTAGATCTCGTAAAACCCCAGTTAAGTCTTTCACTTGAACTCTTAAGTGAACCTTCATTCCATCCACTTGTTAGTAACTGGTAGCCTACTTAGGTGAGTGAAGTGAAGCTTAGGGGGCATGTACCTCGAATTGAGTCTTTATGCTGGGGGCATGCCAACTCGTCTCAAGCATAGTTTATCTTTGTTTCAAGCTTGTGTAAAATGAAACCAAATCCTAGCATAGTTTTTTCTCATGTTTCAAGCTTGTGAAAAATGAAACCATATTTAATTATACTCTAGTGTAGTTTCTAATGTTTGAAGCTTGTGTAAAATTAAACCATTTCCACTTTACATCTCATGATTTCCATTTTTATTAGCCTATTTTTACTAGATAAGCTTTGGTTCTTTCATTCCATCATTACCATCTCTTTGGCCAATCATATGCTTTCACTTGGTTTTTTACCTGTGTCTGAGGAAAATCTGCAATGAGTGGTTTTATTATCTAGCCTCTTGACCTTTACATGTTTTGAGCAGTTCCATCATGACCAGAACTAGTTGTTATCCTTTTATACCACTCATTCCTCCACGAGGAGTCATCTTTCAATTCCTTTCTGACTCTTGAAAATGAAAAAGATTGCCGAGTACTTGTCTTTTTGAACTCGTTAAATTAAATGAATTGATGTCGTCTCGGTATATGTTTACCCCTTTTTTGGGATGAGATTGATTATTTATGAAATAGGTACACCTTGGTAGATATGGTCAAGAGATTCTCTCAAATATTGTTTTCTACCTTTTTAGATTTGAGAGACAAATTAAGAAAAGGGACATGGTGGAGTTTTATTTCTTGTCTCTTTTTCAAACTATCTAAATATGAAAAAGATACCAAGTTATTCTTATGTCGATCTTAAACGACGAAAGACTTGTCACCATGACGAGCCCAAGTTTATCCTTCCTAGGACTCGTAAAACTTACTAGGATGGATTCATTCGAAGGGTGAAATTATACGACAAGAATATGGTATCCTCTTCAAGATTGTGTAAAAATAAAGAGGTAAATGCTAGAAATAGCTGGGAAAATGAAAGTGAAACATCTCTTGTATAGGCAGCATGTCTTTTTTTTTTTTTCTAGTTAAGACTAACCTACGTACCCACAAAGGATTTGAACTGGTGACCTATCGCAAGGAGTGCCTTAACAGCGCACCCATTCACCATCAATCCAAAGCCCTGTGGGCTGTATAGGCAGCATGTCACTCTTGAACTTGACACTCATTTGTTTCTTGTGTTGAGTTTGGGATATCCTCACTCAGTCACTTGTCCTTCTGGGTTGGGGTGATCCATTTTGCCTCTCATATGACTATTTTACCTCTTCATTATGACCCTTGGTCCTATCTTGAGTCAAATGATGCCACACTCCAAAGTCATGTCGCCGATATGTTCAAGAGTAGTCCTACTTACAGTCTCTTACCTATACATTGTCTAACCTTTTCTTACAATCCTGGATCATACTCATTTATTCCACTTTATTTCTTGTTTCGTGTCGATGATGAGGGAATCATTATGACCCTCCTTCGACGGGTCACTTCTTGTCGACTTCAGTGCATTATCCAGGAATATGACTTAGGAACTCCCTTTCAGTACCTTAGAGCTTGCATGCAATTAATGGTAAGTTCTTCACATACGATGATAGGTTTTCACTATTGGCCTTCGATCGAGTGATTCCATGGGTGTTCAACTTCATCTTCGCTATCACATTCATGTTAACAATACACATCAATGGTTGGTAATCAGGTGGTTTTCTAGCATGTTCAACTGTGACACGTTCATTTGCATGTTATAATTTGTACTTTGATCGGGTTGGGATGGAGCGCAAGACCCAAGTTTTATTTGATATAAGTCAGGTTGCGTGTAGTTATGTATTGTTCATGATTGTACACATGTTTCTTCTATACAAATGGCTATGACCATACTGTGGGACTTTACATTTATGATGATAATTATATATCGGATGGCTTCGTCCATGCCTTGGATCTTAGATTACATATGATCCTTCTTTATTGGATGGCAGTGCCCATGCCATGGATTGTTTCATATAGTCCTTACTATCTGGATGGATGCGACCATACAGTGGATTCATGTTTCGACATTAGATATGTATATGTATATGCATCCTTGATTTGTAGGTCTCCTGACAGTGTTTGTCCTCGTCCTTGCAAAATATCGTAAAGAATCTCAGCCATCACTCCCTGTTCAGCCTTCATGCTTTAGGGGGCATCTGTTACACAATATTTTATCATGCTTCCTACACTTCCCTGTGACATATCCCAAAGTGCCCGAAACATGAACATAATGCAGTGTACTCATTCATATATGCAGTTCAGATCCTTCCTAAGACATTGATTGGAAAATGCCTTGAGCTTCCCCTGAAGGAAATAACTCTTAAACCCTAATTTGAGAATCATCACACTTATGAGGCTAAAAACAATGATGATCACCTATTACACTACACCAAACCTGTGATGGCATCAGTTTGTTTTCTCATATACCCGCGACGATCCCAAAAAGTTAATTTTCCTAAAGAGGATGAGAAGCTTCGTGATCTAGAAGCTTCTAGAGCAGTTAGATGGAGGTTGTTTGGAATAGATGAGGTTGAATTCTACCAACTTGGCCCCTTGGTATTATCCCTATGAGCTACCTCCTTGAGATGAGGACCTAATCCTATCTTTGGAGAGATCCTAACTCCCTTTCCCAACCTATATATTCGTCCTCTCCCATTCCCAAATGGTTAGAGGCTGGTTGGTCTATGTCTTTTTGCACCCTTATGCTAAGATTATGCCTATATGATACTCATTTGGCTTGGAGAAGGAGTGCTTGGAGATTTTAGCTTGGACTTGGATATTCATTCAAGGAGAGCCTATCAACATCAAGTCTTGGTTGTATGCTTCCCCTTATTTTCTATTAATATACAATTTCTAGTTCATTTTCCCTAAATGTGTATGCTCATGTATCATTTAGCTTAACATTCCTTTATCAATTAAGTAGGTTACTTTTGAATATGCTATTTGTATTTGCATACCTTGTTGTGTCTTGATCTCTTGTGAGAGTGCATAAGTGCTGTAAGCAGTAAGAACGAGCCCGTGACGCAAGTGATTCAAGGTCTTCAATGAAGACGATTGAGATAGCATCAGAACAAGGTAGGCCATATTCTTTATCTCTCTTTTCAATTGTAACTTGGGAAAGTGTCTTGTAGATTGTCACTTCGGTTTCTAGACCCACTCATTGGGCTAGAGGGATCATATCTATTCGCAGAGAGGATTTACTTAGACAACAAGGAGACAACTATTATATCACATAAAACTAATATAATTTCAATCCAAAGCTAAGGCAAATATTTAGACCAAGCTAATATGATTACTTACCAAAAACTCAAAGAAATATTTACAAACCTACAACCTCGAAACATTCATTTTATAAATATAAATCTTTAAATTTTGAAATAATGTTTCTTTTACTAGGGGAAATACTTTTTTAATCAGGATACATTCAAATTTTTCCAGTATGGTTTCCATAATGTTATCACTCTGTAATTTCTGAGGTTTCAAAAGAAAATCACAGAGGTAAATACCAACCACTTTGGAAGATGGGATCTAGCCTTAATAGCTTGAGAGAGGGCTCTCTCTGTAAAATTTAATTTTGTTTTGATTAAGGATTTTAGGCTATTTATTAAGGCACTTACTTGGTTGTTTTAAATGAGGGTTTGTGTTATGAAACCAACTCACAAAAAGATAGAAAATATAGATCAATGCCTTAGAAATAAGCCTCTTCGAGGGGGCAACCTCCTTGACATTACACAAATGAACAATTCTTGGATGATACAAATGAGAAGACATCCTTTCTATATATAGGAGTTTAAGGGGTCATAATATAATTAGAGCCGACATAACAATAATAATGTAAGGAAAAAATAATAACAATAATGGGCTTCTATGGGGCATAATAATAACAATATGGGGACTACATGGGCACAAAAATATAATAAGGGGGGTGTACTAATAACAATAAGGGGTTATACTAGTAGTATAGGGACCTAACATGCCCCTCTCCTTCAAAAGGTGTTGTCCTCAACGCTTGAGTAATTCTTGATGCTTTTGTATAAAATTCTTGTCCTGCCATGTGGAATCCTAAGTGGGTAAGTTCTTCCACTTAATGAGATACTCTGAAATTGATCGATTTCGTAGCTGCCGGGTTCTTGTTTCTATGATTGCTCCAAGTTACAATATGATTTTTTCTTCCTTGTCAAGTTTTGGCAATATTGTTTGAACTAGGATCTTCTACAACTTTTGAGTGAGTGGCCACACTTCTTCGTCCTTCTTCCATTCATCCCTTACTTCGTTTATCCAATCTAGTTGGATAATAGAAATAGCACAAAACAATGCTTCCACATCCTCATCCTTTCTTGAGAGTGCATCTGCAACAACATTTTGCTTCCCTTTTTTGTAGATGATTTCAAAGTCATAACCCAACATATTTGTGACCCATTTTTTCTGTTCTTCTAAAGATAATCTTTGTTCTAAAAATTATTTAAGACTATCATGATCCATTTTTACCTTGAAGTGTCTTCCCATTAGGTAAGGTTTCCATTTCTTAAGTGCATGTATTATTGCCAACATTTCCTTCTCATAAATAGCTTGCTTGAGATGTAGCCGTAAAAATACCCAATCGTCTACATTAAAACTTCTTTCACCGTGATGTTGATTTGCCTGTTGTTTCATTTTATTATGCACCAAAGTGGCGTTATCCTTTAAAAGTTGGAGAACTTGTTGTTGATGCTCGATGTGATCTTTCACTGCTTGAATCTTTTTCTTCTTGATATGTCCTTCTATATTGAGAGTTTGAAGAGTGGTAATTTCTTCTAATGCATTACAAGATATGGTTAGATTCATTTCTTGATGCTCAATGTGATGTTTCACTTCTTGAACATTTTTCTTCTTGATATGTCCTTCTATCTTGATAGTTTGAGGAGTGGTAATTCTTGCCAATGCATTACAAGATATGGTCAGATTCATTTCTTCTTTCTCGATGTGATCTTTCACTTCTTGAACCTTTTTCTTCTTGATATGTCCTTCTATCTTGAGTGTTTGAGGAGTGTAATTCTTTCCAATGCTTTACAAGATATGGTCAGATTCATTTCTTCTTTCTCTGGGGTTGGTTCCTAGTGTATATCCTCTTCTTTTGATTTTTCTTGATAATTTTCTTCCTCCTCTTCATAATCTATGTAAAATAATTTCTTCTCGGCACACTTATGACCTTTAATGTATTTGTTATCACAATTGTAACAAAGCCCTTCTGCTCTTTTTTCTTCCAATTGTTGTGGTGTCAACCTTGTAGGTTATGGAAGGTTAGGAGAAACAACACTTCCATCTTTATAGTTGTGAGGGGTAGACTTCCTTGTTGCCATAATTTTACTTTCCACTTTTCTTGCTAACCTGAATGCCTTTTCCAATGAATCAGGTTCCCAAAGATGAACCTCATGTTGAATGTTATCCTTTAAAGTCCCTATGGAGACATCAATCCTCTACTTCTCTGGAATATAATTTTCCCTTATATTCAATTTTTGAAAGTCCTCAATAGGCTTTACAATTTACCACTTTTGTTTGAGATTTATCAATTGGCTAAAGAAGGTGTTTCTCTTTGTATCCTCATAATGTGCTATCATTTCCTCCGTGAAAATTGACCACATAACAAGTGGTTTATGAGAACAAAGCCCTTTATACCATAAAAATTGATCCGGTTCTAAATATGAAGATGCAATATGTACCTTTTGTAATAGTTTCACCTCATGTAGATCAAAATATTGCTCCATCTGTAGTATCCAATTTACTGGATCCTTTCCATCAAACTTCCTCATATCGACTTTTCTCGATTTTATGAGCTCAATATTGAAACGACTGTAAATTTGTACTTTCAGATCTTTAAGTTCTGAAATTTTGGTCTATAATAGCCCTCTGATTCCTCTTTCTAACTCTGCAAGTCTGACCGCAATTGGATTCCTGAAGAAAGATCTATTCCCAATCTCCCGCAATGACCTAATTATAGACTAGTTCAGTAGAGTGAAATTGTATGACATGCCACGTGTCACTATTTCAACCTTAGGTTTTGAAATTTATACCCAAACAAAATACAGTTTGTCCTCTTTCTACAACTTCTTATGAAATTTCAATCTGATTCTCAGAGAGAACGTTATGACGATTTTCCCAAGGTCACCTGTTTAGGATGTAATTCAGGAGTCTGCAAAAACCCTAAATTCCTCAGATCATATATCCGAAAATATAGCGAGATAAGATCTGAAATTTGGACCCAAGGTTCAGAGATATTTCTTCTCAAATGGGTTTTTTTTAGGTTCTGAAAATTTGTAGCGAAAATTCCACGATGACCTGTTTTAGATGACATTATGGAGCTCGCAAAAACCCTGACTTCCTCAGATCATATATACTAAAATATATTGAGACAAGATCTGAAATTCGAACCCGAGGTTCAAAGTGATTTCATCACAAATGGGGTTTTTTTAAGCTTCTGAAACGCTACAGAAAAAACGTTATAGAGAAAATTCTACGATGACCTGTTTGGAGTAGAGAAACCCTAGAATCCAAAGCTTTGATACCAAATGTTATGAAACCATCTTAAAAAAAGATAGAAAAGATAGATCAACACCTTAAAAATAAGCCTCTTCGAGGGGGAAACCTCCTTTGCATTACACAAATGAACAATTCTTGGATGATACAAATGAGAAGACATCCTTTCTATATATAGGAGTCTAAGGGGTCATAATATAATCAAAGCCAACATAACAATAATAATGTAAGGGCACAATAATAACAATAGTGGGCTTCTATGGGGTACAATAATAACAATATGGGGACTACATGGGCACAAAAATATAATAAGGGGCTTGTACTAATAACAATAAGGGGTTATACTAGTAGTATAGGGACCTAACAGTTTGGTTGATAAATTGGTTAGATCACCATTGGGTATGGAGTAATCTATTTAATTATAAATCTAAAACAACTTTTTAAGGTAAGTGTTCATAGGGAATGTATCCCACCTATTGGATTATTTAATCTGAATGATATGGAAAGAAGAAAAGAAAATATTCAATTAAGCGAAAGAGAATTGAGGAATTCCTTTAGTTAATATTAGTTGAGATACATTAAGAATTGTTAACAATGAGTACAAAGTGTTAAGAAACAAATTCTATACTTATACTTTGTGTTTAAAAACTAAGAATAAGAAAACATAAGCATGATAGACAAAGAAAATAAACAAAGAACAATAGATGTACTTCACCAATCAACTGAATGCAAGAATCTTGTGTATAACTTCCTTTATTACTGAATAGGTCCACTGATGTTCCAGAAACTACAATATATTTTCGTTTGAGTACAAAACAATAATAATCCACGATTACCAACCCATTCTCACTTGAAATGAGGGGTATTTATAAACATATTTACAAAAAATCATGCCATAACTCACTTGGATATATTTAAGGAGTTCCTAAACATAATCTAACTATCACAAATTTTTTAGGAATATTGAAATTGCTAAAGTGTTGGCACTGTTTTTGTGGAAGTTATGAATATCTACCCCTTTGAATCCTGCTGCACTATTGATGCTGAGCTATACATTGAAGTACCTTGTTACCCTAGTAACTCAAATAGCTCATCCCATCTTTCTTCACTTGGGATAGAAACTTCTAACATTTTCCTGTAAACTTCATCTACCTCAGTATATTTGGCAAAGGTAGGTTTGGTGAGGAAATGGTGTTTCACCTCATGATGAATCTCCATCTCATGTCTTAATGCTTCCAACAATGCTTTACCTGTAAGAATTCCCTGTATGGATGAAAATTTCCTAGCGTCTTTAACCTTCTCTAATAATTTCTGGTTATAATATGATAGAGTCATCAATTTTCCATTTAAAACCAGCAATCATGGCATTCCTTTGTTCCGTAGTGTTTTAAATTATGTTGAGGAACTTGTGAACCCCAATTTGTAGTACCCGACACTTCTCTTCAAGTTGCTGCATTAGATTCTTTTTGACCAAAACTTTCTTAACTTCTAAAATTTTCTATGTTCTGTCATCAATCTGCAAATCTTCCAACTCATATTTATTCCTTGAATTGAGGAATTTTATAATCTTATTTTCTTCTTTTGGTCTATCAGCTAATTCCTCCTTAGTCCATGCAATAGCTTCCATTGCCTTTTGAATTATTTCTTGTTGTTCAAAAATGATCTAGATAATGGGCCACATTTCTTTTATTTATTGCTTAATATCCTTCCATATTCTTTCTTTGGCTTCACCCAAAGTCTTACCAATCTGATTCTGCTACTCTAATCTCTATAACTGGGAAGTCAACCTATTTGACTTATGCACTTCTACTATGAGACAATCATCTTATTTGCTTTGATGTTCCTGTAGAATTTGTCCCTATGCTCTTGTTACACTAAAAAATGTCACCATGACTATTTACAGTTAGTATGGCTCAATCAACAGTCATGCTACCCTCTTAGGCAAGTCTTATGCCTCTGCTATCCATCTCAAACTCAAAGAAGAGAGAAAGTCTTGTAAAAAATGTGTTTATCTCTGGGGACGCAGGTTCTCTCAAGCCTTACCTGCGGGGACGCTTACAATGTTCACAAAAGCTGCGTCCTTGGGTGCTCTGTATGTTAAGGGACAGGTGCGTCCTTCTGTAAAAGGCAAAATGCGCAAGTTTCATCTTAAAAAAGTTACTTGTGGTTACTTCTAGAACTTTCTAGAGGTCGGTTTGATGAAATGGATGCGCCTCCAGTTGGTTCATGTATCCCTATTAAGGAGGAACTTATCCCATCAATAAGGGAGCTATCCCACCCAAAGAGGGGGATTATCCCATTGATGGTGGACCTAAATAACCTCTTTACAGCACTATAAATAAAGGCATTGAGCCAGAGGGAAAGGAGGTTGGAGCTATACATTTTCTTTGGGTAAATGCTGCAGGAATTAGGACTCCCATTTAGAACCTTGTGAGGAGAGATTGTCTTTACTTGATTCTACTTGGAAGTGGGTGAGCTTTGTCAAAGTAGAGGAAAACCCTTGATGGACCCTGGGAGGAACTTGCACAACACCAAGGCCAGGTTGTAAGAGTTTCTTTGTTTCGTTATTAATACAAACTGGTTTATTTTTCTCAATAGCTTGTGTTAATGAGTTATTTCATGTGTTCCTTGGTCTGCATGTTGAATATATGTTTTATTATATGAAATGCAAGTGCTTGGTAATTGTTTGATTGTTCGTGGTTGCAGGAATTGACTTGAAGGAGGAGCTCATCCGGATCGGCAAGGACGGACTACAACAACCGCGTTTTGGAATAAGGTAAGCCTAAACACTTGTAGTTTTCATGTTTTAAAAGGTATATTTAGAGAAAGATCACTCCATTTTGTCTTGTTTGTCGCTAGAGAGTTTAGACTCCTAGGGAGGTCAGTTGTGTCCGCACAAACGACTTTTTCCGCTTAGACAAATTGGCGACTCCGCTGGGGAATCCATTAATGTGAAAGTCTTTTCCTTTGTGTGAACTTTGCTCTGAGAAAATTATTTTTATTTTCTGGTTTTTGACTGTGAGAATTAGTATTTGGGTGGCTTAGCTTTAGATTTAGTTAGATTTGGTTTTTCTTAACTTTTCCAGAAGGACGCACCCTCTGAGTACTGCACAGTGCGTCTTTGGACGCGCTGTTGCCGTTTGCATAGAGCGGGCCCGCGCCTGTTCTAACGGGTTGCCTGCGTCTTCCTGTAAAAATTTAGGAAAACTCCATTTTTGCTTTAATTGCTTTTAGATTTTGGTTTTTCTTAGTGTTTTCTGCCCAGATCCTTTAGTACCCTGTCAAAAATTTTCACCTGAACTTGTTTCATTAGCATTCCTGCTTTTAGCTTTCATCAATTGGGTGTTTTGAGTCTCTTTTTTGAGAAATTCTTAATTTGATTTCCTTTGGTCATTACTTGGAGGTTTCTCTCAGTCTTTTCACAATTTTGCATTTTTTTGCTTTTGTTTTTGCAAAAAAATTTCCCCCTCATTCGCCGGGGGGGGGGCTAAATTGTGTATGAGTGTTAATCGCCTTTGAGTGTTTTTATGTTTTGATCTTTGGAACTCTCACCCAATTTTCTCAATTTGCACTTGATTGGTTCTTAGATCACATTAGAATCGTCTTGTGTTTGAGAATTCTTTTGCATAGATCACATTTGCACAATTAGAATTCTCATTTTCAGAATATGAATGAAAAATGTGCATAGATTACATTTGCATACTTTTCAAGTGAATTGTGCTTAGATTACAATTGCATAGTTTACATTCTGAAAAATCAATCGTAGATTTAGATCAGTTTTCTTTGGTTTGAATTTACACAAAATAAAAAATAAAAAAATGGTTTGGAATTGATTTGCATTAGTTTTTCTTGATAAAATTAGTGCATTAGAGGATTTGTTATATTTTCTCTTAGTGATCAATTTTTTGTATTGTTGCAAGTGAATGGAAACTCTCTCCTTACTTTAGATAGGATTCATCGAATTGAAAAGATCACATTATCATATTCGATTGCATTCACTTGAGTCGGGTCATAACACCATTGGTTTCATATCCATTTACCCATTTGAGTAATAACAGCCTTAATAACACAGCGCTTAATTAAAATTCATCTAGTAATTTTTACATTTCTAGGGCTCTGAAGCACCAACTTAGCTTAGGCTAGTGTCTTGGAGTAGGTGAGTACTTAACTCTCCAAGACAGTAAAACCAAACAAGTAGCTGATCTTGAGATAGAATCAAATCCAATTGTTACATTTACACTCTGGGAAAGCTCCTCTTAAAGGAGAAGCACGAGCTCGTGTCCGAACCAGTGAGGGGATCATTCCCCCCTCGTTGGGAACGACGCCAGACAGTACGTATTACAAACGGTAAACCTCGGATTAACCATTGTCGAGGAGCCAGGGGTCACTTATCGGTAAACCTTGGATTACTGTCAAGGAGTCGGTAAGGGGATTGAGCTTGTTACTCTGCCCTTGCGTGCTGTCGGAGTTTAGACTGTTCCCCCAGGTGTAATTGTTGTGATTGGTAACTTTAGTGACCATAATATTTAGGGTTCTACCGAGGTGACGGTGGAGGGAAGGTCCCACTGTACCTGGAGCAGACGTCGGTTATACTCACTTGGATTTTCCGGGGGGTTCGCTTCACTTCGAGACGGTTAAAGTGGAGGAACTTGGTCCGGTCTATTCATTAAGCAGGTTGCCGGGGTAACTGTTCCACCCACCACTTCTGTACTGATTTCGGCGAGGTTGGGCTTCATCACCAACTAGTGTTTTCGGTCTGGAGAGCTTACTGTTTGTGTGTGGTTTGACTCCTAGATTTGATAGCGCGTGTTAATTTGTTTGTTTTTTACTTTTAGAGACCATAGGTGTGAATTGTGAATTTTAGTTGTTAAGTGTGAATTGTGAATTGTTAATTTTAGTTTTAAATTGTTAATAAAATTCACTGAAGTTGAATCTAATGGCAAATGTCCGGAATTTATCAACCTAGGAACCCCTCCTAATGAGAATCCTAGTACTTTTCCTTACTTTGGAAATGTTGGTCCTCCTTATATGGCTACTTTGTCATTACCTGGATTTACAATAGGTTTACCGATATGGTTATTTTCAACTTCGTTGGCCCAAAATACTCCAATTGTTCCATCTCAACCGGATGCTTCACCTCAACAGAGTTCACCATCTCAACATCACCAACCTTCTGTTGACCCTTTACCTTCTTCGCCTAATTTTTCTTCCTCCATTTCTTCCTCTTCGCCTGGTAAAAGCCTTGATGCTAATAACCAGGAGGCTAAGAAGAAAAAGAAAGGGAAGAAGAAGAAGAAGAAGAAGAAGCAAGATAAGAAAGAAGTCAACCAACCAACCATGGCTGTAAGTGTTAGTTGTGTTGAGGAAAATTCCGACATGCATCGTAAACCCAAATACCCTTGCAGGCTTTGTAAGGGTGACCACTTCCTTGTCAATTGTCCTGGTATTCCAAAGGTCTTGGAAGTTTGGTCAGAAAAATCCCATCAACTTTCCATTGATCCATCAACCAGTGATAGTCAGGTTCCTGGGAAAAGGGGTAAAGTTAGGTTTCCTTGTAAGTTATGCAAAGGGAGTCATCAAACTCACATTTGCCCTCACATGGATGAAGCCTCAACATTGTTGGAAAAACTTGCTGTTCCACAGCAAGAATTTCCAAGTGGTTACCGTAAACTTTCTCCCAACCTACCGTCAACTGACGGAGTGATTGATCTCAATTCAAGTACGGTCGATCACACTCTTCCATTGGAGAGTGAAACTCATGTCACTCAGGTTGATGATCAATTAGTTGATCAAGTGGTCGATTCAATTTCACATTCGGTCGATCACACTCTCCCTTTCGAGAGTAAATTTCATACCGCTGATGTTCTTCTTGTTACATCAGATTCTTCTATGCCGGGGGGCATTTCACCTGTTTCTACAGAACCCCCTCCAAGTACTAAGGTCTTTTCCTTTGATTGGAATAGACTGACAGAACCTCGTCTTCCTTCCTCTATCCCTTTCCAAATCATTGTCAAGGCGGGTGGTAGGGACATACATCGTACTCAGGTAGATGAAGGTGCTTCTGTTAGTATTTTATCCTCAACTGTTTGGAAAGCTTTGGGTTCCCCTCAGCTTGCGCCTATTACGCAGAATCTGAAAGCTTTTAACAGAACCATTAGTGAACCTTTAGGGATCCTTCCTAAGTTTTCCATTACATTGGAAGGTAAAACTGTCTGTATTGATCTTATGGTAGTTCGAGGTCCCTTGGATTTCAATTTACTCCTTGGGCGAGACTATGTTTATGCAATGAAAGCTGTCGTATCGACACTCTTTCGCGTGATGTCTTTCCCTCACAATGGCAGTATTGTGACTGTAGACCAGCTTTCGTTCCCTAGTCTTGTTTCAACTACCAATAATATGACACCCCTAACTGTTCCTGATTCTAAAGTGGTATCTACCCTGCCACGGGTTAATTATGTGGCAACTGATCCCATGTTTTCAGTTACCAATGTAAGTGAGCTTCTCACTGTTGATTTAGATCCGGTAATTGACATGGAAAACTCTATGGGATTACTTGAACACGATGTTCTTATCCCTTTTGAGTCCCTTGACATTTGTTCCTTCCAAAGAACTGTTCTTCCTTCTGATGAAGATCTCTTGGAAGCCATGATCAAGGTGTGTCCATTGACATGTCTTTCTTCCAGTTAGAAGCCATGCTCAGTGTGTGCGAGGATAGTTTATTCCTGTCTCAACCTCGTTAAAAAATGAAACTGGATGTACGAGGAAAGTTCCTTTTACTGTGTCAACCTCGTTAACAAATGAATCAGTGAGTGCGAGGACAGTTCCTTTTCCTGTGCCAACCTCGTTAAAAAATGAAACACGTGTCCACGAGGATAGTTTTTTCCTGTATCAACCTCGTTAAAAAATGAAATAGGCTAGCATGAGGACAGTTCTTTTACTGAGTCAACCTCATTAAAAAATGAATCAGCTAGTTTTTAGGTCATATAGATAGTTAGAAAGTAGGGTTTGAGGACAGTTCCTGTTACTGAGTCAACCTCTTTAAAAAATGAATCAGGTTTGAGGATAGTTCCTGTTACTGAGTCAACCTCGTTAAAAGATGAATCAGGTATGAGGATAGTTCTTTTCTTGTGTCAACCTCTTTAAAAATGAAACAACTCCCTTTTCAAGTTAAATATTGAAAGTAAACCTTCATTTCATCCAGCCGGTTGAATGCAATGAAGCCTGGGGGGCATGTACCTCATTTCGCATCATTATGCTGGGGGCATGCGAACTTTTTGAGCATAGTTCCTTGTCTTGTGTCAAGCTCGTTAAAAAATGAAACAAGGGTAGGTTAAGTAGGTAGACTGTAGAAAGTAGTCATGAGCATAGTTCTTTGTCTTGTGTCAAGCTCGTTAAAAAATGAAACAAGGATTTTAGAGCATAGTTCCTTGTCTTGTGTCAAGCTCATTAAACAATGAATCAAGGTTTTTAGAGCATAGTTCCTTGTCTTGTGTCAAGCTCGTTAAAAAATGAATCAAGGTTTTTAGAGTAAAGTTTTTGTTAGGTAGATTATAGAAAGTAGTTATGAGCATAGTTCCTTGTCTTGTGTCAAGCTCACTAAAAAATGAAACAACTCCCACAATTCTTTCCAAGATCTTGAAAGTAAAGCTTCATTCCATCCACCTCATTGAATGCAATGAAGCTTGGGGGGCATGTACCTTGGTTTGCATCTTTATGCTGGGGGCATGTGAACTTATAACAAGCATAGTTTTTCGTTTCAAGCTTGCATAAACATGAAACTGAATCCGAGCATAGTTCTTTTCCTGTGTCAAGCTCGTTAAAAAATGAAACAAATCCTCCTCTAATTGAGTCGAGAGTTTGACTAGACCTCATAGATGTTAGGTTGTACGTTTAGGTTAGTTATTTCAGTTTTTGCATAATTTTCTTACAGTTTTAGGTCGAATCTTTCAAATAATCTCGTAACTCAACCTTCATTTCATCCAACTGGTTGAATGAAATGAAGCAGGGGGGCATGCACTCTATCAGTTACGCTTAGGGGGCATCAAGCACAATTTTCTCTCTGTTTCAAGCTTGTGAAAAAATGAAACTACTTTGAAGCATAGTTTTTCTCTGTTTCAAGCTTTTGTAAAAATGAAACCTATCTCGAGTCAATTTCAGTTATTTTCAAGACTCGTTAAACTCATGAAAATCTCGAGATTATTTTGCTATTTTTCATTCTCGTAAAACAAATGAAAATGCTGAGTTCTTTCCGTCTTTTCCTGCTCGTAAATTAAGTTGAAAGTCGGCCATATGAGTACATTTTTATCATTTTTTCGAACTCATTAAAACTTACGAAAAAATGAAAACCATGAGTACATTTTTATCATTTTTTCGAACTCGTTAAAACTTACGAAAAAGTGACACCTCAGAGTCATCTTTTAAGCCCTTTTCTGACTCCTAAAAAATGAAAAGTTTGCTGAGCGTTTCTTTTACACTCGTTAAAACGGAATTAAAAGACGGTCCCCTTTTAGCTCTTTTCTGACCGTAAAATCAGGAAAAGATTGCCGGGTTTTTGTCGTTTCAAACTCGATACGGAAATAAAATGACGTGTCCTTGATCGCTTTTTACTTTTCAGGTCAGTGGCACTAATTATGAAAGTACTCCTTGGTCGCAAGATCAAGCGGTTCCCCCAGGTATTATTTTATACTTTTTCGGGCTTGAGGGACACAAATGTACGAAAAAGTTCAACGTGGATTCTCCTTTAGTTTTTTCAGACTCTCTAAAATTGAAAAACGCCGAGTTTCTCCTATACTGGGCTCGTTAAACTTTTACAGTAGAGGACCTGTTCAATTACAAACAGGAACGAACCACTCCTTCCTAGGGTTCGAATTTAAACTAGGTTGGACTCGTCCGAAGGATGAGCTTATAATCAAGCATATGTTATCCTCCTCAAGCTTGTTAAAAATAAAGAGGTACTTGCCAGAAATGGTGGGGGAAAAGAGAGAAGAATGAACCTATTTGTCACCTTTTGTCTCAAAAGAAACTTTATTACCACTCTTGAACACGACACTGTTTCATTCACCTGGGTTGGGAAATCTTTTACCTCACAGTTGATCAAACCACTTTGAAAGTCTTTAACCGGGTTCCGGGGATTAACCTTGAGTTATTCGTCACTAAGCCATCTGTCGTGTCGTTATGTGTTCAAGAGGTCTGCAAGCAAAACTTTCATCTGCAAAATACTTGTCATCCATTTGACCATCCCTGAGTCAGTCCTTACAGCAACATTTCTTCAACTTGAACAATGATTTCGTGTTGCGGGCTTGCCTGCAACGGGTCGCTTTCTATCGACATCGACACATTATCTAGAAAGATGACTTAGGAATCGACAGTACCTTGAAGTCTGCATGCATCAATGGCAGGTTTCTCGCCTTTGACGTCAGTTTACATCATTGACTTTCGATCAAAGGATTCCGTGAAGTGTTCGACATCAAAACATCTATTCACATTTCACGGGTTGTGCTTGGTACTTTGAGAACCATTGACATTACTGGTGGTCTCTCTCACGCTTGTTAACAGTTTACATCATCGACTGGTAATCAAGTGGTTTCTAACATGTTCGACATCAAATCATTTAATCACATGGCTAGGATCGTACCAATTCGGGAAGTAGAAGTGAAGACCCTGGATCTAGTTTCTACCATCCAGGCTGCGAGGAGTTTTGTATTCATTATCTATGTAGACTAATCATAAACAGATGGCTGCGTCCATACTGTGTCTACAAAAGTCTATTAAAATGATGTACTGCAAGATCATTCCTGTATCAGAGTAGTTAGTCCATTAGTTAAAGTTTTGAATCTGAGTATGGGAATGCCTACCTCAGTGATGATATAATCTTATACATGTATTTTGTGTTGAAAATTGCAGGTTCCAACCGGGTCATCCACAAGACAATCCTTGAAATGATAAAGCGCTTCACCCTTCCTAGAATTACAAAACCCTAATCTATTCCAGGCTTCGCACTTTAGGGGGCAATCTGTTACACTAAAAATTGTCACCATGACTATTTACAGTTAGTATGGCTCAATCAACAGTCATGCTACCCTCTTAGGCAAGTCTTATGCCTCTGCTATCCATCTCAAACTCAAAGAAGAGAGAAAGTCTTGTAAAAAATGTGTTTATCTCTGGGGACGCAGGTTCTCTCAAGCCTTACCTGCGGGGACGCTTACAATGTTCACAAAAGCTGCGTCCTTGGGTGCTCTGTATGCTAAGGGACAGGTGCGTCCTTCTGTAAAAGGCAAAATGCGCAAGTTTCATCTTAAAAAAGTTACTTGTGGTTACTTCTAGAACTTTCTAGAGGTCGGTTTGATGAAATGGATGCGCCTCCAGTTGGTTCATGTATCCCTATTAAGGAGGAACTTATCCCATCAATAAGGGAGCTATCCCACCCAAAGAGGGGGATTATCCCATTGATGGTGGACCTAAATAACCTCTTTACAACACTATAAATAAAGGCATTGAGCCATAGGGAAAGGAGGTTGGAGCTATACATTTTCTTTGGGTAAATGCTGCAGGAATTAGGACTCCCATTTAGAACCTTGTGAGGAGAGATTGTCTTTACTTGATTCTACTTGGAAGTGGGTGAGCTTTGTCAAAGTAGAGGAAAACCCTTGATGGACCCTGGGAGGAACTTGCACAACACCAAGGCCAGGTTGTAAGAGTTTCTTTGTTTCGTTATTAATACAAACTGGTTTATTTTTCTCAATAGCTTGTGTTAATGAGTTATTTCATGTGTTCCTTGGTCTGCATGTTGAATATATGTTTTATTATATGAAATGCAAGTGCTTGGTAATTGTTTGATTGTTCGTGGTTGCAGGAATTGACTTGAAGGAGGAGCTCATCCGGATCGGCAAGGATGGACTACAACAACCGCGTTTTGGAATAAGGTAAGCCTAAACACTTGTAGTTTTCATGTTTTAAAAGGTATATTTAGAGAAAGATCACTCCATTTTGTCTTGTTTGTCGCTAGAGAGTTTAGACTCCTAGGGAGGTCAGTTGTGTCCGCACAAACGACTTTTTCCGCTTAGACAGCTCTCAGACTTTCAATCTCCTTGTCTCTTATTGTCATGTCTTCCATATCTCTAACCAACTTTTCTAATGAATTTATGGTTTTGGTTGCAAGGAAAGTTTATGAAGATGTTGTAGCTGGCCTGAAACTGTGAGGGGTATAGCCTCCAAAGGCTGTGCTACCCCAGTTGCATTCTGCTCCTTTTCTTTAATTAGTTTATCCATCTCAACCTCCATTTCTTTAATCTGTGTGTTATGCTCCACCAGTAGCTTCAAAATTTTCTCTTTTTGTATATCTGTTTCTCCTAATTCCTTTGCCTAAGGATCTTCAGCTGCAAGCAACTTCAACTACTTCCTTAGGGATGCTATATCATTGTTCTTCTTCTTAATGATCTCTTCAATAACCTTTGAATTACTTGGATCATAACTTGATTTAATCACCATCTCCTCTAAATATTTGATTATGTTATCTTTGACCAGAGAGGAATTTTTTTCCAGTTTGAGTTGTGATTGAACATTATTCAAAGATAGATGCAACTTGGAAGTGGTAATGGCAGTGTGTGTAAAATTTGAATATGCCATCTCTCATGTTTTCCTGTGAATGTCTATCTGGTCCAAAGGATGTACATCTTTTGCCTCAAATTCAAAGGTGGTCTGCTTGAACTCAGCTGTTGATTTAGGTTGGGGTACTTGAGCCTGAAAGAATGCCATATGCATTCTCCCTTTCTTTATATCATAGGCTGAAATGAGTCTGTGTTGAGTAGAGGGAGAATGCTTCGTAAATTGAGTATAAATGTTGTCATGGAGAGCTTCATTCCTTTGTTTGTTTTCTTTGTACCTTTGAAATATGTCAAACTACATCTGTTCTACAAATGACCCTATTGTATGAGGTGTTGTTGCTGGATTCTCTTTACTAGTTGAGGATGATCGAGAACCAGTGGTACTGCTACCAAACTATGAAGTATGAGGGAGAGTGAGTACAATAACACCCTATGTTTCCTTCTTTTGTGTGAAATCTACCTTGGATCTTATCTTTGTTTTCTTCATGTAAATCTTGAATTCCTTTGCTGAGACTTCTGTTACTGGAGAAGAATCATCGACTTCTGTTACTAGAGAAGAATCATCTTATCTTTTCCTTTTCTCTATTTTCTCTCTAGGGATAGGAGTCTCTGAAGTGGTTATGGAGAACACCTTCTCCTCGGCTTCCTGTAATGTGTTCTCTTCCCAATCTTATTGATTCGTATATTTCTCAATTTATGGTCTTTGGATATGTACATAAGGGGTTGTCTTCTACTCCACCCTTATCTTAGAAATTACCCCAAAGGGGTCTTAAGACCATGTGAAGCTGAGGGGAAAATTCATCTGTTTTAGAAGGATGTCTTCTTCCTCTCCTACTGCTCTACTGTTACAGAAAAATGGCCCTATCTGTGTTTTGATTTTGAACTATGACTTCTTCTTGGCTGCCAGAAAGTGAATGTTATATGATTGGATTATTTTCCTGATTTATTCTAAGGCAAATATCCTCATAGGAAGGTATTTTGGTAGTTTATAGGGTGGAAACTCAGAGCCATAAACCCTGATATCTATATAATTTTGGTATAAATACCAATCACCTGTTTTCACTTGCTCACTGGGATGCAACACCTTTTGAATGTCTTCATTGATCTTGGGAATTTGTTGGTTGCTCAACAAACAAGTTTCTAGATATATGAATTGATCTATAAAATATTTGAACCTGTACTCCTCTGAATTTTTTCTGATGATTGAAGTCCAAAAGATTATAGACTGAGGTTCACCTTGTTCATTGAGTTTCTTCAATGCAAAAAAAAAACCTGTTTGTTGGGAAGAAAAGAAACATATGTATCAGAATAGAAGAATATCTAAACATTCCTTCCATAAAAAATTGAAGGAATTGTTCATGTATGGTATCTGGTAACTGCAAGAAAGTGACCATAGTCAAAATGACTGAAGGTCCTTTTTCTATGGAAAGGATGGATAGAAATTATGAAATAGGCTCATATACCCATTCATCCGAGAAATATCCAAGTAGACAAGACAAGGCAGAGATAATTTGTCTAGTCCTCTGGGGGGAAAATAGAAGAGGAATAAGGGGGGTTTTTGTTGGGAAATATAGAATATTCTGGGAGGAAGATTTAAAAAATCTTAGCTCTCTGGGGAAAAGTAAGCTTTAGGTAGATTTTTTTAAGAGCTTCAATGGAGAAGGGAGTCAGGGATTCACTGTGTGGGATCTGTAACATCTGATTTATACTCTCAAGGGTAATGGTGAAAAGGATTTCACCATTAGGGGATATGAAAACTCTTTTGCTTGAGAGATAAGAGGCCTAGCATTTGAGGAAAAATTCTAGGAAATAATAGGATTCAAGAAAAATGAATAGGAGTAATCTGGATTGCCAAAGTCCAATTTCATATGACTAGTCTAGATGGTTGTCTCAAAACCAATAGTGTAATTCAAACAGGTCGAGTTCACACTATGTTTCAGCAATTTTATAGTGTCTGTTGACTAAGGGAATGTGGTCTAAATCCATGGAGGGAGAAAGCATAGGATTTACCATAGTGGCATTAGTTTTGGTTTTGGGGGCCATTTTGGTAACAGAGTAAAATTGAAGAGGAAGACAATGCTAATTTCCTGGGAAAAATAACTTGCAGGTTATTACTCTATCAGCAATGGATTGTGGACAAGGGAAAACAAAGATCAGATTAATATTGTTGAGAGAATGTGATAATTAGGAAAGGAAGTGTTCAAGGGTGAGTGTAGGGATTTATAATTTTTCATGGAGCGGGATCATTAGATGAAATGATTGTTTATGGGAGCAATTACTCTACAACAAAAAGAAATGGCAACGGGAGGAAGTGGCAATGAGTGTTGTAACGGTCATTCGACGTGGAGCCGAGTGATAGGTGGAAAAGGGCATGGGCGCGGGACCGTTGGTAGGAGAGGGTGTGAGGATGAGTGGTTTTTGGAGGGGGGTATGAGCAGTAAGTGGAAAGTGAGGGGGGGTACAAAATAGTGTGAGAAGGACACGTAGCGGTGGGGCCTGATAGGGAAATTGCTTTTTTGGACCCCCCCGCTGATAAGGGAGACATGGTGGGGAAGGGGGGGGGGTGCGGGAGCTGTCCGATGAATAAGAAAATGTGATCAGGAGCAGGGAGATGTGCACAATTTCAGAATTGATGACAAAATGTCTCATTAACCATATAATTTCACAAAAAAGTCTAGACCTTGGAAAAATGATACCACATATTGGCATTTTTTATAATAAGTTGAATTTTCCTCCAAACTAACCTAAATAAAACCAACTAGGGTGCATTTAGGAGTGCAAGCCTTTATTTATTTTTTTAATTTAAAGGGCTAAAACACCTATTCAAAATGTAAAACTAATCTAACAATTGTATTAATCCATATTACACTGTTGAATTAATTTCTTCATCTAACTTACCTAACCTTATCTTAGCCAAGATTACACTATTTGGCTAAGTTATTTAGTCTAACCTAATTGACATATATTGAAATTTGCTTAAACATGATTAAGCAGTATGTTTCAAACAAGAAGAAGTTTTGTGAAATTTTGAACAAGTTGCACACAATTTCATGAATTTATTTTTCAAAAATTATTATACTACCAGTGGCACTTCAACTGGCATCGTGTTCACATTTTTTTTGTGGAATTCTTTTATCATTTTTTAATTTATTCTATTTTTTCCTTTCTTTTTCTTTTGTTATATTTTTTTATATACCCCCTTTTCATTTTTATTTATATATATTTTTTGGAAATCATTTGCAAATGCAATATTTATTTACATACTGAAATAAATGGGAAAATATTGAATCACCTACTGATCCTATAAATTATAGGACCTGTTACATAGTAATTTGTCACCGACTCTACATTCCATGATCCTAGATACTGCCAGTCCATGTTACCGATATCTGTGTTGTGTCATGTTGCCAATTATGTGTCATTGCATTCCTTGCAATCTTAGGAAGAGTGTCTCATTTCATTATCCCTAAAGAATACCCTTTTTACCTAATTTTCTGGGTCATCGTGAGTCAGAAGTTACCCCCCTAGTGAAGATGGTCAAGTTAACACTAGCCCTAGCGAAGTCTTTGCTCTGTCCCTATGTTGCACCCGCGAGGAGCCATATTTGGCAAGTTTTTCAACAACTCGTCGAAACTTCTAGATGAAATTGCTTCATAGGTGGTCCTAGGGCTGGTTGTTGGGTTAGTTGAGCTTGCATTTCTCCTCTCGGATAGTTTTTCCACCTTTTTTGCAAACCTCCCTAAGAGATAAGCTCTTCCTTCCTTCTCTTATGGGACCTGTCCCTCCTATAAGTATCTACCCCATGAATAAAATCAGCTAGCTTGGATGTAACTGGATGATAGCTAGATGTAATTTGATAGTTTCAAGTTTCTAAGAGAGGAGTAGAGGTAGAGAGTGTTATTGGAGTGTGGAAGTAGCCTCATTTTTATTTTGATTTGAGAGATGCTTGAGTAGAGTTGGCTTGAGAGCTTTCTAGTATCAACCCTTTTGGATAGAAGATAGAGTCATATGTTCCCTTGGGAGACAGTTCACAAGTAAATTCTTACGGAGACATACCGACATGCCCCTTCAAGGAGGCTTATGACGTCAAGGCTCGATTGTAAGTTTTACTTTGATTTATATTAATACAAATCAATAGCTTGTTTCCTATATCGTGCATTTTAATTATATGTTGATAGCTTGAGGTTCCTTGACTCTTCAAGTAGATTGTTTGGTTGTTTTCTATTGGCGTTTGTGGTGTTTCGCTACATGTTGTTTTCAGGTATGAACGACTAGAAGAACAAATAGTCGGAGCAACATGATGAGGACTTCATCGAACTTCGGATTGAAGGTAGGTCTGCATAACACCAAATTTCTAAGGAAATTTTCTTTGGTATTGTCTGTGCAGTGACTATACCCACTCTAGGGCTAGAGGGGTTGCCTCTGTCCGCAGAGGGAACTTACCTGTGTCACAAGTTAGTGACCATAGTGGGAGTTTGTCTTTTGTGTTGATTGATTTTGTTGGTTTATTGTCTTCCTTGCTATTTTGGTAGCATACTTCATTCTGGAAGCTGTTAGACTACTTCTATAGACTTTCCAACCTTCTGAGTGATAGATCTATCCCTACTCTAGTCAAACTTTCATTTTTTGCTTTTGATTTCGAGCCGTTGCCATTTATTTCCTAACAGTCGTGAAGTAGTCACATCTGAAATGTCTTCTGGGTTGCACCTTTTACTGTACGGTGCAGATAAATTGTCTAACAGTCACGCCGAGGCCTGAAATCGGCTCGGCACAGCTAACTGATGTACTTTCGTGATGACATCGCAAAGTGCTTGGTTAGGGAGGTATGATGATTTGTTGGCGATGCATGTTGCTAGTGTTTTACTTGCGGCGATTCCAGTAAGTTTCAAATTTTGAGGTTTGTTTGGTTGATCAGACAGTGTGTTTTGTCCTCAGAGCTTGTTTTTCTCCTCTTTGTTGTGTCAAAAGTGTTGGTTGTTAAGATTTTTGATTTCGGTTTTCAAGTCTTTTCAAATCCTCTCTCTTGAACTGTGTGACCTAAATACCCTAGGGTTTCTCCACTGCTTGGTTTGCTTGGGTCACTCCTTCATTGAGATCTTTAGACTCTGCTTGGTAAAATCTCTCTCGTTGTTTGAGGCTTCTTCTATTTTTTAGTTTATCATCCTCTTGATTGGTGTGTGTGGTTGGTCATCGAACTTCCTTGTCTTGTTCATTCAGTCCCTTTCTTTCACTTGGCATAAATCGCTTTGCCGCCCAGTCAATGAGATAGTTTTCCAGTTTTGTAAAAAGGATCATTTCTTTAGTTTGAGTCTTTGATTCATTTGTGCATGTAGTTGCTTATCATTTATTCAAGAAAATCAAAAAGTGCATTCATCTTGTATTAAGGTTTGAAAAATGATTTTTTGCATTAGTAGATTCTTGCGATGAAGAAATTGAAAAGCAAAAAGTGTGTTTCTCATTCTTTCTTGGATTGCTTGCAAGTTTGAGTAGATGGTAGAAGTGTTCCTTTTTCTTTGATTGGGTGATTCCTCCTTTTGTGATACAATAGATGCTAGTACAGATTTGTGCTCCCCATATCATTGCGTATATATTGGGAGACCCCACTAGGTTATCATCCTATTATCCATAGGAAGCCGAGTCTACCACCTTAGGAGTTGTAACACACCGAACACAACATTCAGGAAGATTGACTGCCATATGGGAATTCCTTGGTCATTTCTCTTTCATTTTATTACCAAGGTGTATATGCAGTTTTATGATTTTTCTGGTAAACCTCTTGCTTAGAATTCCAGAGCAGTCACTTTCGTTCCTTTTAGACTCTTTAAAAGTAAAAGGATCATCTGAAAACTTGTCCTTTCAGGCTCATTAAACTTCGAAGGCGACTAGAGTCATCTTTAGTCCTTTTTCTCGACTCTTTAAACATGAAAAGGAATGTTTCGTTCTGGTGTCATAAAATTTATTTTTCCATGATAACATTTCACCTATTAATCTTGACCGCCTTGTGATCACATCCTGAAGATTTTTTACAACTCTGTTGATTATATCTTTTCTCCCAGACTTTTTGAGTTAGGCCATCTTGGTGGACTCATCGAATCCGTTGTCCCTGCCAAGTGATGGAGAGCCCCTTTCTCCTGTCTCTTCTGAGGTATCATCTGTTATTGGTACTCTTCCTATTGTCCCAAGTGTCCAACCTCTTGATTCTCAAGCTCCGGGTGAAGACCCTTTCTATTGGACTCCTCCCAACATTTGGGAATTTTTAGACGCGGATCTCCCGTCTACTCCTCCTGGTGCTTCGATTCCGATGGCCACTTCCGACATGGATGAGTCAAGTCCTATTAGCAGTCAAGAGAGCCTTGGGTCGATCAAGGAACCTCAGTTTCCCCTGGAAGGTTTTCCTTTCCACACTACTCCAAATGTGTCGTTTCCACTTCGCTATCGCGCTCTAGTCGACATACTTGGTTCTACCTCTCTGCATCAGAGCTCTATGTGGTCTCGTACTACCATTCCATCTTCCAGACCTTTCATGTTTGCTCAGTCAGCCCTAACTTCCATACCTCAGATGCAGGTTACATCAGTTACGTCCATTCCATCAATGCCCACCGTGTGTGTGGCATTCACTGCTCCTTCTATTAATGCGGTTACCGCCTCTCCGGTAATTACTACTTTTACTGGGATATCATCCCCACCTGCTGGCGGTATTCCTTTACCTTTGGTTTCTGGAGTTGGTCAACCTATGGGCTGTGTACCAATCTCTTCGAATTCCATTATGACAGGATTGTCATATGAGCAATACCTGTTTGCTCTCCAAAATTCGACTCATAATCCTTTAGGTTCTCAACCTCTGTCTGTCCCACATAACCCTCCACACTACTATGATCACCATGGAGCTCATATTTATTACACTTGGTTGCTTCCTCCGGGGGTCCTAGTTGAGAGTTACGTTCTGCTTTCGGTTGCCTGGAATCATACTACCTATCATGGCCCGCAAGGGTAACCTTTACAAGGGCAACCTTCGGGTTTGCAAGGGAAATCGTTTCAAGGAAAACCTTCAGACCTACAAGGACAACCCTTTTAGGGACAACCTTCGGCCTCCACAAGTTCCTGTTTTGTTTATTTATGGTAACCTTCTGATCAGCCAGGTCAACCTCAATTCCAACGAGGCCAACCTGCTATCCAACAAGGTCAACCCTCTGGTCAAGTGGGACAGCCTCAGTTTCAACAAGGCCAATCCGCTGTCCAGCAAGGTCAACCCTCTGGTCAAGTAGGACAACCTTAGTTTTAGCAAGGTCAACCTATCACCCAGCAAGGTCAACCTTCTGGACAAATAGGTCAACCTCAGTTCCAACAAGGCCAACCTTCTGGCCAGTTGGGTCAGCCCCAGTTCCAACAAGGACATCAGTCTGGTCAAATCAATCCAACTCTTAGTCAACCAGGCACTCAGATGCTAGTTGGTTCCCAAGCTCCACCCAGTTTCCAGACTCAGGCTAGACTCCAAGCTCAACCTAGTCCCCAAACTCAAGTTGGATTCCAAGCCCAACTTGTTTATCAAATGTAACCTGGGCTCCAGGCATAGTTTGGACCTCAGCCGCAATTCGGTCTCCAAGTACCTCAGTAGCCCCAAGGGCAACCTCAGGGTGCTCCATATTATAATTATCAACAACCTCAAGTTAATCCTTATCAGAATTCTCAGCATCCATATGCTGCCCCTGTTGGTCAAGCTGGTAACCAATGGTTTGCTGGCGGTCAAAATTCGAGTCAACAACTAGGTTATGGTGTTAATCCTCCCAACTATAACCCTTATGGACAAAATCCTTATGGAAAAAATTCATGGGGGCAGCAAGGCTTTGGTTGGAACCCTAATGCTAGCCCTTATTAGAGGCCTATGATGTCCTTTAACCCTCAATTACCTTTTCTTGTGACTTTGGAACTTCCCGATGTGTCCAAGCTGACGAACGACCCTATCCTTCATAATCCATATTAGCCACCAGTTCCGACCAAGATTCCTGATGATTTTCATAAATTCGACGGTAAATATGGAGAGGATCCCCAAGCACATGTTATGACTTATCACCTTTGGTGCTCATCTAACTCATGGCTTGACGATTCTATCTGCCTCCATATTTTTCAAAGGACTCTTATTGGTTTTGTTGTGAAATGGTATATTGAGCTCACTTGTGGAACTTTCCAAGACTTCAATTCGCTTGCGATGGCATTTATTACCCATTTTCAGTTACCGATTCATTATGAAATGGGAACACATCTCCTTACTTCTTTGAAACAGGACACGACTAATCATATCTTCGATCATATTCATGAATGGAGAAGGTGGCGCCATTTGATTAAGCTCTATATCCATGATCAGCTTCTGACTGATTGGTTTACTACCTCTTTTGTTGGTTCGATAGCTTGAGATATTGCTATGGGGGCATGTGTTACTGAAGATCAAGCTATCGAACGTGCTCAGTATCTTGATTTGGTTTGTTCCCAATCCGGTACGCTTTATGATTTCTTGCCTGATGCTCCATGACCTGGAACTTCTAAAGCCCCGTCGATGCCTTCCGTCGATGGTGTTATTGGTTCTGTTGCTTAATCTAACCGAAAGTATTCCATGATTCCTGCGAAGAAAAAACCTATTGCTCCTAGTGAAAATGCTTCTCAGTCCACATCTAATATTGGCAAAACCTCGAAGTCAATGCCGTTTAGTCCACATCGACAGAGAAAACTTCAAATGGTAAGAAGAAGGGGAAAGGTAAAAATAAGGCTGATCTGCCGAAGCAAGATCCTCCTAAGACCCCTACCAATGATGGTTCTAAATGCAAACCAAAGTATCCTTGTCTTATATGTGATGAGGATCACTACACTAAAGACTGTCCTAGATGGTCTGAGGTTAGTCATTTTCTTAAGGGGACTTCAAGAACTCTTGCTGTACTTAAAGAGCCTTTCCCTCCCAGCAAACTCAAATGGTGGTCAATCAACCTCAGTCCTCTTCTACTTTTGGCTCCAAAGTTTTTATGGATGGGACTATCCCTATTCATGTGAGTACTTGATCGAAAGAATATCCTTTGTTTGCCAGCAAGGAACCTGAAGTACCTTCTAACGTTCCTTCGTCCAGTTCCAGCTCTCTTCATATTGAATGACCTAGCACTGAGTTTGTCACTAGACCTCCTACTAAGGGAGTTCTCTATAAATATTCCTATAACCCTAATGGTTGTGCCACGTAGCACTATAGTATTGTTGAAGACTTAGCCCAAGCTCCTTTAGCTATGTCTGCCTTGGAAGTTCTCCAGAGTTTTCCCCCTCGATGGAAGTCTCTGCTATCCACCATTGGTGGCATTGATCTGGACGATTCAGAGTTAATTACATTCGATCTTGAAAACCATGTGCCGCGATTTCCTCATCAAATTGCTTTTCTCATTCAAGTCATCATTAACTTGAAGAATATTCATCATACTGTTATTGATGAGGGTGCCTCCACTTGCATCATGTCTGTTGCTTGTTGGAAGGCCATCAGTTCCCCGTCTTTGAGTCAATCTCCTAATACCTTGGAAGCCTTTGATGGAAGAGATTCTCGTCCATTTGGTATTCTCCCACGCTTGCCTATCACCCTAGAAGGGAAGACAGTTGACATCGAAGTCGAAGTTGTTGACGCTAATCTGACTTACAACCTTTTGTTGGGGCAAAGCTAGACGTACGCTATGCATGTCGTGGCTTTGTCATTATTTCGTGTACTTCATTTTCCTCATCAAGGGAAGATTGTCACGGTCGATCAACTGTCCTTCTTTGCTTCCTCTTCCTTGGATGGCAATGTTCCATTTGTGGAGCATACCAGTATTCCCTATGAGAGTGTGGGTGCTAGACTCTTTAAAGATCCTGCCCTTATGGGTGTTTTTTCACTCCCACCTCCTAATGTCACCTCGGTTAATATGATCTCTATCAATCCTGATCCCTAGGTGATTCCCCCCATCGATCAGGTGGATTCATGGGGTGAGGTTATGCCATTGAGCCCTACAGAGCTCAACTATGTTGAAATTGTTTCAGCTTTGGTTTCATCTTCTGATTCTGCTCCTTCGAGCAGATCTCTCGACATGTATGTGCAATCCCCTTGGCTTGGAAACATTGTTTCTCCAGATCCGTTACAAGAGACATTTCCTTTTGATGAGGCAATTCTTGAGACTATGTCTTTTGAGGATCCTCCTTGGCTCGATCATCACCATCGTTCCTCGTTTCTCCCAAGCCATGGGGCCATGACTGCCTGTCTAGGTAAGTTTGCTTCCTGTGTTCCTTCTCAGCCGCTTCAGATGCCTATCTTGACTCATGAGGTTTTTTCTAAGGGGAATATGGGGAATATTACACAAACCATGCCCATCGACATCTCTGTTAAACCAGGGATTGTTGAAAATATTCACATTGGAGTTACTTGTTCTCCTGAGGAGATCCAACTTTACACCGACCTTTTCCGAGAGTTTTGCGACATGTTCACCTAGTCATATGAAGAAATGCCTAGTATTGATCCAAGTATTGTGGTACATGAGATACCTACGTACCCTGGTGCAAAGCCAGTTTTCCAACGTTTACGCCCCGTGCACCCAAGAAAAGATGCGACCATTAAAGGAGAAGTCGAAAAACTTCTCAAGGCAGGGTTTATTTATCCTATCCCACTGATAGAATAGGTATCTAAAATTGTCCCTGTGACCAAAAGGTAGGGCACTATTAAGTTTTGTGTTGATTATCATGACATCAATCACGCATGTCCAAAGGATAACTATCCTACTCCCTTTATTGACCAGCTTATCGATGATTGTGTTGGGAGTGAGATATTCTCTTTTATGGATGGCTTTTCTGGTTACAACCAGATCAATATGTCACCTGCCAATTAGAACAAAACTGCCTTCATCTGTCCGTGGGGTAATTTTGCTTACAAAAAGCTCCCTTTCGGCTTGAAGAATGCTGGTGCCACTTTCCAGTGAGAAATGTCCTATGATTTTCATGACATCCGACACATTGTTCAGCCTTATCTAGATGATCATTCAGGTAAATGCACTAACCATCTGAACCACCTATGCCAGATTTTTCTTCGTTGTAGACATTACTATATTCGTCTCAATCCGTAAAAGTGTGTATTCTGTGTCGAATCAGGAAGACTTCTTGGGTTTGTCATTTCTAAAGAGGTTATTCATCTTGATCCTCTCAAGGTCGAAGCTATTCTAAATCTCTCACCTCTTGATTCTTTGTATCAGTTACAGAGTTTGCAAGTGAAGGCCAATTTCCTACGTCGTTTTATCCCTAACTATGTCGAGATTGCTAAAGGTTACACGCGTCTCCTTAAGCGTGACACTCCATTTATTTGGGATGACATCACCCAAAGGTCATTCGTGCAACTCAAGATGCTTCTTGTTTCTTCTCCCTTGTTGCATCCACCCAACTATCATCGAGATTATTTGCTTTATCTAGCTGTCACTGATAGTACTATTGGTATGGTTTTGGTTCAAGACAACGACGATGGTTCCTAGCATGTCATCGATTATCTTAGACGCAACCTTATTGACAATGAGACTCATTATGACTATGTCGAGAATCTTTCCTTGGCAGCTATTCAAGCTATCCAACGCTTTCATCATTATATTTTGTTGCGCATGACAACCGTGATTTTCGATTGCAACCTGATGACATACATTTTGTCACGTCAATTGCTGGGAGGCAAATACTCGAAATGGATTGTTATCCTTTAGGAGTTTGATTTGGAGTTTACTACTTCCAAGTCTAAGAAGTCACTGGTCTTTGCTGAGTTGATTTGCTCATTACCATCTGCTTCTGCTCCCTCTCGGATAGAGGACTGCATTCCAGACTACACACTTTTCTTGATCAGTACCCTCGATCCCTGGTACGGTGACATTATTGTTTACCTACATACGTCTTCATTCCACCTCGATTTGTCTAAGGATGTTCGGCAACGCATTCGCCACCATTCCTAGCCCTATCGTATTGTTGGAGACACTTTACACTGTCTTGGCATTGATTCAGTTCTCTGTCGTCATCTAATTTTCGAGGAAGCTGAAAGAGTCTTGAATGACTACCACTCTAGCACCTATGGTGGTCATATGTATGGTTATGCTACTGCCCAAAAAATTCTTCGTGTTGGTTACTTTTGTCCCTCCATTTTCAAGGATTGCGTTTTAGTTGTCTGTTCCTATCACGCGTGTCAAATTTACTAGCAGAAAAAGTGTAGGCCACCTTCCCTTTTGCATCCTGTCATTAACGTAGGCCCTTTTTTCTAAATTGGGCATTGATTTTATGACCTGTAACCCTCACTCGACTAGGGGGCATGGGTATATCATTGTTGTCGTCGATTATTTTACGAAATGGGCTGAAGTAATGCCTACATTGTCTAACGACGGTAAGACAGCTGCGCAATTCCTATTCAATCATGTGATTACCCGGTTTGGAGTCCCTCAGGCTATAGTCACTGATCATGGTTCCCATTTCCATGGTTATATGATGATTGAGTTGACAACCCAATTAGGCTTGCATCATGATAGTTCGACGCCTTATTACCCTCAGGCCAATGGCTAAGTCAAATCAGTAAACAAAGTATTGGTTACCATGCTTCAACGTACCATCGGATTATAGAGGTCCAATTGGAATTTGATGTTGTTTTCCACCCTATGGGCATACCGTACCTCGGTTAAGGATGCGACCGAATTCACACCATTTCAACTTGTTTATGGTCTAGAAGCTACCCTCCCGATTGAATGTGAAATCCCTTCTCTCAAATTAGCTGTCAAATTTCTCCCGAATACTACTCTGGTGGAAGAATGCCTTCTTTATCTAGAACGGCTTGACGAGACTCGTCGACTTGCTTCTTTAGTCATTGAAGCACAAAAGAAGAGAGTCAAAACTCACTTTGATCAGACAGTCAACCCATGTTCCTTCATGGAGGGAGATTTAGTCCTACTGTATGATCAAGCTAATGACAAGCTGGGGGCAGGCAAATTCGAACCCATGTGGCATGGGCCCTATATCGTCAAATGTGTGTTGCAAAAAGGGGCTTATGAGCTAATTGATTACGAAGGTAACCCTTTAGATAAGCCCTGGAATGGGCTTTATCTTAATAAATACTATGCATGAGTCTTTCGTGCATTGCTGTGTACATAAGTGTGTTTCTCATTTTGTACGTGCTTGGCTTGGTGTGTGAGCATTTTCCGCTTATTGTGTCCTTTTTGCCTCTTATGCATATGTATGTCGCACCTTATGTCGGTTTCCCTTATGGTCCCTATCGTAGTACCCGAAATCTTTCCTTCGCGACATGGGTTATCTATGATCCTCACGGTGAGTTTGTGGATCTTCAAGGTGTTTGTCTAGGGATTACCAAAAACAATGTCACTGAATATAGTGCCGTCATTGAATTACTAGTTGAGGCTGTTGTCCTCAATATTCGCGCATTGATTGTGAATCTACACTCCCAAATTGTTGTTCTTCAACTCAACGGGTGTTATTCCGTCAGAAATCCTCAAATTTTAAGGTTGTGTTAACACTCAGGTTGTTCCCTTTGACTCCAAAGGGAATACGACTGAGGTAACCACTAACCAATCTTTTAGCCACAGGTCCTAGCCTACCTACAACTAGAGAGGGCTCTCTCTTTCTGATTTAGCTTTGTTTTGGTGTAATTTTAGGCTAGCTATGATGCACAGGATTTTGTTTTGAATTTGTTGGGATGATGATTTTGGTCAGAACTGGTATGTTTTTTCAGAATAATCTAGGCCATTGGGCATGGAGTCGATCATGGTGAACTGCTGGAAATGTTTCTTGAGAAAAAGGTTTATGCTACAGAGCCAGACAGGCATCCATGGAACAATTCTTCAAATCTGTAATATGATGGCATGAAATCAGGGAATGAAAGGCAGCTAAGGATCTTTCACTATGCTGATAGAGGGAAAAAGTGGGAACATTATCTAGGAGTGTTTAAGAATTCCTGAATAACATTCAAAATGATAGAATGAATATAAACATGAGCAGTTAAGAATTCATGTTTATGATTAATTCTGAAGAAAACACAGCTAACAATCAGAGATTGAGCAGAGGGTGCATTCAAACAAGTCCTCAACTATTCTTTTTCTCTTTTGGTAAGTTAATGAAACATATATTTGAATTAAGCAAACATAGAAAGACACAACATGGTTTAGAATAACTTATTGCTCCATCAAACAACACAGGAATTCTGTAGCAAGACGCAGATCATCACTTTGACATCAAACAGTGCAGAGATCATGAACTTTCCCAGCCATTTGTATTAGATAGTCTGAAAATTTACAAGACAGTGTCTCAGAGAGAAAATCTGTGGGGAGGTATATATACAAAAATAAGATACAAAATATCTAGCTGATGAGTTAATAGCTCATAAATTCTATGCCAACTCTTGAGGAATTAAAGCTGAAAGAGTAAATGCTGCAGTAAATATTTAATGCGTTAGCTGTCCATTTTGTCAGAGAGTTTTGACTTTTGTGACCAACTGAGTCGGCTGGGGCTGCGCTGTCTAAAATCTGCGTTTTCTCCTTTTTGGGCTTGCTGTCCCAGTATTTTGCTGAGTCACTATTCTCACCCGCTCTACCTGTTGTCTCTATGCTGTATTCAATTCCGTTGACCTGAGGTTCACCAAAAGAGATAGAACCAAGATCATTTTGGAAAAATTTGCAGCATTGCTTGCCACCAATCTTCTTTAGGCAGTTGGTGTCTTCGCATTTTTATTAAAGTCTCATCTGCCTCTGTGTATCTGTAAAAATTAGGTGGGACCTCAAACAAGTGATTAATTTCATGTTCAATGTAAAATAAATTTTCCAGCTTATCTAGAGGCTCTGTCCTGATGGAGGTCCTGCTTCTTCTGAGGTACTTGTGGATGCTGTGATCTGATTTGAAATGAAATTAGTCATCCTGGTGGCATCCGGCTCACGGGTTAGTAGTATTCCAGCGCCGGTCAATAGGCTGGGTAATCCTTTACCTTGAAATGTTCCCATCCTCAGCTTGTAATCATCTACCTCTGCCTGCATTTCCTGATATTTTCTCTCCAAACTTTGCACAAAATTTCTAAGGGTCAGCACCTTTTTTGATGTTAAAACAGTTTCTGTTCTGTTACTGATGTCTAAGGCTGCCAAATCCTCTTTAGTGTGAGTATTCAGGAAGTGTATCATCTTGCTAGCCTGCTCAGGCATATTTCCTAGTGCTGCTCTGGCCTTTTGGCTTTCAATTTGGGCTTGGCCTATTAATTCGATCTGCTCATGCACAATCCGGATTGATTTCCACTGTCTAGTGATAGAGTGGTCAATCCTGGTCCATAAAATCTTCTTTATTTCAGCCAGAGTCTTTTCTAAATTCAGCTCCTTCTCCAAGGCCTTTATTCTGTCCTTCAGGGCCTTAATTTCTCTGGTTTGTTCAGCCACTGCCATTTTGGATTTATCATATTTTGCTTCTAGCTCAACCAATTTTTCTTTGGCCTGTTTAATCTCCATTGCTTGAAGCTCTAGCTCCTTGACAACTTTTGTCAATTAATCCATGCTTATGCTAGACTCAGGAGCTGTTGTTGTTGCTGCTACAACATCTGTAGTTGTTGTAGTTGCTATAGTAATAGGAGGGGTCACTGCCGCTTGTGTAGTTGCAACAGTAGTTGGGGCAGTTTGAGGTGGCTGGGAGGTCGACTCTCCCTGCTTGTCTTGCAGTGCTCTCTCCAATTCTCCCTCCATTTTAACTATTCTCTAGTTCATTTGCATTAGCAGGTCCAATGTATCCTTAGCTTCTTTCTCTTTCACCAGCTCTCCCGTTTGTGGGTGCATAGTCGAGGAGAGCCTCATTTTCTTTTTCAGAGTAGCAATATCGTCCTCCTTTTTCTTCATTAGGGCCTTGATAGCTTTGGGATTCTTAGGATCATGTCCCAGGTCCACAATAATGTCCTCCGATGTTTTAATTCTGTTGTCTTTGGCTGTGGAGGACATTCTTTCTAAATCAAGCTGAGTATTTATGTTTCTCAGAGATTCCTTTAACTCATGGGCCAATGTGGCCTTGTCTACAAGTGTGGCATAGACCATTTCCCATGTTTGCTTATGTAATTCTATTTGATCCATGGGGTGAATGTCCTTTGCCATAACCTCTAACTTTGTCCTAACATAGTCTGCAACTGACTGAGGCTGCTGAACCTTGGGTTTAAAATGGCTGAGAATCATTTTTTCTTCTTTGATGTCATATGCTGCCATCAACCTTTCCTGCTTGGCAGGTGTTGCCTTAAGAAATTGGTCATATAACTGTACTCTTAACAGTTCATTTTGTGCCTTAATTTCTTTAAAGGTGGCCTTGATGCTAGCTGGCCTCTTGCTTTGCTGTGTGGAGGAGGACACCTCCATGCCATGCTGTCTATCTTGCTCTTGTTGGAAAGAGCTTGTAGCTGTTTGTTGACTGTCTTCTCTATCTTTCCTTGGAATTCCAAGGATATCTTCACTGACTTCCTCCACAATTGGAGAATCAACCTTTCGCCTCTTGGCTTCGGGCTACTGAGTGGACCCACTAGCAGGTGTGGAGTCATCTCGGTCTCATTTTCTGCCTCTTTCCTCATGGGCAGGAGTCTGTAAGGCAGGCACTGTTGGTGCTTCTGTTTGTTGTAGAGGAGCCTGTACTTGAGGTTGCTCCATTGAAGAGGCAGGCTGTTCTGTAATCACTTCTTTCTTTGCATCCATTATCTCCTTCCCTTTTGCCGTACCTGTTGTTGATGTAGATGGTCCCTGGTGGCTTGTGTGGCTACAGCAGCGGATGTGCCTTTTCCAATTTGATGTGGCAACTTGAATGTTACCTGTTGCAAAGAATCCAAGTCAAGAGTTTTTTTTAAATCCTTGACATTTTTCTCCATTATTTCCTCTTGAGTCAATTCCTCAACTAATGTTCCTTGCAACCACTCATCTTGGTTGGCATATTGTTCAATTTGTGGATATTTACAATGATCATAACCTAGCAGCCTGTATTTAACTCTTCTGGCACTGATAAAACCTTCCGGGTCATAAGGGACCCACCAGAAGCTCCTCTTTAACTTATATTTGTCCCTGAGAATTTGATCAGCATCTTGCCAACCTTCTTTCTTGTTCGTAATGAAGGGGCCTAGATGGTCTTTGAATTTGAGGTGAGCTTTCTTTTTCGCACTATGAAAATGGGTAAGGTCAGAACTAATGAGTTGCCTATAGTATTCCAAGGCAAACAATCTCATTGGTACATACCTTGGAAGCATGTAAGGACAGAGCTCACAACCATAGATTCTAATGACAGTGTGATTTTGATATAGGTACCAATCACCTATTTTGTAACTCTTGGACAGCTGCAAGGTCTTCTGTATCTCAAATGACAATCTGGGAGGAGGGGATCTCATTAGGAGGCAAGAGACTAGGTATACAAATTGGTCAATAAACTCACAGTAAGAAAATGGAGAGTTTTGAACTTCATGGAAAATTGATGACCAAAAGATGACAGACCTCTTTTCACCCCTAGAATCCAATTTCTTGATGGGGCATTGGAAGCTTTTAGACTGGTAATACATGAATAAGTGGTAGATATATGATGAATATTTGAATACTCCCTCCCTATCCACTTTCAATAGCTGATCATGTATTTTATTGGCTATGAACTTGGCATAGTTATATTTGTAAGCAGGGGGTTGTCCTGGACTATATGCAGCTAATAACACCAACATTGTTTCATCAATGTGCTCACTTGTTTTAAAACCCAACACATAAGAGATCATATCAACTAGTAGCTTTCCCACCTCATTGAAATGGACATACAGGAAAGGAGGTGGTCCTGTAGGTTGGCGGTCTTCCCTCATGAATGTCTTGGTTATTTTTTCAATTTCAGAACTGGAGAGTTTGGAGCCTGCATCCAGCAAATAGTTCATGGAAAAGGGAAACAACAGCTGAGTCTGCTTGAAGTTGAGCATTTGGTTGATGGAGTCAGGAGTAATGTGGAAAAGTATGCTCCCAGATGGAGACTTAACAACTCTCTGAGTTGGCTCATAGTTCTCAGCACATAAGCGGATGATCTCAGGAAAAATATTGACAGATGGGAGGAAGTAATAAGGCAAATTGGACTCCCATATACCATACATGTCATAGTTGCTTTGATAGCTGTTTCTCAACTGGCAGAAGGTCTGCAAGTGATTTCTGTCACCAACTAGATCTTGAATAAGGTAATCTCTATGAGCAAGAGGCATGGCTTCAAGCTCTTTGTTTGGTGGATTCATAGGAGTGACACTAAGAGCTGATGGAGTAGCCATTATAGAACTTTTCAGATGTTATCTTTAGAGTGAAGTTTTGGAATAGAAACAGACTGAGGATAACTGCTTGTGAGGATTTGTAGAGGGGTGGCAGAATGAGTTCAGCTGAACCAAAAGTCTTCAATATTTGTGGCTGTGGTGAAAAGAACAAACTTTGCAGAGTTTGATTTAAGCTTTGGTTTCTTTTTAGCAAATTCTCTGAATTTAGAGATTGTGAGGGCCAAATGCAGAGGGGAAAGGGATTATCACAGCTCAATGCACTGAGGTTTTGTAGTAAAACGTGGCAAAAGGGAACAATGCTGAGCAGGTATAAAATTATATCAGGAATTCAAGCTCGCAAATGGATTTTGGCACGGTGAAATCGCGAATGGACCGTGGTTCTCTTAAACAGGGGGTGTATCATTGAATTTAGGCCAAATTTATGAGGGATAGAACCATTAACTTAGGAGATTGTAGGTAATTGTGTGAACAAATTCGAGAAAACGGGAAGAACAGGGGCGAACAGATGGAATTCGACAAATACTTGGTTTAGCTAGCGCCGAGGGTGGTTGAGGTGATTGAATGGCGAGTACTGACGTCGAATTTGCAGGTGGTGGCATTCGAATTGTTCAAATTTGAAATCTGGAGGTAATATGGCGTGAACAGCAAAATGGTGCTCTCCAAACTTTCCAATGAAAATGACCGAAAACGGTCACTTTGCGCGTTTTTAATAAAAAATTTGGTACATTGGCGCTTTTGGCGCTTTCCCGTGATGACGTCATCGGCGGGTCCTGGGTACGGCCGGGTGACGTGGACGCTGACTCGGATGACGACGTGGCGGGACACGGTGGCACAATGTGGATGCAGGCGGACAAAGTGGCGAGTGACGTGGGGCAGCGGCGGAGACAGGGTGGTGACGTCATGGCTGACGTGATTGCTGACGTCATGGGACAGATGGTGGTATCCGGTTTCCCCGCACCACCTTTGAGCAGAGGCGGTTTTGGGGGAGGGGCCTCCGAACACCCCGGGCGGTCGACACGTGGCGGGGGTATGGCAGGGAAACCGCCCATCCCCCGGACGTTAACCCCCAGCGTGTTGTGGGTTGAAAACACCCTCCCACCGTTGGATCTGGCGCAGTGGGGAACGGACGGCTAGCGGGGTGTTTTGGAGCGGCGTGCAGCTTTGGAGCGGGTCCCTCCCATATATTAAATAATATTGCGCTGCGGTGGGTTGAAACTTTGGTTTAGGTGGGTTTTGTGGGTTGGGTTAGTGCGGGGTAATATAGCTTAATGTTTTAATTTAAAACATTTTAACATTAAACATTGGGATTTGACTGCGGGGGCAAAATTGCAAGGTTTAGATGGGTGGGGGTTTAGGCATAGGTTATTAATCCTAACCAGAGGTTAGATTAATTCTGGGGTTAGGACGCAGAAGGGTTGATAATAGCCCCAAATGGACTAATATCTCCCATAACTATGTTACCTAGCTATAATGCTAGGGGGTGGGATAGTTAATATGTTTTTTCGGAATTTTATATAGTTTTTTGTAGAAAATAGGGGTGGGGATGTAACTAGGGAGATATATAATAGAGTTAGGAGTTAATATGAGTATGTGAGGTGAAGTGTGAGGGAGAGGTTAAGATTGTGAACTGAAAACTTAGATACAAGAAATGGATGGAATATGAAATGAGGGTTTTACACAAGAAATGTGGTTTCTTTTTATTGAAGAAGGTCAAAACTTGACATGATTTTCTCAGGGGGAAATGCAAGTAGCACTGGTTAGGCAGATCCTAAAGTCCTCAAGGGGATATTAGTAAGAAACTATTTAAGGGGAGTGAAGGGAGTTAGACATGCTTTGATAGTTCTGCCATTTAGACCATTGCTTTGACCCTTCTCTTTTTGATGAGATAAGATATGATTTTCAATATATCAGGTGGTCAGACCTTGCTTCTGCAATCTCAACCTACCTACCCAGCCTAGTACACCTACAATTTTTTCTTCTTTTTGAATGGGTGCACTTAGCCTTGCGAACCCTGATTGTCCTCTTTTCTTTTGGCTGCCCTCCTATCTGAATCTACCCTTATCTCTTCCAAGGGCCCAGATTAAGCAGTTGGGCTCCTTCATTTCTCTATCTAGCTACTCATCTGCCAAGCTTGAACTGTTGGGACAGATATTCATTCTCTAGTATAGAACAAGCAATTTAAAACATGGCATGGTCCAGTTTGAACTGTTGGGCCATCCAGCAAGCTAGCAGTGGCATTTTGGCTAGCCACTTTCCTGGTCTTTCTTTGGGGTTCACTTCAATTATTTTCTCTGACCAATTCATTTTCTTGCCTTTTGATCATTCTTTTAAGGCATACCCTCTTTACATTTTTTAACTCTCTTTTCTTTTCACAAAATAAGGAACCTTTGTAGCATCAAAGATGAACATTTTTGGCACTTCCACTGTCAATCATGAAAAATGAAACCTATTGGTATAGGAGACTAACAATGGCTCCACTTGGGGATGGATTTTCCAGATGGAAAGCCAAGAACAGCAGGCCAGATCACCTTATTTTTCCATTCTTACTGTAGTCTGAATTTTCCTTTTGTTAGAGACCATTGGTCTGAATCCTTGTAACTTGTATGAAGTACCCTTTGAGCGGATTTGCTGGGAAATTACAACTCTATTTTTTACTGGTTTCTCTGAGTATTCATCACCACCTTCATAGCTCCCAAGTGTTTTCTCTTGCTTTCCATTGATAGAATCAAAACATATGTCAAAAATGATGCAGTACCCTGATTTTCCTTAAAATCTGCTTCACTTGGTCCCTTATCTAACCGCTGTAAATGAAAATGCTGGAAATACAAATATTTATGTACAATATATAGCTGCGTTGTGTTTCATCAAAGGGGGTCAAAATAATGTTTGAGCATCCTCCCATTGACTGGGCCTTCCTCAATATTTGAGCCATCCAAACTCCTCAGAAAATAGGTGTTATTACCTTGTACAACATAAATGACATAAGGTCCCTTCCACAAGAAATAAAACTTGCCATGTTTTCCTTTGTTCTCTCTCCTAGAATCCCATCTCAGCACTTTGCTTCCTATGAAGACATCTTCAGCTTTGGTTCTTTTGTCAAACATTCTTTTGAGCTTCTCTTGCAGTACTTGGGTTCTATGATACACTTCCTCTCTTGTTTGTTGTAAGTGAATTGTTTGATTGATCCTTCTTTGAATATCATTAGGCTCAGCTTGTATTTCTTGCAGCAACTTGATTACAAGGATCCCTGAAGATGAAGGGAATCTTGCCTCCATTCCATAAAATAGTTCATATGGGCTTGTGCCAATGGATCTTTTGGTGGTCAATCTGTCTGCCCATAGTGCATTTACCAACTTCTTATGCCAATTCTTTTTGTTTTCCTCCAAGACCTTTTTGATGATGTTGATAAAACTTTTGTTGGAAGACTCAGCTAGGCCATTTCCTTGAGGATAATAGGCTATGGAATGGCCCAAGGTCATGTGGTATTTATGGCAAAAGTTGATCATTTTTTTGGATTTGAAAGCAGGAGCATTGTTTGTAATAATTTTATCTGGACAGCCAAACCTGGACAAGATGTTGGTTTCTAAAAATTGCATAATAACGGAGTCATTGGATTGCCTACAAGGGATGGCCTCTATCCATTTGGTAAAGTAATCTGTAGCAGTCAAAATCCACCTATGCTGGCCACAGGATGAAGGGTGGATTTCACCAATGAAGTCTAAACCCCATTGCTGGAATGGTCTCTCAGTTGAAACAGGTTTGAGTGGTAAAGGTAACAACTTTCTCTTGCCTTCGAAAATTTGGCATTTGTGACAAGACATTACAAAATTTTTCACATCAGTAAACAAGGATGGCCAATAAAATCCAGCCCTAAGGATTTTATCAGCTGTGGATTTCCAGTATAAGTGTCCTCCACAGTCACCTGCATGAAATTCCTTGAGGACATTGTTAGTTTCATCCAATGTTAGGCAATTAAGTAAAATTCCTTCATGATTTCTCCAAAACAAAACATTGTCTATGATACAAAACTTTGATGCTTTCATTTTCAAGAACCTTTTCTTAGTTTTGGACAACCCTAGAGGAGCTTGCAGGTTTAACAATACAAAACATATATCAGCCTTTGATTCTGAAGTCTTTGATGGCCTTTACCAAGGCATAGGCTTGCTTTTCCATAATCTGATATTTTAGGGGAGCATATCTAAGGGCTTTGCTAAAAAATGCAATGGGTTTTTCACACCCTTGGTCATCTTTTTGTAATAGGACAGCAACAATTGTATGCTCAGATGCGAAAGAAAAAATGATGAAATCCCTATCAAACCTAGGACTTGTGAGGACCGGTGTGTTTGTCAATGCTCTTTTGATATCCTCAAAGGCTTGTTTAGCTTCTATGGTCCATTTGACCTTAGAATCATTCTTCAACATATTGTTTAACAGTCTTATGAGCTCAACCAATGAATCTCCTCAAGAAGTTGATCTTTCCTAAGAAGCCTTGTAGTTCTTTGATGTTTCTCGGATGAGGCACTTGAAGGATAGCTTGAATTCTGTCCGGGTTGATCCTAATGCCATCTTTTGAGATTATATGACCTAGGAGCTTGCCTTCCTCTAGGCCAAAGAGTGATTTCTTTGGATTCAAAGATATGCCATATTTTCTGCAAATTAAGAAAATCTGCCTCAAATGTTCTTAGTGTTCTTGATCTGATTTTGAAAAGGCAGTGAGATCATCAAGGTAGACTACTAGGAAATCATGGATTTCTTTGGCAAAGGCTATGTCCATTGCTCTTTGGAAAGTGGCCCCTACATTCTTAAGCCCAAAATGCATTTTGACATATTTAAAAGTTCCCCAAGGTGTTGTAAAGGCAGTTTTGTCTTGATCATCCGGGTGTACTAAAATATGATTGAATCCAGAGAATCCATCTAATAATGAGATCCTAGAGGTTCCCACTACCCTTTGTAGGATATGATCCATTTTTGGTAAGGGGTGATGGTCTTTGAGAGAGACTTTGTTCAAATTCTTTAGGTCAACACACAGTCTAATCTCTCCCGTCTTCTTCCTAGCAGGCACTAGGTTTGAAATCCACTCTGAGAACCTGATTGGAGCAATGATTCTTGCTTCATACATGCGTTTAACTTATTTTTCAATGAGGGGAAGGAGGACATGATTCACTCTCCTAAGCTTTTGTTTAAAAGGTTTTTGGTTCTCTTTCAAAGGTATAGTGTGTTGGATGACTGAGGTATCATATGACTTGAGGTACTCATAACTCCAGGCAAAGATATCTTGGAACTCTTTGAACAATTCAATGTATTTCAACTTCTGATCAGCTGGTAATGCCTTGGATAATTTTACCATTTTGGGATTTTCTGTGGTTCCAATTTTACAGTCTTCAATTTCAGCATTCAGTGGTTGCATTTTTGGTTTTCTTGAGATATCATTTGAATCAAACAAATCCTCCAAAGGGGTTAAACCTATGGGCAGAAAATTGTCTTTTAGATCAATTACTTCAGCTTCTGTCTCAGCTATTTCATCAAAATCTGTTTGCTTCAGCTCCTGTACATTTTCATCATTAAAGGTAGTAGGATGCAAAACCATATTCACTGTTTCAGCTGATATATTCTGCTTAATTGTGTATGCCTGTTGTTGATCATCCATAGTGCTAGTATCAATGTTTATGTCGGAAAAATCTTCCTTTAAAGTCAGGAAGTTATTTATCTGTGTGTCACTTTCAAAGACTTGCAAATTTTTGATGTTATCTGGGACTACAGGTCTATGTTTGATTTCAGCAGTGAAACTGTGGTTGGGTTTAAAAGGTAGCTTGCAAGTGCTGGCAAAGGTTGCCAAGCTATGAGCATGTAAATTGAGCTTTCTGGAAATTTTAGTTAACTGAGATTCTGAGAAGGTTTCAAGTATTTGAATGGCTGCTTCTTTATAAGCCCTTAACCTAAGATCATTTGTGATAAAGTTTCCCTTCATCTGTTGTATGATCAGATCTGAATCCCCTAGAATTGTAACTTTGGTTGCACCTAGATTTTTGATGAGTTTGAGACCTAACAAAAGGGCTTCGTACTCAGCCATATTGTTTGTGCATTGAAAGTTTAACCTATATGCATGGCCTTCAGCCTGGTCATTCTGCATGTTGTGAATCCAGACCCCTGCCCCTGCTCCCAACTTGTTTACAGAGCCATCAAACTCTAAATACCATAAGGTTTCATGGTCAAGGTTTGCATTGAGATTTTTAGAAAGTTGGACCATGGGCAGATTGGTTTCTTGCAAGTCATTTGATGTGTCATTCTCCTTTGTTGTATCAATTATATCAAAGGTTTTTTGATCTTGAGAAGAAAATTGTTCATTCAACCCCTTTGTCTGTGCCGCTACTAGTAGTTTGGCATTAGCTTTGGTACACATGTCAGCATTATACAAAATGAATGAATCCATGTCGGAATGTATTGAATAGATGGGGAAGTTTTGGGGATTTTCTTGACTACTCACCACATATTTCATTAATGTTTCACGGTATAACCTCTTTGGCTGTCCAAAGACTGAAATGGTGGCATAGGACATGTCTAGTTGCAAAGACCCTTGGAGTTTGGCCCCCCAAGATCTGGATAAAAGCATACCGTACTTGGGTGGAATTTCAGCTACCACCACGTCCATCAGAATTGTTTTGGTTGGGTATTGGACCAGGGAAACACACAAATCTTTAATTAGGCCTAGACACCTGACTTGGCTTGAATCAAATGAGAACAGATCTTTATATGGTCTTGTGATATCTAGGTCTAGTTTTTCCATTACAGATTTGGGCATTAAGATGTGTGAGGACCCGGAATAAAACATTGCATTGTGCAACACCTTGTCATGAATGTTTAAGCTGACATAGAAAGGTGGAACTCCTCCACTTGCTGTCTTTCCGTTAACCTCAGGGCCAAACAGTAATTCAGGTTGATCATCTAGAACATTCACAGCATCCCTATTGTCTGATATTTGGAGTGACCTATTAATTTGCTGTCTATACACTTCATGTTTGGCCAATTCAGAAAGAGGAACAACTATCTTCAGCTTACTTATTTCTGTTTCCAAGTTGAAGGGTTTTTCCATCTGAGTCTTAGCATTATGGGCAGCAGATTTTTCCTTTTCAGCTGAATTTTCAGTAACCTTTTCTTCATGATTGGTATGATTTTGAATTGAATCAATCTTAAATTTATTTTGAGGAACGCTGTTTGAACTTGCTTTTGAGGGGAGGGATGGGGATGGCTGGTTTCCAGAGGGATGTACATCTGATATATCCTCCATAGTGACTTCTCTTGGATGTGGGTCTGTTTTATCAGAGGATTCTGGAAGAACAGTTTTATCTTTTGTCTTTTTTGGCTATTTATTATCCTTTGGTTTGATAGGTTCAGGCACATCTATGGTCCTACTCCTTAGTTTATACCGCTTATGTACCTCATAAACTGCTGCATCATAGCCTTCCCTAAAGTCAAATGACTCCTGATTTGGTTTGAAATTGATTGCAATTATGGGCCTCTTGATCTTCTTGTGTTAGAAAGACCCGATGTTCGCTGTCCAAACCCATTAAGTTGATGTGAGGGTCCTCGGTCGGTTCACTAGATGTTGAGGCCTCAACATAATTTTCTTGAAAAGGAGGTCTAATGTTTTGGTTGGGATCAGTCCTTCCAACATTTGGATTTTGATTCTTTCTAAAATTTGGGTTTCTAGTAGTACTTGGTTGACCTTCCCAGGATGATTTTCTCTCTATGGTTTCCACCCTGTCCCCAAGTCTGTCCATGCCTTTGATGATTGCATCTAGCTTTTGTTCAAATGCTGAAGGTTCTTCCTTAAAAGTAGTTCTTCTCTCAGCTCTTGCCCTATTTCTTTTAGCAATAAGTTTTTCCTCTACACTAATAGCTATGTTTTGCATGTATGCCAAGGTTAGAGGGGCTCTTTCCCTCAGTTGATATGCCATGTCAGAATCAAATCCATCAAGGAATTTGATTAAGGATAAATCAGGTGGAGGTCTACGGTTTTGAGGGATGGCATTGTAAACATTGTTGAATCTTTCACAATAATCTAGGACAGTTTCTTGTGGGCCTCTTTTTATGCTGTCATACTCAGATAAGATATGCAGTGGGTCTTTTTTCTTTTCCCATCTGTTTAGGAAGGATTGGTAAAGAGCACCCGGATTGGCTATGGAATTTGCAGAAAGTGCTCTGAACCAAGTTCTTACTTCACCTGTTAAACTTTGGACAAAAATTTTCATTCTCACATCATCATCGTCTATTTGATAGTTTTCAAAGTAGTCTTGCATTTTCTTGGTATGCTGTAAGGTAGTATATGTGCCGATACCGTCAAAATAAGTGATCTTACTTTGGTAGTCCTGAGGCATAGCCCTAGGATTACCAGGTAGCTGTAAAGGGGCATAACGATTTGCCATATTTACAGGGATAAATGGGACAACAGGAAGGAAGGGAACAACTAGAACAACAGGGACAACAACGGCAATTTGTGCAGTGGATGGAGGTGTGAAGAATATGTTTTGAGAGGTGGATGAGGAGGAAGGAGAAGAAGGAGTTATGTGAGGACAAACTGATGGTTTAGCAGGGGTTGGGATATAACTTTGCTGAACTGCTTCAGGGCTAGAATCAGCAAGATCTTCTTGTTCCTCTTGCTTCCTAAGAATCTTTGGGATTAAATTAGGATTGTCAAAAACAACTGGAGGATCTGGGTCAAGATTTGACCTGGTATACCTAGTTTTCTTCTTAGGAGCCAGCTTCCGAATTTGTTTTCGGTATTTCTGGGAATGTTTTTAGAATTAACAAGGAACTGCTCAAATTTTTTGGAACAACTATCTAGAGTTTAAAACTAGCATGAAGTTTGACTGAAGCAGCTTTTATTTACTCCTATAAATGCAAAGCAAGAACAGTTTTAAAGGCTTTCTGGCTGACATTCAGGCTTCATCTGTAGTTTTAAAGAATAGACAGCAATTGAGAAATTCGTTCTGTCCCCAGTGGAGTCGCCAATTATGTTAACACTCAGGTTGTTCCCTTTGACTCCAAAGGGAATACGACGGAGGTAACCACTAACCAATATTTTAGCCATAGGTCCTAGCCTACCTGCAACCAGAGAGGGCTCTCTCTTTCTGATTTAGCTTTGTTTTGGTGTAATTTTAGGCTAGCTATGATGCACAGGATTTTGTTTTGAATTTTTTGGGATGATGATTTTGGTCAGAACTGGTATGTTTTTTCAAAATAATCTAGGCCATTGGGCATGGAGTCGATGATGGTTAACTGCTGGAAATGTTTCTTGAGAAAAAGGTTTATGCTACAGAGCCAGACAGGCATCCATGGAACAATTCTTCAAATATGTAATATGATGGCATGAAATCAGGGAATGAAAGGCAGCTAAGGATCTTTCACTATGCTGATAGAGGGAAAAAGTGGGAACATTATCTAGGAGCGTTTAAGAATTCCTGAATAACATTCATAATGATAGAATGAATACAAACATGAGCAGTTAAGAATTCATGTTTATGATTAATTCTGAAGAAAACACAGCTAACAATCAGAGATTGAGCAGAGGGTGCATTCAAACAAGTCCTCAGCTATTCTTTTTCTCTTTTGGTAAGTTAATGAAACATATATTTGAATTAAGCAAACATAGAAAGACAAAACATGGTTTAGAATAACTTATTGCTCCATCAAACAACACAGGAATTCTGTAGTAGGACGCAGATCATCACTTTGACATCAAACAGTGCAGAGATCATGAACTTTCCCAGCCATTTGTATTAGATAGCCTAAAAATTTACAAGAGAGTGTCTCAGAGAGAAAATCACCAACCCCAAATACGTTCTGTGGGGAGGTATATATACAAAAATAAGATACAAAATATCTAGCTGATGAGTTAATAGCTCATAAATTCTATGCCAACTCTTGAGGAATTATAGCTGAAAGAGTAAATGCTGCTGTTACACAGTAATTTGTCACTGCCTTCCTGTCAGTCACCCTGCTATGCCAATCACTAAGTTTCATGCCTTCTGAACTGGCCCAAAAACCCATTTTCCTAAAGTTTTATTCATCAGCGCGTCTGTTTGCAAAATACCCGCGATGACTGGCGCTCCATAGTGTATTCCGCGCGCTGCCAGCTCGGAAGGACATCACTTTTCCGCGCTGGTCGCCAGCGCGCCTTTCCCGTGTTCTTCCGCGCTGACATGACTGTCCTAGTTATGTAGACGCGGCGACATCGCGTCAGTTGCCTCATAATCCGCGCTGATCCAGTTTGGGCGAATTTGTTCAAACAACCAGCCTTCCAGATAACTCCAGGCTTGGTTGTTAGCTTTGTGAATGTCGACTCCCTTCTATGGCATGTCTGTTCGACCCTTTGCAACCATTTCCCTCAAGGATAAGCTCATCCTTCCACCCTTTTAGGAGGCTCCTTCTCCTACATATACTTCCACCATTACCATGAGCAGCTAGTTAGACATAGCTTGGATTGTATAGAGCTTATAGTGCTCAGATTGCTGCTACTATAGGTATTTGGTGTGCTAGGTGTGGAAGTGGTTGATTGCTTAGGGAAGGTTGTTTTGTGTTGCTTGTATGTGAGAGAGAGTTGTTTGTCTTGGGAGAATCATCCTCAAAGGTGAATGCTTGAGATACATGCTGACCGGCCCCTCCTGAGAAGGTTACCGACGTCAGAACATTTGGTTGTACTCTTCTCTATTCTGATTAATAATAGATGACTGCTATTATTGTTCCATTCTCGTTTGTACTTGCAATGGTTGAATGTGAATTACATCTTTTCTGACTGATGTATGGTTGCTTTTACTAGATTTCACGCTTGCGTTTGTTTCCTCTTCGTGTGTGCAGGTATCTATTCGCGGAGATCGCGGAGGATTGTGACCAGCGAAAGCGAAGGAGCGAAGGCAGCATCTCTTCGTCAAACGACAGCACAGGAATCCAAGTAGGTGCTCTTTACCTCTTGTTTAATTGTAATTAGGAACATGCATAGCAGCATTGTTTGATTGTTGCTAGACCCTTGCTGGGCTAGTAGGGATCGCCTCTATCCGTAGAGGGGATTCACCTCTCCAACAATTTGGCGACTCCGCTGGGGATCAGCCTTTTTGTCTCTTGAGTCCAATTTTGTGTTTGACTTTGATTGGTCTCTTTTTCCGAGATTCAGGGATTGTCTCTCTGCTTATAAACTTTCTGGGTACATCTGGGAAGTGTCTTGATTGTTAGAAGGCTCTTGCCTTTGGTTTGGGAAGTTTTGCTTTGGCTTTGCTTGTTTTTCATCCTCAGCACGTTTTAATTTAGAACAGTCGCGCTGGCATCGCGCCCCTGTTCCTTTGGTATCCTTTTCATCGCGCCTTTACGTCTAACAGTCGCGCTGACCTCATTTTAGAGACAGCGCGCTTTATTCGTGTCCTTCCGCGCTGGCATCGCGCCCCCGCTTCTTTGTGATCTGTGTCATTGCGTCTGTGTGGTTTCTTTCCGCGCTGACCTCTTTTTCTGAGACAGCGCGCTTTATCCTTGTCCTTCCGCGCTGACGTCGCAAAGTTGCTACAGGCCTCCTCCTGTCAGCGCCGAGTTGCTGAAGGCTACCCGCGCTGGTCCCGTAAAGTTCATTTTTGACCAAAATAGCCTCCTGAACCTCTTTCTTTGACTATCCCTTCTTCTCTCCACCTGCTTTGTGACTTGCTTTTCACTGTCTGAACTCTGAACTCCTTGATTGCGGAGTCTGGATCCATAGGGTTCCGTTTTGCTTAGTTTTTGGTTTTGTGGATACCTTCCCTTTTGCTTTCGCTGCTTGGTTTGTGTTTGCATCGTCACTTTTTCGATTGCTGAATGGTTTTGAGTCTCTAATTGACTGGTTGTGACTCTCATCCTTCGGGTGTTTGCCCTTTTCTGTTGATTTTGCACTCTAGCCCTAGGGTATCTAGTGGCCGTGTGTGTGTCAAGCCTTCCGTAAGGATTTTGTTGTCTTGTTTGACCAACCAACTTCAGATTTGTTGAGTGCACTTGTTCAGCGATTGTTGGAGTGTTTTTGGTTGTGTTTCCGCGCAATTTCTCGCTTTCCCCCTTGTTTCAATCCTTGCTTGTCTTGCCGAGCTTAGATCACATAGCTCGTGCGGAACTTGATTTTCTCGTCGATTTGGAAATCTTTGTTGAGTGTTTTGGGAACTTTGTGTGCTTTCATTAGGAAATTGCATTTTGCTTGGTGTTCTAGTTCCTCCAAATTATTTTAGATGCTTTGTGTCACTGAAAGAAAATCAAACTAGTGGCTTTGCTTTTAAAAATTGAAAAGGAAAAGAATGTTTCATTGATTTGCATTTTCAAAAGAGAAAGTTTCCTTTCCTCGCTCTTAGTTGCATTAGGCTGTTTGATTGATTGTGTTCGTTTTGTTTGATCGAAATCTCTTTACCCTTCCATAGCTAGAATTCATCGAACAAAATGATTCTCTTTGGCATGTAGTTTGCATCTAGGTAATTGTGAGAGAACATACGATAGGACCTGAAATCGAAACTTAAATCTCAAGATCAACTATAAAATGAACCGAATGAATCTAAAAACGCATTGGAACTAAACGCAAACATCTAGAGGTCTAGGTTAGAGACGTGTTCCGGCGTCTTTAAACATAGTCACTGTTGTTTCACATTACGGTTGGGTGATTCCTCCTTCTGTGACTCGATAGTGGTCTAACACGGACTGTGCTCCCACGTACCGTCGCGTATATAGGGAGACCCCACTAGGCTTTTATCCTTGATCCATAGGAAGCCGAGTCTGCCGCCTTACGATTCGCAATGCAGTGAACACAGCATTCACGAAGATTGACCACCCGTACCCTAAAAAGTATTCTGTGGTTTTGCGAAAAGTCTGGCACACCTTTTACCTAGAATCTCCAGAGCAGTCACTTTTGATCCTTTTCGGACTCCCTAAATGAAAAGGTGTAAGTGAGCGTCTTGTCACTTCGTGCTCATTAAACATTCGAAGGAGACCGGAGTCATCTTTTCGTCCTTTTCTCGACTCTTGAAACATGAAAAGGTCGAGTCTAATTCCAATGTCTTAAAAAATTTATTCGGCCACGATAACATTTCCTGTTAGATCTTGTGTGCGCTAGTTTGAGTAGGGTTTTCTATCGGTAGTTTCCCTTAGGTTTTTGTGTGGGGTTTGTCATCCTGGCTGACCCGTCCACCCCCGATCCAAGTGATCAAGGCTCTCCATCTTCGGTTGCTCCCGAGGTACCAGTTGTAAGCGATACTCTTCCTGTTATTCCGAGTATCCAGCCCATCAACGTACGTGCCCCAGGCGACGCGGATTACGTAGAAGATTGGAGCCCTTCTTGGGAAGGCGACGAAGACCTTTTTCATACCCCTCCCGGTATGTCGTCTCCAATGTCTACCTCGGGGGAGACATCTCCCAGTGTCAGTGAAACACCTGTGGTTTCGAGCGTCTCTACTCCCATCTCAGCCTCTGCCTCCCTCCCTCCTCGATATCGACAAATGAGGGATAAGATGGCTGCTAAAATGCCTGCATCGACTATGTGGGATCCTAATGTCACTCCGACCACTGGGCCTTTTGTTTCGCAATCTCATACCACATCGGTTACCTCAGTTCCCACAACTCCAACTGTTTGTGTGGCCTATTCTACTCCAGTCGTTAGTGCTGTCACAGCATCTTCATCTACAAACCCAGGAGCTGGCTCTTCTCACGCTCAAGTGAATAGTAGCCAACCTGAGGTTTTGTCTAGAGTCATCGACCCTGCCCAAAGTGCTCAACCCTCTTCTGGCGGTGTTCCAGGATCGGGGCCGTATGATGCCTTTGGGCAGCCTATTACGGATCCAGATTACGAAGGTCCGTTCTTTTATTATGATGCGAATGGTCAGTACCTCAAGAACGTTTTGATCCTCCCTCATCGTCCTTTCGAAGAAAACGAAGAACCTTTGAACATGAGGTACGATCCCACCTCTCATGTTTTTTATGGGAACCGGGATCCTCCCGTGCAGCCTCAAGGACCACCCAATCAAGGCCAGCTGCCTTATGTGCAAACCCCTCAAGGGCAACCACTTTACGGCCCGCCTTACCCAGGATAATCTGGGGGCCCACAGGGACAACCCTACTAGGGACAACCCTCGGCCATTGGAGGTCCGTCGTATTCATATCAAGGTCAACCTATTGGGTATCCAGGGCAACCTGGTACTCAGCAAGGTTACCCAACTGGACGACCAGGGCAACCTTACGTTCAGCAAGGCCAACCCGGTTTCCAGCAAGGGTACCCATCTGGACAAACTGGGTCGGTTTATAATCCTCAAAATCAACCAGCAGTCCAGCAGGGATATCCTCTTGGGCAGGGTGGGCAACCCTATGTTCAGCAGGGTCAACCCACTGCTCAATCCATGAATCCTTCTGGGCAAGGGGGGCAACCTGCTATACAGCAAGGCCAACCCTCTGCTCAGCCTATGCACCAAGGAGGGCAGCATGCTATGCAGCAAGCCCAGCCCTCTGCTCAGTCTGGTCACCCTGGGGGGCAAACGGGCCAACCTTCTACACAGCAAGGTCAACCCGCTGTCCGCCCTAATCGTCCAGCTGGACAAGCTGGCCAACCTCGGTTTCAACCAGCTATCCAGCCAGCTCAGTCATCCGTTCCGCAAAGACAACCCTTGGTGGCGCATGGACAACCTGGTACCCAGCAAGTTTATCCTGCTGGCCAACCAGGCCCATCTCAAATCCAACCAAGTCAACCTTCGGGACAGATGGTTCAACCCCAGCCGGTTCAAGTTCATTACCCTGGGCCTCAAACTCAACCAGGTTATCAACCTCCTTACCAAATGCAACCTGCCTATCAGGCTCCGTATGGGGCCCAGCAACCATATGGCTACCAGCAACCCTAGGGGCAAAATCAGTTTGCTCCTTATCAAAATTATCAGCAACCACAGGTCACTCCTTACCAAAACTATCAATATGGTGCACCTGCGGGCCAAGCTGCTAATACATGGGGTGCTGGGGGGCAGTATCAGGGTCAATCGTCCGCATATGGACAAAATCCGTATGGACAGAACCCCTCTGGACAAGGTCCCTATGCGCCCGGCCCTTTTGGGCCAGGCCCGTCGGGACAAGGTCCTTATGCGCCTGGCCCTTTCGGGCCAGGTCCGTCGGGACAAAGTTCTTATGCTCCAGGCCCTTTCGGGCCAGGTCCATCTGGACAAGATCCTTGGGGACAACCACCATCTGGTTGGAACCCTAATACTGCCTCGAACCCTCAGCCTCGGATGTCCTTTAATCCTCAGCTGCCATTTTTAGCGACGTTGGAACTTCCGGATGTGTCCAAGTTAACAAATGATCCCATTTTGCATAATCCATATTGGCCGCCGGTTCCAACTAAAATACCTGGTGATTGTCCAAAGTTTGACGGTAAGGCAGGAGAGGATCCTCAAGCACATGTTATGACTTATCATCTTTGGTGTTCATCGAACTCATGGCTTGATGACTCTATCCGGCTTCGCCTCTTTCAGAGGACTCTCACCGGTGCAGCTGCTAAATGGTATATTGAGCTGAATCGCGGTATGTTTCAAGACTTCAACTCGTTAGCTATGGCATTTTTAACCCATTTTCAGTTGCCCATTCGGTACGAGACTGGGACTAATCTCCTCACGTCTTTGAAACAGGACACGGCTACGCACATCTCTGATCATATACATGAATGGAGAAGGCGTCGTTGTTTGATCAAATTCTGGATTCCTGATCAACTCCTGACCGACTGGTTTACAACCTCCTTTGTGCCCAAAATTGCAAACGATATTGCCATGGGAGCTTGTGTAACTGAAGAGCAAGCGATCGCGCGAGCTCAGTACCTAGACTTAGTCTATTCTCAGTTAGGTACCCTATATGAGTATTTGCCAGATGCTCCGAGGCCTGGGCAGACCAAGGCTCCGCCGAAACCATCAGTAGATGGAGTCATTGGCTCTGTCAATTCGTCGTCAAAGAAATCCTCCGCAAACCCTGGAAAGCAAAAGCAAAACGCTTCCAATGAAAATGCTTCTCAGGGCCCATCGAATTCTGTTAGTACCTCAGAGGTTAATGCCGTTCAGTCCACCGCGGCGGACAAATCCTCGAAAGGGAAAGGGAAGGGGAAAGGAAAACCGAAAAATGAGAATAAACAACCGAAGCAGGAACCTTCTAAAAATTCATCTGAAGATGGAGCCAAGCGAAAACCTAAGTATCCTTGCCTCATCTGTGAGGAGGATCACTATACCAAAGACTGCCCTAGGTGGTCCGAGGTTAGTCGGTTATTGAAAGGCGCTCCTGGACCTCCTGCCGTGTTGAAAGAACCTTTCCCTTCCCAACAGACGCATCAGGTGGCTGACCCCTCTCAGTCCCCTTCCTCGTTCGGTTCTCAAGTGTTCATGGCTGGCACCATTCCCATCCATGTTTCGACTCGAGCAAAAGATTATCCTTCTTCAGCCGGGAAGGAGCCGGAGATTCCCTCCAACGCTCCTCCATCCAGTTCTGGTCCCCTTCACATCGAACGGCCCAGTGCTGAGATGATCCCCCGACCCCCTCCTAAAGGTGTACTCAGGAAGTCATCCTATAACCCCAATGCTCGTGCCGCCCAGCACTATAGCATTGTCGAGGACTTAGCTCAGGCTCCGTCTGCTGTGTCCGCGTTAGAAGTCCTCCAGAGCTGCCCCTCACAGAGGAAGTCCCTGCTATCAGCCATTGGTGGCATCGACCCGGCAGATTCGGATTTGATTACTTTTGATCTCGAGGGTTTTTCCCAGAGACTGCCTCACCAAGTAGCATTCCTTATCCAGGTCATCATTAATAGCAAAACGATTCATCGTACCGTTATTGATGAAGGCGCCTCAACCTGTATCATGTCAGTCGCTTGCTGGAAGGCTATTGGTTCCCCCGCTTTGAGTCAGTCTCCTACGACCCTAGAAGCGTTTGATGGAAGAGAATCTCGCCCTTACGGTATTCTCCAACGATTACCCATTTCCTTAGAAGGTAAGACAGTCGAAGTAGAGGTAGAGGTCGTTGACGCAAATCTCACGTACAACCTCCTCCTCGGCCGCAGCTGGACTTATGCCATGCAGGCCGTAGCGTCCTCCTTATTCCGTGTCATTCGTTTCCCTCACCAAGGAAAGATTGTCACGGTGGACCAGATCTCTTTCTTCGCCTCTTCCTCCGAAGGTAATGTGCCATTTGTGGAGCATACCTCCAAGTCCTTAGAATGTGTGGGAGCCGGACTTTTCAAAGATCCTGCTTTGATGGGAGTTTTTCCCCTCCCACCTCCCAATTTCGCCTCTGTCAATATGATCTCTGTACGTTCAGATCCATGGGTTCTTCCTCCCCCGAATCAGGAAGACTCTTGGGGCGATATGATGCCATTGAGTCCCGCCGAGCTCAATTACATCGAGATTGTCGCTGCATCGGCTCCACCCCCGGAACCTGCTCTTCCAAGCAGTGTTCCCGATTCATATGATCATTTCCCATGGTTAGGAGATGAGCCTACTTCGGACCCTTTGAAAGAGATTTTCCCGTCCGATGAGGCCATTATAGAGATTATGTCTCTAGAAGAGCTCCCTTGGTCAGATCACCACCATCGCTCTTCGTTTCTCCCTCCCCATCCGGAAATGGCCGCATGTCTCGAGCGGTTTGCTTCATGTGTCCCATCTCCGCCTCTCCAAACGCCTGTCCAGCTATATCAAGTGTCATCGGAAGGCAATTTGGGAAATATAACGCAAACCCACCCAATCGACATCTCTGTCAAACCAGGGATTGTCGAGATATTTTCATTGGAGTCACATGCACTCCTGAGGAAGTTCAACTTTATACCGCTTTATTTCGTGAATTCCGAGATGTCTTTGCATGGTCTTACGAGGAAATGCCCAGCATCGACCCTAGTATTGTGGTGCACGAAATTCCTACCTATCCAGGCGCCAAACCTGTTCGTCAGCGTTTACGTCCTGTGCACCCTCGAAAGGCAGCAGCCATCAAGGCCGAGGTTGAAAAGCTTCTTCGAGCTGGTTTCATCTATGCCATTCCTCTCACGGAATGGGTATCTAACATAGTCCCTGTGAATAAAAAGCAGGGCACTATTCGGGTCTGTGTTGACTACCGCGATATTAATCGCGCCTGTCCAAAAGATAACTTTCCTACGCCTTTTATTGATCAACTCATTGACGACTGCGCAGGAAGTGAGATTTATTCCTTTATGGACGGCTTCTCTGGTTACAACCAGATCAACATAGCCCCAGCAGACCAGCACAAGACAACTTTCATTTGTCCTTGGGGTACCTTTGCTTATAAAAAGCTCCCTTTCGGTCTCAAAAATGCCGGTGCCACTTTCCAGCGTGCGATGTCGTATGCTTTTCATGATATCCGACACATCGTACAGCCTTACCTGGATGACCTCCCAGCTCATTCAGCTAAATGTCAAGACCATCCATCTCATTTACGCGAAATCTTCCTCCGCTGTCGACACTACCGTATTCGACTTAATCCGCATAAGTGTGTCTTCTGCGTGGAAGCTGGCCGACTACTCGGGTTTATCGTCTCCCGGGAAGGCATCCGTCTGGATCCCCTGAAAGTCGAGGCCATTTTGAATCTTCCTCCCCTTGCCTCTTTGCAGCAATTGCAGAGCTTGCAAGGGAAAGCTAATTTTCTCAGACGATTTATCCCGAATTATGCCGAGGTGGCTAAAGGCTTCACGCGGTTATTAAAGCGAGACACACCCTTTCGTTGGGATGCCATCGCCCAGGAGTCTTTTGAGCGCCTTAAAGACCTTCTTGTCTCAGCTCCGCTCTTAAGACCTCCGAACTATCACCGCGACTACATTCTCTATTTAGCTGCCGCTGACACCACCATCGGTATGGTTCTAGTGCAGGACGATGATGCTGGCACCGAGCATGTTATCTATTATCTTAGCCACAACCTTCTGGATACCGAAACTCGCTACGCATATGTTGAAAAGTTGGCATTGGCAGCTGTCTGTGCCGTCCAACGATTCCGTCATTATATCCTATTGTGCACAACGACCGTGATCTCTGATTGCAACCCCATGACCTACATTTTGTCACGTCAGCTGCTGGGGGGCAAATACTCGAAGTGGATTGTAATCCTCCAAGAGTTTGACTTGGAATTCACTGCGGCCAAGTCTAAGAAATCTCTGGTCTTTGCCGAACTGCTCTGTTCCTTACCATATCACTCTGCACCATCCCGCTCAGAAGAGCATATCCCGGATAAAACTTTGTTTCTCATCAGCGCCCTCGACCCGTGGTACGGGGATATTATCATATACTTACAAACGTCTTCGTTCCGTCCAAATGTATCGAAAGATGCTCGGCGACGAATTCGTCACCAAGCTCAACCATATCGTATCTTGGGCGATACCCTGTACCGCCTCGGCGTCGATTCTGTTCTTCGCCGATGCTTAACTCTCGAGGAGGCTGAGCGAGTCTTGAATGACTGCCACTCCGGCGCTTGTGGCGGCCATATGTCCGGATATGCTACCGCCCAGAAGATCCTCCGTGCTGGTTATTTCTGGCCTTCCATCTTCAAGGATTGCATCCTTGCTGTGCGTGCATGTCACGAGTGCCAGGTCTACCACCGGAAGATGCGTGCACCTGTTGCACCACTGCACCCTGTTGTCACCGTAGGTCCATTTGCCAAGTGGGGCATCGATTATACGTCCTGTAACCCTCGTTCGGCCGGGGGGCATGGATACATCATCGTTGCTGTGGATTATTTCACCAAGTGGGCCGAAGCAATGCCTACATTAAACGAAGACGGTTACACAGCGGCGCAGTTTTTATTCAATCATGTCATTACTCGTTTCGGAGTCCCTCAGGCTATCGTTACAGATCATGGAAAGCATTTCCGAAATCATATGATGACGGAGCTAACGACCCAACTAGGCTTGCGCCAAGATAGTTCGTCACCGTACTATCCACAATCTAACGGTCAAGTTGAAGCCGTGAACAAAGTTTTGATCACTATGCTTCAGCGCACCGTCAATACGCACAAGTCTAACTGGCACCTTATGCTTTTCCCAGCCTTGTGGGCCTACCGGACTTCTGTGAAGGATGCCACCGGTTTCACTCCTTTCCAGTTGGTTTATGGACTGGAGGCTACCCTTCCCATCGAATGCGAGATTCCTTCAATAAAATTAGCTGTCGAGTTACTCCCCAACACCACTCCGGTGGAGGAACGGCTTCTTTACCTAGAACGGTTAGACGAGACTCATCGTTTGGCTTCTCTGGCTATCGAAGTGCAGAAGAAGAGAGTCAAGGCTCACTTCGACTAGAATATTCATCCTCGTTCCTTTGTTGAGGGAGATTTAGTACTGCTCTACGATCAAGCTAAGGATAAGCTGGGGGCAGGGAAACTCGAATCTATGTGGTTAGGTCCCTACATCGTAAAAAGAGTTTTGCAAAAGGGCGCATATGAGTTGATTGATTATGAAGGAAATCCTCTTGACAAGCCCCGCAACGGGCTGTATCTGAAGAAATATTATGCGTAACTTCGTGCACTCACTTTGTATATACGTGTGTTTTGTGTGTTGTGCATGATTTTGTTTTTGCCTTGGTGTGAAAGTGTGTTTTGCCTCTTATTGTGCTCTCTTTTTCTTGTGCAGATGTCTAGTGCACCCTATGTTGGTTTCGCTGATGGCGCCTGCCGCAGCACTTGCAATTTGTCATCTGCGGCGTGGGTGATCTACGATCCTCACGGAGAATTGTTAGACCTTCAGGGTGTCTGCCTAGGTCGTACCACTAACAATGTTGCCGAATACAGCGCTGTAATTGAATTACTTGCCGAAGCGGTTGACCTCGGCATCCGAGAATTAGTAGTGAACCTGGACTCCCAGCTGGTCGTCCATCAACTTAATAGGCGATATTTCGTCAGAGACCAACGCATATTAAGATTGTACCTACGTGTAAGATTGTTGGAACGGAACTTTGATTATATTACATATCAGCATATTCCGAGACGATTAAACACATTGACTGATGCATTGGCAAATCATGTGTTAGACAGACATTTGCGAAACAGATAACATCATACAAGAAGACATAGAAAGCATAATAGAGTAAAGCATATGTAAATAAATCATTTCAAGCATAGTGTGCATGTGTGTGCCTTTAAGCTTGTTTAAAAATATAAAATACATGGGTCATGTGTCGTGCAAATTCATACATGAGATCACAGTTGTACTGAACAATTGCATAACATAAACAAAACATCATCACATGTAACAATGATCCATCCAAAAACCGGTATGTATATATATATATATCGTGTGGCGCACTAAGGCGCTCAAAAATAAGTGTATATGTCCAAAATATCAGTACATCTGAGTCATGTGTCTCAAAATAACAGTGGAAATAAAGCCTAGGCGACTATTGAGCCGGGTGGTGCTCTCTGTAGTACACAGCCGCTCGTGCTACCCGCCTCAGAAGGCGGTGCACCCTGGGTTCCACCCCCACTGTATGGATCTGGTGCTCTAAAGGGACCTCCTCGACCCCCTGGTAGTCAGGCACTCCCTCCAGCAACCCCTCAAGGTTGCGAGCTACAGTCTCTGACGTGTCAACCCCTGGAGGGACTAAGGCTAGGGCTCCAGCTCCCTGTCCCTCTCTCCGTGCCTCGGCAGCCAGGCCAATCGGTCTAGTGGGCCCCACATCTGCACACCATGACATTTATTAGGACATGTACATGAAAAATTCAAAAACATTACAAAACTCAAAAAGTCAAGTGTTATACCTGCATCATCCCACTGTTCCCCTGGGGGCAGCACCATATCAGGGTCATTGCGGAAATCCATACCCGCGTATGGCCAGTCCTCCACGAAGACAACCTGCTGATCTAGCCAGTCCCGGAAGAATGCCCCCCAGGCATGTGGCCGGCCACCACCTCCGCGTGGCATGATACGAGCCCATCGTGTGGCCCTCGTCTACCGAGGATCCCTAGGTGCATCCACGGCCATCGTTTGCAGCCGCATGGCTGGCACTCGTTCTAGGATAAGCGGGACTAGGATAGACCCGTAGCCGAACTGCTTCGTCTCTCCGCGACGACAGTTGCTGAGCTGCCTCTTCATGTTGTTGGTCACCGCTGTGGCCCAATCGAACACAGTAGGCTCAAGGCAATCGAGAGCTAGCATAAGGTGAGTCTTCGAGGCCTCGTGGTTGGCCATGCTTCCCGCTGCTCGGGTCACCATGAACAGGATGGTGCGAGGGACTATGTTTCTCACCGTGGGGATTGCCACTTTCCCACTCCACGTCTTCTCGGCTTCTGGACATACTCGAGCCATGAGATCGTCTAGAGGACCGCCGCCAGGTCGTTGTCCCTCTATGATGGGCCTTGCACCCCGACGTGACAACCCAATCAGAAAGAAAATGTCCATATGGTCGAATTCAATGTCTTGGCCCCGGATGGTGAATTTCCCATCCACCGGGTTCCATGCCCTGATCAGTAGCTCGAGGAGATCATGCTGGGCCCTTAGGCGCGGTGTGAGGAAGAACTTCATGAACCCGCATGCCCGCATGGCATTGCAGCACTCCACACTTGCAAATGCAGCTATGTCCTCAACCTCGTGCACTCTTTCCTGCCATTGGAAAGCCATTGCGTCCTGCACAAGCCATGAAAAGAAATTAGAAGTGCTGGCATGAATTTTTTCACGTTCAAATTGAAACAAAAATTTTTTCCGCGCCAGCGCGACTGTTTTAAAAACAGCCGCGCTGGCCATGGCAGCCCTTTGTTATTTTTCAAGGTCAGCGCGGAAGAACACGGGTTTTCCGCGCTGACCTGAAGTTGGGTGCGTTTTGTCCTAATTTGGCCAGCGCGGACCCGCGTGGGAAACCCGCGCTGACCGAGAGCGCATCCATGCGCCAAGAATTTGCCCAATTGGGCGAATTCGACCGTTAAAATCCTATAAAATATGATCAAAATGCAGGGCAAGGAGAGGAGAACCTACCTGGAAGAAACGGTTCGAAGAATGGTGTCCGTACGAGCTGGAAATCACTCCGTCAACTTTCTGGCTTCTCCACGTCCTTCACATCCAGAAATGGTAAAATGGTAAAATGATCTTTCACCCCCCCCATTTATAGTAAAAAACTCATAAATGTCCATATTTTTGGGTTTCTACCATCTTTTGCCATAAATTTAGCCCTAGATTTATCAAATACATGTTTTAATATGTTTTTTACACATATCGAATGGATTTATGTGGGTAGTGCTCTTGTGCAGGTTCGAATAAAAGGTGAAAATCATCATGGTCCTGAAATCACTTGGTCCCAACAATGTCGTCTTTGAGCTCTTTTCCGACATAAAACAAGAAAAGATGGCCGAGCCTCCTTTCAGCTCATTAAAGGGAACAAGAAGCGGTCATTTTAAGCTCTTTTTCCGACCGTGTAACTTAAAAAGATTGCCGGGTGTTTGTCGTTTCGCACTCGTTATTGGCCCTAAAACGACGTGTTTTCGACCGCTTTTTTACTTTTTCGGGTCAAGAACACTATTTACGAAAAGTACTCCTCGATCGTAATGGTCGGGCGGTTTTTTCGAGCATTGTTTTATACTTTTTCGGGCTCGAGAGACACAACTGTACGAAAAAGGACCCCCCTGGAGTCTTCTTTTCTGCTGTCTTTTCAGGCTCTCTAAACAAGAAAAGACGCCGAGTTTTTCCTTTGTCAGGCTCGTTAAACACTTGGTGACATCGGATATTGTCGAAATGACACTCTTCAAGCATATGCTATCCCCGTCAAGCTTGTCATCCAAAAATAACCGGGGTACCTGCCAGAAATGGTGGGGAATGGAACTGTAATCATAGTCGTGTCGGCAGTATGTCGCTCTTGAACATGGCACTCTTCTGCTTCGTGTCTGGGTGGGACCATCTCATCTTGTTTTTCACTGGCCTCCATGGGTTTGGGTTATCTTATTCGACCTCTCATCTGCCCATTGCCATCATCACTATACCCTTTGCTCATTTGATGTCAAATACTGCCAAACCCGCTACAGTGCCGCCGATATGTTCAAGAGAAGTTGACCTCTGCAATAATACAACCTCATCTGCTATCTCACACAAATCATTTTTCCTCTGTCTCGCGTCGATGATGTGGGAAACATTATGGCCCACCTTCGATCAAGGTCACTTCCTGTCGACTTCAGCTCATTATCCGGGAAGGTGACTTAGAGACTCCCTTCAGGTGCCTTAGAGCCTGCATGCCTCAATGGCAGGTTCTTCGTGTTCGACGCGAGGTTTACATCATTGGCCTCCGATCGAATGATTCCGTTGGTGTTCGACACCAGCTCATTGATTCACATGCCGCGGATTGTACCTATAGTACCTTGAGGGCCATTGTCATTATTGGTGGTGCCTCTCGCGTCTGTTAACAGTTTTCATCATTGACTGGTAATCAGACGATGTTCATGCATGTTCGACTTCAACCCATATATTCACATGCTTGAACTTGTACTTTGTTCGGATCGGGACGGAGCGCAAGACCCTGGATCCCTGTTTGTTATGGTCCAGGTTGCGATTTTGTGGATGATCATTACATGACTCATTGATGGATGGCTACGCCCATACCTGAGTCTTCATGGATGGCTGCGACCATACCTTATCATTATTATGGTCTTTTTAGCTGGGTGGCTGCGTCCATTCCACGGACCTTTTCGCATGTCTTTTTGGATGGCTGCGCCCATGCCTAGACTGCATGTACTTGATTATCAGAGATATTTCGGTCCTTCCTGGTGGTGTTCTAGTTCGGCGTGTGTTGTAAAGCATTTCACCCCTCCCACTCTCTCGGTCTTCATGCTTTAGGGGGCATCTGTTACACAGTAATTTGTCACTGCCTTCCTGTCAGTCACCCTGCTGTGCCAATCACTAAGTTTCATGCCTTCTGAACTGGCCCAAAAACCCATTTTCCTAAATTTTTATTCATCAGCGCGTCTGTTTGCAAAATACCCGCGATGACTGGCGCTCCATAGTGTATTCCGCACGCTGCCAGCTCGGAAGGACATCACTTTTCCGCGCTGGTCGCCAGCGCGCCTTTCCCGTGTTCTTCCGCGTTGACATGACTGTCCTAGTTATGTAGACGCGGCGAAATTGCGTCAGTTGCCTCATAATCTGCGCTGATCCAGTTTGGGCGAATTTGTTCAAACAACCAGCCTTCCAGATAACTCCAGGCTTGGTTGTTAGCTTTGTGAATGTCGACTCCCTTCTATGGCATGTCTGTTCGACCCTTTGCAACCATTTCCCTCAAGGATAAGCTCATCCTTCCACCCTTTTAGGAGGCTCCTTCTCCTACATATACTTCCACCATTACCATGAGCAGCTAGTTAGACATAGCTTGGATTGTATAGAGCTTATAGTGCTCAGATTGCTGCTACTATAGGTATTTGGTGTGCTAGGTGTGGAAGTGGTTGATTGCTTAGGGAAGGTTGTTTTGTGTTGCTTGTATGAGAGAGAGAGTTGTTTGTCTTGGGAGAATCATCCTCAAAGGTGAATGCTTGAGATACATGCTGACCGGCCCCTCCTGAGAAGGTTACCGACGTCAGAACATTTGGTTGTACTCTTCTCTATTCTGATTAATAATAGATGACTGCTATTATTGTTCCATTCTCGTTTGTACTTGCAATGGTTGAATGTGAATTACATCTTTTCTGACTGATGTATGGTTGCTTTTACTAGATTTCACGCTTGCGTTTGTTTCCTCTTCATGTGTGCAGGTATCTATTCGCGGAGATCGCGGAGGATTGTGACCAGCGAAAGCGAAGGAGCAAAGGCAGCATCTCTTCGTCAAACGACAGCGCAGGAATCCAAGTAGGTGCTCTTTACCTCTTGTTTAATTGTAATTAGGAACATGCATAGCAGCATTGTTTGATTGTTGCTAGACCCTTGCTGGGCTAGTAGGGATCGCCTCTATCCGTAGAGGGGATTCACCTCTCCAACAGCTGCAGTAAATCTTTAATGCGTTAGTTGTCCATTTTGTCAGAGAGTTTTGACTTTTGTGACCAACTGAGTCGGCTGGGGCTGCGCTGTCTAAAATCTGCGTTTTCTCCTTTTTGGGCTTGTTGTCCCAATATTTTGCTGAGTCACTGTTCTCACCCACTCTGCCTGTTGTCTCCATGCTGTATTCAATTCCGTTGACCTGAGGTTGACCAAAAGAGATAGAACCGAGATCATTTTGGCAAAATTTGCAGCATTGCTTGCCACCAATCTTCTTTAGGTAGTTGGTGTCTTCGTATTTTTATTAAAGTCTCATCTACCTCTGTGTATCTGTAAAAATTGGGTGGGACCTCAAACAAGTGATTAATTTCATGTTCAATGTAAAATAAATTTTCCAGCTTATCATAGAGGCTCTGCCCTGATGGAGGTCCTGCTTCTTCTGAGGTACTTGTGGATGCTGTGATCTGATTTGAAATGAAATTAGTCATCTTGGTGGCATACTGCTCACGGGTCAGTAGTCTTGCAGCACCGATCAATAGGCTGGGTAATCCTTTACCTTGCAATGCTCCCATCCTTAGCTTGTAATCATCTACCTCTGCCTGCATTTCCTGACATTTTCTCTCCAAACTTTGCACAAAATTTCTAAGGGTCAACACCTTTTTTGCTGTTAAAACAGTTTCTATTCTGTTACTGATGTCTAAGGCTGCCAACTCCTCTTTAGTGTGAGTATTCAGGAAGTGTATCATCTTGCTAGCCTGCTCAGGCATATTTCCTAGTGCTGCTCTGGCCTTTTGGCTTTCAATTTGGGCTTGGCCTATTAATTCGATTTGCTCATGCACAGTCTGGATTGATTTCCACTGTCTAGTGATAGAGTGGTCAATCTTGGTCCATAAAATCTTCTTTATTTCAGCTAGAGTCTTTTCTGAATTCAACTCCTTCTCCAAGGCCTTTATTCTGTCCTTCAGGGCCTTAATTTCTCTGGTTTGTTCAACCACTGTCATTTTGGATTTATCATATTTTGCTTCTAGCTCAACCAATTTTTCTTTGGCCTGTTTAATCTCCGTTGCCTGAAGCTCTAGCTCCTTGATAGCCTTTGTCAATTCATCCATGCTTATGCTAGACTCAGGAGCTGTTGTTGTTACCGCTGCAACATCTGTAGTTGTTGTAGTTGCTATAGTAATAGGAGGGGTCACTGCCGCTTGTGTAGCTGCAACAGTAGTTGGGGCAGTTTGAGGTGGCTGGGAGGTTGACTCTCCATGCTTGTCTTGCAGTGCTCTCTCCAATTCTCCCTCCATTTGAACTATTCTCTGGTTCATTTGCATTAGCAGGTCCAATGTATCCTCAACTTCTTTCTCTTTCACCAACTCTCCCGTTTGTGGGTGCATAGTCGAGGAGAGCCTCATTTGCTTTTTCAGAGCAGCAATATCGTCCTCCTTTTTCTTCATTAGGGCCTTGATAGCTTTTGGATTCTTAGGGTCATGCCCCAGGTCCACAATAATTTCCTCCAATGTTTTAATTCTGTTGTCTTTGGCTGTGGAGGACATTCTTTATAAATCAAGCTGAGTATTTGTGTTTCTCAGAGATTCCTTTAACTCATGGGCCAGTGTGGCCTTGTCTACAAGTGTGGCATAGACCATTTCCTCTGTTTGCTTATGTAATTCTATTTGATCCATGGGGTGAATTTCCTTTGCCATAACCTCTAACTTTGTCCTGATATAGTTTGCAGCTGACTGAGGCTGCTGAACCTTGGGTTTAAAATGGCTGAGAATCATTTTTTCTTCTTTGATGTCATATGCTGCCATCAACCTTTCCTGCTTGGCATGTGTTGCCTTAAGAAATTGGTCATATAACTGTACTCTTAACATTTCATTTTGTGCCTTAATTTCTTTAAAGGTGGCCTTGATGCTAGCTGGCCTCTTGCTTTGCTGTGTGGAGGAGGACACCTCCATGCCATGCTGTCTATCTTGCTCTTGTTAGAAAGAGCTTGTAGCTGTTTGTTGACTGTCTTCTCTATCTTTCCTTGGACTTCCAAGGATTTCTTCACTGACTTCCTCCACAATTGGAGAATCAACCTTTCGCCTATTGGCTTCGGGCTGCTGAGTGGACCCACTAGCAAGTGTGGAGTCATCTCGGTCTCGTTTTCTGCCTCTTTCCTCATGGGCAGGAGTCTGTAAGGCAGGCACTGTTGGTGCTTTTGTTTGTTGTATAGGAGCCTGTACTTGAGGTTGCTCCATTGAAGAGGCAGGCTGTTCTGTAATCGCTTCTTTCTTTGCATCCATTATCTCCTTCCCTTTTTCCGTACCTGTTGCTGATGTAGATGGTCCCTGGGCGGATTGTGTGGCTGCAGCAGCGGATGTGCCTTCTCCAATTTGATGTGGCAACTTGAATGTTACCTGCTGCAAAGAATCCAGGTCAAGAGTTTTTTCTAAATCCTTGACATTTTTCTCCATTATTTCCTCTTGAGTCAATTCCTCAACTAATGTTCCTTGCAACCACTCATCTTGGTTGGCATATTGTTCAATTTGTGGATATTTACAATGGTCATAACCTAGCAGCCTGTATTTAACTCTTCTGGCACTGATAAAACCTTCCGGATCATAAGGGACCCACCAGAAGCTCCTCTTTAACTTATATTTGTCCTTGAGAATTTGATCAGCATCTTGCCAACCTTCTTTCTTGTTCATAATGAAGGGGCCTAGATGGTCTTTGAATTTGAGGTGCTTTCTTTTCGGCACTATGAAAATGGGTAAGGTCAGAACTAATGAGTTGCCTATAGTATTCCAAGGCAAACAGTCTCATTGGTACATACCTTGGAAGCCTGTAAGTACAGAGCTCACAACCATAGATTCTAATGACAGTGTGATTTTGATATAGGTACCAATCACCTATTTTGTAACTCTTGGACAGCTGCAAGGTCTTCTGTATCTCAAATGACAATCTAGGAGGAGGGGATCTCATTAGGAGGCAAGAGACTGGGTATAAAAATTGGACAATAAATTCACAATAAGAAAATGGAGAGTTTTGAACTTCATGGAAAATTGATGACCAAAAGATGACAGACCTCTTTTCACCCCTAGAATCCAATTTCTTGATGGGGCATTGGAAGCTTTCAGACTGGTAATACATGAATAAGTGGTAGATATATGATGAATATTTGAATACTCCCTCCCTATCCACTTTCAATAGCTGATCATGTATTTTATTGGCTATGAACTTGGCATAGTTATATTTGTAATCAGGGGGTTGTCCTGGACTATATGTAGCTAATAACACCAACACTGTTTCATCAATGTGCTCACTTGTTTTAAAACCTAACACATAAGAGATCATATCAACTAGTAGCTTGCCTACCTCATTGAAATGGACATATAGGAAAGGAGGTGGTCCTGCAGGCTGGTGGTCTGCCCTCATGAATGTCTTGGTAATTTTTTCAATTTCAGAACTGGAGAGTTTGGAGCCTGCATCCAGCAAATATTTCATGGAAAAGGGAAACAACAACTGAGTCTACTTGAAGTTGAGCATTTGGTTGATGGAGCAAGGAGTAATGTGGAAAAGTATGCTCCCAGATGGAGACTTAACAGCTCTCTGAGTTGGCTCATAGTTCTCAACACATAAGCGGATGATCTCAGGAAAAATATTGACAGATGGGAGGAAGTAATAAGGCAAATTGGACTCCCATATACCATACATGTCACAATTGCTTTGATAGCTGTTTCTCAACTGGCAGAAGGTCTGCAAGTGATTTTCATCACCAACTAGATCTTGAATAAGGTAATCTCTATCAGCAAGAGGCATGGCTTCAAGCTCTTTGTTTGGTGGATTCATAGGAGTGACACTAAGAGCTGATGGAGTAGCCATTATAGAACTTTTCAGATGTTATCTTTAGAGTGAAGTTTTGGAATAGAAACAGACTGAGGATAACTGCCTGTGAGGATTTGTAGAGGGGTGGAAGAATGAGTTCAGCTGAACCAAAAGTCTTCAATATTTGTGGTTGTGGTGAAAAAGAACAAACTTTGCAGAGTTTGATTTAAGCTTTGGTTTCTTTTTAGCAAATTCTCTGAATTTAGAGACTGTGAGGGCCAAATGTAGAGGGGAAAGGGATTATCACAGCTCAATGCACTGAGGTTTTGTAGTAAAACGGGGCAAAAGGGAACAATGCCGAGCAGGTATAAAATTATATCAGGAATTCAAGCTCGCAAATGGATTTTGGCATGGTGAAATCGTGAATGGACCATGGTTCTCTTAAAAAGAGGGTGTATTAGTGAATTTAGGCCAAATTTATGAGGGATAGAACCATTAACTTAGGAGATTGCAGGTAATTGAGTGAACAAATTCGAGAAAACGGGAAGAACAGGGGCGAACAGATGGAATTCGGCAAATACCTGGTTTAGCTAGTGTCGAGGGTGGTTGAGCTGATTGAATGGCGAGTACTGATGTCGAATTTGCAGGTGGCGGCATTCGAATTGTTCAAATTTGAAATCTTGAGGTAATATGGCGTGAACATCAAAACGACGCTCTCCAGACTTTCCAATAAAAATGACCGAAAACGGTCACTTTGCACGTTTTTAATAAAAAATTTGGTACATTGGCGCTTTCGGCGCTTTCCTGCGATGACATCAGCATGACGTCATAGGCGGGTCCCGGGTACAGCCGGGTGACCTGGACGCTGACTCGGATGACGACGTGGCGGGACACGGTGGCATAATGTGGACGCGGGTGGACAAAGTGGCGAGTGACATGGGGCAGCGGCGGAGACAGGGTGGTGACGTCATGGCCGACGTGATTGCTGACATCATGGGACGGATGGTGGTATCCGGTTTCCCCGCACCACCTTTGAGCAGAGGCGGTTTTGGGGGAGGGCCCTCCAAAAACCCCGGGCGGTCGACACGTGGCGGGTGTACGGCAGGGAAACCGCCCATCCCCCAGATGTTAACCCTCGGCGTGTTGTGGGCTGAAAACACCCGCCCACCTTTGGATCTGGCGCGGTGGGGAACGGACGGCTGGCGGGGCGTTTTGGAGCGGCGTGCAGCTTTGGAGCGGGTCCCTCCTGTATATTAAATAATATTGCACTGCGGTGGGTTGAAACTTTGGTTTAGGTCTGTTTTGTGGGTTGGGTTAGTGTGGGGTAATATAGCTTAATGTTTTCATTTAAAACATTTTAACATTAAATGTTGGGATTTGACTGCGGGGGTAGAATTGCAAGGTTTAGATGGGTGGGGGTTTAGGCATAGGTTATTAATCCTAACCAGAGGTTAGATTAATTCCGGGTTTAGGACGCGGAAGGGTTGATAATAGCCCCAAATGGACTAATATCTCCCATAACTATGTTACCTAGCTATAATGCTAGGGGGTGGGATAGTTAATATGTTTTTTTGGAATTTTATATAGTATTTTGTAGGAAATAGGGGTGGGGATGTAACTAGGGAGCTATATAATAGAGTTAGGAGTTAATATGAGTATGTGAGGTGAAGTGTGAGGGAGAGGTTAAGCTTGTGAACTGAAAACTTAGATACAAGAAATGGATGGAATATGAAATGAGGGTTTTATACAAGAAATGTGGTTTCTTTTTATTGAAGAAGGTCAAAACTTGACATGATTTTCCCAGGGGGGAAATGCAAGTAGGACTGGTTAGGCAGATCCTAAAGTCCTCAAGGGGATATTAGTAAGAAACTATTTAAGGGGAGTGAGGGGAGTTAGACATGCTTTGATAGTTCTGCCATTTAGACCTTTGCTTTGACCCTACTCTTTTTGATGAGATAAGATATGATTTTCAATATATCAGGTGGTCAGACCTTGCTTCTGCAACCTCAACCTACCTACCCAGCCTAGTACACCTAACATTTTTTCTTCTTTTTGAATGGGTGCACTTAGCCTTGCAAACCCTAATTGTCCTATTTTCTTTTGGCTGCCCTCCTATCTGAATCTACCCTTATCTCTTCCAAGGGCCCAGATTAAGCAGTTGGGCTCCTTCATTTCTCTATCTAGCTACTCATCTGCCAAGCTTGAACTGTTTGGACAGATATTCATTCTCTAGTCTAGAACAAGCAATTTAAAACATGGCATGGTCCAGTTTGAACTGTTGGGCCATCCAACAAGCTAGCAGTGGCATTTTGGCTAGCCACTTTCTTGGTCTTTCTTTGGGGTTCACTTCAATTATTTTCTCTGACCAATTCATTTTCTTGCCTTTTGATCATTCTTTTAAGGCATACCCTCTTTACATTTTTTAACGCTCTTTTATTTTCATAAAATATGGAACCTTTGTAGCATCAAAGATGAACATTTTTGGCACTTCCACTGTCAATCATGAAAAATGAAACCTATTGGTATAGGAGACTAACAGGTTGTATTTATGTGTTCGTTTACTTGAAAGGAATTTTGATTATATTACATATTGACACATTCCTAGAAGACTAAATACATTAACTAATGCATTGGCAAATCATGTATTAGATAGAAATTTGCGACATTTATGAAAGTAACTCATTAAAGACATAATAAGTCGTATAGCAAAAAAATAGTATATATATATATATATATATATATATATATATATATATATATATATATATATATATATATATATATATATATATATCTATATATATATATATATATATATATATGTATATCAATGTTGCACATCACAGTGCTCAAAAAATATGTGTTCGGTTACATCACAAGACAACATGTCTTTCAAAAATGGCAGAAATTAAACCTAGGAGTCTAATCTGCGTGGTGCTCTCTATAGCACACAACTGCTCGGACCACACGTTTGAGAAGTCGGTGAATCTTGCCTGACACCCCTGCTGTGTGTCGTTGGTACCGTCGAGGGACATCCTCGAATCTTACGTAGTCAGGCATTCCCTCCGTCAATCCCTCCAGGTCTTGAGCGATCTCATCCTCTACATCTCCACCAGGAGGAGGAATCTCAAACTCCTGCTCAACTCTCTGAGAAATCGAAGACAAGCCTGCAGGCCTTTCCAGCCCAACATCTACCAGATTGAAACATAGTGATTAGAACATATATAAAAAAATGATAAAAAATTAAAAATCTTTAAAATCAAAATTTGTTACCTCTGTGGTCCCAGTGTTCCCTAGGGTGAAGTACTAACTCCGGATCACCTCTGAAATCTAGCCCAGCGTATGCCCAATCCTTGACAATGACAAGTTGGTAGTCTAACCATTGGAAAAGATCGGGTCTCCAGGACATATGTTGACCCCCGCCTCCTCTGGGCATCAATAGCACCCCCCGAGTTATCCATGGTTCCCGCAAAGTCGACCATGCTACAATTGCTTCCTGTCTCTGAAAGATAGGAAGGTGCTCAAGGATGACTGATACTAGGATGGACCCATACCTGAACTATTTTGCATCCCCTCAGCAACACTTTGTTAATTTCCATTTCATGTTAGCCACAACCTCGACCCAATTGAATACAGTGGGATCCATACAGTCAGTGGCCAGCCGAAGTTGGGTTTTGGTGGTCTCGTGAGGGGCCTGTGAGCTAGCTGCTCAAGTAATGGTCGAGAGAAGGACACGGAGAGACAAGTCCCTGACATTAGAAATCTTGAGCTTTCCGCCCTTGTCTGACTTCTTTGCCTCTGGACACATTCTTCCCATCATCATGTCTATAGTTTCTCCAGTGATCCGAGTCCTGGTCATGCGGGGCCTTCCCCCCTCCACGATAAACCTGTCAAGAAATAGATTTCTGCTACCTTAATCTCCAGCTCTTTCCCTCAGATAATGAACTTAGCCTCATTCAGATCCCATGCTCCAATAAAATATTGGAGTAAGTCTAGTTGTTCCCTCAGACTAGGCACCATGAAAAATTTTAGCAGACCACAGTTTCGGAGCACGTCCAGGCAGTCTTGGTCTCCCATGGCCAGTTCATCATCGCCAGTATGCTCTCATTCTTTCCACTCAATCACCATTTTTCTTCCTACACACACACATCAAGGATTATAAATACTTTTCTTGCATTTAAAATCCAAAGAAATGGCTTCAATTTTGAGAATGATAAAAATCGGTGATCAGCGCACTGTTTTTCAAACAGGTGCGCCGAGCCAAAATCACTCGTTGAGAAAAATCAGGATCTTCGCAACTTTTCTGTGTACAGTCGTGAAGACCCCATTTTCTCCTCGTGGAAGATTTTGGGTCATCGCGGTCCTGAGCTGGCGACTCGCGACGACTGCCGCGCATATACCAGCCCTAAAACCTTCCTTGGAGGTGGCTCAAACCATAAAAAATGACATATTATCTATGAAAAATGTAGGAAAACGATTAGAGCTTACCTGGACCGGACAAATTTGCTGACAGGCTGTTGATCTTTCTCCAGTCGACCGTTGAAATTTTGAATGCACGAGGGTAAAATTTTAGCTCTGAGGTAAAATGGTGAAAAGTAATTTGTTTTTTACCAAATGACTCTTTTATAAGCCTTTTTGGTCAAATTAGGGTTTGTAAATTAGGGTTTTTGACTATTTCACGTATTTTTATATCAAAGATGGATCTTACACTTGTTTTTGTGCAACAACAGGTTTCGCGAACCCTGGTGACTACCCTGCGAGTTATATTTTATACTTTTTCGGACTCGGTAAAAACACGAAAAATTCCCTCTTGGAGTCATCTTTAAGCTCTTTTCTGACTCTTGAAACGTGAAAATATCGCCGAGCTCTTGTCGCTTTGAACTCGTTAAAGGCTGTGAAGTGTCATCTACCCAGTATACGTTTACCCCTTTTTCGGGCTGGGATAGATTATTTACGAAAAATGTATATGTTGATCTTTCATGGTCAATAGGTTCCCTTGGATATTATTTTCTACGTTTTCGGGTTCTAGGGACAAATTTATGAAAAGGTACCTTTGGAGTTTTCTTTTCCGTGTCTTTTTTAAACTCTCTAAACATGAAAATGACTCCGAGTTTCACCTATGTCGGACTCGTTAAACCCTGACAACATTAGACTTGTCATCATGACGAGGTCTAGCTTCTCTTCCGAGGGCTCGTTAAAACTCACTAGGTTGGATTCGTCTGAAGGATGAACTTATATTATAAACATATGCTATCATCTTCAAGCTTGTGTTTCAAAAATAATTGGGGTACTCGCCAGAAATGGTGGGGAAAAATTTGGAAACATTCTGTTGATCGTATTAGTTATTACGACAGCTTGTCGCTCTTGGACATCGACACTATTTCTGCTTCATGTTGGCTTTGGATATCCTCATTTTATAATTGGCCTTCCGGGTTTTGGGTTATTCATTTTGCCTCATTCCATTTGATCCCTGCTGCATCATCATGACCTTTGATCCCTTGGTACCAAAATGCTGCCAAATTCTGGAGTCGTGTCGCCGATATGTTCAAGAGCTTAATCCTTCTGCAGTTTGTAGCCTTACACACCTTCCTCAGATTCTCTGTCTCATTCACAATCATCTTGTTCCTTTATCTTGCGTCGATGATGTGGGAAACATTATGGCCCTCCTTCGACCGATCGCTTCCTGTCGACTTCAGCTCATTATCTGGGAAGTTGACCTAGAGACTCCTTTCTGGTACCTTGGAGCTTGCATGCCTCAATGGAAAGTTCTTCGCACTCGACGACAGGCTTGCATCATTGGTCTTTGATTGAGTGATTTCACAAGTGTTCGACCCTAGATCAATTTTTCACACTTTGTGGATTGTACTAGCAGTACCTTGAGAACCATTGACATTACAGGTGGTCTCTCTCACACTTGTTAACGGTTCACATCATTGGCCAGTAATCAAGTGATTTTCTAGTGTGCTCGACTTCAACACATTTATTCGCATATTATAAATTGTACAGTGGTCAGGTTGGGATTCAAGACCCTGGGCTTAGATTACAAAAGTCTAGGTTGCATGGATTGATTTATACATGACTCTTTTGATTAGATGGCTGCGACCATACCTGAGTTTTTTTTATGGTCTTTCTGATTAGATGGCTGCGTCCATACCACAGACCATTTATGTTTATCTTCTGGATGGCTGCACCCATGCCTTATGCACATGTATTTCCTTTCACTATGTACTCATGTATCAGAGATATCAGATGTACTTGCATTTGCAGTTTCTTTGCAAGGACGTTCTATTTCAGTTATGGATTCGTAAAGCATTTCACCCCTCCCACTCTCTTGGCCTTCATGCTTTAGGGGGCATCTGTTACATAGTAATTTTTCACTGACTCTGCATTCCCTGATCCTGGATACTGCCAGTCCATGTTACTGACATCTGTGCTGTGTCATGTTGCCAATTATGTGTCATTACCTTCCTTGCAATCTCAGGAAGAGTGTCTCATTTCATTATCCCTGAAGAAGACCCTTTTTACCTAAGTTTTTGGGTCGTCGCGAGTCAGAAGTTATCCCCCTCATGAAGATGGTCAAGTTAACACTAGCCCTAGTGAAGTCTTCACTTTGTCCCTATGTTGCACCCGCGACAAGCCAGATTTGGCAAGTTTTTCAACAACTCGTCGAAACTTCTAGATGAAATTACTTCATAGGCGGTCCTAGGGCTGGTCGTTGGGTCAGTTGAGCTCGCCTTTCTCCTCTGGGATAGTTGATCCATCTTTTTTTCAACCTCCCTAAGAGATAATCTCTTCCTTCCTTCTCTTATGTGACCTCTCCCTCCTATAAATATCTCCTCCATGAATAACATCAGCTATCTTGGATGTAACTGGATGATAGCTAGATGTAATTTGATAGTTTCAAGTTTCTAAGAGAGGAGTAGAAGTAGAGAGTGTTATTGGAGTGTGGAAGTAGCCTCATTTGTATAGTGATTTGAGAGATGCTTGAGTAGAGTTGGCTTGAGAGCTTTCTGGTATCAACTCTTTTGGACATATGAGAGAGTCATATCTTCCCTTGGGAGATGGTTCACAAGTAAATGCTTACAGAGACATACCGACAAGACCCTTCAAGGAGGCTTACGATGTCAAGGTCCAGTTGTAAGTTTTACTTTGATTTATATTAATACAAATCAATAACTTGTTTCCTATATCGTGCGTTTTAATTATATTTAGATAGCTTGAGGTTCCTTGACTCTTCAAGTATATTGTTTGGTTGTTTTCTATTGGCATTTGTGGTGTTTCTCTACATGTTGTTTTCAAGTATGAATGACTAGAAGAACAAAGAGATGGAGCAACCTAAAGAGTCCTTCATTGAATGTCAGATTGAAGGTAGGTCTTCATAACACCAAATTTCTAAGGAAATTTGCTTTGGTATTATCTATGTAGTGACTAGACCCACTCTAGGGCTAGAGGGGTTGCCTCTGTTCGTAGAGGGAACTTACCTGTGTCATAGGACCCTAACGCACTACTTCCTCGAATTGGAAGTATGGCAAGCTAATGGTGAACTGTTTGTATCTCAGGGCAAGTATTCCAATGAGATACTTCAAAGGTTCCACATGGACATGTGCAAACACATGGAGACTCCTCTAGTGACCAACTGGAGGAAAGAGGATGCCACTTCAGTTGAGGAAGTGGATGGGACTGTTTACTGACAATTGGTGGGTTCACTCATGTATCTTGTGAACACACGACCAAATATGTGCTTTGTAGTCAACCAATTTATCTAAGCTATGTTTAGGTCAAACAAATTATTTTGGAGGGAAGCTAAGCATGTTCTATGGTATTTGAGAGGCACTACCCAATTTGGAATTTGGTACAGACAGATAGAGGGAGTGAAGCAGTGTGGCTTCATAGATGCAGATTGGGCAGGGAGTCCATTAGACTGGAAGAGAAAATCAGGTGGAATTTTTAGTGTTGAGTCCGCAATAGTTTCTTGGTACAATAGGAAGCAAATATCATTGACACTTAGCTCGAAAAAAGAAAAATACATGGCTACAAGTCAAGCAACATGTGAGGCTATCTGGATAAGAAAGATACTTGTTGGCTTGTTTGGTCAGATGATGGATCCAACTGTGGCTTACTGTGATAATAATAGTTGTATCAAACTCTTTGAAAATCTCGTTTTTCAAGATCAATCCAAGCATATTGTTATCCGATATCACCATCTACGGGATTGTGTGCAGAGGAAAATTATGATGTTGCAGTATATTTTGGAAGAGGAACAAGATGCTGATATTTTGACAAAGGCCTTGTCAAGAGGGAAGTTTGAGTTCCACAGGTGCAGAATAGGGGTGATTGATAATCCCTTTCTTACTAAGATGGAGCATTGAAAATTGAATTTCTATTTCAATAGAAATATTGGAGGTAGTTAACTAAGGTGACATGGCCCTTGTCACTCAGTTAAATCAGTTAATTCGAGTTGGGGAAGGTTGAGTTTAGTTCAATATGTTTGATTGTTAATTTGTAGCAATCTATTTAAGTTAATTTGAGTTATTGTCAGTTAACCTAGTTCTAACTTTCAGAAGAACAAGTGGAGGTCAAGTTGTGGAAATGGAACTTCAACCACATTCAATGATCAAACAACTAACTGATCAATCGACCCAAAATAATTATTGCATGTAGATAATTCGAGTTACCTATTTGAGATGGATATTACAAAGCAATGTACTATCATTTGTATCATATTCCAATGTGTACAGGTGGTGCATGTGGTTAGAGGAAGGACCTAGAGGAATTGTGAAATTCCTAAAAAATGGGGGGAAATTCCTAGAGGAACAATGCAAGGAAATAGGAGATCGGAGGGATTGAAAATTGGTTAAGTGTTGGCCAGAGTCATTCAGCCAGGCAGAGGGATAGAGTATACACTTACAGGGTGAGCTCAAGCTTGAGAAAGCATATATATTTCATCTCTATTCTCTCATTAATGCAATATAGATAATAAAGAGTTTTGAACATTTTATTTCCCCTAGATAAATCTATGTGCATGTGTGATGTTTCCTTTTGCATGTCTATGATTTGTTCTCTAGATGGTGAATTAACTTCCGTAGATAAGTAGAGTAGATTCAAGTCTTCTGATTTAGTAAATTTCATGAGCAGTTTTGAATCTGCACATTAATTTCTCCATTTTTGTTTGAGTTTCATGATTTGTTTGCTCCCTGAAACTCTGCCCTTTAGCGGAAATTCCATAGTAAATTGTTGGTAATTTTATTTTGTGAACTGACAAAAAGTAGCTAAATGGATCCTCATGTATAAATTTGAGTCAGGATTTTTGAATGAGCTGTTGTGGGTTGGAATTATATTCACACATGATGTTGTATGATTTCATTATACATTTTGTTTGAAATACATATACATGCCAATGAGCTATGCTTTATTTTGTACTCGATGGAATCTAGGAGGTGCATGCCTTTTAACACTAGCACAAAAGTATAATTGTGATTGTTATACATGATTAGTTAGTATCTAGTTTCTTATCACTTTTGTTACCAAATCTTGCCCATCGTTCCACCAATTCTAAGCTTACAAACACAATTTTGTCCTTTTTATTCATCGTTCTTGTAGATTAGATAAAGATTTCTGCGTAAATCACATGAAAAGTCATTTGTCGACGCGTTTCGAACCAACCAGTGTGGTTCATCGTCAGGACAAGATGAAGAAAACAGATCTAGCTAAGCATGCTATATAGACCGAGCAGAGCCTCCAACGGCTAGTTTGACCTAACCGCTAATATTGACCAGAGGACCAGGATCAAAGTCAAGATAACCAATAAATAATAAAAAATTAAAGGTCAAATTACTAATAAAAGAAAATTAGTTGCAAAGGACCGCTTCTAAGAAGGAATTAAGGGAGAATAACCAAGTAAACTATTAAAATAACAAATAAATATATAAAAACCTGAACTAAAATAGTAAAAATAAATATACAAACACAAAAATAAAAATAAATAAACTAAAGAGAAATCAAACAAAAATAGACCACTGGATCTGACTAAGAGTTAATCGAGAAAAAATAAAAATAAATAGATAAAACAAAGCACAAAACAAAAATAAAAATAAAATAATAAATCAAGCGGTAATAAATTAATTAATTAATAATATTAAAAATTAAAAATAATAATAAAAATAATGAAAATTACTAATAAAAATAACAAAAATAACCAACTAAATGAATGAAAAGTACTAATAAAACAACGAAAAATGAAATAAAATAATAATAAATATATAAGAATGAATAATTCAAAGGGGATAAAATAAAATAATAAGCTAAAAAATAATAAATTAATTGAATTAATTAATTAATAAAAGCTAAAAATAATAATAATAATAAAGTAACTAACTAAATAAAAATAAAATAATAACAAAACACGAGGAATTAGTAAAAATAAGAATGAATAAATAGAATCGAATAATTAAAAGGGATTAAACATAACTTAAATAGTACTAATAAATAAATAAACAAATAAATTAAATAAATAAATAATAAAAACCAAAAAATAACAGAATTAATAATAATAAATAAAATAACTAAATCAAAATAAAAGGGAAAAATAGAAGAAAAGAGTCCTGAATACAGCTAAATTGCGAGTAAAATAGTAATAATATAAGGAAATAAGTTACCATCAGGTCCTTAAATAATCAGAAACCTAAAGGAAAGGCGATTAGAAGGATGACAATAAGAGAAAAAACAATAAAAACCACAGAGGACGGAAAAATGTCTAGGAGGAGAGGGCAGGGACCCAGCATCTGCTGATTTTCCAACCATCGTCTCTATTGAGATTGCTAGGTCTCTTTTCAATCTCTAGAGCTTCCCTGAATTTTCGATGATGGAAATGCGGAACCTTAGCAATAACACTAGCTTCTTCGATACAAACCTGATGCTTGGTTTTTTTCCACATGTTCAGCCAAAGCGGAAGACTTAAATCTCCTATGCTTCAGATCCGCTGCGTGCTCACTAATCCTCTGATTAATGGAACGACCAGTCTCCCCAATATAGGGGGTCCCACAAGAACAAGGGATCAAATAAACACCTTTCATATCTTTAGGGTCGATGGGATCCTTCACCGATCTGAGAGATGAACGAATGGTGTTCAGGGGCCTGAAGGATACCGGGATACTATGTCTCCTGAGAATCCTACCAATTCTATCAGTGGTCCCTTGAACATAAGGAAGAAGGACACCAGGAACACGATCTTTTGGCTCTCTTTTCACCAGAGAATTCTTGGAAGCTTTAAGGAAAGCCCTATGACCCATGTACCTACTGTAACCATTCTCCACAAAGACATCCAGCAGATGGGATTTCTCCTTTTCAAAGCTCTTCTTGTCCGAGATCCTCAGGGCCCGAGTAGCAAGGGTACTAAGAACCCCCATCTTTTGAGCTGGGAAATGGTGGGAACTGGCATGAAGGTACTGCTCTGTATGAGTTTTCTTCCGAAAAACTTGATGGGCTAGGGAACCATCCTCATTCCTAGAAATGAGAATATCAAGGAACGGGAGGCATCCATCAACTTCCTGTTCTTCGGAAGTTGATGGATGCCTCCCGTTCCTTGATATTCTCATTTCTAGGAATGAGGATGGTTCCCTAGCCCATCAAGTTTTTCGAAAGAAAACTCATACAGAGCAGTACCTTCATGCCAGTTCCCACCATTTCCCAGCTCAAAAGATGGGGGTTCTTAGTACCCTTGCTACTCGGGCCCTGAGGATCTCGGACAAGAAGAGCTTTGAAAAGGAGAAATCCCATCTGCTGGATGTCTTTGTGGAGAATGGTTACAGTAGGTACATGGGTCATAGGGCTTTCCTTAAAGCTTCCAAGAATTCTCTGGTGAAAAGAGAGCCAAAAGATCGTGTTCCTGGTGTCCTTCTTCCTTATGTTCAAGGGACCACTGATAGAATTGGTAGGATTCTCAGGAGACATAGTATCCCGGTATCCTTCAGGCCCCTGAACACCATTCGTTCATCTCTCAGATCGGTGAAGGATCCCATCGACCCTAAAGATATGAAAGGTGTTTATTTGATCCCTTGTTCTTGTGGGACCCCCTATATTGGGGAGACTGGTCGTTCCATTAATCAGAGGATTAGTGAGCACGCAGCGGATCTGAAGCATAGGAGATTTAAGTCTTCCGCTTTGGCTGAACATGTGGAGAAAACCAAGCATCAGGTTTGTATCGAAGAAGCCAGTGTTATTGCTAAGGTTCCGCATTTCCATCATCGAAAATTCAGGGAAGCTCTAGAGATTGAAAAGAGACCTAGCAATCTCAATAGAGACGATGGTTGGAAAATCAGCAGATGCTGGGTCCCTGCCCTCTCCTCCTAGACATTTTTCCGTCCTCTGTGGTTTTTATTGTTTTTTCTCTTATTGTCATCCTTCTAATCGCCTTTCCTTTAGGTTTCTGATTATTTAAGGACCTGATGGTAACTTATTTCCTTATATTATTACTATTTTACTCGCAATTTAGCTGTATTCAGGACTCTTTTCTTCTATTTTTCCCTTTTATTTTGATTTAGTTATTTTATTTATTATTATTAATTCTGTTATTTTTTGGTTTTTATTATTTATTTATTTAATTTATTCGTTTATTTATTTATTAGTACTATTTAAGTTATGTTTAATCCCTTTTAATTATTCGATTCTATTTATTCATTCTTATTTTTACTAATTCCTCGTGTTTTGTTATTATTTTATTTTTATTTAGTTAGTTACTTTATTATTATTATTATTTTTAGCTTTTATTAATTAATTAATTCAATTAATTTATTATTTTTTAGCTTATTATTTTATTTTATCCCCTTTGAATTATTCATTCTTATATATTTATTATTATTTTATTTCATTTTTCGTTGTTTTATTAGTACTTTTCATTCATTTAGTTGGTTATTTTTGTTATTTTTATTAGTAATTTTCATTATTTTTATTATTATTTTTAATTTTTAATATTATTAATTAATTAATTTATTACCGCTTGATTTATTATTTTATTTTTATTTTTGTTTTGTGCTTTGTTTTATCTATTTATTTTTATTTTTTTTTCGATTAACTCTTAGTCAGATCCAGTGGTCTATTTTTGTTTGATTTCTCTTTAGTTTATTTATTTTTATTTTTGTGTTTGTATATTTATTTTTACTATTTTAGTTCGGGTTTTTATATATTTATTTGTTATTTTAATAGTTTACTTGGTTATTCTCCCTTAATTCCTTCTTAGAAGCGGTCCTTTGCAACTAATTTTCTTTTATTAGTAATTTGACCTTTAATTTTTTATTATTTATTGGTTATCTTGACTTTGATCCTGGTCCTCTGGTCAATATTAGCGGTTAGGTCAAACTAGCCGTTGGAGGCTCTGCTCGGTCTATATAGCATGCTTAGCTAGATCTGTTTTCTTCATCTTGTCCTGACGATGAACCACACTGGTTGGTTCGAAACGCGTCGACAAATGACTTTTCATGTGATTTACGCAGAAATCTTTATCTAACCTAATATGGATCACAGAAGCCTAAACTCTATTCTTGTAGATTATCAACTCCTTACGAGTTAAATCAAACACTTCATCAAAAACTTGTAATTTCTCCCAAAATAATATATTTGCATATAAATAAATGTAACAAGAAAAAGGAAAATTTGTGTCCATTCTTTATACATTAATACGATGATACACAACAAGAAACATAGCGAAAATAATAAGAACTCAATCAAAATTTAAATACCAATCATGATAACCATTATTAAAATCTACTGTACACATGGAACATACATATGAAATCCAAAATTGCTCTCAAGCCTTTATATTCACATTTTTTATTTTTTATTTATTTTATTTTATTTTTTAATTTAATTTAATTTATTTTTATTTTTATTTTTATTTTATTTATTTATTTATTTTTTTGAAACTCGATGTGAGGAAATAAAAATATGCTATAATTTGATAGGATTTGAAAATTTGGAAATTTTATAGAAGGAAAACACAATGCAAAAAATAATATTGCACAAGAAAATACAACATAACACAATGAGCTAGTTGCAAATTTATTTATAGATCTCATGCACCTAAAAGCATGCAAAAAGAAACATAACATATGGATGAAAGGCATGGAACACGATAGATAATTTTATTGATGTAAAAAACCATCAAACAATGATAGATATTATAGTGTGAAATCTTGGAATCACAATAAGTGGCATAAAAGAATTTAATAATATTGAGTAGGAAATTGTGTGTGAAAGGGAAAATGCAAGAAAACAATTGTGCAAACTAGTGCTTATGAAGAACATGTTCTACATGGGATGTAGGTGCACCGAAGATGTATGCAGAAGTAGGAAGGCATGCAGACATGTAAAAGTTAGGTGTTAGGTCCCTATACTACTAGTGTAACCCATTATTGTTATTAGTGCAACCCCCTTATTATATTGTTGTGCCCATGTAGTCCCCAAATTGTTATTATTATGCCCCATAGAAGCCCACTATTTTTATTGTTGTGCGCTTACATTATTATTGTTATGTCATCTCTGATTATATTATGACCCCTTAGACTCCTATATATAGAAAGGAGGTCTTGTCATTTGTATAATCCAAGAATTATTCATTTGTGTAATGTAAAGGAGTTTTCCCCCTCGAAGAGGCTGATTTTTAAGTCATTGATCTATCTTTTTTATCTTTTTGTGAGCTGGTTTCATAACATTTGGTATTAGAGCTTTGAATTATAGGGTTTTGCTGCTCCAAATAGGTCATTGTGAAATTTTCGATATAATTTTTTCTACGAAGTTTAAGAAGATAAAAAAAAAACCCATTTGAGAAGAAATCACTCTAAACCTTGGGTCCAAATTTCAGATTTTGTATCGTTGTATTTTTCAGAGATATGATTTGAGGAAGTTAGGGTTTTTGCAAGATCCATAATTCCATATCAAACAGGTCATTATGGAATTTTTGCTATAATTTGTTTTCCACAAAGTTTTAGACTCTAAAATTAAAACCCATCTAAGACAATATCGTGGTGAAGCTTGGGTCTGAATGTTAGATCTTGTTTTTCTATATTTTGGGAGATACAATCCAAGACATTTAGGGTTTTTGCAGGCTCTCGAATTACATCCCAAACAACTGACCTGGGGAAAATCGTCATAACTTTCTCTATAAGCATAAGATTGAAATTTCGTAAGAATCTATAGAAGCAGAACAGATGATGCATTTTGGTGTATTATGTTTAGGTCCGGAGGTCAAAATAGTAACACGTGGCACTTAGTACAAGGTCACTCTACTGAAAAAGTGTATAAGAAGGTCATCTTGGGAGATTGGACGTAACTATTTCCTGGAGAATCCAATTTCGATAAGCCTGGTGGCATTGGAAAGAGGAAATAGAAGGATACTTCAGGTCTCAATTGTAGATCTTAGAGATCCAAAATTTCAGAAATACAATAGATTCAAGATAGAGCATCTAAAATCAAGAAAAAGAATGACTCGAATAAAAAAAATAGAAACACCTAGTAAGAAAAATTTGATGGAGGATTTGAAGAATGCGATCGAAGCTAAGATAAATAGTTTTATATGTGCCATGGAAGCTAATATCTATGGTAGGGAAACATATTTGAAGAAAGGCATGGAATATTTTAAGAAAGACATGGAAGGTTTGAAGGAAGGTGGGACAAAGCTACTACAAGAAAGGCCTCCTAATGACGAAAAAACCCACCATATTCCAAAGGCCGATATGAGGAAGTTTGATGGCAAGGATCACATAACATGGATACTACAGATGGAGAAATATTTTGATCTACATGATGTGTAACTGTTACAAAAGGTACGTAATGCATCTTTATATTTAGAATCGAATCAATTTTTATGGTATAAAGGGCTTTGTTATCGTAAACCACTTGTCACTTGGTCAAATTTCACAGAGGAAATGATAGTACATTATTAGGATACATAGAGAAACACCTTGTTTAGCCAATTGATAAATCTCAAACAAAAGGGTTCAATGGTAGAGCACATTGAAGACTTCCAAAAATTGAATATAAGGTTAAATGATATTCCAAAGAAGCATAGGATTGATGTCTTCATAGGGATTTTAAAGGATAACATTCAATATGAGGTTTGCCTTTGGGACTTGATTTATTGGAGAAGGCATATAGGCTAGCAAGAAAAATTGAAAAAATAATTATGGCAACAACGAAGCCTACCACTCATAACTATAAAGATGGAAGTGTTGTTTCTCATAGCCTTTCACCACCTACAAGGTTGAGACCACAACAATTGGAAGAAAAAATAGAAAAAGGGATTTGTTATAATTGTGATAGAAAATACACTAAAGGTCATAAATGTGCTGAGAATAAATTAATTTACATAGATGGGGGAGAGGAGCAAGAAAATGAAAAAGAAACATCAAAAGAAGAGGATATACACAGGGAACCAATCCTAGAGAAAGAAGAAATGAATATGACCATATCTTGGAATGCATTGACAATAATTACCACTCCTCAAACTCTCAAGATAGAAGGGCATATCAAGAAGAAAAAGGTAACAATGTTGATTGATTCGGGTAGTACCCATAATTTTATTCATTGTAAGATAGCCAAGGAAATGAATTTATTCCTATATCTAGCACCAAAGTGTCAAGTAATGGTTGCAAATGGAGGAACCATAAACTGCTCTGGAAAGTGCCATAATATAAAGCTACCCACGGGATGATATGTCTTGAATAGTCTAATGCTTTCCATTCCAATGGGTGGTGCGGATGTTGTACTAGGAGTTCAATGGCTACAATCTTTGGGTACTATGACTTTTATTTTTCAAGAACTTTTCTTGAAATTTTTTTGCTAAGGAAAGGAGCTTGAATTAAGGAGTATTGCATGGAAACTGGGAAAAATAATCAAATCTAACAGGATGACAAAGCTTCTAAAGAAGAACAACTAGGTGAAATTGCATAATTATGTTCACTAGAGGTACCCACATCGAAATCATTTATATCTCCAGATCTCCAAAAAGTTATGGACAATCATTCCAAGGTATTTGAGACTCCCAAAGGCTTTCCACCTATTCATGATCATGATCATGATATTCATTTGATTCGAGGAAGTGTTCCCCCAAACATCAGGCCTTACAGATATCCATATGCCCAAAAGAGTGAAATTGAACGTATGGTTGCAGAAATGCTAGAGGTTGGTATAATTCAACCTAGTCAAAGCTCTTTATCTACTCCAGTGGTATTGGTACATAAGAAGGATGGATCATGGTGCATGTGTTCGGATTATAGGAGCTCAACAAGCTTACTATTAAAGATAAATTTATGATTCCTGTCATTGATGAATTATTGGATGAATTACACGGAGCAATTTACTTCATCAAGTTGGATCTTCATTCAGGATATCATCAAATCAGAATGAAGATTGAATACGTTCCAAATTTTTTTTTTAGAACTCATGAGAGTCATTATGAATTTTTGGTCATGCCCTTTGGCCTTACCAATGCACCTTCTACATTTCAAGGTTTGATGAATTCCATTTTCAAACCCTTAGAAAATTTGTGTTAGTATTTTTTGATAATATACTAATCTACATCAAGTCTTGGAAGGATCATGTTCAACATGTTGACAGGGTGCTCAAACTATTGGAGGAGAAACGATTATATGCAAAAAGCTCCAATTGTTTCTTTGGAGTATAAGAGGTGGAATATTTGGGTAATCAGTTAGCTCATAGATCATCTTATCATCTTGAATTTGATGGGAAAACCGTGATAGTGAATTTTTTTTGGAAGGATATCTTCATTGCTTTGTATCTAATAAACAAACACAATGGGTCAAGTGGTTTCCTCTAGTTGAATGGTGGTATAACACTTCCTTCCATATTGCAAAAAAAATGACCCCATTTTTGGCACTTTATGGATTTCATCCACCGCCCATCACACCATCTTTAAAATAAAATTCTAAGGTTAAAGTAGTGGAGGATCACATTGAGCATCAACAACAAGTTCTCAAACTCTTAAAGGATAACCTCACTTTGGCGCAAAATAGAATGAAACAACATGCAGATCAACATCACAACGAAATAAGTTTTGATGTAGGTGACTGGATATTTCTACGACTACAACCATACAAACAAATGTCCCTCAAGCAAGCTAAGAAGGATGATAAATTATCGCCAAAGTATTATGGTTCGTACAAAGTGTTACAAAATATTGGTACTATGACATACAAATTGGAGCTCCTACATTGTCCCGAGTGCACCCAGTTTTCCATGTTTCATGCTTAAAGAAGGTTATAGGTGAGAAGCTCCCAGTTCAAAAAATATTGTTAGAACTTGAAAAGGAAGGAAAAATCATATTGGAACTTGAAGTAGTCACGGAAACAAGAACCTGACACTATGAAATCGATCAATTTCAGAGTATCTCATCAAGTGGAAGAACTTACCCGCTGAAGCTTCCACATGGGAGGATGCGAATTTTATACAAAATCATCCAAAACTACACAAGCGTTGAGGACAACACTTTTTGAAGGAGAGGGGCATGTTAGGTCCTATACTACTAGTGTAACCCCTTATTGTTATTAGTGCAACCCCCTTATTATATTGTTGTGCCCATGTAGTCCCCACATTGTTATTATTGTGCCCCATAGAAGCCCACTATTGTTATTTTTGTGCCCTTACATTACTATTGTTATGTTGGCTCTGATTATATTATGACCCCTTAGACTCTTATATATAGAAAGGAGGTCTTATCATTTGTATCATCCAATACTTGCTTATTTGTGTAATGTAAAGGAGATTTCCCCCTCGAAGAGGATGATTTTTAAGTCGTTGATCTATCTTTTCTATCTTTTTGTGAGATGGTTTCATAACATTAGGAGATGTGTCGAAAGGGTAGTGATGTCCTGTAGAAGAATGTGGGGAGCTAAAGACTATACGAAAGGAAGGCATGTCACAAGCTAAAGTCTATGCAAAAGTAAACCATGCGTGGAATTAAAACATCTATGAAGATAATGGGATATCTATCATTTCATCCCTTTCGCAATATTACAAAAGCATAAATAAGTTTGCTCTTACACCTAATTGAGGCATATATAGAATGAAAAGTAGTAAATTTAGTCTAAATTCACATTAATTATTTACTTTGAGGAATTTACTAAATTTTATTATTTGCATGAAAACTAAGCGTAAAACCAACAATCACTATCTCCCTAATTTACTAATGTCTATAGATAATTGTTATAAGTATTCCTGCCTGAAAAATCTTATACAACAACCAATAGAACTATAATAGCACGAACTAAATCCATATTTAAATCCCAATCATCATAACCATGCATAAAATAAACATTACACATGGAACACATATATGAGACCCAAAAATCCTGTTAATTGTTTAATTTAATATTGATCAATAACAAAACATTAGATATAATATAAAAGTTGAAAACAAAACCTGAAAAGCTCACGCTCAATTAATGTTTTTGGCCAATTCCATAGAATTTAAACCTATACAAGATTTTATGAATTTTTTTTATCTCATAGTTCTTCACAAATTGGTCAACAAAATCAAACATAGAAAAAATTAATCATACAACAAACTTAACATAAAAACATTGCCACCAAAGAATTAGAACTAGAATTGAAGATAGACTTCGAGGCCCCTGATTTACGACAATCAACTTTTTTTTTCCAAAGGTTGCTTAGACTAGAAAAATGAATCTTTTTCCACCTCAACCCAACAGCTCATGCACTCTCCATTCTAGAAAATATATGCAAAAAAAATCCTTAATACCTAGTTTCTAATATTCCATTATGTCGAAGATCAAATTAAATGATAAACTTGCATGTAAATGATAAATAATGAAGTTATGGTCAAGAAGCTAAGTAAAGGAAAAAATGATTGTTTATCTCTGAAGAAAATGCATGTGTGGAAGGGAAGGCATATGAAGATGTAAGCCATAATGTAACTATACTTACAATTAGATATTAAATGTTGTCTAATGTTTTCGATATTGACAATAATGTTTAGTGTCTAGAGCACTCATCAAAATCTTGATACTTAATTGAAAAAGTAAATGCATTCATTCCAACGAAAATTGGGATTGGGAGTCTGTGAACCATAATGTGAAGAAGGTATTTGCAAGAAAAAAAAAGAAATTGCAATCAAGAATCTTCTTGAGTTATGATAAAACAATCAACAAACCTGAATCATCAAACGTTGGAAAGGAAAAAGCAAATGCTTCAATATTTAAGAATGTTCACAACATGTGAAATCATAGATCACGATTGTTGAAGTGCCCACTGTCTTTCAAATTCATGATTTCTTGGAGGGTATATCCTCATATTCTAATTAGGTCTAAATGACATATCTAACTTGTGTTAACCATGGATAACAAGGAATATCACATGGAAGGTACCCAAAAACCCAATTTTTTGAAGATAGAGGTGAATTAACAATCATCATAGTACGAAATGATGAACAAAAATCTACCATGATACCCTAAAGGATTCCCCGATTTCATTTATTATTGAAAATTATGCTCTCTCTTGATGAAAAGAAAATGCAACATCCCATGCAACTTTGAACCTGTTGAGAAATCTAGAGGGCAATAGTTAGAATGATTTCTCTTATATTTGATAACTGCTTGTGCTGCCTTTTTACTTTTTCTTACTTATTAGGTTCTTCTCTTGATATTATATTCTAAATAGCTACCAAAACAATAATATCAACAATACACAAGAACACATGATATAGGCTGCAAGCTGGGGCCAAAACCTCTCCACTTGAGAGGAAAACCCACAAATATCTTTTGTTATTATAGATTCCTCAATTGAAAAATTCTAAGACCTTTAGACCAAAACCAATACCCTTCCAAGACCAAGTCCAACCTTGTTGATTATGTGCTTCCTTTTTCCAAGTCAAACCCAGTCAAATCTCTTCTAACAACACAACTTCGACCCCTAGAAATAGAGTTTCAACCTCTATTATAGGTATGATAATTTTGGCGCTCATAGCAATAGCTGCTTCCACACGTGTGAACTTATTTTGGGTTTCCAAGACTTCTTGAGACATTCACTTGAATTTAGCCTTCTTCTAGGGCTTGAGGATGACCTAATAGGCCTCCCTTCGACCTTCTTTATACACTTTCTCCAAGTTCGATTCTGTAGTAGAAAAACCCTAACCCAACATCAGAAACTCTACTCTCCTTCCTTCACACCTGTGAAGAGAGAGCGAGAGAAATTACCCAATCACTTGATCTTCATCCTTCTTCTTACTTAGCTAGCCTCTTTATTATTATTATTCACTCACTTGATGAGATAATGAATTGTGTCCATTGGAGGTAAAGTTCCCTACTATATATAGGATTTCAAGGTGGAAGAATTACCTCAAATTAGGCCGAGTTCTTAGCTGGCAGGCCGACTTGGTCTTGGAGGGTATTTTGACACCTTTAAATAAATAGAAAATATTTTTACATGTTACAACGTGCCTTATGGGCCTTCATCATTTTACAATGACTCTTTTAAGTTCTTGACCTAGGACAAACCCTAGAAGCACTCAATGGATGCTTGACCTCTAAAATAAATTACCTTGAGAATGAAATAAATGCTTTAAAATAACAATAATACTTTTTCTTTCTTTTTACAATATACAAGGATCAAAATAAAATTTCATATTTATGAAGAACGAACCTAATTACACATTTTTCAATAGAACCCATCTGCTTGTAGGGGACGATGCAATCTTCTCTATAGATAATTTGATAACATTTATTTTCTGGAAATTTTCACATAAATACATAGTATTTCATTTTTAGTATTATATTGCTATGAGATATCCATCTAGCTATTACATGTTTGTGATATAGACTTACCCACTCGCATTTCCCACCACCTCCTAAACCCTAATTTGTCCCTACCTCCTCACACTCACATTATGACTAGCCATCAATTGTGAATTAATAGTGTATCCCGGTAGATTTATGTTAAGCATACGTTATGTTGATAAGTGCTAATTCACCTTTATCTTAAAAAATAATCTATCTTAAAAAAATTTGGTTTTTGGGTACTTTCTATGTGATAGTTAGAGATGCCATTTAGGCCCAATTGAAGGTCAAGGATGTCATTTTATGTGACATAAGCTTTAGGGGTAAAAGTTTATGTAAGCCAATATAAGCTTAGACAATAATCCCAACTTTTAAATACATTTTCTGGAGAGAAAGTGAACAAGGCCACTTGTTTTATCATAATGTACACATTTTCCATCCTTTCCTTGATACACAAGAATTATATAATAGCTTAAATTTCTTTGGCGTAGTTCACATGTATTATAATTGGTATTCTCCTTGTATTCAGTTGTCTCATTGGTTTTAAGGCCTCCCTTAAGACTTCTATGTTGAACCGCTTTGCTTTATTGCTAAAAATTCAAAGGGATTTTCAAGTTACCTCCAAGATGTACCTTTGTTAATGCATGTAAGTTCCTCCAACAATACAAATTTGGTAAGTGTACCAAATGCTATAGTACACACTAAAATTTATCTTTCATCACTCGCACACAATGTATCTTGCAAAATGGTTTGGAGAGTTTGGAAGTGCCCTCGAGTTTCACTACATGTTTGAATGTACTTAGAAGTAAATTATAAATATGGATGCTAGTGAACATGAGAAATTATGTGAGTGGTTGAATCAATATCCTAAAATTACAAAACTTTCTATTTCAAAGTTTGTTGAGAAGCTCCTGAATATAGTAAAGGAATTGAAATAAAAGCATCTTGCTATCTCTACTGCACATTTTTCTCTCTATTCCCATTCAAATAACTACATCTCATATAAACAACTTACCAATATTTACAAGAATATTTCCCTAGTAGTTGAATGTGGGCATATAATCATGGAATGACACTCTCAAACATTTCTTCTACCTGCATCAACAAGTAATTGGGCAAGTTAATGAGAAAGAATCCTTGGACTATGGACTTTGCAACACTTTCTAAAGATTACCTTATACTACCACCTTGTGGATAAGGTTTGATGTATTTAGGAAATGATTTGATTTATAAAGATTACCTTATGCTACCACTCTATGAAAGAGGTTCATTGCATTCACATAATGATTTAGCTCCATCCTTTAGAAGAGACTTTGGCATAGTAGATATTCCATAACTATCTCCTTCAAATGCCAATCTTATTGTTGTTCCCCATGCTCTAGCAATGGAGAATGGATTTCTTCAGCTACAGTGGATCCAATATTTGAATAATAAATTGAAGTTTAAATATGGTTTTATACATAGTATATCATGAAGGAAATGGATAGCAACATCCAGAGGTTTTTGATCTCCAACTTGAAATTTCTTGTTCAATTCCAGAGTGTTAGCACTTCGTAATTCCTCCAACTTGAGGAGAGGAACCCAAAGGTAACCACAAACCACTTTGAAAATGAAATCTAGCCCTTCCAACTTCAAAGAAGGATTTTTATATATGAATTTTCAGTCACCTAGATGAATGATTACGTTAGGTTTTTAGGCTAGGTGTTAAGATCAAATGGGAATAATATCTATCAATTTTCTGGTAGGGAAGAGGGAAAATCCATTGGGTATACAGTCATATAAAGTTGATTGATTTTCTAGTGAGAGGATGAAGAGATGAGGGCTATTTCGATAGGGGAAATGTAGGCAATCCTTATGGTGTTTTTAATTAAATTTGTTGTAGAAGGGTGAGCAGAGGAATGGTGGAAAAATGACATATAAAGCATCTAACTGAAGGATGAATTCTAAATGTCTTTAAAGAAGAAAAACATTAATTTTTCAGTAAGCTATAACAAAACACTTTCATAGTGAGTTCTAAGACAAATCCTTGCTTAAAAAAATACAAAGATGTATACATTCAAGCATGTTAATGACAAGAGAGAAAACTTACAACACAAGAATACACATCACCATTAGAAGCTGACACATGAATCCCTGCAAAATCAGACCTCAATATTCTTATAACCTTAACCAACCCTTTATTAATAAAAAATACATATTATATACCTAAAAAATAATTCATTCCTTCCTTTAAGAACCAAATTCTCCAAAAATATTTTTTTTTCTCCCTACAGTAGCAAATATAGAACTGATTCTCTAAAAACTAGGAAATTGTTTTGACCAAACATTTCTCAAACAAATTAAATTGAATGAAATGCCTAAAACAAGTCTCTAAGCTATTAGAAACCTAAAAAAATTAACCATGACCATAAAAATTGAGTCAATGCACATGGTTGGCACACACTACAATAGGTAACTTTTCCTACACTTTTTTATTCTACATTACCATCACTAGCTTCCAATTATAATCCAGTATTCAAGTATTCCTTAGTACCATAGGCTCCTTTAACTACTAATTCTCCTAACTGCGTGGTGCTCCAATATGAGGTATACCAACCTTTTACTATGACATGAAAGATTTAATTTTCCAAGTCTATCACACTATTTTTTATGGTATCTACAACATGGCTTCTACTTGAAAACAAAAATAATGTTATAAAATAAAACTCTTTTTCTTTTTTACTCTACATGCAATTCATCCTTAGGTCGAGGAGCAACTATCTCTGTACACCTTCAAACTTCTCCCATTCGTAAGTCCATCTATGGTCTCTCAATTTAACTTCTCCAATTGAATTTCCCCAACATCTGTGACATAGTGGATAACATAGGGACATAACCATTGCATCTGGAATTTCCTAGGGTGCTTCAAAAATTTACTATCATACATCAACACAATATTGAAAACCTAGAAATATTTGTTATTGATGTGGTGATCATGCCATCCCTTTTCCTTAGATTTTTTCACATTGTGTTGGAATCCAATCATAAAGAGGTGCTCTTCCAAATTTAGTAGCTTTGCTAGTTTTTTCTTGATTGCACTGGAATATTCCAATGTTTTCATGGCAACCATATGAAGATTAGGGACTAGGAACTTCATTGGCATTATCTCTTCCTCTCCATAGACTAGTCAAAACGGTTTCTGACTAGTGAGGTTCTTTGACATGGTTTGGTGCTCCGACAAAATTATAGGAATTCTTAAGTCCGGATCATCTCTATTCACATTATAGACCTTTGCCAACATGGTTTCCAAAATTTTGTTAAAGTTCTCAATGTTCCTATTTTATTGTGGATGATAGGTGTTCTCTTTTGATGGTATATCTACAACTCCTCTATCTAAGCTTTGATAGTCTAGTTCATGAAATGATTTCCTTGGCCACTCATAAAAATCTTGAGGCATCCAAAGTGAGAAGAAACATCTTCAAATAAAAATTTGGTAATAGTCTTTGCATTTCAATCTTTGACAGGTTTTGCTTTGGCCCATATGGATAGATAATACATCGTGGTGATGATGTATCATGCTCCACTCCTATTTTCTAGTGAAATGATCAACATAAAGAAATCAATGACCCACTTTGCAAACAAATGCAAAGTCAGTTGTGGGTGGAGTGACATCCCATCTCATCATGAAGGTTTTCCCACTCTTTGAAATACATCATAGTTGCAAAAAAATCCCTTTGCATCATGGTGGATAGTTGGCCACCATAGACCCATGTGCGAAACCTTTTACATGGTTTCTTTCCCTGTGTAATTCCCTCTAGCCACACGGTCATGTTCCTCTGTCAGTATGGTGGGACTATCATGCTCTAATACACATTGCCAAAGTATCCCATATATGCCTAATTTATATAGACATTCCGCGATGACCTCATAGTTTGCAGCCTTAATTTCCAACTACTTTTTCTATGCCACTATGTACTCTTATTGCACTATGCCTGTATTAATAAAAAATATAATTTTGGAAAAGTGATCACCCACAATATCCACACAAAATAACTACACGTCTGGTAAGACATCATTGATATTCCCTGCCTCCTCATTGAAGCTTATCCGTGAGAAATGATTCAGACATGTGTTCAACTTACCAAGTTTGATAATTACTTCAAAATATTACTCTTGAAACAACAAAACCATCTACATATTCTCCTCCCCAACACTAACTTATTGATGAGGTATCTTAATGTAGAATGGTGCATATACGACTTGAAATGTGAATGCTCAGATAAAATTTTGCAACATGCAAACTATTGCTAAACCTTCATACTCTATGGTGGTATAGATCCACTTTGTTGTAGACAAATTTTCACTTTCAAAATAAATAAAATCATCTATTTAAGCTTCCACTAGTTGTACCAATTCTACACCTAGTGCTATTGCTGAATCATCTACATGAATGTGAAATTCCTTGCTCCAATACAGGAACTCTAGGATCGATGCATATACCAATTTTTATTTTAGTGTATCCAATTCCTACAGTCACTCTTCAGTAAACTCAAACCTAGCATCCTTCTTCAAAAATATCTCCAATGGTGTGGTGATCTGTGCATATTCGTGCATGAATTTTCTATAATAACCTGTATGCCTGAGTGTCATGCATAATTATCAAACAACATTGGAGGTGGAAGGTTCCTTATCACAATGATCTTCGTCGAATTGATGAGTAGTCCTTTCTTACAAACCACATGCTCAAGTAGAATTACCAGAGGTGAGAAAAAAATAAACTTCATTAAGTTGAAGGAAATCTGCAACATCCTGCACCTATCTAGCGTAAGTTGCAGCACTTCAATATACTTGTGGAGAAGGCTAAACAAATCCAATCATCTAGATACACTTCTAAAATATTATGAATATATTCTTTGAACTCTGCTACTACCACCCACAAAAACATTATTGGTGCATTATTCAACTCAAATGACACGACAATGTATTGAAACAAGCCCCAATCTATCATAAATGTTATCTTGTGACATCCCCCCTTAGCAATTATAATTTGGTGGTACCCCGAGAACCCATCTGTAGATGAATAATATTCTTTTCCTCCAACATTCTCTAGGACCTCATCTATAAATGCGGTGGGGAATGGATCATGGATATAGGCATAATTTAACTTCCTTATGTCAATAAAGATTTGAATTTTATTTATTTTCTTCAACCACACTACCATTGGAATGATCCACCCTAAATCTTCAACAAGCTCTATGATATCTTCTTTCAACACCTTGTTGAGCTCCTACCTAACTTTCTATTTATAAGTGGGTTTAAGGTGGTAGGGTATTTTATGTACTATCTTCAAACCTACTTTTATAGTGATTTTCATCTCCTCTAGCTCACCTAATATATCTTTCATCACTATAAATTTTTTGGGGAATAAGTCTTGATATTCATGCAGGAGGTTAGGAATGTTTTTGAAAGTATATTCATCCCAATAATCTCTGATCATTGCAAACTTGGGTCTATCCTTAGTACCAATATTTACCTCATGCATTTTGATAGACATCATACATTTTGGTGCAACAAAGTCCAACTGTGGTCCATTCACATGTCACTCTCCCTCAAACTTTGATATGTTCATATCCCTAGGATCTTCGTCACCATTAACCTCTTCTACCTCACCATAACAATATGCTAACTTCCTGGTAGTCTAGCAATTATGGTGAGACATGCAGAGTGACACCTCCTTTAGTGTACTCCTTGGCTCTAGTGCAAATATCTTATATTGATACTGTGCAAAGCCTCATCTATAAGTGCATCCTCTGAACTCAAATTAAATAGTTAATATAAAACTTGTTGGAAATACTGAGAGGGGGGAGAATCAATATTTCACTTCAATTAGTTAATTTTAAACTTAAAAATAATTAAATATCATTAGAATCATATCAAAAAATAAATTAACATCACATCACATGAAAAATACACAATAAATATTTTAGTGGAAACCCTTCTAGGAGAAGAAGCACGGAACACATTCTAAGATAATTTATGAGTACAACAGTTTATCATCTCCAATTGAAGGGAAGATCCAACTTCCCATTACTTATATTAAAAAGGCATTCTATTTTATTAGGAAGCTTCAACTCTTGAAAGGATGCTACAATACCCTGGTTTTACCAACACCATCTAGAAGGATGGTCCAACACCCTAGTTTTATCATCTCTAGCTGAAAGGATGATCTAACACCACGTAAGCTCCAACTTGCCTTAGCACCACCTTACCACCCTGTAGTGTTTTTAGGATCCAACATGATGGAGATTTCACTCTCCACCTTGCACCACCCAAATACCCTAATATAAGAATAAAATATTAAATGAAATGTGGGCTCCTGTACCAGGTGTTAGTCCTTACAATCTCCTAGGCTGAAAAGGAAACCGAGAAGGGTAGCCTCAAACCACTTCAGCTCAGTAGATAGCCCTACTGAACATGAGAGGGATCTCTCTAAGTCTCTTATCAGTGATATGACTTTAAAGCAAATCAATTTTATGCTAGATATGTGTATTTGTTTGTTTGTTTGTGAAAATTTGGTTTTTTAGGATTTGCTGAACTTAGGGTTTGGAGCCACAAGTAGGTCTAGGCTGTGGGAATGCAGGAGAAAACATAATAAGGAGCTATATATCAGAAGCCATGGTGTAATTTGAGTATTTGTAAATGTAGTATAGAGGATATAGCGTGGAATAAACTAATGAGCATAAATAAACATGATTGCATTAGCTTAGGAAGACAAAACACATAACTATGAAAACCAGATAACAGGGCTTGAAAAACAAGAATTCTGAGTATTTTATCATAAGGCATTCATAGAAAGAAGAGATATAATGTAGATAAAGATGTTTAGACCATGAGAAAAAAAAAGAATGAAGTACAAGCACTATGAACTCACTGGGCTAGAGTTCCTTGAAAATAGCTGCAACATGTCTCTGTATTAGCTGAAAGACGATTACATGCAAGCCTCCTTCACAAAAAGTTCAACCCTCTTCTACTCAAGTGAAATAATACATATAGACTCTCCTAGACCACTTTCCCACCTTCAGGAGTCGAATTCCTTGGTGGAGGAACTGGCTCCAAGATTCTCTCAACAAACAGGTGAGAGTGAGAAGGTGAAACTCAAACACTTCATGAAGAGTTCGTTTAGGAGTTTGCTTCTTTTATGAGGCATAATAAACATAAAAACTACCTATGGTGTACATTTATTCATGCCTACATCACCTAGCCTCGTAACTAGTGCCATTACATAGAGAATCTTGACTTTGACTAAGTCAAACTAGAAACTAGAAATTTACACAGTGAATTTTACAATTTGAAACACAGAGAAGTGCATAAGCATAGAGCCGATGTGGAGCTGATTTTTAGGTGCCTTCCAGGGGTTAAAATGAAAATATGAGAGAATGGTCAACTAGCCGTTCAAGTCTAGTTTCTAGAAATGTTTTAATTTTTGATTTTGGACCATGGGAAGGCCCTCAAAAATCCATTCTACCAAGGTCGCTCTAGAAGCGCAACACCTGTCAAAAAATGGTCCAGAATGCGAGGTTTTTGCCACTTTTTTGAATTTTTCTCCAAAACTAGGCCACCTATGAAAAATCTGAGAAAATGGGTTTTTAGAGGATGGCAAGAGATTTCCAAAAATGTAGACCTTTCCTCAAATGGAGTCCTGAGGAAAAAGCACAACACTAAGGCACTGCGCTTTTGCAGCAGCTGAATTTCTGAACTTAGACCAAAACTTCTCAAAAAACTCAAAATGCTCAAAATTTGCTCAAAATTGGAGTGAATGTGTAAAAATATGTTTTTATAGCTTCATGGATGCTTCAAAAAGCATCTCCAAGTTTCCCTCATCATTTTGGTCTTTTTTGGCCTCGAGCTTGTTTTCAAGTTGCTTTACCTTGACATTAGCGATCATGTTTTGAGCTTGGTAGTGGTGCGCCATGTATCTGCGCAACTGATTATCCCTGTTTCCCTTCTCAAGGAGCTTCTCCAAGTGTTCATTTACCCTGTTGAGCCAATATTTCTTATCTTGATGAACCTTAAGGGAAATCCTATCCTCTAGGTCAAGGTCTTCATTCAATAGAATGTGCTCTTGCTCTTCTTGCAATGCCTTCTTTAGGCCCCTTGTTCTTAGCCTTTTCCTCTTTATTGTACCTTTTGATCCTTCAAGATTGCTTGATTCTATGATCTCCTTGCCTTTTCCAACCTGCTGCAATAACTTGGCTTGTTCTTTTTCCATGATTAGTTGTTTAGTCTTAAGCTGACTATTTTCTTGCTCAAGGAAGGAAATGATGAAATGAGGGAGTTAGGGAAGGGAGATGATGATAGGGGAATTTTGGGAGATGGATATGGGTGGTAGAAAACTTAGGAAGCTTAAATGGAGTGAAATGAGGGAAATAAATGATTAGGAGAAATTGAAAAACAGAGCTGCTAGGAAATCTGCTCAAAATGCTAGGTATGAGCTAGGGTTTAGGTAAGGGTGAGGAAATTTGATGATTGATAAGTTATTTAGTGAATCAAAAGGCATTTTAAACATGTACAGAGGTGTGAGGTGGAATATTTACATGTTTCCAATATCAAAACTAACCAAACCATCAATTACATTAGTGCTTGCAACATGAAAATTTCACCTAAACCCTAGATGAAGAGAACTTGTATTTGTATTCATCTTGCCAAAGGAAAAAGGTGAGAAAAAGAATTATAACTACTTGTGAACAAACTTAGAATAGAAATAAATAGGTTTTTAAGCTTCAAAATCAAAATTTGGGTGAGTTTGGATGAGTTTTGGGCTGCTTTGGCACAAGCGCAGTGCAGTTCACAGAAGCGCAGTGCAATTCACAGACGCGCAACCCCATCTTCCAAAAAACGTTTGGAAGCCTTAAACTACTCAAAATTGAGAGCTTGATAGCCTATTGGAAATCTCTTGAAGTCTGATATAATATGGATACCTAAATCATGTAATTTGGACACTCCATGAGGGATAAAAATTGAGTTTCCCAAGGTCACACCAAAAACTCACGGTTTCTTTGACAAGAGCGCAGCGCCAACTTGAAGATTACTTTTGGATGCCTTCCACTAATAAAAATCACAATATGAAGGTACCATGGGAAAGCTTAGGATGTCTGATACACAATAGAGTCCTCAAGCATTACCAAAAACTACTCCAAACCCTGAAAAACTGTCTTGAAGTCAAGTTGTCCAGAAGTGTAGCAACTCTCTAGTAGCAAGTGTATTTGGGGCATTTCATTCAAATCATAATATCTATGCACAAACTGAAGGAGGTTTTTGTTCCTTGGACAATAATGGACAAAAACCTCTTTCAATTTTGTAAAATTATTCTCCATTTTGTCAGAAACATATTTTGAATCAAACATGTCCCTATGAGGAATGATGAGGCAAGGTAGTGCACTGCAACATTGTCTTATTTGAAATTAAATATTAACTTTACCTTTATTTTGATTTCCCTAAGCTGCTAACTCCATTTAACCACTGAATCAAATGATGGACATGTTTTGTTTTGACATATGGTATCGTGACGACACATGGAGTGAAACCCTATACCATGACCTAAAATGAGGAATTTAACCATTTCATGACCCAAGACACTTAAATGAAGATATGATACCTCGAAGAAGACAATGACCATGATGAGTGATGAAGACCATGAGTAAGGGAAGGGAGTAGCAGTGACCTAGACACAACAACCAGTGACCAAATTTTTATTTGAAGACTCTCCGAAATGACAAAAAATTGACTTGACACCCTAACAACACCTTGTAAGAGCATAGTTGATCACTAGTTACAGGCTGAACTGACTGACACTAACACTAGGGACAGTGACCCACTTCTAGTGATATTCAAATAAACCTTTATTGTTTTCTCTGCTAATGTATGCCATGATATGCAATGGTGTAATTTCAACAAAATTTGTTAGATAATCTTAGCACTTCAAAGATCAAACTTCAGAACTATTTGTATATCATTGTAGGTCTTCTATACAACACTTGCTTCAACAAAGAAATTAAAATAATGTAAACTTTGAAACAAGAACTGATACGACTACTCGTTTCGATGAGGTAGCAAAAAAATCAACCGATTTTGAAAAGCGGTGATGCAGAATACACTTTTTTTTTTTCGAATCATATTTTTGACACTTTAAGTTTTCTTATGTATCAAATATAAATATTTGTTTTTAAATTTTAGTGATTTTCATGCTGAACATGTTGATGCAACATCAATATTTTTTTAGAGGGCTTATTTTTGACGCTTTAAAATTTTTATGTCCAATTTTTTTGAAATCATGATTACTTAACAAATTTTCTAGTTGTCTTTTTTTTTAAAT